>CM042166.1:9344954-9362454 GCA_023376005.1 Doryteuthis pealeii | reverse complement strand
TTTGGTGGATCGGCGAAAAATGGCGACATTTTGTAACCTATTTTTGTCTGTAAAATGAGTTTTAGAGCTTCCCTACTACTAAAAATTGGTTTATAAAAGCATTTTCCCATGAAATCCAAAAATGCTATCAAAAAAGAACTCATTTTACAGACAAAAATTGGTTACAAAAAGTCGCCATTTTTCGCAACCCCCTTCAAATTGGAGAGCTAGAAATCGACATAACTCCGCCAATTATGGAAATTGGAAGCTCAAATTTTGGGGATTGTCTACCTTTAACATAATCCACACTTGGGCATAATTTCAGAAAAAATTGAAGGAGTGGGTGACATGGCCTGGCTGATTTGATATGGAATTACCCTTAGGCTAGACAGGCTGTCGAAGATCCTCCTCCGATTAATTGGCTAGTCACGCCAAGCCCTAGCACCTATATGATTGTCCCAACCTTATTGCCCTTATGGCAATTCCAACCCTTTTTAATGATGCAAGAATGTGCTAGCTGAAGGTCTTATTGTCCTGGGTATGATGTTAAACTCTATCAGTTCTGGAACTCTGGGGAATGTCGAGTACCCCTTCATCATTAGTACTTCCAGATCCACTCTGACCCGGAGTGGCAGTACATGTTAGGGTCCCATCTATGGGTTAAATAGAACAAAATGGGTTCTAAAGATGTGTTTAAAAGAAATTGAGTCTAAAAACAAATTGAGTACCCATCAAGAATTAATCAAACAAAACGTCTTCGGCATAAAATAACCCAACAAGGGTTGACATGCCTTAAAAACCCATACAACCAACAATAGATTTTTACGTATTTACTTGGAGCGATATATATATATATATATATATATATATATATATATAAAGCTCTTACATAAGTAATTGACCCTCTATAATCAATTCTCCAACAATAATAATAGTTTAACCTATATATATATATATATATATATATATATATATATATATATATGGTGTTGTCAAGGGTCTCCGTATGCTTCTAGTAAGTATATATATTTATGATTATTTTGGTATATGTATCCGTTTGTGGGAGGTACATATATCAGGTTTGGGCATTTGTATAAAGCATTAAAAAAATAAATATCTGAAACTCGGTTGTTTTTAGTAGGGTTTCGTTTATTTAGTAGTAGTAAATTTTCAGGATTTTTATTCTCCCTTCTTCAGACAGTGTAAGGAAAGTAGTGTTGCTGGCTTCTGGCTCTTCCTTATAGTGGAGGTAGAAACAGTGCCATGTACACCCACACACAAGGATGACAACAACGCTATCACAAGCAATAGCCACACCCACTATAAGGAAAAGCCAGAAGCCAGCAACACTACTTTCCTTACATAGTCTGAAGAAGGGAGAATAAAAATCCTGAAAATTTACTACTACTAAATAAACGAAACTCTACTAAAAAAACAACCGAGTTTCTGATATTTATTTCTTTAATGCTTTATACAAATGCCCAAACCTGATATATGTACCTCCCACAAACGGATACATATACCAAAATAATCACAAAGATATATATATATATATATATATATATATATATATATATATAGAGAGAGAGAGAGAGAGAGAGAGAGAGAGGAGATAAAGAGAGGGTGAGAGAGAGTGAGAGAGAGTGAGAAAGAGTGTGAGAGAGTATTAAACCCTAGCTAGATAGGAATTAAGCCAATTTGTAAAAACAAGGCATCCCGTTTCGAGCGAATTGGGATGACAACCGTGTTAAGATGTCGCTAAAAAAAAAAGTTGACGAGACAACGCTGCCGGAAGGAAATTTTTTTACGCATGCGCAGATGGACCACAATTCAGTACTTGGCGTTCTACTTATTTCTTAATGTGAAAACAAAACAAGACAAAAATAGAAGGAGGAGTAAAACACACACACACACACACACACACATACACACACACATACACACACGCATGTACACATACACATACACAAACACACACATACAGAGACTCACACACTGATACTCAGAGAGAGAGAGAGACTCACACATACACTCACACATACACATACACATAGACAGACAGATACACACACACACACACACAGAGAGAGAGAGAGAGAGGCATATACAAATACACTAACTCGCACACGCATACACATTAACACACATACAAACACAGACACACGCACATACACACACACACACTCACACGCGCGCATACACACATATAAAAACAAACAGACAGACACATACACAAACAGACACACACAGACACACACACATACAATCAGAGAGAGAGACAAACACTCACACACACACGCACAAACACACATATACATAGATCGACACACACACACAAACATACACTCGCACATACATACAAACATACACACAAACACACAGACGCACATACACACACACACACCTTCACACAGGCACATACACACATACAAAAACAGACAGACAGACACATACACACACACACACACACAAACACACACATACACACACATACACTCAGAGAGAGAGAGAGAGAGAGAGAGAGAGAGACATACAAAGACACCCACTCACACATACACACAGACAGACACACAAACACTCAAACACACACACATACACACACAAAGACATGTACACATAGTAGACACACACACACAAACATACACTCGCACGCACACACAAGCATACACACAAACACACACGCGCACACACACACACACATACACACAGACACCCATACAAGCACATACACACAAACACCCACAGACACACACACATACACTCAGATAGATAGAGAGAGAGAGAAAAAGAGAGAGAGAGAGAGGAGAGACAAACACACACACTCACACATACACACAGACAGACACACAACACTTGCATACACACACACGCACAAACACACATACACATAGATAGACACACACACACACAAACATACTCACAAACATACACACAAACACACACACGCACATATACACATACACTCACAGACGCACAAACATACTCTCAGAGAGAGAGAGAGAGAGAGAGAGAGAGAGAGAGAGAGAGAGAGAGAGAGACAAACACACGCAAATACACATGCACAGAGACAGACATACAAACACACACACGCACATACGCATGCACACACACACACATGCACATAGATAGGCACACACACACACACAAACATACACTCGCATACACACACACACACGCACACACACACACACACACACGCCCACAAGAGAAATCTGGTAATTTGGATAGTCCTCAGCGCCCTCTTCAGCTTCGACATTCTTTCGCTTTCTGCAAACAGTAATTATTGGATAATTCTGTGATAAAAAAAGGGGGGATGAAGAGGACAACGGTTGAAATAATGATGACGTCGGGGGGGGAGGGTAATAAAGAAAACTGGGATCCATACGATAACGCCAGAAAAGAGGAAAAGAACTGACAGTAATAACAATACCTGTGATTATTTAATAATAGCCATTATTACCCTGATATGACAATAGCGACGGGGAATAACGGAGATTGTTCATGGGGAAGGGGTACTATTCTAATAACTATGTTGTTGCTGTTGTTGCTACCTGAACAATGCCGAGTGTCAGGATCACGCAGGTCGTTGATAGTAAGTTAATTTCTCGCTTTGCGTTCCACGAATTTGTCTTTCAATCAAAGTTGATTAAATCTGAAAGTTTATTAAGTTGGAACGGTATTGATTGATTCTGTTGAATTTCTTCATTGGTAGATTGGTAGAAGGCCAGTTTGAAAGGGTCTTTTTGCAAGGTCACTACAAGGGAACGGCCTATATGATGTTCGTAGTCAGTGTGAATGACACGTGATTAGTGTCTTTTATTTATCTTGTGATTAGATCTGATTAGAATGAGATAGATAGATAGATAGATAGATAGATAGATAGTGAACATATAGAGATAGATAGATAGATAGATATGATGAAACTGAAATAAATAGATTGATATAATCAGACTGACATAGATAGATAGATAGATAGATAGATAGATAGATAGATAGATAGATAGATAGATAGAACATAGATAGATAGATAGATAGATAGATAGATAGATAGATAGATAGATAGATAGATAGTGAACAAACATAGATAGATAGATAGATAGATAGATAGATAGATAGATGTGAACATAGATAGATAGATAGATAGATAGATAGATAGATAGATTTGATGAGATTGGGGTAGATAGTTATGATGAGATAGGTAGATAGATAGATATGATGTGACTGAAATAAATAGATATAATCAGAGATAGATAGATAGATAGATAGATAGATAGATAGATAGATAGATAGTGAACAAACAGAGATAGATAGATAGATGGATAGATAGATAGATAGTGAACAGAAATAGATAGACATAGATGTAGATAGATAAATAGATAGTGAACAAACAGATAGATAGATAAATAGATGATAGATAGATAGATAGATAGATAGATAGATAGATAGATAGATAGGATTAGACGTAGATAGATAGCTGCATATGTTGAGATATATATATATATATATAGATAGATAGATAGATAGATAGACAGATATTAACATACTGAAATACATAGATAGATAGATAGATAGATTTGGTGAGATTGAGGTAGATAGTTATGATAAGATTGGTAGACACATAGATATGATGAGACTGGGGAATTTGTTTTGTTTTACGACAGTAAGGACCTCCGAAAAATTACGACAATTATTGGTGTATTCATTATAATCATCATAGTGAATGTTATATTAATGATAATGATGATGATGATGATGATGATGATGATGATGATGGTGTTGATGATGTCTGTGGTGGTGGTGGTGGTGGTGGTGGTGATGTTTGTGACGGTGGTCGCCGTCGTCATCTCGATGACGTTAATGTAATTAGTAGTTGCGATGATGATGATGATGATGATGATGATGATGATTGTCGTCGTCGTCGTCGTCGTGATGAGGTTAATTTAAATAGTAGAGGCGAAGGCGGTGAAGGCGGAGGTAGTGAAGATGATTTGTGCGTGATAAGACTGATGAATGGATGGATATAATGATAATGTTGGTGGCGTCGATGTTGAGGGTGGTGGGCGGAGGTATTAGCAGTGGGGATAGTGGTAGTGGTAGTTGGGTTGGTGGGGGGGTAGGGGTGACGGATAGTGCTTTTGATCATGTTGATGATACCGGTGACAATGATGATAATTACGAAAATGAATATGGTGGCCGGGGAGGTGGTGATATTGTAAAAGGCTCGGTAGAGGTGAAAGGGGATGAAGTTAACGTGGTAGGAGTGATGAGGTGAAGATGACGTTATGTAAGTGGTGGTGGGAGGTGGTAATCAGGAAGATGACGTTGTGGTGGTGGTGGGGGATGAAGATGACAAATGGTGGTTGCTATGGTTATGATGACATGGTGGTGACATTGGTGTTAATTACAATGGTAATAATTGTGGTCAGTCGGTAGAGTGTTCGGCTGGGAACCTCAATGTTCCTGGTTCGATACCGGCCCTCGCTAACTCAGCGTATGAGTAACACAGTGATATGTGCGGTAAAGTGAGGAGCTAATGGTAGGTGTGGCCCAGACACTAAAAAACAATTTCCTTGGTCTAGTGCTAGTGAAAAGGGAATAGACTCCCTCGCTGTCTGGCTGATACTGACATTAGGCCATCCCGATGACTTTACTTTTATTGATGGTTGTCCATGAGAAGTTTTTCGTAATTGGAAAAGAGTGGTTTATAGTGGTGACAGCAGAGATGCTTATACGTACGCGTCGTGCGTCCCTGACTCACAAAAATCTGAAAGGACGCACTAAAATCGTCCCAATGTTTATTTCTGTTTTATTCCCTCACCATTTCAAGCTAACTGTAAATACATTTCAATAGTTTCTTAGAAACGAATTACACAGGATGGGTTAAAAGGTAGGAATTAGACGGCTTTAGTTGGGACCCATACATTTTCCCGGGGACTCATTCAAAGCAAATATGTGCGTCCCAATCAAAAAGCTTTCAGCATCACTGGGTGGCAATAATATTTCTATGAAAGATAACGTGGTGAAGGCGGTAGTGTTAATACTGTTAGTAACTGGTATTATATTGATGGTAGTCGTAGGGGAGTTAACTCTTTGCCTACCAAATTTTTCCCCCACGGCTGTAACAAATTCATTAGTATTTTTACCTGTATGATGGGATATTTCAAAGTTCACTATCTATTCAGCTCAGAACTCATTCAATTCAAATAAAGTCATATTATTATTGTAACTAACCAAAAGATGAGCACTCCGGTCACAAGTATTTAAGTTTTAATACAAGTAAATATTATACTGATTTAAAAACGACTAATGAAATTAAAGGTCATTCCATAAATAAGGTAAATTTTGCCAGTGGAGTTAGCGATAGGAAGAACTGTTTACAGTTGCCCATTTTTCAAGGAAATCAATAGTGATGGGTTCTTTCATGTTATAAAAGAATAATCAGATTTCAGCACGACTTTCTTTACCGACTACTGCAACCAGAACTTTTTCGTTACACGAGAGTCAGTATATATTTAACAACCCCTCCGCACGAACATGATGCGACACAAAGTCAATTTCTTAAGCAGAGTTTAACAGGTTCAATTCAGAGTTTTCCTTCTCCTAGGTTGGTTACGTAGCCATGGTTAAAGAATCCAGTCTGCCCTGCTATTTACCTATAGCTGGAGGAAGAATTGGATTTATACCTTTCCAAAGAGTATTAGCGCCATGTGAAATGCCAACAGCTTCGTTCAGGAATTGAACTCGCGTTGACGAGTTTATTTTTCTACGGCTCTAACCATTAGACCACGCGCCTCCCCACCGATGAGTCAATATGTTTCTATTCCGTGGACTGTCTTTTCGAGTTAGGCCCATAGCGGCAAAACCCTGTACAGCCCATTTGTAATTTTTTTTAAAATATTGCTTCTCCGTAAATATTCTTCTTTAAATTAAAATTCTGAAAAAACAAAAATGTTTTCGTTTTTTGAAAAAAAAAGTCGCCTTATTTATTGAAAGACCATCGAATTAAATCCAAAGATGGGTACGAAGAGGTACTCCCACCCCGGATGGGATTGAACCTGGGAGTAATGGCAGTGAAGGAGTACTCCACATTCCTTAGGTCTTCAAAGCAAAAGCATCCTCATCAAATGCAGAAGGGGGTCTTTTCACTCTGCAGCGAATACAGTCAGTGTATTCTACGCCCCGCCGACATGGCTTAAGATTCCTGCAGAAGTTGTAGGACAGTCAATAACATTATACAATACAACTATGCCCCATTATTTTTGTCTCGTCTATTTTTTTTTTTCGAAAAATGAATATCAAGGAGGAATTTCGTCATCACAAAGACGTTGGTGGGGTGGGGGGGATAGTGATGGTGGCATCAAGTACGAATCTCTTTCGATCACAACCCCCATTCCATCACCCTTGATGATTACCCGATAATTTATTAGCCCTGCCCCACCCAATTAACATCTCCCACTCCCAACAGCACCAAACCTTTCTTTTTTTTCTTTTTTCTTTTTTTTGTTTTTTTTTTTTTTTTTTTTTTTGTTTTTTTGTTTTTTTTGTTAACCTCAATTTGCACTTGAATTCCAACTTTCTACAAAACAATCGAGTTGGAGAAAAAATGGGAACAGGTTATTAAGCGCTTCGACGCAAAATAATGATTAATAAGCTAACTACTCAGACCACTATGACTAAAGTGATATCGAACCTCGTTAGGGTGCCCTATATTATGGCCTTGTGCCAGACTTAGATATGCTATGTCGTCTAGCTATAAAGTAAAACATTTACGCGATAATTACAAAGATCGTTGCTATGGAAATGAGATCATCTGTTACTCAAACTCATTTTTTTAAACACATTTTTTTAAATTATTCAACCCATAGATGATACCATAACAGGTACTAGAACTCTGGGTTAGGGTGGACCTGGGAGTAATGATAATGGAGGAGTACTCCAAACTCCCCAAAGCTCCAGAATTGGAACTTCATCTTTGGATTTATTGGAACTTCTCATCTTTGTGTCTATTCCCTTTTTTGCAATGAACCTCGTTAGGTGCCCTATATTATGGCCTTGTGCCAGACTTAGATATGCTGAGCTGTGTCGTCTAGCCATAAAGTAAAACTTTTACGCGATAATTACAAAGATCGTTGCTATTTAAATGAGATCATCCGTTACTGGGAGTCAAATACAAAGTGTCCATAAAGTCTAAGTGCACTTTTTCAAAATTCAAGATTTAAATTACACACGAACTTTATGAACAAGCTATATTAGCGCAGTACTTGTAAGTTTATCAAAATGACTTGATTCAGCATTAGATGACCTAAAAAGGTATTATCTGCGTTAGTCGGACTATTGTCCTCACCTTTATTGTCCTCATCTTTATTGTTATTTGTACAACGTTTCGGACGATATGCCCTCCGGCCTTCTTCAGATATTTCTTGTCGGACTCGGGAACCTTCTTTTCGAACTCGGGAACGTTCTTTTTGAACTCGGGAACTTTCTTATCGTAGTCTGTCGTAATCGGGAGCCATCACGGAACTTCGAAGCTAACCCTTTATTCAGTCCTCGGGGGTATCCTATTCTCATTCCGCTAACTGTAGCTGGGTTAGGAGTTATGTTAATTATTTTCCATGTTACTGCCTCTACTCAGGATTGAACCCGGAATCCAGAGATAACTGTCACTTAGAACGGTCTTAACCTAACTACCTTATCCACTAGGCCATGTGTCCTATACTAATCATCAAGCCTCATCTCAAAAATTCAGTGAAATAGACCTAAAAAGGGTTGATATGCCGTAAAACAAAACAACCAGCAACCAGCAGATATTGTCGCATTGGGTTATTTAATACCGAAATTTGATTCATCTGTAAAGTTCATTTCTCATCGAGAGTCATATACTGGGTGTCCATAAATATATATATATATGTGTGTGTGTGTTATATATATATATATATATATATATATATATATATATATATATATATATATATATATATATATATATATATATATATATTTGGGAGAATATGTGCTTAATTGAAGTCATACCTAATTTGAAAATTAATTAGTTGATAATTAATGAATTAGGCGAATATATCTGTTCAAATGTAAGGCGTAAACAAAGCGAGAAAAGGTCGATCTCTGTATGTACATTTCAGCATATTATGCCTCATCAACAGAGTTATAGACAGGAAACCGCTTTGTGTGTGATTCGAACCCTAACTGCCAGGCTGACAGGCATGGATTCTAACCATTACACTAGCTAGTTTTCCCAGATATAAACCCGGTAGAGCTCTTTGGAAGGGAATTTAACTGACGTTCACCGTATTAGCGTAAGCAAGGCTATCTGTTATGTACGGATATGAACTCTCTAAGTGACCGTAATATATATATATATACCTATGTATGTATTTATCAGTTAAAATTCTACTTCTTACTGGTAGGGGCTGACAGCCGTGGGATTAAGGAATTGGGCTGATAAAAAATCAGCCGGGTTTCACTCTCAGCTAGAAATAGTTGCTAATCTAGCCTCCCTGAGGAGGCGTGATATGTCGGAACATATATATATATATTTTTTTTTAAATTATTATTAGTTTATTTATTATTATCATAATTGCCGCTTCAACCTTTCCGTTGCAGTGACATCAGTAAATAATCTAAATGTGCTCAATATATTAAAAACAAAGAGCAATATTAATAATAATAATAATAATAATAATAATAATAATAATAATAATAATAATAATGGAGATTCGCTTCCGGTTTTTGTCTGTAACAAAAATTACGTCACTGTTTACGTCACATTACCCAAAATCGTCATAACATAGAATAAATACACTCAAAATTTGAAAATGCAACATTAGACAGTCCTCATTGTTCTTTAAAACAAGTTTTAATAAATACATGACTGGTATTATATATCTATATATAGTTTGTTTTATTTTAATACATATTTAAAGTTTACATTTCAAATTGTTTTATTTTTTAATCCTTTAATGAATTTGATGTTTTTACTTACTTAGGGTACAAACTCGCGGACATTGAATTTTTTACTCCCACCCCTCAGGCAATATGTGTCAAAAATCTTTTTTTTTAATTTTGTACTACTACTACTAATAATAATAATAATAATAATAATATCTCTGGGACTTTGAAATAAAAACGGATCACCTTATCCCAGCAAAAAGACCAGACCTAGTGTTGATTAACAAAAAAGAAAGAACTTGTCAACTGGTGGATTTTGCAGTTCCAGCAGATCACAGGGTGAAGCTAAAGGAAAATGAAAAAATCGACAAATATCTGGACCTTGCCGGATAACTGAAAAAGTTATGGAATATGAAAGTCAAAGTTATACCAATTGTAGTTAGTGCACTTGGAACGGTCCCAAAAGGATTGGAAAAGGGTTTGGAAAGTTTGGAAATCAGAGGAAGGATTGAAACCATTCAGAACACTGCACTGCAGCAATCTGCCAGAATACTCAGAAGAGTCCTGGAGACCTGAGGAGACTTGCTGTCACTCAGACTCCAGTGAAAGACCATCAGCTAATGCTGATGTGAAAACTCAAAAGGAGTAAATAATAATAATAATAGATGAAAAGAGTTAAGGGTCTACGAAAGTTTCAATCCAAATGATTGATAGACACTTAACTCTTTTCCTCTACTAATATATATATATATATATATATATATATTGTCGGAATTCCCCACCCATATATGTGGGGGGTAATTTAAACGTAAACTATAAAGTTAATGCAGCGCATATCCGAAAAAAGGCAATATTCGTGGAAATAACAAAGTATCTATTTCTACTGGGGGTGACGCATCTAGCTCGTGTCTTCAAGAAGTGTAGGTGTGGTGGGGGTAAGATGTCGTTGGTGACCCGTCGGGCCAGCAGATCGAATAACTTGCGCCGAGGCCAACAGGCTTTACTAGTGTTAATCCAAGCTCAAGAAGAATGAACTCTGACCCCCAAATCCTTTGATCTGAAATTCAATTCTACAGGTCACCGCTCTGAGGTCACAACGAAATTTGCACAACTCCTCCCTTGCATTAGATCTCTAACGTAAAGCGATATAATGTGTATGCGTACCTGAATACTGAATTCTATGAATATACACTTGTTACAAAGTTATTTACTAGGGGAAGATAAGTCTGGCTCAAGGCCATTGCGAAAAATAATCTTATCTAACCTAACTCCAGTGAATGAATCGATTATTTTAAAATACGAAAGTCATTCGATAAAATGCATGAAGTTATTTCATTGTAATGTATATGACTTTTGAAAAAGATTTTTTAATGTTATATACAATGCGTTTTTATTGTAATAATTTTCAATGTATTTTTAGTGTAAACCAATTTCCAATGCATTCCTATAGTAAAATCATATACAGTTCATTCTTATAGTAAAACCATTTACAATGCATTCTTATAGTAAAAGGACAAATGTTGATACGCACAGCCGTAGTATGTTAATATATATATATATATATATATATATATATATATATATATATATATATATATATATACATGGGAGAAATAAGAGGAAATTAATCCGACAATATGTGAAGAAAGGTAGACAAACACGGGATGTTGTACAATATGGTTGTTTATAACGTTTCGATCTATTAGACCTTTTTTCAGGACGTTGGATTGAGTTCTTATTTCAACGGTGGACATTTTCATACTGGTGGATTAGGAGGTCGTTATTAGAGGATGGGGATGATCAATTGTTGGTGTTAGCAGGAGTGTTTTAGTTGGTAGTGGGAGTTCTATTTGTTTTATTATATTTTATTTTCCTCAGATGGTGTGTGTGGCTAGTAAGGTTTTGAAGAAGGTCTAACACACCAAAACGTTATAACGTCGACATCACTACCTACAATAAACATCCATTTTGTACAACATCCCGTGTTTGTCTACCTTTCTTCATATATATATATATATATATATATATATATATATATATATATATATATATATATATATTGTCCCAAAATTCCCCACGCATATCTGTGGGGGTGGGGTGGGTAATTTAAACGTAAACTGTAAAATTAATGTAACGCTTATCCGAAAAAAAAACAATGTTCGATTCCTGAATACTGATGTCTATCAATATACTGTTGTTATAAAGTTATTTATTCGATGAAGATAAGTCTGGCTCAAGACCATTGCGAAATTTATATAATAATCCTATTTAACTTATTTTACAGGGAATGAATCGATTGTTTGAAATACCAGACTCGTTCAATAAAATTCATTCTTCAAAAAAATGTCATGTGTAATGCGTTTGTATTGTAAAATAATTTTCAATTAATTTTTATTATAAAACAATTTCCAATGTATTGCTATAGAAAAATCATATACAATGCATTTTTATAGTAAAATCATTTACAGTGCATTCTTATAGTAAAATCATTTACAATGCATTCTTATAGTTAAATCATTTACAATGCATTTTTATAGTAAGACCATTTACAATGCATTATTATTGTAAAATCATTTTTAGTTCATTCTTATAGTGAAATCATGTATAATGCATTCTTATAGTAAAAACCATTTACAATACATTCTTATAGTAAAAATCATTTACAATGCATTCGTATAGTAAAATCATTTCCAATGCATTCTTGTAGTAAGATCCTTTTTATTGTAATTCCAGACAAAACTTGACGTGTTGAGTCAACCATTGAGCTCTGGGTAAATAATTGGGATTAGGGAAAAGTGAGTTAACAAAGCGAACTAATTTTTTTTTAATAAATAAATACGGTTGGAGAATTTTTAAAAAGTCATTTTGTAAAATTTCTAAAAAGGGAACGTTTCACCTAATTTAAATTTATTAAGAACCAAGATGCTACTGGCTCGCTGCTTATGAAAATTAATATACAAATCTCTCTCTCTCTCTCTCTCTCTCTCTCTCTCTCTCTCTCTCTCTCTCTCTCTCTCTCTCTCTCTCTCTCTCTCTCTCTACGGTCACTGAGAAACTAACATATAACCAAGGTAATCAAGATATACATAGTGATGGGGAAAGTGATAGGCAGAATGTGTAGTAAGAGACGGGTAAGGTTTTGACAATTGCATATTACGATTAATTAGAACCAATTAAAATGGAATGAGTAAAAAAAACCTTTAGGAGACAAACATTGATTCGCTCAGCTTTAGTATAACAATACATAATTTTTAATGCAGTCTTCTAATAAAATCAGGTACAATGTATTCTTATAGTAAAATAATTTCCAATGCATTCCTGTTGTAAAATAGTTTTCAATGCATTCATATAGTAAAAATATTTTCCAATACGTTTTTAAATAAATAATAATTTCCAATGCATAACTATAGTAAAATAATTTACCATGCATTCTTCAAATAAAATGTACAATGGGTTTTGTAATAGAATAATTTCCCATGTATTCCTATAGTAAAATAATTTCCAATACATTCCTTTAGTGAAATAATTTACAATGCATTCTTCTGATAAAGTCATGTACAGTGCATTCTTATAGTAAAATAATTCCCCATACATTCCTATAGCAAATCATGTAAATACATTTTTATAGCAAAATGATTTCCAATGCATTCCTATATTAAAATAATTTACAATGCATTCGTATAGTAAACTTATTTACAATGAATTTCTATTGTACAATTATGTAAAATGCATTTCTGTAGTAAAGTAAACCTCAATGCATTCCTAAAAGAAAACAATTTTTAATGAATTCTATATATAGCCTTTTAGTACTCTTCTCTCTCTCTCTCTCTCTCTCTCTCTCTCTCTCTCTCTCTCTCTCTCTCTCTCTCTCTCTCTCTCTCATCTATGGGGCAAATAGATCTATTTGAGATAATATTAAAAATGATTTTAATCTACGTTGGCTCTTAAAATATTAATATAGTAACTAATTATGAAGTAGTTCTCTAAATTTTTTAGATGAGGCTTGATAATTGGTATTATTTGTCTATCTTTTCGCTTTCTTTCATTTCCACTCAGTGGTCGACCGGGACGGCAAAATCCACGAGTTGACAGGTTCTCTTCTTCTTGTCAATCAACACTAGGTCTGGTCTCCTGACCGGGACTAGGTGATCCGTCTGTACATCGAAATCCCAAAGAATTTTACGCGCCTCATTCTCCAGGACAGATTCAGGTTTGTGCATTTGCCATTTAGTTGTATGGTGAAAATTGAATTTCTTGCACAATTCCCAGTGGATCACCTTTCCCACCGAGTCGTGTCTAGTCTTTACCATCTTTGCTGCATTTGCTTATTATATGATTAACCGTTTCGTCTCTATCTCCACCAATTCTGCACTTGCTATTCTGTTGCGTCTTATTTATTTTTGCGTTTATATAGTTTGTTCTTATGGCAAAGTCTTGTGCTGCGATTATAAACGATTCAGTCAGTTTTCTGGCAAGGTCTAAGTATTTTTTTATCTTTTCGTTTTCATCTATGATGCTCCGGTGTAACAAAATCCACTAGATGACAAGATCTCGTCTCCTTGTTAATTAATACAAGGTTTGGTCTTCTGGTCGGGATAAAGTGATCCGTCTGTATCTCAACATCCCAAAGAATTTCATGAGTCCCATTCAGTAGGGCGGATTCCGGTTTGTGCATATACTATTTGGTATTTTAATCAAATTTTAAATTCTTGCACAATTCCCAGTGGCTCACCTTTCCCACCCATTCGATCCCAGTCTTGTACTCGCTTTGAACTAGTTTGCTGCTTTCAATTATTATTATTATTATTATTATTATTATTATTATTATTATTATTTAAGCGACGCAGGACCATTTGGAATGTTTCATTTTTGAAACTGGGGGAAATAAAATGGAACAAATGAGAAATCTGCGATTGAGCGGCACCAGATAATCTGGCTTTACATTTGCATCTTGAACAATTTGGACAGTCTCATTCCTAACTAGAGGGTGTTCCAGGATAATAACGGACGGAAGATTTAGGAACACCAGTATTATTATTATTATTATTATTATTATAGTTGTTGTTGTTTTTGTTGTTGTTGTTGTTGTTGTGGATGATGATGATGATGATGATGATGATGATGATTAGCATTCACCTTCTTAATTCAAATTGTTTTACGATTTTCTATCATCATTTTCTGCTATCTTTTAGGCAACAATACAATTCCTTAAAGACTTTTTTATTCGTTTTTTGTATTAATCCCTGTTATTCATTATTATTGATAATTAGTGAACACAACGCTGCAGGTGGTTTGGTTTAAATGTCAACCTATCGTTTAAATGAGGGATAATTCTATGTCAAATCATCCAGAAAAAAAAGTAAAACTGTCACCCTTCAATTTTTCTGAATTTTTTTCCAGGTGTGAACTATGTTAATGTTAGAAAAACTCCAAAATTTGAGCTTCCAATTCCAAAAATTTGCGGATTTATGGCGATTTTTAGCTCTGCAAATTTGCTGGGGTTCCGCGAAAAATGGCGACTTTTTGTAATTTATTTTTGTCTGTAAAATGAGTTATAGAGCTTCCCTACTCCTAAAAATTAAAAATAAAAGCATTTTAGCCCAAGGAATCCAAAAATGCTATCAAAAAAAGTTTTAAAGTCAACCAATTTTAAGTTATTGATGATTTCTCAATTTTTCATAGCAAGATCAATATCCCGATGTGACACTGCATCTATGACAAAAAGATAGTCCCGCTGATTTTAAATGTAATTACCCGGAGACATGATTGATTGATTGATTTTAACGGCTTGTCAACCTGTCTAGGCTCATTTCGTGCCTAAAGGTTGGGGAATCACGTCCATAGTATGTCGATTACTGTCAATTTACACTGAAAGCACCTGTTCCCGCTAGATCACCGAAGTTAAGCAGCAATGAACCTGTTTAATACTTAATTGGGTGATCAATTAAGTAACAGCAGGTACTGTAAGCAGCCTGAGTCCTTTTTTATCAAAATTACTTTGTTGCATAATTGTATGGTGACGTATGGCTTTTGACGAGCCCTGTAGCAAGAGCTCTGAGGGAATGGGAAAATACCAATGACGGTTACCTGCCCCAACTGACCTCAGACGCGAGAATATCGCAAGTCACGTAAGATTTAGTTTGTTAGTCAGTTTGCAGCCATACCTCGAGTGGAATAGACGTGTCCTACTTCAGCCGTGACTCCGCGCGATGAGTTAGAAGGGCTAAAATAAAATCTTTGATCAAAATCATAAGCCATGTTGATTAGTTATTGACTTAAACGCATGCCCATAGTTAAAAGATCGACCAGACAAGTAGAAAGAAGCAATAAGTAAAGTGAGAACTTAGACATAGACGATCATCACCGGAATAGAAAGAAAAGAAGTAAAGATCCAACATGGCGACTAGACGAAAAGAACAACCAAGTAAGTTACACGATTCACTATCTCTATCTGATGTTGTGTTATCTCTCTCTCTCTCTCTCTCTCTCTCTCTCTCTCTCTCTCTCTCTCTCTCTCTCTCTCTCTCTCTCTCTTTCTGTGTATATACCCAACGAGGGTATATGAGTACATAACAACCTGAATCGACATTAAATGACCTGAAATGGGTAAAATAAAAAAGCCAACCAACCATATTACGTTTACATTTAAAAAATGTAATGTAGCTGTCTCTTCAGAAGTTTTCGTTTGTTTTAGTTTTTGTTTTTGTTTCTTTATTTTGATATATATATATATATATATATATATATATATATATATATATTATAAAATGGGTACAATAGATAACCTATTCGAGTTTCATCATAAGGATCTTCAGGGTTAAATCCACTGAATTAATCGAGACACCGATTAATAGCAGTCGATCTCATGTGTGTGTTCATTGCATTCATTATGCAATCCACACTTACTAAGCATCGTGACCAAATTCACCGGTAAGTCACCTTTTCCTTTATATATATATATATATATATATATATACCAACCCCTCCGTACGAGCAGGATGTGACACAAGGTCAGTTTCTTAAACGGAGTTTAACAGGTTTGAATTCAGAGTTTTCCTTCTCCTAGACTGGTTACCTAGCCATGGTTAAAGAGTCCAGTCTACCCTGCTATTTACCCATAGCTGGAGGGAGAATTGTATTCATACCTTTCCCAAGGGTATTAGAGCCGTGTGAAATGACAACAGCTTCGTCCAGGAATTGAACTCCCATTGAGGAGTCCATTTCGTACGACTCTAACCATTAGACCACGCGCCTCCGATCTCTATATGGGACCCTGATAGTTACTACCACTCTGAATCACGGTAATGGCAATGAAGGGGTACTCCACACTACCCAGATCTCCAGAACTGTAGCCTCACCATCAGATGCAGTTTAGTGTCATAACCAAGACTTCTATCGTAGTGTAATGGTTAGCAAGTTTAACACGTAGATTCATTACTACTGCAATAAAAGTTGTCGAGATGGCCTAAAGTCGGTATCAGCCAATTCAATAGCGCTAGACCAAGGGGATTGTTTTTGCATCTGAGGTGGAGAGCCACACCTACCATCAGCTCCTTACTTTACTGCACAGATCCCTGTGCTACTCATACGCTGAGTTGGCGAAGGCCAGGTATCG
>CM042166.1:9339954-9342454 GCA_023376005.1 Doryteuthis pealeii | reverse complement strand
AATTTTTTAAATTGCTTACTCAAATTTTGGGTGTATATAGCACAAGAATATTGTGACGTAGAGCTATGACGTAGTTTCTGTTACAAACAGAAATACAGACAATCTCTATTATTAATAGATAATAGATTAAAAGAGTGAAAAAATAAAACAATTAGAAATGGAAACTTTTGTCTCTCTTATAGTATGTGGCCTACCTTTTGAATGTGACCTACGAAATCATGTCTCTCTTATAGTATGTGGCCTACCATAAAAAGCATATTATGAGGTTATAATAATAACTGCTAACCCGATTTCAGAATTTTATAATATTTTAGAATTAAATAGATCTCTGATTCATGTAAATTATGGATGAATTCTTTTGTTAATTATTCTTAATTACTATATACAGCTTATGACTGAATTGTATTTATTGAAATTGAATATATGTAAAAAAATAATTAGTTTCAATAAATTGCCTACTACTTATATCTATAAAGATACTCTTACTGGGGACACATTCAAACTGGGTAGGCCACATACTATAACTGAATCAAAAAAGTTAGGCCACATACTATAACGGCACCAAATATTTTTTAAACTGATTACAGGGTTGTTCTTTATTCTATGCATTGACGATTTTGGGTATTTAACGTAAGCAGTGACCAAGTTTCGGTTACAAACAAATCGAGACTGAATTTTCATTATTAATAGATAGATAGATAGATAGATAGATAGATATGAACTAACATAGATAGATAGATAGATAGATAGATAGATAGATAGATAGATAGATAGATAGATATGAACGGACTAGATAGATAGATAGATAGATAGATAGATAGATAGATAGATATGACGGACTGAGAGATAGATAGATAGATAGATAGATAGATATAGGATGAGAGATAGATAGATAGATAGATAGATAGATAGATAGATATGAACGGACTGAGAGATAGATAGATAGATAGATAGATAGATAGATAGATAGATAGATAGATATGAACGGACTGAGAGATAGATAGATAGATAGATAGATAGATAGATAGATAGATAGATAGATATGAACGGACTGAGAGATAGATAGATAGATAGATATGTACACATTTTATTTGAATATTTATCTATTTATGTATTTATCTATTCCATAGATTCATTTCTTAGCTAACTGTAGTTAACAACTGGTTTGTGCTGTACGAACGCCGATAGATAAAATAGTTTTATTATAATATCAGTGTACGTATGACAATTCGTACACGGTGTATTTCTCTTAACAGCTAAATATACTTCTTATTACTAACTATTAACAGCTTAAGTGAATTCGGGTAGGCGACTTGCCCCCCGGGGCAACCTGAGGCCTAAAATGTCTTCTATTACTCAAATAAATCATAGACTCACTAATACAGTTGTTGGGAGTGGCGTTGTTAAGGTCTATTGTTAATTCGAGTCGGTTCCTTTGATGTGCTGTACCTCTTGGCCGGGGGGTTCATAGGTGGTCTGGCCCTCGACTCCTGCCTAAGATGTTGCGCTGGTCATGTTTGTCCAAAGGTCGTGTATTCTGAAAATACACTCGACTAGTGATTGTGCCGTTCTCGTGCCTGCTGCGTGGGTCGATTTAACGAACTTAAAAGTTGTGTAAAGCAAATTTATATAAAAGCGAGTTTTCTAATTTGGTAAAAAAAAAAAGAAAGAGAAAGAGTTGAATATTTATGAATATAAAGTAATAAGGGTGGCGCGTGTTGGGTAACGGTTATTGTCATACGAAATAGACTCGACGAGCCGAGTTCAAATCCTGGATGAGACTGTTTATGATAATGCTCTTAGGAAACGGTCACCTCATTTAGTATAATGGTTGGTAATGTGGATTAGCAAACCATTGTTAGTAGGTTCAATTCTCACTGGGAATTTAATGCTTTTTTCAAAAACTATTTGTCAAAATTTTTTAGATGTGACTTTATAATTTGTATTATTTAGACATTATGATTTGGTAAAATAAGGAATAAAAGAACAAAACTCAGACAAAAATGTGTAGTATATTTCGCTGGAAGATTGACCTCAATAAAGCAGAAGAAGCTGAGGTCAAACCTCCAGCGAAATATACTACACATTTTTGTCTGAGTTTTGTTCTTTCATTCCTTATTTTACCTCACTCTGTCGGATTCATTCCAACCCCACATTTCCTCACATTATGATTTGTATTATTTAGACGAGCAAGAGCATGCGCCCCCCACCCGCCCCCGGCGTAAGTATTTAAATTTTAATGTAATGAAATTCATCAAATTAGAAAGACTAAGGAAATTAGATAACAACGCATATATAAAAGATTACACTTATTTTAATTATATTCTAATTTGTTTCTATCTAAAATCATTCATAGGATTGATTTTTAATACGTTGGAGAATAAAACATAAATATTAGGAAGATAAACACCAAGTAATTATTCATTAAACCTGGTTTTGTTAAAACCAGTATACAAATTAACCACATCATATATCATGCAAACCTTTGTTCTTTGTGATA
>CM042166.1:9332041-9337354 GCA_023376005.1 Doryteuthis pealeii | reverse complement strand
ATTAGCCTACATTTTTCTTTCACCTACATCTTTCACATTGTTCCTTAGTCTCGGCAAGGCAACCAGTCTAGGAGAAGGAAAATCGGAATTCAAATCAGCTTTACTCCACTTAAAAATTTTCCTTGTGTCACATCCTGTATGGAGGTTTTCGGTAAATTACATACACTTGCAGAGGAGGTGTGTGGTGGTGTAATGGTTACCAGCGTAGGAAATCGACACAATGAGACTAGTTCAAATCCAGGACGAGGCTGTTTGTATTTCACATAGCGCTAATATTCTTTGGAAAGGTATGAATCCACCTATTCTGCCTCTAGTTATGGGTAAATATTAGGACAGACTGGGCTCTTTAGCCTTGAAACTCCGCATAAGAAATTGACCTTGTGTCTCATTATGCGCGGAGGGGTTGGGTAAATATACAGGGCGATGTAAATTAACTCCCTTCCCTATTTTAAAAATCTTATAATTTATTTCTTAATCATTATTTTTACAAAAAAATGAATATGAAAAGAATATACATGAAATGGAATTTTATTTAAAATTCTATATGGGCACCAGAATTCGCCTCCAGCCCCTCAAGCCACTCGGGAATCGCATGACGTCAGCAGTGAGACACACAGTGTGAATCTAACTCTCGTGTAAGAAAGAGGAAGTGATAAATTAACTCCATTCCCTATTTTTAAAATCTTATAATTTATTTCTTAATCATTATTTTTTTTAATTAATATAAGTAGTAGAACATACATGAAATGGAGTTTTATTTAAAATTTTCTATGGGCACCAGCATTCATCTCTAGCCCCTCAAGCCGCTCGAGAATCGTATGACGTCAGCAGTGAGTACACGGTGTGGATATAACTCGTGTAAGAGAGAGGAAGGAGCTGCATAAGTGTAGCTCTTCAACAGACGCCCAATCAATGTTAGGTATACAGATTGATAAAAAAGGAGCCGATGGTGAAGGTGGGAGAGCAGCGCGGGAAAATAAGGGGCAAAGAAAAAGGGGGTTAAGGAAGATAGGAAAGGGGAGTAAGGGATGGAAAAAGGGGAGGAAGGGGATGTTATGGGGAAGACAGGGCAGTCGTTAAAAAAACGAAGGGAGGGAATCGGGAAATTTTAACTAACCAAGCAAACATGCAAGAAAATGACTCTGAGGGACAGAAACGGATGAGGAGGCGTTTGATTACCCCCCGGGGGGCTGGTCAGTGGGGTCCTATCTGCTCATCAACATTAGAGTTACAAGATATAATCAATCATAGCATGTCCCTCCCACGTAACTATTTGTTTCTTTTCTTTTTTTTTTTTTTTTTTTTTCTTTTTTTCTTTTTTCTTTTTTTTTTTTTTTTTTTGACGCTCACTGGGTCGTAGGTGGGGGATAAGTGCTGCCCCCGTCCGGTCTGCTGAGGCTTTCAGTTCTTTCTACATCACAGACAAAGAAAAACCGGGGAAGAGACTAACCGGCATCTGTGCGTCTTCTGCATTTCATCTCTGTCATTGTCAACAAAAACTTATCATTGGTTTTATCGAGTTCATCAACCAAGCCGCACCCTCAACTATCCCCCTGTCGCACCCTCAACTACCCCCCAGTCGCACCCCCTATACCAACGGCACCCCTCAAACCTTTAGAGTCTTCCACGGTTGGCCCCTTAATCGCAAAGAGCCTAATCTATTCATCCATTTTGCGGCACGTTGATAAGAATTTCATTATCTAAGATAAACAAGGTCATCTCGCAGTGCCCGGGCCAAAATTCCTTACGAGATTTTCTTTTGGCCTTTATTGTCACTTTTGTCTCATTTAGTTTTACTTAGTTAAGCAGCAAAAAAAAAAAAAAACGGAATATATCGGGTGTGTGTGAGGGGATTACCTCCCTTATCTGCCAATTAATTTCTGCTAATGACCGATGAGCAACATAATAAACAACTTAAGCAAGCAGCAGGTACTGTAAGCACCGGAATCCTTTGTTTATCAAAATCACTTGATTCGGCATTAAATAACCCGGAAATAGTTGATATACCGTAAAACAAAACAAAACAACCAAACAAAGTTAAGCAACGATGAGTCTGTTCAATACTTAATTGGGTGACCACTGAAACAACTGTAGGTAGTGTAAGCAAACTGAGTCCTTTGTTTATCAAAATGACTTGATTTGACATTAAATGACCTGAAAAGGGTTGATGCTCCGTAAATCAATATATATATATGTATATATACAGCGGTACCATTTACGATCTTATGGTGAAGTTCCAATACAGGAGCTATGGGGGAGAGTGGAATAGCCTTTTATCACCATTACTCCCAGACACACCCTGAACTGGAGCCTGTTAGTCCCATCTATGGGTTAAATAATAAAATGAATTTAATAAAATGTGTTTATAAAGAGTTTAAAAATATTTTTTATACTCATCAAGAATGAATAAAACAAAACTTTGGCATAAAATAACCCAACAAGGTTTGACATGCCATAAAATCCAAAAAGATTAATACCCATCAAGAATGAATAAAATAAAACGTCTTTGGCATAAAATAACGCATCAAGGGTTGACATGCCGTAAAATTTAATCAACTTGATTTATGAGTACCCAAACTTTCGAGTTTTCCAGCGGTTTACGGTAGAGTTGCAGTGGTAGGAGAACAGCTGTAAGTGGTTTAAAGTAGGCAAAGAATTAATGGCATTTCAGTTTATATCAAAGGGGAAAATTGATTTGATCTTCGAGGAAACTGAGTAAGTGGAACTCGAAGTCAAGGTTCTCTCTCTCTCTCTCTCTCTCTCTCTCTCTCTCTCTCTCTCTCTCTCTCTCTCTGATTCTATTTCCTTTTTCTCTCTCTCTCTCTTCTCTTTCTCTCCCCCCCTCTCTCTCTCTCTCTATCTTCTCTCTCTCTCTCTCTCTCTCTCTCTCTCTCTGTATGTATGTCTTTCCTTTTTCTTTTTTCTTTTTTCTTTTTCCTTTCTTTCGAAGTTTGTCTATATCTGTATGTTTAAGTATTTCATATGTATTTGTTTGTCTTTCTTCTTTCTTCTTTCTTCTTTCTTTGTCTGTCTATATTTTTATGTCCAAGTATGATCCTATATATCTATCTATCTATCTGTATGCCTGTCTTTTGTTTGTTTCTTTCTTTTTCTTTCTTTCTAAATTTTTGTCCATTCCAGTAAGATCAACTGTTTTTATATCTATCTTTCTATCTATCTGGCTTTATTTCTTTCTAAATTTTTCTATATTTGTATGTTCAAGTGTTTGCATCTCTCTCTCTCTCTCTCTCTCTCTCTATATATATATATATATATATATATATATATATATATATATATATTCATATGATACAATTTAAAGTAGATTCCCGTTGTTTTTAATACCTTGAAAGTATAATCTTATTTTGTAATTCGTTGGGGTTGTGTGTTTCGCCAACGAATTACGAATAATAAGAATATCATCCTTAGCTTATATAAACTCATCTTGTTTTGTATTATTCGGACTATTGTCCTCATCTTTATTGTTATCAGTACAACGTTTCGACCGATGTGCCCCCCGGCCTTCTTCAGGTATTTCTTGTTGGATTTGGGAACCTTTTCGAACTCAAGAACCTTCTCTTCCTACTCTGGAACCTTCACGTCATAATCAGGAGCCATCACAGAACTTTGAATCCAAACCCTTTATCCAATCCACGGGTTATACACCCGTTCTCATTCCACTAACCGTGACTGGGTACAAGTGTTAAGCTATGTTAATTATTATTCTATGTTACTGTCGTCTTGACCAGGATTGAACCTGCTGCCTAGAGATAACTGTCACTTAGAATGGTATTAACCCAAAGCCTCTATCCACTACGCCATGTATCCAATTATTTTTCTTGTTTAGCTTTCTCTGGTATTTCCGATGTTTTTGTGGAGATGCACTTATTGTTCTCTTAGAAAGTCGAAGAGAGAACCAGGGAGTGGTGGGGGTGCAGACGTCCCCTCCTCCCCCCCTGGGGAGCGGATTGGAAAAGTGTTAACAACTACAAATTCCAAACTAACAAACACGCAACTCATTTGTCACCAAATGATAAAATCTCCCTTTCTTTTTTGTTCATTGTTTGTTTCTTTCTTATTTTCTTTTAATCTCTCTCTCTCTCTCTCTCTCTCTCTCTCTCTCTCTCTCTCTCTCTCACACACACACACACACACACACACACACACACACTCTCTCTCTCTCTCTCTCTATCTATCTATATCTATCTATCTATTAATATTATCTTGTGTACATCTCTCTTTCTCTTATCACAAAAACACACACTCTCTCTCTCTCTCTCTCTCTCTCTCTCTCTCTCTCTCTCTCTCTCTCTCTCTCTCTCTTAAACATACACAGACCACATGTACGTATAAAAATCACCCCTCTCTCTCTTTCTTTCTTTCTTTCTTTCTTTTAACCATTTACAGGCACACGTACGCATAAGAATCACACTTCTCTCTCTCTCTCTCTCTCTCTCTCTCTCTCTCTCTCTCTCTCTCTCTCTCTCTCTCTCTCTTCTTTATTTCTGTCTTTTAAACATACGCATGCGCACTTACGCATAATAACCACATCCGTTTTCTGTAATAAACCTTTAAAAGAGGCTTTTACGGGCACGAATGAGATTTTGTAATATTGCGTGATTGTGTGTAAAAAACAGCACCTATTTTTTCAGTATGTGCACCAAAAAATGCGTGTGTGTGTATATATGTAGACATGCACCCATGTGTGTCTTTGGGGGTGGGGGAGTGGTGATTCTCGATTAGTAAATGAGATTCTCAAAATGGGTCAGCAAGTTGGGGGGGATTGTTTTTTTTTACACTGACTGAACCCGAGGAAATTCCATTGTTTAATTGGGAAAAAATCCCCAGGATTAAGAATCGATATGACATTTTTTTTTAATTTTTACTTTATCATTTACGTATATCTCCAAAGGAGTGGCGGTCCGCGTAACGGTTATCGTCATAGGAAATGGGATTGACAACCCGAGTTCAAGGCCTGGCCGGCGCTGTTTGCATTTCACTTCGTGCAAATACACTAGGGAAATACATGAATCCATCTGTTCTATGGCTGCTTTGCTATTCTGTTTAATGGCACAATGACCTTGTGTCAAAATTCTGTTTTAGGAGGGCGATATTTTCTTTTTTTTGGGGGGGGGGGGTATGTATGATTTGTAAGCGAAAATTTGTAGGTAAATACTTTTGTTTGGGTTGGTTTTATAAACTGGTAGAAATAATTTAATCATAGATTTTCTATAGGAGAACGTCGTTTATGAGTCCGTCCTTACTTCGTCAGCAGTGGTCTGTATGTCTTTGATTTTGTTATTGTCTAAAGGC
>CM042166.1:9319541-9327041 GCA_023376005.1 Doryteuthis pealeii | reverse complement strand
AGGACAGAGAGGACCTGTGAGCAATGGTTATGAAGGGTTATTCTACATTCGCCAGAGCTCCAGATAGAGTTCAACGTCATACCCAGGAGATTAAGACCCTCAGCCACCGCCTTCTAGCAAATATATAATAAAAGCTGTTGGTGCTTGCTATAAGGGCTATAGGGTCGGAATAATCATATAATCATGGTGGCTGAGCAGTCCATAACATGCAACACTTCACTTAGCCCCCAACTTGGGCTAGACGGGTGGTCGGAGAGATCCCCATCCGATCAATCGGCTGGTCACGTCAAGCCCTAGCACCTATATGATTGTCCCGACCCTATTGCCTTTATGGCAAGCTCCAAGCCATTTTTATCATATGGGTGCTAAAAGACGGTAGCTGGGGGTCTTCATGTCCTTGGAATGACGTTAAACTCTATCTGATAGTGAGGTTCCAGGTCTGGGGAATGTGGAGCACCCCTTCATCATCATTGCTCCTAGATCCACTCTGACCCGGAGTGGTAGCACCTGTTAGGGTCCCATCTATGGATTAAATAGAAAAATGTGTTTATAAAGAAAATTGAGTATCCATTAAGAATAAATTTATTTCGAAACTTTGTAGGCATTAAATGACCCACTGGGGTTGATATGGCGTAAAACAAAACAAAACAAAACAACTGCTTCGCCTAAGTGATATACGCACCTCAAATTGGTACGTACCAAAATATTGCAAACATTTTACTTACTCGTGTATTTACTAATCCATTCCTTAATACGAAGAGCGTTCCGTATTGAAACCTTTCAATTCACTTTCAGGGAAATGATAAATACATGGAGCACAGAAAACACACAGTCACCACCAGTCGCTATTATTTTCAATGTACGAGAACCGGCATGCCATTCTCGTGAAAATTTGAATCTGACTAATGTCTAGATTTTCTTTTCCTTTATTTAAATACAGATTCTTTGTCATTCCAGTTTTTAATATTTCAATATCAACTTAAAAGCAGGAGTTTAAAGAAGTTGCTAAACTAAAGAATTTAATGTTAAAAATACTAGAGATTTTTAGTCAACATCCACAACATAAAAGAATAGAATTTGTGTGTTTATATATATATATATATATATATAATATATATATATATATATATATAAGCGCTATGTGAAATGCCAACAGCATCAATGAATCCATATATTCTCCCTCCAGCTATGGGTTAGATAGTAGGACAAACTGGGTCCTTCAGCCTTGGGTAGGTAACCAGTCTAGGAGAAGGATAACTCTGAATTCAAAATTATTGAGGTCGGTCGTTGATTGGGTTTGTGGCAACCCTTGATGCACCAATTCTTTCCTATCGACTGTGCTAAAAAGTGTGGATGGTCCAACACAAGCCTTCACCACTATAAACAAATCACTGTGTGGACGTTCATTGTATGAACAGTCATACGTCGAAATCGACGGGAGAGTTCATCATATATATATATATATATATAAAGACCAACCGGATTAAACACCAAAAAATTGAAGCGGGCTATTAGAAAGGGTAATTTTCAGCCCAGCAACATTCAAAGTGGAGAAGTTCCAACATGTAGTTTATACAGAAGAGTATGTCTCTCCAGGGCTGGCCTGGTGAGTCATCTGAGAAAACACAAGGATAGAGTGTCAAATGCTACTGGCACCCAACTATAAAAACAAAAACAGGAAATGGTCTTACTCGAACACGAGTTGACAGCCATTATATATATATATATATATATATATATATATATTATATATAATTTAATATACCAAACTTGTTGGTAAATCCTCGCGGTGAGAAAAAAACCAGCAAATAGTTTGATTGTAAAAATATACTACCAAACATAAACCGGGAAGAAAAAAATGTTTGTAAAAAAGAAAAGACCAAGATAATCGTACTAACAAAAAATAATCTATTTGTACAATATTTTGGCCAAAAGAAAAAACAATTTATATGCATATATATATATAAGACATATATATTCATACAAAACCGCCAGGAGACTAAAGCTAATAAGTAAAAAGTGCTCAATACCTAAGTAGAGCAAATAATAAAAATAAATATAATGAGTCAGACGAACCTACTAAAAGTTTCGCTTAATGCTCTTCAGGGCTAAGATCTCTGAGTCAGATCTTAGCCCTGAAGAGCATTAAGCGAAACTTTTAGTAGGTTCGTCTGACTCATTAGATTATCTTTTATATATATATATATATATATATATATATATATATATATATTGTAGCTATACAACGCTTTGACTGTTAGTGACCACTTAAATAATACCTTTTGATAGAGCTACTCACTTTTAGAAAACAGATAAATTTCATTTAAATGCCAGTTATTGCGTAATTCACATGTATATATATTTTTTCTTCCAACCAAAAATTATACTGTATAACCTGAGTTCAATTCCTGGGCAAAGATGTTGACATTTTCACATGGCGCTAATACCCTTGGGAAAGGGACGAATCCAATTCTCCCTCCAGCTATGGGTAAATAGCAGGGCATACTTGGCTCTTTAACCATGGTTAGGTAACTAGTCTAGGAGAAGGAAAACTCTGAATTCAAACTCCGCTTGAGAAATTGATTTTGTGTCGCATCCTGCTTGCGCAGAGGGGTTGGTAAATATATATATATGAATATTTTGCTTTCATCTTTCATCAGGGTGTTTCGAAAGTAATGACGTTCTATCAAAGAGGATGTAAAAAATAATGCCTTAGATATGAATCGATCATAACACATAAACTAAAATAGATTGATCAATAAATAGATGGACTTGAGAAAGTGAAAGTAGAAAGACTTATATCTATATCAATATGGAAATGGACTCGTCGCCCCGAGTTCAAATCCTTGACGTGGTAATTGCATTTCACTTAGCGCTAATACCCTTGGGAAAGGTATGAATTCTTCTCTCCCTCCAGCTATGGGTAAATAGTAGGGCAGACTGGCCTCTTTAACTTTGGTAAGGCAACCGGTCTAGGGGAAGGAAAACTCTGAATTCAAACCTGTTGAACTCCGCTTAAGAAATTGACCTTGAGTCACATCCTCCTCGTGCGGAGGGGTTGGTAAATATATATATCAATATTTTGCCTTCGTCATTCCCACTATATATCAGGGAGTTCGGAAAGTAATAAGAAATAATGTGTTAAATTCCTTTAAATCCTCGCTTAAAAGCCACCTTATAAGCGGCTATTATGCTCTTGATTGGGACTATGGCCAAACCATGACACTTCATGGATTCAGTAGATATTAAATCTTATCGTACAAAAAAAAGTAATCGCAAAATAACACCTAAAATTGCATAGAGAAATCAAAATTGGGAATCAAGTATTTTCAGGTTTGCGGTTTCAGTTTTCGTTCCGGAATGTTTTCAATTTGCTCATGGGGGTCGACCTGATTCCAAAATGGTATGATATGCTGGGAGTACGGACTCTGAGAGTAAAGCTGAAAAAATGTGACACGCTGACATTCACAGTCATTTATATAGATTAGACTGTTCGGAAGGTAATGGTTTTTAAGAGAGGATTTTAAAAAATAGATGAAAGTTAAATTTACCAAAAGATATTAGGAGATTTGGAAAGTAAATGAGGTTTTAGTAAAGAGATTATGAAATCAATAAGGTGTTGGGATTACGTATATATATGTATAATGCATATATATGTGGTGTTATGTGTGAGGGATATATATATATATATATATAATTATTATATATATATATATTATATAATTAATATTAAATGTTCAAATTCATGATTCATATATATATATATATATATATTATATATGTGTGTGTGTGTGTGTGGTGCGCGCGTGTGTGTGTGTGTGTGTGTGTGTGTGTGTATGTGTGTGTGTATGTTAAAACTCCTAAAATTCCTGCCTCAGTTTAGCGTATAATAGTCTTCATTACAATGAATGGAATGAGTCATGTAAACTTGAACATTTAATATTAATTATATATATATATATATATATATATATATATTATATATATATATACACACATACACACACACACCACACACAACACACATATATATATATTTATATATATATAATAATTCATAAAGGCTCCAATTTGGTCGAAATAAATTTATTATGGAATACGGTGTTGAGTTTTTCCTTCCTTTTAAAGATATATATATATATATATAATATATATATATATATATATACACAGTTGCCCACACTTCCTGTAATTCATGTATTATGTATGTGATTATAAATATGATATATAATTATAATGTGATAGACGTTACTTACCGTCGTTCTTCTTCCAGCAAGCGTCGCTGTTCTTCAAGTTCCTGTCGAAGTTTCTCTTGGCGTTCGGCCATTTCCTTCTCTCTTCGCAACTGTTCTTCGCGTTCCTTTCTCTTCCGTTCCTGCTCACGACGTTTAGCCGCACGAGCCCTTCTCTCGGCGGCACGGGCTTCTTGGGCTGGTAATCATGTTGTATGGGGCAACTTCGGGAGACTGCAAACACAAACAACACAAAATCGGTGAGTTAGGAAGAAGCACAAAAAGGAACTTCAAAATTGATTCTTGTCAACCTTCTTTTCCATATATATATATATATATGTTATTTATAATGGAGATTGTGTATTTTTCTGTCTGTAACCGAAACTATATTCCTACTCAAGTCACAATTCTCTTAGTCATTGACATCATATTCTCCATGATTTTATTTTTATCTAAACCTCAATGATTAATAAAATTGTCTTATATTATTAATACTGTTAACTATGTCTACATACTGACAACATGCAATTATATTTATATATACAACAAAAATAGCGGTTTACAATGTGAACGGGAAGGCTAATTTGCAATATTATATTAAAAAATCGAATTTAATAAATATGTGCTTAGTATTATTTATTCTAATTGTTTGGTTTTTATTTTAATGAATATAAGCAAAAAATCTCTTCAATAAATCTTAAATTAAATCCATTAACAAGAAAAAATAACTGTCCATTTTATTCTTTACTTCCTCTTATAACTAAATACTTAAATTAGAAAAAATAACAATGAAAGACGAGAGTGATGGAAGAGTAAGTTTCAGTTGTTCCATTTTTTATTATACTCCCTCTGTTTCAAATCTTTTATTATACTCCTCTGTTTCAAATCTTTTTATCTGTATTCTTATTTAGTTTCATTAGCCTTTCTGATTTAATACAATATTTTATTACATTAAAACTTAAATACTTGCACCCGGAGGGTGCATATATTTGCTAGTATATATATATATATATATATATATATATATGTGTGTTGTGTGTGTGTGTGTGTATGTTGTGTGCGCCGCGGCGTTTTAAAAGCGAATGGTATAAATATTCCGACTGCAGTTTCTCGCCGTTGCAAATCCTCATGGAATTTTATTGCTTTGTCCAAACGTCGACCGATATTTATATCCAGGTTGTACCCATTCTTAAGTACGTGGGTTGCCCCCACCGTACGTAATGCCTGAACCCACCAGGCACAGTCCTATGTTTGTTTAAGTGCTATATTTATGTATCAACTCCGATCCGCGAGTTCAAGATCGTATCTGGGTCCCTGCATTCCGCTATTTTCCGTTTCTTTCGCTTTAAAAAAACGTATATTTAGCTCTTTTTTATTGAGCACTTTTTTTAAATTGATTTTAATTTAATAATGTGTTTGCTTCGTGGATTGGCAAAGATCTGTGATATATATTGCACACTACAAAACCTTTACCAAAAATATATTACTCTGTACAAAATTATTGAACATTGAGTTCTCAACTTCAGTCAGACCGACTTTAACTTTCAGTTGTTAAAAAAAAGTCCAGCTTAGAAATATCCTAACATCAACTAATTTGATGATTTACCTATTGACACACATACAAACACACACACACATACACAAACACACACACACACACAACACACACACACACACATATATATTATATATATATATATATATGTTTATATGTTAATTTCACATATGTATTTCGCGAAAAATACACACACGTGAACTCGACTGCAATTAATAAATCAATATTAACCTTTAACCCTGATGATCCTTATGGTGAAACTCGAGTAGGTTATTACCGTGTACCTTTATGATAATAAATTTGCTCTACTAACGTATTGAGCACTTTATATTTGTTATATCGCTGTCTTATCATTGTGAAACTTGTATCAACTAACCAAAGGAACAACCAAAGGTTTCTACCCAACACTAAAGGACACCGAGGAACAACCAAAGGATTCTACCCAACACTAAGGGACACCGAGGGACAACCAAAGGTCTCTTCACTAAGGATCAGCCTCTGCTTAACACAAGGGAGATCCATTGTAAAGTGCTCTCACTTGAAGCCTAAAATGGCCACAAATCGTAACAACTATAGGTGTCAAGAATAAAACGAAGAACATTTCTGGTCAATATTGAGGATTTTCGTAGATGCGACAATTTACGACTCGAAGAGTACACTTAAAAGAACAAAAGAAAACTAATTACAACAACCATAACACAATTGTGACATATGGACAAAATAACAAAAACGAGTAAAAAAAAAGGAAAGAAAGAAAAAGTGTGAGAGAGAGTTTAATCAAGATTATTATACTTTTTTTACATATTGAAGTATTCCGCAATAGCTCTAAAGTAAACATATCAAACGTTGTAATAATTAGATTATCATACTGTGACTTTTCCTTACATATTGAAGTATTCTGCAATAGCCCTAAAATAAATAAACAAATAAATGAATAAATGGAAGGGATTGTACATTAAAAGATTGTTACAATCTTATGAGCCATCATGTAGGGTTTAAGCAAGAGCGCTTGCCCAGTGGAATTGGATCCTTCGTAATCCTTTGGTTCTTTTGGTAAAGAGTCCTGAGAGTTGTAAGTCCCTCCTCAATGATTACAAGTACAGCTGTGGCAAGTATCAGTGTTTAAGTAGTGTATCAGCCACACATTATGGTTGATTGGCCGGAGGAGTAAACCACGTAACCTCGGCTAGTCTATAAATTTAGGTGGGGAATTGGAGCACACCTTATGTACAAATATATTCCAACAAAGATCTGGGCATGGCTACGAAATTGAAACCTTGAGAGAGAAACTGAATCTCTCATAATTGCAGAACAAGACAAAAGCCATAAGAACAAACTATATGAAAGCGAAAATAGATAAGGCACAACAGAATAGCAAGTGTAGAATATGGGGATACAGAGATGAAACGGTTGATCATATAATAAGCGAGTGTAACAAACTAGCGCAAAGAGAATACAAGACTAGGCACGACTGGATGGAAAATGTGATCCACTGGGAATAGTGCAAGATTTACATTTTTACCATGCTATCAAATAGACAAACCAAAATTCGTCCAAGAGGATGAGACTTTAAGATACAGATGGATTACCTAATCTCAGCCAGAAGATCATTGGCAATTCAGTCTCGAAAGACTATGATAAAGTTTTTGTATGCCCCTGAAGTTGCAGCGCCTCCTGTGACTATGAAGTCCGATGTTTGAGAAACATTCTCGA
>CM042166.1:9309541-9314541 GCA_023376005.1 Doryteuthis pealeii | reverse complement strand
AATTCGGCTTTAGATAACCCATAAGGCGTAATTATGCCGTTAAATAAATAAACGGGTGTCTTACCTTTGTCTCAGAACTTTCAGTAATATCTTCGGTTTTTTTCTTATTTGGCGTTAGAATCCGTTTTAATTCCATCATCATTTTCTTTTGTTCTTCAGATTCTGAATTTTCAGCCTGCTGCTCATCGTCAGCAATATCTCTTTCCTCGTCATCTTCATCTTTCTCTTCAAACTCCAGAACGGCCGGTTCAGATGATTCCTGAAAAAACAACAAAATTACTGTTATAAGAATAAGATGTGTGATTCTTATAATACGTTAGAAGGTTCTGAGTAACATTCCAACGTAGGTACATATATACATAAAATAATCCGAACAAAGAGTTTTTACATATAATAACAAATACAGACTTTATTGTCTGAGCACATGGACGAATGACACACATAAAAATATACAACAAAGATACATAAACAGATAGGATTAAAGTCCTGAAGAAGTGATAAAGAGTTCATGAAAAATATAAGTGAGTCACTTACTGATAGTTGGGGCGGAGCAAAGCCCCCCACTTAAGGAACAGAGACACTACTCATCTAGCCCATATTTAGTGGTTGCTAGACCAAGAGAAAAAGAGAGAATTTTCCCAGCCACCTATTGACGAAAACCTCACAGTAAGGGAAGATAACCATTCTGGATCCAAGTCCATTCCAGCAGGGGCAAACAATCGCTATGCTGATAATATCATCTAGGATACTTAGGAGAGTCCTGGAGATCTGATAGGTTGGTTGGTTGATTAGTTTCTTTGTTTTAAGGTATATCAAACCTTTCTGGGTCATTTAATGCCGGATCAAGTCATTTTGATAAATAAAGGAGTCAGGTTGTTTTCAGTATTTTCCTGACCTTCCACCAGTAGAGTAGGTTGATTTTTCACTTTTTTTAAATATCAAATTGACCATCTATGCGAAAGTTGTGTGTTAGTATACTGAATACTAATACCAAATATTAGATATTTTATTTGTACCATTGTTTGAGGAAATAGCATCAAATATCGTCTTCTTAAATGCACTAAAAATCCTCGTTTTCGCAAATTTAGCCTTTAGAAAACGAGAATTTTTGGTGAATTTTAGTAGACGATCTTTGATGCTATTTCCTCAAACAATGGTGCAAGTAAAAGATCTAATTTTTGGTATCAGTATTCAGTATACCAATACACAACTTTCGCAAAGATGGACAATTTAATATTTTAAAAAGTGAAAAATCGACCTACGCTATTCCATGTTTTTTTGGGGGGAGGGGGGTATTTTTTCCAGGTGAAAGTTTGTATTGTGTAATTACAAATTATAGAGCCGGGAGTTTTTTGTACTGTCGGAGTTTAGAAAAAAAAAAATATATATATATATATATATATATATATATATATATAATATATATATGAATATGATATATTGAAAAAAACAAAGGATGTTTACTAATGCATGGGCTCATCAGGAGAGAATGTGCAAACCGTTTCGGGGCCTTCCTCTCGACGGTTTAAAAAGCAACACCGGCCCTACCTTTAAACCGTCGAGAGGAAGGCCCCGAAACGGTTTGCACATTCTCTCCTGATGAGCCCATGCATTAGTAAACATCATATATCATATTCACACTGTCGGATTAATTTCCATTTTAATGAATTTTCCCATACACACATATATATATATATATATATATATATATATATATATATATATATATATATACTCACTTCATTTCATTTATCTATTTATTACATATTTGTAAAAACAATTAGCATTTTATTTTTGTATATGATATACATTTAATAATAAAAACGATAGATAGATAGATAGATAGATAGATAGATAGATAGATAGATAGATAAGGTACAGACTGAGATATATAGATAGATAAGGTACAGACTGAGATAGATAGATAGATAGATAGATAGATAGATAGATAGATAATCCGTTGTAAAGAGAAAGGGTCTAAATGATAATGTAAAATGACTGAAGCAAATGATTCCCTTTCGGAATGCAGACACATTCTCAACTTGATACATCAATTCTCGGCTCAAAATTCCATTAGTGAATCGTACACTCAACCTGGATTCAATCTTAACAGCTAAGTGTCAGGCTCAACTTACAATCTATTTCGTGTCTTCTCTTCTCTGACACTTTGCACATAAAAATCGGAGAACGTCAACTGCTCAAACCAGACACAGGTCAGCACAGACCAGGATGATGAAGATGAAGGTTTGTTCTTTTTTTTTTTTTGGTGGAGGGTAAGGATGGAGGAAAGTGAGGATACTTGAACAGTCGATTGACAAACCACCAACGCTCACCGACGTGTGAAGGACACGCTGATTTGCCCGTTCGAATACATTCCTCATTCTGAATCCCATCAAGATAGTTTTTCTTAACGTTTACTTATAAGGGGATGTGTAACCAGACCATTAATATAACCAAATAGACGAATAAGATAATCCTTCAGAAACATAGATATGAAGATCCTGAGACAGACTGACACACAGATAGATAGATAGATAGATAGATAGATAGATAAGAAGAGACTTATATAGAATGATATATACATAGATAAAAACAGACTGAAAGAGATAGATAGATATGAAGAGGGTGAGATAAATATATAAATTGATAGATAGATATGAACATAGATAGATAGATAGATAGATAGATAGATAGATAAGAACTGACTGAGATAAATGGATAGATAGATAGTTAGATAGATAGATAGATATATTGATTGATAGATAGATAGATAGATAGATAGATAGATAGATAGATCATTGTGAGTTAGTTTGATTCTCACTAGGCGGTCCATATAAATATATATATAATATATATATATATATATATATAGATAGATATAGATAGATAGATTAGATAGATAGATAGATAAGGATTAGTTGATATAGAATAAGATAATCCTTCTGAAACACAGATATGAAGAGCCTGAGACAGACTGACAGACAGACAGATAGATAGATAGATAGATAGATAGATAGATAGATAGATAGATAAGGACGTTGTGATAGATCGATCGATAGATAGATAGATAGATAGATAGATAGATAGATAGATAGATAGATAGATAGACCATTCTTAGTGAGTTTGATTCTCACTAAGGTTCCATAGATAGATAGATAGATGAGGACTAGTTTAGATAGATAGATATATAGATAGACAGACAGATTGTAAGTGAATTTGATTCTTTTTCTTACTGATAGAAAGATAAGGAAGTGTATATATCTTATTATAATGGATATTCGGTGTGTGTCTGTAACCGAAACTATGTTCCTACTTACGTCACAATACCCTCAGGAAATTCGTAATTCATATGAAGAGATAGATAGATAGATAGATAGATAGATAAGAAGAGACTTATATAGAATGATATATACATAGATAAAAACAGACTGAAATAGATAGATAGATATGAAGAGGGTGAGATAAATATATAAATTGATAGATAGATATGAACAGAGATAGATAGATAGATAGATAGATAGATAGATAGATAAGAACTGACTGAGATAGATAGATAGATAGATAGATAGATAGATCATTGTGAGTTAGTTTAATTCTCACTAGGCGGTCTATATATATATATATATAGAGAGAGAGAGAGATAGATAGATAGATAGATAGATAGATAAGGATTAGTTGATATAGATGAATAGACAATTGTTAATGAGTTTGATTCTGACTAAGGGCCCCATGGATAGATAGATAGATAGATAGATAGATAGATAGATGAGGACTAGTTTAGATAGATAGATAGATATAGATAAATAGATAGATGAATAAGGATAGGTTAAGGTAGATAGATATATAGATATATAGATAGATAGACAGACAGACAGACGATTATTAGTGAATTTGATTCTTTTTCTTAGAGATAGAAAGATAAGGAAGTGTATATATCTTATTATAATGGATATTCGGTGTGTGTCTGTAACCAAAACTATGTTCCTACTTACGTCACAATACCCTCAGAAAATTCGTAAGTTCATCAATGAGTTTTTAATTCAAATTCAAAACCATTAATGCATAGAATAAATCTACAAAACATGTTAAATGTGTCTTATATATTACTAAGAAATAAAGGCTTACATAATACATGATGTGGTTAATTTGCATACTGGTTTGAACAAAACCGGGTTTAATAAATAATGACTAGGTGTTATCGATCTCTAATATCATTGTTTTATTCTACAATATTTTCTCGATTTGTTTAGCCATACATTTAATAGGTATTCCCGCCTAATTCATTATTAATTGATTAATTTTCAAAATTAGGTACGACTCCAATTAAGCACTATTCTCCCAAAAATTATCGGCAAAAAGCCATTCTAAACAAACCGTGTTTACAACTTATCATATCGTCGTGTAAAAAAGTCACTAGAAGAGGAATATTAACCTACTCTAAACAAGTCGTAAAATCTAAGAAGTCCGTTTAGAGGTTAGGGGATCGGCCTGTCAGCTTGGCAGTCCGGTTTCAAATCACGCACAGGGCGGTCTTTCCGATCTATAGCTCTGCTGATGAGGCCTAATAGGCCGAAATGTACATACAGAGATTGATTTTTCTCGATTTGTTTAGCCATACATTTAATAGGTATTCCGCCTAATTCATTATTAATTAATTAATTTTCAAAATTAGGTACGACTCCAATTAAGCACTTATTCTCCCAAAAATTATCGGCAAAAAGCCATTCTAAACAACCGTGTTTACAACTTATCATATCGTCGTGTAATAAAAGTCACTAGAAGAGGAATATTAACCTACTCTAAACAAGTCGTAAAATCTAAGAAGTCCGTTTGGAGTAGAGGTTTTGGATCCGCCTGTCAGCTTGGCAGTCCAGTCCGGTTGTCAAATCACGTGACGTGACGCATAGCCTCCGCGGGCACAGGGCGTCTTCCGATCTATAAGCTCTGCTGATGGCCGGTCCTCCTCTCCCTATAGGTCCTCGAATATGTTATCTCTTCTT
>CM042166.1:9306282-9309441 GCA_023376005.1 Doryteuthis pealeii | reverse complement strand
TCCGCCCTCGAATTTTTCTTTACTTAAATCTATTTACTAATTCATTCATTCATACTGTTTAAAGGAGAGATAACTTCTCAGTAAAAAGAAAAAAAAGTTGGAGGAGTTGACTATTGTCGTAATAGCCTGACAGTGAGGAGTCTATTCCTTTTTACTATCGCTAGATCAAGGGAATTGTTTTGCAAAGGTAGTGCCACACCTACCATCAGTTCCCCTACTTTACCACACAGATCAATTTACTCCAAAGTGCTACTCGTACGATGAGAGCCGGTGTAAAACCTGGAATTTTGCGATTACGTAGGCGAGGGATCACCAAAATTTATTCACGGTGGACCGGATAATTGAAAAAAAACAACAAAAAATGAGCTCGGGCCATATTATTATTGTGTTCAATACTTGCTAGCCAGAACAAAGGCTCTGATGAAAAAGATGTAAAACAAAATTATCTTTATACTATTTAATAACCCATAGATGGGACCCTAACAGGTACTACTCCTGCAGAACAGAGAGAACCTGTGAGCAATGGTTATGAAGGGTTATTCGACATTCCCCAGAGCTCCAGATAGAGTTCAACGTCATACCCGGGAGATTAAGATCCTCACCCACCGCCTTCTAGCAAATATATAATAAAAGGTATTGGTGCTTGCTATAAGGGCTATAGGGTCGGGATAATTATATAATCATGGTGGCCGAGCAGTCCATGACATGCAACACTTCACTCAAGCCCTTTTTGGGGAGAGACCCCCATCCGATCAATCGGCTGGTCATGTCAAGCCCTAGCACCTATATGATTGTCCCGACTCTATTGCCTTAATGGCAAGTTCCAAACAATTTTATCAAATGGGTGATAAAAGGCGGGGGCTGGGGGTCTTCATGTCCTGGGAATGACGTTAAACTCTATCTGATGGTGAGGTTCCAGGTCTGGGGAATGTGGAGCACCCTTTCATCATCATTGCTCCTAGATCCACTCTGACCCGGAGTGGTAGCACCTGCTAGGGTCCCATCTATGGATTTAATAGAACAATGTGTTTATGAAGAAAATTGAGTATCCATTAAGAATGAATTTATGTTGAAATTTTGTCCGCATTAAATGACCTACTGGGGTTGATATGCCGTAAAACAAAACAAAACAAATCAACTGCTTCGGTTAAGTGATATACGCACCTCAAATTAGTAAGTCGTCGGGGTGGCCTAATGTCGGTATCAGCCCATCAGCGAGGGAGTCTATCCCCTTTTCACTAGCGGTAGACCAAGGAGATTGTTTTTGCGTCTGAGGTGGAGCGCCACACCTACCATCATCTCCTTACTTTACCGTACAGATCTCTGTGCTACTCATACGCTGAGTTGGCGAGGGCCGGTATCGAACTCGGAACCTTGTGGTTTCTAGCCGAACGCTCTACCGACTGAGCTACGTACCAAAATATTGCAAAAGATTTTACTCACTCATGTATTTACTAATTCATTCCTTAATATGAAAGCAGTTTAAAGAAGTTGCTAAACTAAAGAATTTAATGTTAAAAATACTAGAGATTTTTAGTCGATATCCACAACATAAAAGAATAGAATTTGTGTGTTTATATATATATATATATATATATATATATTAGCGCTATGTGAAATGCCAACAGCATCGATGAATCAATATATTCTCCCTCAAGCTATGGGTTAGATAGTAGGACAAACTGGGTCCTTCAGCCTTGGGTAGGTAACCAGTCTAGATAAATCTGAATTCAAAATTATTGAGGTCGGTCGTTGATTGGGTTTGTGGCAACACTTGATGCACCAATTCTTTCCTATCGACTGTGCGAAAAAGTGTGGATGGTCCAATACAAGCCTTCATCACTATAAACAAATCACTGTGTGGACGTTCATTGTATGAACACTCATACGTAGATATATATATATATATATATATATATATAATATATAAACACCAACCGGATTAAACACCAAAAAATTGAAGCGGGCTATTAGAAAGGGTAATTTTCAGCCCACAACATTCAAAGTGGAGAAGTTCCAACATGTAGATTATGGGAAGAGTATGTCTCTCCAGGGCTCCAATTAATTGAAAAAAAAAAAAAAAAAACGAGCGCGGCCCACATATTATTGTTCAATACTTGTTAGCCAGAACAAAAGTTCTGATAAAAAAATGTAAAACAAAATTATCTTTATACTATTTAATAACCTATAGATGGGACCCTAACAGGTACTACTCCTGCAGAACAGAGAGAACCTGTGAGCAATGGTTATGAAGGGTTATTCTACATTCGTCAGAGCTCCAGATAGAGTTCAACGTCATACCCAGGAGATTAAGACCCTCAGCCACCGCCTTCTAGCAAATATATGATAAAGGGTATTGGTGCTTGCTATAAGGGCTATAGGGTCGGGATAATCATATAATCCTGGTGGCCGAGCATTCCATGACATGCAACACTTCACTCAAGCCCTTTTTGGGGAGAGACCCCCATCCGATCAATCGGCTGGTCATGTCAAGCCCTAGCACCTATATGATTGTCCCGACTCTATTACCTTAATGGCAAGCACCAAACAATTTTATCAAATGGGTGATAAAAGGCGGGGGCTGGGAGTCTTCATGTCCTGGGAATGACGTTAAACTCTATCTGATGGTGAGGTTCCAGGTCTGGGGAATGTGGAGCACCCCTTCATCATTATTTGCTCCTAATCCACTCTGACCCGGAGTGGTTGCACCTGTTAGGATCCCATCTATGGATTAAATAGAAAAATGTGTTTATAAAGAAAATTGAGTATCCATTAAGAATGAATTTTATTTCGAAATTTTGATAGAGCTTTTGGTGTTTATATATATATATAATATATATTATATATATATATATTATATAAACACAAAAAAGCTTATCAAAAGTTGGTTATTTATGTTAAGTGGTCACTAACAGGCAAGGTGTTAGTGCTATACAATATATATATATATATATATATATATTATATATATATATATATTGTATAGCACTAACACTTTGCCTGTAAGTGACCACTTAAATAATACCTTTTGATAGAGCTACTCACTTTTAGAAAACAAATTAATTTCATTTAAATGCCAGTTATTGCATAATTCACATGTATATGTAAATTTTCTTCCAACCAAAAATTATACTGTATAACCTGGGTCAACACGTCAGT
>CM042166.1:9288782-9301282 GCA_023376005.1 Doryteuthis pealeii | reverse complement strand
GCAATAGCCCTAAAATAAATAAACAAATAAATGAATAAATGGAAGGGATTGTACATTAAAAGATTATTACAATCTTATGAGCCATCATGTAGGGTTTAAGCAAGAGCGCTTGTCCAGTGGAATTGGATCCTTCGTAATCCTTTGGTTCTTTTGGTAAAGGGTCCTGAGAGTTGTAAGTCCCTCCTCAATGATTACAAGTACAGCTGTGGCAAGTATCAGTGTTTAAGTAGTGTATCAGCCACACATTATGGTTGATTGGCCGGAGGAGTAAACCACGTGACCTCGGCTAGTCTATAAATTTAGGTGGGGAATTGGAGCACACCTTATGTACAAATATATTCCAACAAAGATCTGGGCATGGCTACGAAATTGAAACCTTGAGAGAGAAACTGAATCTCTCATAATTGCAGAACAAGACAAAAGCCATAAGAACAAACTATATGAAAGCGAAAATAGATAAGGCACAACAGAATAGCAAGTGTAGAATATGGGGATACAGAGATGAAACGGTTGATCATATAATAAGCGAGTGTAACAAACTAGCGCAAAGAGAATACAAGACTAGGCACGACTGGGTGGAAAATGTGATCCACTGGGAATAGTGCAAGATTTACATTTTTACCATGCTATCAAATAGACAAACCAAAATTCGTCCAAGAGGATGAGACTTTAAGATACAGATGGATTACCTAATCTCAGCCAGAAGATCATTGGCAATTCAGTCTCGAAAGACTATGACAAAGGTTTTTGTATGCCCCTGAAGTTGCAGCGCCTCCTGTGACTATGAAGTCCGATGTTTGAGAAACATTCTCGACCACAGATTTTGCATTTGTAGGTTGTCCCTGTAGATGATGATGTTCCGATGCTTTGTTGCCGTTGCTTTCTTATGGACCTCTTAGCTTCATGATGTTGTATCAGGGTGACTTCTGACATGTACAGTCCTCCATGGAGATTCTGCCACCACTGAGGGTGGTCTTGAGCCAAATTTTCCGAGAGAGAGAGATAGATATTTTCATCTTTATTTATAAACACCGACAGTATTAAAAAAATTCCCAGCTTTATAGTTTGTAGTTACACAATACAAACTTTTGCCTAGAGAAAAAGAAATATTTAAAAAAAGGTTATATTATATATATATCATTGGCAATTCAGTCTCGAAAGATCATGATAAAAGTTTTTGTGTGCCCCTGAAGTTGCAGTGCCTCCTGTGACTATGAAGTCCTATGTTTGAGAAACATTCTCGACCACAGATTTTGCATTTGTAGGTTGTCCCTGTAGATGTTGGTGTTCCGATGCTTTGTTGCTGTTGCTTTCTTATGGACCTCTTAGCTTCATAATCAGCCAGAAGATCAAACTTACTGTTAATTAACAAGAGAATTTGTCTTCTCGTGAATTTTGCCAGAGTGAAAATTAAAGAAAGAATATATATATATATATATATATATGTGAAAATAAAATGGAAATTAATCCGACAGTATGAATAAGATATAATGAAAAAACAAACGATGTTTACAACTGAAATAGGCTCATCAGAAGAGAAAGTGTGCAAACCGTTTCGGGGCCAATTCTCTTGACGGTTTTAAAAAGCAACACTCGGCCCATCCTCAACTAATATGAGGACCCTATTGCATTATAATGTATCAACCGCACGTGGGTCGGTCATCAACAAAAACAAGACGAGTGATGGACCGAGTGTTGCTTTTTAAAACCGTCAAGAGAATTGGCCCCGAAACGGTTTGCACACTTTCTCTTCTGATGAGCCTATTTCAGTTGTAAACATCGTTTGTTTTTTTCATTATATCTTATTCATACTGTCGGATTAATTTCCATTTTATTTTCACATACTTGTCCATGAAAAACTTTACATTTGAATGTTTACCCCTTTTTGATGATATCCATTAACACCACGGATTTACCTATAAATGTGGGCTACTTATTTTACAGTTGGATTGTATTACAATAATTTTGATATTCCATATACACTTTTTATACATATTTTACACTTTTCTATGACTTTACATCAGACTTTTTTGAGTCTTATTTCATTACTATAATGCTTCTGATTATTTTCAAAATTGAAAATGAGATTCATTTTATTTTTAAATAAAATTCATTTTATTTTTAAATAAAATTCATATTATTTTTAATACAGACAGCACAATTTTTTTTTTTTTTTTTGATTAATTCCAACGTTTGACTAGCAGCGTTCTGTTTTTACTAACGGTCTTTTTCCCGTCTTGTTTTTGTTGATGACCGACCCACGTGCGGTTGATACATTATAATGCAATAGGGTCCTCATATTAGTTGAGGATGGGCCGAGTGTTGCTTTTTAAAACCGTCAAGAGAATTGGCCCCGAAACGGTTTGCACACTTTCTCTTCTGATGAGCCTATTTCAGTTGTAAACATCGTTTGTTTTTTCATTATATCTTATTCATATATATATATATATATATATATATATATATATATATACAATATACAGATACTTGGACTTTGAGTTGTGGACTAGCCTAGTGTAAGTTGCGTAGAGATGTGCATATTGGATGTTAAGAGCCGTACAAATGTTGCTGGAGTGTTGTGCATGGCTTGCGAGAAGTGTCAATTTCTAAGAAGATGAAGAATTAATATGAGAATGATTTTTTAGACTTGTATTTGAAAAAAATCTTAGGTTTAAGGCTTTCACAGCCTTAGGTTCGATACTGCAATCGTAGAATCGATAAGCTACCATGGGTATAAAAGAAATAATTCATTATTTCTTTAATAATTTAATCAGGTTTAAACCTCTAAAGGGAAAATGTAGTTTATTTTCAGGAATCTTATCAGCAGGGACAAAATTGTACAATCTTTTTCATTCTTTGCTATTTATTCCCCCTCTCACTACCTATCTCTCACTACCCTATCTATCTATCGATCTATCCAAAACACACTCTCTCTCTCTCTCTCTCTCTCTCTCTCTCTCTCTCTCTCAACTACAACACTACCTTCTCTCTCTTCTCTCTCTCTCTCTCTCTCTCTCTCTCTCTTCAACTACACACACTACCTCTCTCTCTTTTCTCTCTCTTTTCTCTCTCTCTCTCTTCAATTCCCTTACTCTCTTAGCCGCTCTATCTCTTTTTCTCTATTTCTTTCATTTTTCTTTCTTTTTACCTACCACGCTTATTTCTTATTTCTTTCCTTATTTTTCTATCTTCTTTGTCTTTTTCTCTTCCCTCTGAATTTCCTTTCAATATTTCCAACTATTTATCTTTCGCTTTTACTCTCACTCTAACACAACGAATATATTATGTGTGTGCGCGCGCGTATGTGTTTTCCCTAAATATATATATAATATATATATGTGTGTGTGTGTGTGTGTGTGTGTGTGTGTTGTGTATAAGAAGAAAAAAACAAACACATGCATACATATATATGTATGCTATGTTAGTTACAGAGAAATGATAAAATACAATATTATATATATATATATATATATATATATATATATTAACTATGTGTATATATATATATACACATTTGATTGATCTATCCATATATATATATATAAATATATATATATATATACATATATATTTATACATATACATATATATTTATACATATATATACTAATCGATCTATCCATATATATATATACTGATCGATTTATATATATGTGTGTGTGCGTGTTGTGTGTGTGTGTGCGGTGTTTGCGTGCGTGTGTGTGTGTGTGTATTGATTTAGAAAGTTGTGGAGATAGAGATCTATTTATCGTCGACATTGGCAATCACTGGCTTTGTTTTAAAATTCGAAAAAGCCGGAGATCTAAGAAATCCCTTTCGATCTTATTTTCCGGCGCTACGTCACCGTGATTGGATTTTAAATATTCAATGATTCTGATAAAGTTGAGCCTTTCATCCGAGCCAAAATCACTCAGAAAAATAAAGATTTACAAAAGTCTGGAAAAAATTTCACCGGCTCTTAAGAAAACAGGTGCGTATATCAATTTGAAAAAGTAAACTGTGTACGCAAATAGGTGCAATGAACGTAGGCGAAGGATTGTCAGTTACCAAACGCCGTTGACTTCATGTCTTCGCTATTCTAACTTATATATACATTTCCTATCAATGATATTGAGCACACTTGACTTATAAATATAGTATACTATATTTTCAATATTTATAAATTATATATAGATGTAGATATATGTATATACATAGTTTATAAAGTTAGAGGACTCTAGTGAATTCGTTTCCGCTTAGAAATGTATCAATTAGATATTCTATATTTGACAGCCGCTACTCGGTGAGAGACTTGGCGAATCAAAATTCATTCAGGTCTCAAACCCAGCCAGGGGTAGCTGTTAACGTGTAGCCACACTGATGAGAGGTAAACCTCGAAACACGTGTCTGTGGATAACTTATTTATTAATATATATATATATATATATATATAATATATATATATATATATATATATATCAGAGGTAGTTGTTGTGTCTAGCCATACTGAATAGGCGTGAAACGCCGAAACACGTATCTGTGGATGATTTATATATATATATATATATATATATATATATATATATATATATATATATATATATATATATATATATATATATATATATACAATTAATGCTATATTATTTTTGTCTATTTTTAGATTTTTCGAATTGTTATCCTCATCTTTGTTATTATATACATAATGTTTCGCCCGAAATTGGAGCATAATATTGAGATTGATATTGAGATAGAATAAGCCGTGTGTTCGTTTATTATTAGAACGGGTGAACCCAATTCCTAATTAAAGTCTTCAGACACCCACACAACAATAAACAAAGACATATTGGTTATTTCCTGTAAGTCTAACATGATCAAAGGGGAACTACTCTTGACTGATAGATTATTTATTTATTTTCCCATTTAACTAACCCTAAGCCCTAACCCTAACCCTAAACCTTAACCCTAACTCTAAACCCTAACTCTAACCCCGTCTTCTTTTTCTTCCTAGTAGATCAATAAATAAATAAAAAGTCGTCGGGGCGGCCTAATGTCGGTATCAGCCAATCAGCGAGGGAGTCTATCACCTTTTCACTTGCGCTAGACCAAGGAGATAATTTTTAGTGTCTGAGGTGGAGCGGCACACCTACCATCAGCTCCTTACTTTACCGCACAGACCCCTGTGCTACTCATACGCTGAGTTGGCGCGGACCGGTATCGAACTAGGAACCTTGTGGTTTCTAGCCGAAATAAATAATTTATCAGTCAAGAGTGGTTCCCCTTTGATCATGCTAGACTTATAGGAAATAACCGAACATTTTTAAAGGTGGGGAGGGGACAAAAACAAAACAACGAAGATTAGATGAGAAATGGAAAAATATATATATCAACTTTCTATTTTATGTTTAATGTCAAAATAAGGCTTAGAGAGTCGGGCGTAGGGAGGTGTCCTTGCTGCCAAAGTTATAATTTACCAAGTTTGAATGTTGTTGTCTTTATGAGAACGCGCGGTTTGATGGTAACCATGTGCCATGTATGCGCATGCGTGAAAGCGGTTGTACTGTTATTAACTTCCTCTATATTTCAAAAGACAAAAAAATAGATAAATATCGAACGAGAAAGAAAAAGAAAAAAAAGACATAATGGGTCGTCGTTTTCTAGGATAACACGTGACAATCCCGGGGTTGTGGCTATTGGTACGAAATGAAATAAGAACAAAAAATGCTAATTGCACGGACAGTTTTAAATCAGATTAAACAAAAATTTAATAAAAGAAATAAACATGGATTAGCGTGTCTCTTTTCTTTCTTTATTATTTCTTCTTTTTTTTTTAAATATTTATTGCTGGTCTGTTTAAATTCGCGTGTTTTGACAGTTTTATCTTCCCAAAACAGACTAGATCATTTGTATACGTCTGTCTGTATATCTATCTATCTATCTATCTATCTGCCTCTGTCTGTCTGTCTGGATTGAGAAAGATCCCTATGAAAATAAAGGCGTATACTTTTATTCCCCATCATAAAAGCTAATATAAGTTTGAAGGTCTATAAATTTTCATTTTCATATACAGTGGTACTTTTTGACTTACCAGTGTCCCACGTACAAGTTTTCCTAGTTACGATTTATCACTCGCTCGATTTTTCGGTATTAGATAACTCCTAAGCTTTTATTACATTAAACAAATAAACCAAACAAAAATTAACCAAATTTCGGTATTAAATAATCCATAATATAACCAAATCAAATTAATCAAATTTCAGCTTTAGATAACTCATAAGGAGTTTAGATGCCATTAAACAAAAGAACCAAACCAAAAAAAATTAACGAAATTTGTACATTAAATAATCCATAATATAACCAAACCAAATTAAACAAATGTTGGCTTTAGATAACCCATAAGGAGTTTAGATGCCATTAAACAAAAACAAAGAAAAACAAATAAAAAAATGAACCAAATTTGTACATTAAATAATCCATAACATAACCAAATTAAATTAATCAAATTTCAGCTTTAGATAACTCATAAGGAGTTTAGATGCCATTAAACAAACAAAAACAATAAAAAATGAACCAAATTTGTACATTAAATACTCCATAATATAACCAAATCAAATTAAACAAAATTCGGCTTTAGATTACCCATAAGGGGTTTTTATACCATTAAAAACATAACCTAAACAAAAAGATGAATATAATTTCGGTATTAAATAACCCATAATTTTTTTTAAATCGGCTTTAGATAACCCATAAGGCGTAATTATGCCGTTAAATAAATAAACGGATGTCTTACCTTTGTCTCAGAACTTTCAGTAATATCTTCGGTTTTTTTCTTATTTGGCGTTAGAATCCGTTTTAATTCCATCATCATTTTCTTTTGTTCTTCAGATTCTGAATTTTCAGCCTGCTGCTCATCGTCAGCAATATCTCTTTCCTCGTCATCTTCATCTTTCTCTTCAAACTCCAGAACGGCCGGTTCAGATGATTCCTGAAAAAACAACAAAATTACTGTTATAAGAATAAGATGTGTGATTCTTATAATACGTTAGAAGGCTCTGAGTAACATTCCAACGTAGGTACATATATACATAAAATATTCCGAACAAAGAGTTTTTACATATAATAACAAATACAGACTTTATTGTCTGAACACATGGACGATTGACATACATAAAAAGATACAACAAAGGTACATAAACAGAAGTGATAAAGAGTTCATGAAAAATATAAGTGAGTCACTTACTGATAGTTGGGGGGGGTGCAAAGCTCCCTTACTTAAGAAACAGAGACACCACTCATCTAGCCCATGTTTAGTGGTTGCTAGACCAAGAGAAAAAGATAGAATTTTCCCGAGCTGCTGTTTGAACACCCAGCCACCTATTGACGAAAACCTCGCAGTAAGGGAAGATAACCATTCTGGATCCAAGTCTATGCCAGCAGGGGCAGACAATCGCTGATGATATCATCTATGATACTTAGGAGAGTCCTGGAGATCTGATAGGTTGGTTGGTTGATTAGTTTCTTTGTTTTAAGGTATTTCAAACCTTTCTGGGTCATTTAATGCTGGATCAAGTCATTTTGATAAATAAAGGAGTCAGGTTGTTTTCAGTATTTTCCTGACCTTCCACCAGTAGAGTAGGTTGATTTTTCCCTTTTTAAAAATATCAAATTGTTCATCTATGCGAAAGTTGTGTGTTAGTATACTGAATACTAATACCAAAAATTATATCTTTTATTTGCACCATGGTTTGAGGAAATAGTATCAAAGATCGTCTTAAATGCACTAAAAATCCACGTTTTCGCAAATTTAGCCTATAGAAAACGACAATTTTTGGCAAATTTTAGTAGACGATCTTTAATACTATTTCCTCAAACAATGGTGCAAGTAAAAGATCTAATTTTTGGTATCCGTATTCAGTATACCAATACACAACTTTCGCATAGATGGACAATCTAATATTTTAAAAAGTGAAAAATCGACCTACCCTATTCCATATTTTTTGGGTGGCTGGGTATTTTTTTTTCAGGTGAAAGTTTGCATTGTGTAATTACAAATTATAGAGCCGGGTTTTTTTGTACTGTCGGAGTTTAGAAAAAAAATTATATATATATATATATATATATATATATATATATATATATATAATATATATATATATATATATATATATATATATATATACTCACTTCATTTCATTTATTTATTTATTACATATTTGTAAAAACAATTAGCATTTTATTTTTGTATATGATATACATTTAATAATAAAAACGATAGATAGATAGATAGATAGATAGATAGATAGATAGATAGATAAGGTACAGACTGAGACAGATAGATAGATAGATAGATAGATAGATAATCCGTTGTAAAGAGAAAAGGGCTAAATGATAATGTAAAATGACTGAAGCAAATGATTCCCTTTCGGAATGCAGACACATTCTCAACTTGATACATCAATTCTCGGCTCAAAATTCCATTAGTGAATCGTACACTCAACCTGGATTCAATCTTAACAGCTAAGTGTCAGGCTCAACTTACAATCTATTTCGTGTCTTCTCTTCTCTGACACTTTGCACATAAAAATCGGAGAACGTCAACTGCTCCATCCAGAGACAGGTCAGCACAGACCAGGATGATGAAGATGAAGGTTTGTTCTTTTTTTTGGGGGGTGGGGGGTAAGGATGGAGGAAAGTGAGGATACTTGAACAGTCGATTGACAAACCACCAACGCTCACCGACGTGTGAAGGACACGCTGATTTGCCCGTTCGAATACATTCCTCATTCTGAAACCCATCAAGATAGTTTTTCTTAACGTTTACTTATAAGAGGATGTGTAACCAGACCATTAATATAACCAAATAGACGAATAAGATAATCCTTCAGAAACATAGATATGAAGAGCCTGAGACAGACAGACAGACAGACAGACAGATAGATAGATAGATAGATAGATAGATAGATAAGAAAAGACTTATATAGAATGATATATACATAGATAAAAACAGACTGAAATAGATAGATAGATAGATATGAAGAGGGTGAGATAAATATATAGATAGATATGAACAGAGATAGATAGATAGATAAGAACTGAGTGATATATATATATATAGAGAGAGAGAGAGACAGACAGACAGACAGACAGACAGACAGACAGAGAAGATAATCCTTCAAAAACATAGATATGAAGAACCAGAGACAGACTGACAGACAGATAGATAGATAGATAGATAGATAGATAGATAGATAAGGACATTGTGATAGATAGATAGATAGATAGATAGATAGATCATTGTTAGTGAGTTTGATTCTCACTAAGGTCCCCATAGATAGATGGATAGATGAGGATTAGTTTAGATATATAGATATATAGATAGACAGACAGACCATTGTTAGTGAATTTGATTCTTTTTCTTACTGATAGAAAGATACGGAAGTGTATATATCTTATTATAATGGATATTCGGTGTGTGTGTCTGTAACCGAAATTATGTTCCTACTTACGTCACAATACCCTCATTAGTCGAATAAGATAATCCTTCAGAAACATACATATGAAGAGCCTGAGACAGACAGACAAATAGATAGATAGATAGATAGATAGATAAGAAGAGACATATAGAATGATATATACATAGATAAAAACAGACTGAAATAGATAGATATGAAGAGGGTGAGATAAATATATAGATTGATAGATAGATATGAACAGAGATAGATAGATAGATAAGAACAGACTGAGATAGATAGATAGATAGATAGATAGATCATTGTGAGTTAGTTTTATTCTCACTAGGCGGTCCATATATATATATATATATATATATATATATATATATATATATATATATATATATAGAGAGAGAGAGAGAGAGAGAGAGAGAGAGATAAGGATTAGTTGATATAGACAGACAATTGTTAATGAGTTTGATTCTCACTAAGGGCCCCATAGATAGATAGATAGATGAGGATTAGTTTAGATATATATATATATATATACATAAATAGATAGATGGATAAGGATAGGTTAAGGTAGATAGATATATAGATAGACAGACCATTATTAGTGAATTTGATTCTTTTTCTTAGAGATAGAAAGATAAGGAAGTGTATATATCTTATTATAATGGATATTCGGTGTGTGTCTGTAACCGAAACTATGTTCCTACTTACGTCACAATACCCTCAGGAAATTCGTAAGTTCATCAATGAGTATTTAATTCAAATTCAAAACCATTAATGCATGGAATAAATCTACGAAAATCTGACTTAGATTTGCCTCAAAACATGTTAAATGTGTCTTATACATTTACTAAGAAATAAAGGCTTACATAATATATGATGTGGTTAATTTGCATACTGGTTTGAACAAAACCGGGTTTAATAAATAATGACTAAGTGTTATCGATCTCTAATATCATTGTTTTATTCTACAATATAATATATATATATATATATATATATATATATATATATATATATATATATATATATATAAGGAGTGAAGGAACATATAAAAGCAGATAGTAAATGCATTTATTCCAACAAAATCTTTAAGGACTTCTCTAAAACATTTTAAAACAAAAATATCTCCGGTCCCCTGACACAGATTGGACATCACACATTTGACCCAAGCCAAGCTTACAGGCGGAGATTCTTGGCAGTCGAGGTTTCGAGTCACACACGGAGCAGTCTCCCATGTCTATAACCTTGCTGATGAGATCTAATAGCTCGAAATGTACATACAGGGATTGACATTTTCTCGATTTGTTTAGCCTTACACTTGAACATATATGCCCGCCTAAATTCATTAATTATTAACTAATTAATTTCCAAAATTAGGTATGACTTCAATTAAGCACATATCCTCCAAGAATTGTCGGCTAAAAGCCATATCAAATAAACACATTGTTTATTTACGTACTCTCATATATATATATATATATATATATATATATATATATATATATATACATACACAACCTTGAGGTTTGTTTCGATTCCGTTTATCGCAAAAGATTTATACACACACGCGCAACCACACATTCATAAACACATAAAAAATACACAATGCTTTTTTCGATACAAACACTTGCACATTCTAATACTCACACCGCAAAAAGAATATTTGACGTCATATTTCAAACCGTTCATTTTTCAACGTTCTTTTTTCTCAGACTTCAAATTTTAAACAGACCGATAACAAGGACTATTACTCGCCTTTCTCCTTATTCTGAGATAAAAAAAATTTATCACCTTCCACATACCAACAAAAGCCCTGAATATGATCTAATTAATAGATCGAAACACTGCAGCGTCGGCCAATAAACTCACCATTTAACTCATTAAAACTGTGTTTTTCAATTTTTTATTATACTAAATACCGTCGGATTCATTTCTTTTATTCACACACACACACATATATATATATATATATATATATATATATATATATATATATATATATATATATATATATATATATATATGCCAAAACAATGACTTTCTGATTTCTTGTTTTTTAACCGATTTCAAATATCGAACAATGATTTCTTACTGCCTTCACCCCACCATTAAATATCAGTAACTCGCATATATACACCAAAATCCCTGGGGGGGGAGTATTCAAGGGAGAAAACCTCGGAAAGGACGCCATTTTGTTCATGACGGTCCGATAATGAGGCAATAAAATACGGAGATACGGACGTTTCTCCTTTTTTTTCTCTTCTCTCTCTCTCTCAACTTCTGCTCCTAAAAAGAAAAAATAATGAATCGCCACCCCCCCCCGCCGCTCTCCCCCCCACACACACACACACACACACGTACACATAGTCGTCATGCCAAGCTAATGCCCCCCCCCATTGCCACCTCCATATATACGACACGAAAGAGTTACAAAATGACAGTGATCGTCTGTCAAGTGTATTATGAGCAAAGGGTCCATGATGTATTTTGAACGAATTGGATCTATGTTGATTACGGACGGACAGTTGACATGATCGAAGTTAGTTAAATCAGAAGACTCTCTCTCTCTCTCTCTCTCTCTCTCTCTCTCTCTCTCTCTCTCTCTCTCTCTCTCTCTCTCTCTCTCTTAATAATTCTCCTTTTTTCCTTCTTTCTCTTTTCCTCTCTCTACTCTCATTTCTATTATCTCTCTTTTCTTTTTATCTCTCCTTTCATTTAATTTTTCTTTCTTCTTCTTTCTTGTTCCCTTCCCCTTCTCTCTCTCTCTCTCTCTCTCTCTCTCCTCTCTCTCTCTCTCTCTCTCTCTCTCTCGCTTAATAATTCTCCTTTCTTTCCTTCTTTCTCTTTTCCTCTCTCTTCTCTCATTTTCTATTATCTCTCTTCTTTTATCTCTCCTTTCATTTAATTTTCTTTCTTTCTCTCGTTCTCTTTTCCCATCCCCTCCCTCTCTCTCTCTCTCTCTCTCTCTCTCTCTCTCTCTCTCTCTCTCTCTCTCTCTCTCTCTCTCTCTCTCTCTCACCTTTCTATTCAATTTCCCGACACTCTTTAGCCGCT
>CM042166.1:9251282-9286282 GCA_023376005.1 Doryteuthis pealeii | reverse complement strand
TTAACCTCATACTGTCGTGTAGCAAGTCAATAAAAAGTGGAATAACGAAGAATGTGGAAATGGCAAGCTAGTGTAACGGTTAGAGACTTCGCCTGTCAGCTTGACAGTCGAGGTTTCGAGTCACACACGGAGCAGTCTCCCATTGTCTATAATCTTGCTGATGAGACCTAATAGCTCGAAATGTACATTCAGGGATTGACATTTTCTCGATTTGTTTAGCCTTACATTTGAACATATATGCCCGCCCAAATTCATTGATTATTAACTAATTTTAATTAGGTATGACTTCAATTAAGCACATATCCTCCAAAATAAGAGAGAAGGGACAATACCTTTGCTTTCCCTATATTATGATGATGATCATCATCATCAGGTCGCGCTATTAGCACGGATATCTATGACAATCTCTCTCCAGCTGTCACTATCGCTCATTGTTCTCGGGAGGTCGTCTATGCAGCATCCAGTATCCACACAGATCTGGTCAATGTACGTCTTTGCTGGCCGGCCCACACTGGCGTACCCATGTGCTGGCGCCCACCGGACGACGTCACTTATAAGTTCGTCCTTGCTTCTCCAACAGTCCTGCGTGGTTTGAATGACATGGGGCAGGTGACCGTACATCGGCCTATACGTAAACTCTGATAAAACCGAGTTCATGTCTATTAAAAACAAAAAAGACATCTGAACTCTCGATGGCAAACTCCTAAACTCGGTAGAAACAATTTAAGTACCTAGGCAGTAATATCTCATCTATAGAAAGCGATGTTAATGCACGCTTAGGAAAGACATGGTCTGCTATAAATAGATTATCAGCCATATGGAAATCCAAACTCACAGACAAGTAAAAAAGACAATTCTTTCAAGCCGTTGTCGTGTCAGTGCTGTTGTATGGCTGCACCACTTGGATCCTAACGAAGCGCCTAGAGAATAAACTAGATGGGAGTTGCACAAGAATACTGCGTGCGATATTATGATAAAAGCTTTTTGTGGGGTGCAGTTAATCGAAATATATGTTTTGGTTACGAATGAAAAAAGAACCAACAAAACCATGCATCCACTCTAGGAGAAAAGCCCTTAATTCGCTCCAATCGCCAGTTGTTGTCTTCCATAGTTTGATATATTTTTTTAAAAATTGCCGAAAAGACAAACAAACAAACAAACAAAGATGGCCGCGGAAAATACTTAACGTTTGGTCCAACGGAATGAGCTTCATCTGGTAATGGCATTTGGCTGAACGAATGGGAAAGTGTCAACTGTAGTGCGTCACTTCCTTGCATTCCGTAAAAGGGCAGTGGGGTGCGGTGATAGGAGGGGGTGAGAGAAGCGTGAGGGTAGTGAAAGATATAGAAACATAATGGATAGGGAATAATGCGAGAAAGAGCAGTGGGGAGATAGCTTAGTCACTTGCCTCCCCCCCCCCCCATGGTATACACATAATTTTGCCGTCACAAACAACCGTATACACGAATGAATATTACAACCGCACACATACATGTAAATGCCGCACACGCATATTCACGCATAGTTATGCACATTTATGCCCAAATACACATACAAACACAAACACACATACACATACACACACACATATATATATACACACACACATATACACACAAAAATATATATTCAAATAATCACTAAAAGGAATGGGTTTTGTTTTGGATTTTTTATTTACTTTTCTTATTTATTTATTTCATTTTATTTATTCATTTTTTTCCTTCTTCCTTTTTTTCTTCTTACTTTATTTACTTTCTTTTATTCTTTTTTTTCTTTTTTCTTTTTTCATTTTTATTTATTTATTTATTTATTTTTCCTTTTTATTTATTATTTATTTTATTTTTTCAGCGGAATTTTTAAAAAAACTCGAGAAATGACTGATAAATATGCAGGATAGGATGTTCTTCCGATGGGTATTTTTTTTTTTTGGGGGGGGGCGGACCTAGAACTGTTCACTATGCCCTCGTATATATATATTATATATATATATATATATATATATATAGAGAGAGAGAGAGAGAGAGAGAGAGAGAGAGAGAGAAAGAATGAATGAGAAAGTATTGGTATATAAAGGTGCTCAATGCTAAAATAGCAGAGCAATTTTACAATCAAATAATATATATAATGGATTTAATATGCCGTTACTAAAGTTTCATGCTTACTGCAATCATCAGACGAGATGGTCAAAATGTTAAGATTAAAAAAAACGGTAGTTTGTTTAGCGTTTATATTAACGTGAATGTTATAATGCTAAATTTTGTTTTTCAAACTAAAAATAAATAAAACATGCTTTCTTAATGCATGCAGTGTCCAAATGATATATATATATATATATATATATATATATATATATATATATATATATATATATATATATATATATTAAGTTAAGAGTAAGGAAATGAATCCGACGGTATAAGTATAGATAAAAGAATATGAAAACACTCAATGCTCTAAAAATGAAAATATTTTATATCATATTCATAGCTAATATTAAATAATATTTCGATTTATAAAAATCATCATCAGAGCTTGTTTTTAATCCGGACTCATATTAGCTATGAATATGATATAGAATATTTTCATTTCAACAGCATTGTGTGTTTTCATATCCTTTTATCTATACTTATATATATATATTCATACAAATGTTGTTGAATACAACAGAATCCTTTTTTTTTTTCAACATTTCTAATAACTTTTTTATATTATATTCTCTAAAACAATTCATAAAATTTAGTCTACATCACGTTTACATATCAGGTCATTTTTCTTTTTAAATTGTAATTTAAATCTTCTAAAATAAATCATTAGCGTTATTCAACGTCGCCTTAACGACAAACAAAATAATAACCTCAATTAAATTTAGACAAATGATAACCTGTTTAAACACCCTTGACAATTGTTCAAAGGAGAACCGAAAGTACTAGGAATAATAACACTTTGGGATTTTTTATAAATTATTTTCGAGATGATAATATTCAGAAAATTACCAGAAATATTGTAAACAAATGGAAAAACTACAAAACAATTTGAATTCTTGTTTTATTCAACCACATTTGTCTGAAGAAAAATATAAATTCTAAACGATTATTGTTATAAATCAATATCTAGAAAAGGTAAATATAAATAAGACGTCGTCGATATATCGGAAATAATTAGAGTCTGCTTGTAAAATGTATTTGAAGGTTCCTGATTCTAGGAATTCCTGGAAAAGACATGCAAGGATGCCGCTAAGGGGCGATCCCATGTAATAACGACTTAACACAAATAGTAGACCATTTGAATAAAATTGAATCAACTATCGACTTCACATACGAGTTAGAATATAATAATACTTTACCTTTCCTAGATATACTATTGTTTAATAACAACAATCGTTTAGAATTTAAAATCTACCACAAAACCACGAACAAAAATGACCATATTCATTTCTACTCTCATCATAGATAGATAGATAGATAGATAGATATGCTCTAAATGCAGCAGTAGTGATGACGTTGCCCAGTTTGGATAATGATAGTCTAGATGGATATATATTACTTTATAACTACTCTTATAACGGTTCGGAAAAGAACCGAAAGTACTTGGTCTAACAGTAATAATGCTTTCAGACAAATAGAGTCTGCTGGTAAAATGTATTTGAAGGGTCCTGATTCTAGAAATTCCAGGAAAAGACATGCAAGGATGCCGCTAAGGGGCGATCCTATATAATAACGACTTAATATTATAACGACTCAAGATTATAATATCAAAAGAATTGTTAGGAAACTTGATAGAAAAAAGAAAAAAAACTTGAAAATGATAAGGATTCTATTTTGTTTAACCAAATTTGTTTGAATATATATATATATATATATATATATATGTGTGTGTGTGTGTGTGTGTGTGTGTGTATGTGTGTGGTGTGTGTGTGTGTGTGTTATTGGAAAAGAGTGAGAGTAACAAATAAGAAAAATCAGGGTTGACATGCCGTAAGAACCATACAGTCAAAACTTAATGGAGTGGCTAAATAAGATTAAAAGCGTTGATCCCGGGGGGCTATCCCCCACCCGCAGGCAATACTTTTCACTCTTGATTTAAAGGGGCAGGGCTGGGTTTATTGCCCAGCGTCTGAGGCGTCCTCCTGAGGGGGAATGCCGACAGGATCAACGCATTTTCGGTGCCTACCACCCATGAGCTTCGGCTTGTGTGTGGGCCCACATAAAAATGTCCTTGTGTCATGCTCTCATAAGTGGAATGAGAGGCAAATATCCTTAATAGTAATTCCTTTTAGTTCTTTGAACCTGTTTCTGTCCAATTGTTCCAACTCGACATATCATAGCTGGGTTCCTAGTATTAAGATCAACAACAAAAACAGACCTAGATATGAATAAGAAATACTCCAGGCACTTTTTCAATTGCATTTTTTATCATCTTCCTTTTTTTAAGTTTTCTTATATGGCTTCTAAAGGGTTCTGAATATTTCATAACGGAATCAGCTCAGTGTTTGAGATACGTCTGTACTATTAAACAGGTAGCGTCGTCAGTTATGTTATTACTGGTTCATTGAGGGTTTTCGAGTCTTTCAACATAATACCCCCTTGCCAGTTAGACCCCACTAGAGATGATCAACCCTAATTGCGTCATCCATTTTGTTCAACGCTAGCAGATAAACTGGCTTTATGTAGAGTTCTGCCAACACAGAGCTCGTTTTCTGTACATCTGGTTGGCTAATACGAGAGCCAATCAGCGTTCAGAGTAGGTGTTATAAATAGGTCTACGAGGCACAGACACTTTTTTAAAAAATTCATTGGCAGAGTTGGACCTAACGGTAAGTAGACAATTTCTTTTTAACAGTCTTTTTTTCCCTTTTGATCAACTTTATTTGATATTTCTCTTGGAGCTTCTGAGATATTCTTCGCTGACTCCTTTCTTTCCATTTCGTTTCCTAGATTGATACGATCTGCTTCCTGGATATCCAGATACATTTTAGGGGAGTGCCATCGTGGTATAATGGTTAGCAAGCTAGTCTCACCAGAGAGATCAAATCTGTAAACAGATGATCACTGCGTTATGCTAGCGGTGAAAGTTTATTAAAGTCGCTCCTAAAGAGCTCTACCGTGTTACGGGAGCATATAATATATATATATATATATATATATATATATTATATATATATATATATATATATCAGCTTTCAAAAGTTAACAAAAAATCGGCTAATTATTGGATCTCAATAGAATTTTCCATAATTAAGTAAAATAGATTAAATCTATTTTAAAAAGGGTTTTAACTAAAAGTTCTATATCTATTTGGTTAGATTTTACGGTATGTCAACCCTAGTTGGGTTATTTTATGTCGTGGACGTTTTTTATTAATTCTTGATGGGTATTCAAATTCTTTGAAACTCAATTTTTTAAACACATTTTAACTCAAGTTTTTTTTTATTTAACCCATAGATAGGACTCTAATAGGTACTACCACTCCGGGTCAGAGTGGACCCGGGAGTAATGGTGACAATGGGGTACTCTACACTCCACACATCTCCTGAATTGGAAGTTCGCCGTTAAAATTTTATTTTCAGCATTTTTGTCATATGTCACCCTTTAATTAATTTCAATATTTTTAATCACTAACTCACAAGGCGCTTGTATTGTAATGGTTATAGACATAGATAATAGACTTTTATGACAACCAATATATGAGAAGGAAAACTCTGAATCCAAACCTATTAAACTACGGTTTAAAAATGGAGCTTGTGTTCGTGTAGTGAGGTTGGGAAAATACATATAGTCGACGCAGTATACGTGCAGGATTACCACCCTTGTCTTCCAAAGAATGTCTTCTAATGATCGCTAGGTGGCGTTGTCCAAGTAGTATCTTACAAGAAGGCACGAAAATCTAATTCTCTTGATCCGTAGAATGCCTTGAGGACCAAGATCGTCTCCAACTCGATATGGAATTTTTCGTTCCCTATTGACCTTGTGTCACGCATGGCACCACAGAATAGTACACAACATAAAACGCCCTAAGCCTACTTGTTTACACTCAAGATGACTGGGCTCTTTAACCTTGATTAGGCAACCAATCTAGCAGAAGGAAATTTTCTGAATTCAAACCTGTTAAACTTCGATTAAAATTTGACCTTGTGTCGCGTATTGATTGTGCGGAGGGGTTGGATGACGACATTGAAAAGGATATGTTTACATTTTGTTAAAAATAATTCAATGGGTGAATTCATTTTTGAAGGAGGGGGGTCATCCTTTTTTAAATGGTGCTTGTTCGTAAACAGAAGCCTCATTTTTGGGGAGTTTAAAAACAGGACAATTTAAGTAAACATTGTTATTCTCGAGGCAATTTTTTTCTTGTTTGTTTTTGTTATTAATTTTTTTACTAGAAATGTGGCTAGTAAAAAAGAAGAAAACATTCAAGTTAATTTTTGAGTGCTGTTTTTCAAACTGATAATTCATTTTCTTTTTTTTAATTCTTTCATTGTATGCAAGAGATTGGGGTTTTGTCATTTAATTGAAGAGGAGGATAATAAGAATAAGATAACAGCGAGGAAAAAAAAGAAGAAAAATGTACGCAAGAAGAAGAAGAATAACAACAACAACAAGGAATAAAAAGAAAAAAGAACAACAACAACAACAAGGAAAAAGAAAAAGAAGAACAACAACAACAACGAAGAAGAAGAAGAAGAAGAAGAAGAAGAACAACAACAACAACAACAACAACAGCAACAACGAAGAAGAAGAAGAAGAACAACAACAACAACAAGGAAAAGAGAAAGAAGAAGAAGAACAACAACAACAAGGAAAAGAAAAAGAAGAAAAAGAAGAAAAGAAGAACAACAACAACACGAAGAAGAAGAAGAACAACAACACAACAACAACAAGGAAAGAGAAAGAAGAAGAAGAACAACACAACAAGGAAAAAGAAAAAGAAGAAAAAGAAGAAAAGAAGAACAACAACAACCACGAAGAAGAAGAAGAACAACAACAACAACAACAACAACAAGGAAGAAAAAGAAAAAAGAACAACAACAACAACAAGGAAAAAGAAAAAAAAAGAACAAGAACAAGAAGAGAAGTACAACAAGAACAAGAACAACAATTCCAACTTAAGTAAAGACTCTCTTCTCGTTATTCAAAACTACTTTGAGAGCACCATTCTGAATTCATTGGATGGAGCCGCATCTGCCTAACCTGAGTGAATGCCGTTACAGTTTACAGTCAATTTTACATAGATCGATAACCGTAATATCAGTTAATGTAATCAACTAAAGGCCTATGTGCAAAACGAAGCAAATATTAGTAAATAACAAGTTAACTAACGAATAAACGGCCAACGGATTATGTGTCTGTGTAAATATTTGCAAGTAACAATTATCAGATTCAATCTTCTTAAATCCTAATGTCCTCGAGTGTAATTTCCTGGTGTGTAATCATATAACTTGTTCACACGGTCGAAACCAAGTAGTTTGTACAATTTTTTCTTCAAATTATTACAACAATAAACAGTGGAATAACAACATCCACAATAAACTCTTCCTAATCAAACCAACTTTGAGAGACTGGAGACAAGCTTTAAAAAAAGTCTTGAAAGGAACAAGTTATTGTGTCCCGATTATGCATTGGTCATACAAGACTAACGCACTCCAATATACTCAAACAAGAACAACAACCACAATGTGAAACATGTCAAACACCTTTGACAGTTAAACACTTATTCATGAAATGCAGGTTTTTTGCTCACATCAGAAACCGTTATTCTAAAGCAAACAATATGAAAGATCTGTTTGAAAATGTCAACATGGAGAATATTCTCTCTTTTTTTGAAGGAAATAAAATTATACCATAGAATATAGACATGAAACAAATCAATACCATACAACATAATCCCCAATAATGCTAACACATTTTTAAAACCAATTACTAAAAAGTATAAATATAAATACATGTATCACTTTCTAACCGTTAGGCATTACATAACCCCAGACGGGTTGATATGCCGTTAAAATCAATAAACAAACAAATAAAAAGATACAAATCAACGAAGCAATTAAGGTTTAAATTTTGATTAATCAAATATTGCACTTAATTAGCCACAGTCGGTAGAGCGATCGGCTAGAAACCACAAGGTTCCTAGTTCGATACCGGCCCTCGCCAACTCGTATGAGTAGCACAGGGTATGAGTAGCACAGGGATCTGTGCGGTAAAGTAAAGAGCTGATGGTAGGTGTGGTGCTCCACCTCAGACGCAAAAAAACAATCTCCTTGGTTTAGCGCTAGTGAAAAGGGGATAGACTCCCTCGCTGATTGACTGATACCGACTTTAGGCCACCCCGACGACTCAAAAAAAAACTTTAACTTAAAAGAATACCAAATAAATTAGTAATAAAGAAAAGAAAAAAAGTTTTATACGTTATCTCTTGACACGATTGTAAAAAAAAAAATTTAAAAAACAAAAACAGAGGTTCGTCCGAACGATATTGTATTAATAACAAGATGACATATGCATGAGTCAGCATTTTGCACTTTGCACGCATGCGCATAAGAAGGGATGACGGCCATTGCAAAGGCGATGTTTGTTGTATATAGAGACAACCAAAGGAAAAGGCCTCTTCGCCCGTCCCATCCTTACTCTCCCTATTCAATCCTTTCTTTCAGATGACTCTCCCGTCTTCTACTAGTAAATTATTTATCATAATTTGTAAATGTTATCTGGATGAACAAGCCCTCGGTTCCAGCGAGTTAACCTCTCCGGGCGACACTCTCTTCTCGCGTTCGAGATTTTAAAAGTCAATTAAATATTTTGTTATTGCAGCAAATATTCCATTATCAGCATTCAGATGACATTTTAGTGACGGGATTATCAGACACGTTTGTGTGTACTCGTGTGCATTGTATGTCGTGTGTATGTGCGTGTGTGTGTGGATGGCGTGGGAGTCTGATAACGAGTTTAACAAAGGTTATAAACATTTGTGGACGTGGAATGTGAAGAAGAGGAAGCTGTTGTATACCTCATTTGCATATCAGGTATATACGAGGGTGAGTCAAAAAGTAATGCCATTTTGATTAGGACTGGTACAATTAGCACCACAATAACATTATAATACATCAAAATGAAGCTGATCCACTGAGGATCACATACCTAGTTCTCCACAAAAGTTATTCAAAAAGTAATGCCATTTTGTTTAGGACAGGTATAATTATCAACACAGGAACATGTATCATACATCAAAATGAAGCTGGTCCTCTGTGAATCACAACCATACTTCTCCACATAAGTGTGTCAAAAAGTAATGCCATTTTGTTTAGGACAGGTATAATTACCAACACAGTAACATGAATCATACATCAAAATGAAGTTGGTCCTTCGTGGATCACATCCCTACTTCTCCATATAATTGATTCAAAAAGTAATGCCATTTTGTTTAGGACTGTTATCATTACCAACACAGTAACATTATAATACATCAAAAGGAAGCTGGTCCTCTGTGAATCACATCCCTACTTCTCCACATAGGTGAGTCAAAAAGTAATGCCATTTTGATTAGGGCAGGTATAATTACCAACACGGAAACATATATCATACACCAAAAAGCGGGTATTTACAAGTTTAAATTCGGGGTGTTCCTTCTCCTAGACTAGTTATCTAACCAAGGTTAAAGAGCCCATATCAGAGGGAGAAGGGGGAAGCTTTGATGAAATAGTGTATTCAGTCCAAGGCAAAAGCAAGTTAGGAGAATTGTAGGAATATTTTGTTGTATATAAGCCGTGCTGCAATCTACCACTTAAATCTTGACTAAGCAGGTTACGTGATTTAAACCTAAGTCATTCAACAGCCCGAATACGTGGCTGGTTAACTACTTAATCGCTGATACTGAGAGACACCCATTTGCAATCATTGACGAAGGACTTGCAAGACTGAGGAGCACCAAGGAACAACCAAAGGATTCTTTACCAAGAATCGCGCTCTGCTTAACACAAAGGCTCTCCGCTAGACGATCTTGCTTGAAGCCTAAAGGATGACCACTAAAATCGTAACAAGAATATGTCCCCATTCCCGACTCAAATGATCTGTCTATTCAAAAGATACAGGTGATATTAGGAAATTTACTTAAGTTAGTTAGATTAAAAATATAATTAACATGTAAAAATCAACCATTCTATCTTGTTTATTAACTAAAGGTCATAAAAAGATAATAAAGGGTGACCCCAAAAAACAGACTTTTTTTAAGTCAGTTTTTTTGGATCACCCTGAATAATGTTGTGTTTATTATTGCATAGAAAGAGAGATGCATAACATTCTGGTCAGTTCAAAATCCATAGGAAAGGTTTTGAGATAGTGTCAAAAATTTCTAAAAACTTTATAAGAATATTAGAAGTGGCTACCCGGTTTCGCCTGGATAGAGGGGGGGGGTAAAGTTAGTCTCGCAGAGCCATTATTACTTATCATATGCTAGATCCACACTGGATGCCCCATAAAATCCCCACGTAAATACATAACAATATAGTAAGAAATTTTAATTCAATAATTTACAATCAAAAGAAAAATACAATATAAATGAAGCGATTAATTCAATCAATCAATATCATATTTCAATTACCTTCTATTACAATACAAATTTTAATTTTGAAATATCTTCCCAAATATAAATAAAAATCTTAATTATTTTTGCTCAAAAACCAAGCCCTAGTGATAGTGAATATATATATATATATATATATATATATATATATATATATATATATATATTGTCGTTAATTATTTTATTTTAGAAGTTTCCTCCGGACATACACATATACACAACTGCCCTTTATATATATATATAGATTGATTTATTATTTAAAAAGAACAAAACAATTATGCATGCATTTTTATAAGCTTCTTAGTTTCCTTGGGTCTGTTGTTACTGTGGTATACTAAGAAACGAAAGCACCGTTTCAGTCATCTTGTTGAGTTGTGAATAAAAGGCGGAAGTGATCACTTCTCGTGGTTAAAACGTCAGCTGGACTACCCGTGTTATTATTTCGCTAAGCGCGTTACAACAGTTACTTGGAATAGTTAATATGTTGTATAGTGTATCCACTACAGTGGGATATGAGCTTCCCTCCCCGGAAAAAATGAGCGTCCTTTGTATGACACTAAACTGAATCTTGTGGGGAGACTCTGGGGAGTATGACGTACCTCTACATTGGAATTACTCACAAGTCCACTCTGACCCGAAGTGGTAATACTTGTTAGGGTCCCATATATGAGTCAAATAGATATGTTTGCTAATTATTTGTATTAGATCACATACAAATGAGTGCAAAATATCTTAAGAAACTAAAGAAAAATGTGTTAAATCGAACAACGGACTTAAATTCCACTATCGTAGGTCACCCCACCGAAAAAAAATACCAAAAATCAGAGAATTAACCGAATTTTAGGAAATGTTCACTGTTGATATATTAATGAATATTATATATAATGCACCAGTTATTTTATTGAAAATCTTTTACATTTTTTCAGGTTACTTAACGTTGGACCCTGTATCTTTGAGGCGTAACACAAATTCTCAAATATACACTTTAGTAACCACAAAAACATGGTAACTACAATTCTAATCATCCTTGAATTATTCAATTTTAGGCATGTGAGCCAAAAAGACATTCAGTCATTTTTTCATTTTACTTTTTATAATAATGGGTAATAATTGTTGAAAGTTGAAGGTGGCATATCTACAGGCTCCCAGTAAAGGTAGAAAAATAGGGAAAGAGAAATCGAAAATTGATCTCCTTACTCCCTTACTCTCCCTCCTGATCTCTTCGTACTCCCCTCTTCATCCCCCCCTCTCTCTCTCTCTCTTCTCTCTCTCTCTCTCTCTCTCTCTCTCTCTCTCTCTCTCTCTCTCTCTCTCTCTCGCTTGATCTTCTTACTCCATTACTCCCCTTCCTGATTTCTCCGTAGTCCTTTCTCTCTCTCTCTCTCTCTTATATATATATATATCCTTACTCTCCTTCCTGATCTCGCCGTACCCCCCTCTCCTCTCTCTCTCTCTCTCTCTCTCTCTCTCTCTCTCTCTCTCTCTCTCTCTCTCTCTCTCTCTCTCCGAGATTTTACACATTCTCGAGGCATTATTTTTCTTCTCTTTTGTTTCGAGTGAATGCCTTTCTGTGTGACCAAAAGCCGAGAACTAACAATTGGGTTCCGGCACTCGACCTTATCACGTGACTGGAGTGTAAGGCTACAATAGATGCAGACAAAAGAATTCACGCATGCGCCGATAAAGAACAAAATCGTACCGATACTAATGCAGATTTTCCCCGCCATAAATAACAATAAATGTGTGTGCGAATGTAGGTGTGTGAGTGTGTGAGTGTCTGTCTGTCTGTCTGTCTGTGTGTGTGTGTGTGTGTGTGTGTGTGTGTGTGTGTGTGTGTGTGTGTGTGCAAATTTTACAATTATTTTCCCGTCATAAATAATAATATATGTGTATCTGTCTGTGTGTGTGTGTGTCTTTGTGTTTGTCTTTGTGTGTGGGGGGTGTGTGTGTGTGTATGTGTGTGCGCGTGTTTTTTGTGTTTCTGTTGGTCTGTCTGTGTGTATGCCTGTATGTGTGTGTACCTGTGACTCTCTGCATGTGTGTGTGTGTTTGTATATGTATGTGCTTGTGTTTGTGTCTGTTGGTCCGTCTGTATGCATGCCTGTATGTGTGTGTGTATTTGTGACTCTCTGTGTGTGTGTGCATGTGTGTGTGTGTGTATCTGTGACTCTGTGTGTGTGCGTGTATGCATGTGTGTGTATCTGTTACTGTGTGTCTGTGTATGTGTGACTCTCTGTGTGTGTGTGTGTGTGTGTGTGTGTGTGTGGTGTGTGTGTGTGTGTGTGTGTGAAGTGTTACCTTCTGTGCAGACGGATGTCTTTAAGGCCTCTTGAGTTTTAAAGTTTCATGAGAACGAGGCTGAGAGAACAGAATTTTCTAAAGACCAAGTTTTGATGCTTTCGGCTAAATGTTCAAGAAAGACGAACCAAGTAGCAAAATGGAACAAAAAAAAAGAATTAATGTCACAAAAAAATGAAACATTACTGGCCTAATCAATTGATCGGTAAATATTCTAGATATTAAATTTACAATTACAAGTTTCTTCAAGTATTTGTATGAGGGAGAGGACAGTGTTAAAAAAACACCGCGCCCGTGATTAATAAATTATATTGCCATTTCAGTCTCGGAAGACTATAATATAGTTTTTGTGCCCTTGAAGTTACAGCGCTTCCTGTGACTGTGCATTGTTTGAAAAACAAGTCCAATGTTTGAAAAACATTCCCGACAACAGATATCGCATATGAAGACTGTCCCCGAAGATGTTAATGTGCCGGTACTTTGTTGCCGCTGCTTTCTTCTGGACCTCTTAGCTTCATGGTGTTGCGTCTTGGTAATAAAGAGATCATTCGCAGGGGTCTACAACAGCAGGTCATTTCTTTGTTTAATTAATTGTAGTAACAGACTGGGCTCTTTATCTTTGATATCATAACCAGTCTAGGAGAATACAAACCAGCTGTACTCCGCTTAAAACTAGCTTTCCAGTGGCGAAGGGGCTGGGTAATTAAAGGGTTAACACTATTTTTTCACATTGTCATTCGTTATATAACTTTAGGATTGGTTCCTTTGTTTAACAGCATATCAACCTTCATAGGTTATTCAATGCTAAATTCAATGCTATTCAATGCTAACTTTGTAAAAAGAAAAAAGGAAAGAGTTAGTCTGTTGATTGATTGGATTTAACGGCATGTCAACCCTTATTGGGGTATTCTATTCCGAAAACATTTTGTTTGATAAATTTTTAAACACACATTTTTTCTATTTAACCTATAGATAGGACCCTAACAGGTACTACCAATCCTGGTCAGGGTAGATCTGGGAGTGATGGCGATAAAGGGGTACTACACAATCCACAGGGCTCCAGAATTGGAACTTCACAGCTAGATGCAGTTTAACGCTATACCCAGGACACTAAGACCCTCAGTCACCGCCTTCTAGCACATATATGATAAAAAGGATTGGAGGCTTTCCAGAAGAGCAAAGGGGTTGGGACCAGCCGATTGATCGAAGAGGCCTCTCCGACCATCCGTCTAGCATAAGTAAGGGCCAAAGTGGATGGTTGCATGTTATGGACTGCTCAGCTACCAGGATTCCATCCTTAAGAATCACGGGTCGCCACCATGAGTAGCTCTATTGGGGAGATTTTACCCCTCTGCAGAAATGCGGTCGGTGTATTCTACAGCCCCAGCCAACAGGGCGGGAAGATATTGAGTTACGAGTGGGACGAATTAAACTCGTAAATCAAGGTACCACTGTAGCATAAAGCAGGTGACGTTAAAAAATCTTTTAGCCTTAAAAAAATATTATTTTGCAAATCTGCTTATGAAAAAATTTTTTTTATTTGGCATCTAACTACAGGGTGGCCCCCACAAAAAAAACAGAATCCACTAATTTTGTGATAAAACTGTTAATTTTAATTTTTTTTCTTTCAGAATATACAATCAACTTGGTGCTTAAAATATTGTAAAGGAATGATTGTACAAAGACTGAAGTTTTAAGTCCAACAAGTTTCTTGTGTGGAAGCCAGCACATGGGTACGCCAGTGAGAGCCGGCGAACAAAGATGTTCATTAACCAGCTCTGTGTGGATACTGGATGCTGCGTAGAGGACCTCCCGAGAACGATGAGAGAGAGATTGTCATGGACATCTGTGCTGATAGCGTGACCTGATGATGATGCTGATGATAAATGAGGATAAGATTAAATAAAATTTATTTGGGTTCTGTTTTTTTTTGGGGGGGGGGTGTTTTTTTTTTTTGTTCACCCTGTACGACAGAAACGCTACATTAGAGCCACGCAGTCTTTTGACAGATCAAACTTAGAAGTTGGCAGGGATTATTTTACCCATCGGAAACATCATGATGAAAGGACGAAAGAAATAAGGTAGTCACGAATATCGACCGAGTTATACGATATGTGAAACGGTCTTTGTCGTCAATGTAATTAAACCGTTGATGGCGCGTCGAGATACTTATTTCTGTGATCTGTTTGAAATAACTCATAATATGAGCAAGATGAAACAGTAGTCGATACAGATGATACGGATGATCAAAGGTAACAAAATTAGTAAGAACGGCGCTCACTAAAAGCGAAATTGCAGCGTCTCAGCTGTTAAACCTGCAAGGAAGAATTAATTAGAAACATCGCACACACGTACACACGCACACGCGCACAGGTGCATACACACACGTTCATACGCACATATACGTACACGTCTCTAGAGATCGAACCAGATACCTCGTGACATCTTGAGAAATGTTCTACCATATATTTACAATAATAAAGTCACCTGGTAAACATTAAATGCGGGAGGGACGTGGTTGGTGCTAAAGAAAAACACGCACCTCCATCCATCGAATATGATACGGGGTTCCCACTCTACTACATGTCAATTTTCATTAAGTAGTACAAGCAAAATAAAAAAGACACCCCCGGGCGATGTAAAAATACATTTTTGAAACATATTGCCTGAGGGGTGGGATTAAAAAATTCAGTGTCAGCGAGTTTGTATCCTAAGTAAGTAAAATCATCAAATTCATTAAAGGATTAAAAAATAAAACAATTTGAAATGTAAACTTTAAATATGTATTAAAATAAAACAAACTATATATAGATATATAATACCAGTCATGTATTTATTAAAACTTGTTTTAAAAACAATGAGGACTGTCTAATGTTGCATGTCCAAATTCTGAATGTATTTATTCTATGTTATGACGATTTCGGGTAATGTGACGTAAGCAGTGACGTAATTTTTATTACAGACAAAAACCGGAAGCGAACCTCCATTATTAATAGATTTATGGAAAATATATAAAACCTGCACTTCCGGATCCTCCTAGAAGGCTCGCTCCACCTGATCGGGGAGTTCATGGGGGTGCGAAATATACACGGAACCAGAATGGGGGTTTCAAAAGAAATGTAGTAGTCTATTTGAAAACTTGAATTTAAACTATTTTAAAATTCAAAAATATTTTAAAGATAAGTCACTTTCGAATACCCTTGGGAAAGGTATGAACTCCTTATCTCCCAAGATATGGGTTTAATAGTACCACTACTGTTCTTCTACAAGGATGGCCTTGGCATTAAATAACTTGTACCATAGGCATAAAATTAAGAAGTACGTAGCATAAACATCAAACATATATATATATACATATATATATATATATATATATATATATATATATATATATATATATATATATATAAATATATATATATACACACACACACATATGTATAAGAAAAATATATATATAGTATATGTATTACTAATATATGTATTAGTATACGTATATATATATATATATATATATACATATTTAATAATTATATATAATATATATATAACATATTACTAATATATACAAGGATATATATATATCATATTAATATATATATATATATATATATATATATATATATATATATATACATGAATATATATACCATATTAATATATATTACTAGATATATATATGAGAACATTATATATACTAGCAAATATATGCACCCTCCGGGTGCAAGTATTAAAGTTTTAATATAATAAAATATATTAAATTAGAAAGGCCAATGAAACTGAATAAAAATGCAGATAACATTATTTGGAACAGAGGGGGTATGATTGAAAAATAGAACAACTTTGAAACTAACTCTTCCATCATTTTCAATTACTCCTATTCCTAATTCAACTATTTAGTTAAAATAGGAAGTAAAGAATAATATTACAGTTATTTCTTTTTGTTAAGGGATTTAAGATTTATTGAAGAGAATTTTGCTCATATTCAATAAGATAAAACTAAACAATTAGAAATCAATAATATTAAGCAAATATTTATTAAAATCAATATGCAAATTAGCCTTCCCATTCACACTGTAAACCGCTGTTTTGTTGTATATATAAATACAATTGCATGTTATTTGTATGTAGATATGGTCAACAATCTTAATGATATAAAACAATTTTATTAATAATTGAGGTTTAAATAAAATAAAGTCAGGGAGAATGTGTGTAAATACAAAGGGAATTGTGATTTGTATAGTAATATAGTTTCGGTTACAGACAGAAAAACATACAATCTCCATTATAATAAGATATATATATATATATATATATATATATATATATAATATATATATATATATATATATATATATATATACACTACATGGAAGTATTTCTGTAACCCTGAGTTTCATACCTTTCGGTATTCATGAGACAGACACTGTGTGCTAGGGATATACTATTGCAATATATATATTATATATATATATATATATATATTATATTCATTTATTTATTTATATATGTGTATGTGTGTGTGTATCACATCAGTATTGTCTCATTACTCAAACTTTGACGTTATGGGTGGGATGGTACGTATTTAATAATCTTTCCATGATCATTTTTACTGAATCCAACAAAGTCTGTTTTAATCGAGAACAAACGCAACTAGATGAAACACAGATTGGCTTACAGGACAGATAAGTAGATCAAAGAACCTCGTCTGGCCTATTATTGCGTCGTCGAGTTGTCACGGCCCACGTGGCTTGTTGCCTCTTGATCCCGAGCACGATCTAGACGCCGCTTATCGTTGCATTTACACAGTCATGGAAAAGAAATTGACAAAGACATTGTTGGTAATTATTAAGTAACTTTACATATATATATATATATATATATATATATATATATATATATATATATACCAACTAACACTAGCAGGATTGTGACACGAGGTCAATTTTTTAAGCAGAGTTTAACAGGCTAGAATTCAGAGTTTTCATTCTTTTAGACTGGTTATCAAGTCAGGATTAAAGAGCTCAGTCCACCCAACTATTTACCCATAGCTGGAGGGAGAGTAGTTGGGTGCATACCCTTCCCAAGTATATATATATATATATATATATATATATATATATATATAACTGTGAAAAAATTATGGGTCTACCACGGTTTTTTGATCCTTCACAATCTCATCAGGACCCTATGCTAAATCGGCATTCAGAATATATATATATATATATATATATATATATATATTATGAGGAAAATGGGATTGAAATGAATCCGACAGAATGAGGTAAAATAAGGGATGAAAGAACAAAACTCAGACAAAAATGTGTAGTATATTTCGCAGCGAAATATACTACACATTTTTGTCTGAGTTTTGTTTTTTCATACCTTATTTTACACACACACACACATATATATAATATTATATATATATATATATATATATAATAATAAAATGGAGATTGTGTGTTTGTCTGTCTGTAACCGAAACTATATCACTACTCAAGTCACAATTCCCTTAGTTATTTACGTCACGTTCTCCATGATTTTATTTTTATTTAAACCTCAATTATTAATAAAAATTGTTTTACATTACTAATACTGTTTACAACATCTACATATTAAAAACATGCAATTGTATTTATATATACAATAAAATAGCAATTTATAGTGTGAATGGGAAGGCTAATTTGCATATTGATATTAAAAATTTGATTTTAATAAATATATGCTTAGTATTATTGATTTCTAATTGTTTGGTTTTATCTTATTGAATATGAGCAAAAATCTCGGATATAAATCTTAAAAGAAATCCATTAACAAGAAGAAATAACTGTAATATTATTCTTTACTTCCTATTTTAACTAAATAGATAAATTAGGAAAATTTACCAATGAAAGACGGGAGTAATGGAAATTGATGGAAGAGTTAGTTTCAAAGTTGTTCTATTTTTCAATCATATCCACTCTGTTCCAAATCTTTTTATCTGAATTCTTATTCAGTTTCATTAGCCTTTCTAATTTAACATATTTTATTATATTAAAACTTAAATACTTGCACTCGGAGGGTGCATATATTTGCTAGTATATATAAGTTAGGGTAGCAGCGAAATGAAGTCAACGGCGCTTGGTTACTGACAGTTTCTCGCCTATGCGATTATCTCAGCAACTTGGTTTGAAAATTGCATAGGCGAGAAAATGCAAAATGCGACCCTATCTTAAACATAAAGGCTTTATCTATTCATGATATTGAGCACTACCCTGGGAAAAGGTATGGATACAACTACTCTCCCTCCATTTATGGGTAAATAGTATGGCAAAGTTGGTCATTTAACTTTGGTTAGGAACCTAATCGGTGAACATTTTGGTTTCATAAAATGTTCCTAAAGCAAACTCGATTACATTATATAAATTAATGGTATAATTCTTTTCCAATGAAATATGATGGAATAATCCAATATTGGGAGAGAGAGAGGGGAGAGGGGGGAGAGAGAAGAAGAAGAAAAAGAAGAGGAAGAAGAAGAAGAAGAAGAAGAAGAAAGGGAAAAGAGAGGCAAGAGAATAAATGACGGAGAAAAACAGAAAGCATGAGAAAGAGAGAGAGAGAGGGGGAGAGAGAGAAGAAGAAGAAGAAGAAGAAGAAGAAGAAGAAGAAGAAGAGAAGAGAAGAAGAAAGGGAAAGAGAGGCAAGAGAATAAATGACGGAGAAAAAACAGAAAGCATGAGAAAGAGAGAGAGAGGGGGGAGGGGAGAGAGAAGAAGAAAGAGGAAGAAGAAGAAGAAGAAGAAGAAGAAGAAGAAGAAGAAAGGGAAGAGAGGCAAGAGAATAATGACGGAGAAAAAAACAGAAAGCATGAGAAGAGAGAGAGAGAGAGAGAGAGAGAGAGAGAGAAGAAAAGAAAGAGAATGAGAAAAATAGAAAGAAAGAGATAGAGAAAGAGAAAAGGATTCAATGAGAATGTGAGAAGGAAAAACAGAAAAGGTAAAAAAGAGGTGAGTAGAATAAATGACTGAGAAAAGAGAAAGGCTGAGAGAGAAAGGTAGAGAGAAAGAGAGACAGAGAGAGAGAGAGAGAGAGAGAGAAGAGAGAGAGAGAGAGATAATGAATGGGAAAGATAGGGAAAGAAAAAGTGAGAGAGAGAGAAAGTGAAGAGAGAGATAGTGAATGTGTGTGTGCGTGTGAGAGAGAGACGAGAGAGAGAGAGAGAGAAAGAGAAAGAGAGAGAGAGATAATGAATGGGAAAGATAGGGAAAGAAAAGTGAGAGAGAGAGAAAGTGAAGAGAGAGATAGTGAATGTGTGTGTGCGTGTGAGAGAGAGACAGAGAGAGAGAGAAGAGAGAAGAGAAGAGAGAGAGAGAATATGAATGGGAAAGATAGGGAAAGAAAAAGTGAGAGAGAGAGAGAGTGAAGAGAGAGATAGTGAATGTGTGTTGCGTGAGAGAGAGAGAGAGAGAGAGAGAGAGAGAGAGAATCGTAAAAAGAGTGATTACAGGTGGCAAATAGAAAGTCTGATAAGAGAGGAATAAGTGAGTGAAAGGGATAGAGATAGTAAAACGAGAGAGGGGGAGGGAAAAGGAGAAAGAGGGGGGTAGATAGATAGAAATAAAAGGGAAGATAGAGAAAGAGAGAGAGGGAAAAGAAAAAGGGGAAAAGAAGGGGAAGAGAGAGAGGAGAAAGGAGGAGAATAGAGAGGGGAAAGATAGGGGAAAGAAGAGGGAAGAGAGAGGGAATAGAGGGAGGGAAGAGAGAGGGGGGAAAGAGAGAGTTGAATAGAGAGAAGGGGAAAGAAAGAAGGAAAAGAGAGAGAAGGAAAAGAGACATGGGAAAGAGAGAGAGGGAAAAGAGAGAAGGGAAGAGAGAGAGGGGGCAATAGAGAGAGGGGGAAAGAAAGGGGAAAAGCGAGGGGAAAGAGAGAGGGGGAAAGAGAAAGGGAAAAGAGAGAGGGAAAAGAGAGGGGAAAAGAGAGAGGGGGGAAAGAGAGAGAAGGAAAAGAGATAGGGAGAAAAGAGAGATGGGGAAAGAGACAGGGGGAAAAGCGAGGGGGAAGAGACAGGGGAAAGGAGACAGGGAAGAGATAGAGGGAAAAGAGAGAGGGGGAAAGAGAGAGGGGAAAAGAGAGGGGGCAATAGAGAGAGTGGGAAAAGAGAAAGGGGGCAATAGAGAGAGGGGGGAATTACCTCTTTATTTCTATCAGCTTTCCCTCGCCACATAAGTTCAAATAACTGTGTATTTTGTTGCTTCCCGCCACTCAAAATGTTCCTCGTGGGGAATATAAAATCTTTTGTCAAGTCTTTTTTTTTTCTTTCTTTCAAATGTCGCTGATTTTTAGCGCCAAATAAAGATACTTCTTACCCCCCCTCACCCCACACATACCCCCCCCCTTTTTTTTAAATGGAGGGACATGGCGTAGGAAGTGAAGTTTTGTAATTAAAGGAATTAGCTAAATTGCCCGGGGCTTTCAACGTCCCACATAAATCTCGATCCCCTTTCCACTTATTCACTCATACATATTTGAAAAATTTTTTAAAAATTTAAAAATCAAGAAATAAGTTAAATTAAAATTTTCTTAAAATTTTAAATTTTGGTGAATTTATTGAGGTTCTGTTTTTATTTAGTCATATTCCTATTAACTGAATGAATGAATGAAAGAAGGAAGAAAGAAAGAGAGGGGGGGAGGTTTGAAAAAATAAATTAAGTAGGATGGGAATGATTTAATGAAGGAAGAAAGGAAGGAATGGTGGAAGTAATGATTTAGTAGGGCCTGAATGATTGAATGAATGAAGGAAGGAAGGAAGTAAAGAAGGAAAATATGATTGAAAAATAAATTAAGCGGGATATGAATGATTAAATGAAGGAATAAAGGAATGAACGATTGAATGAAGAAAAAGGGGAAGGAATGGTTGAAGGAATGATTCAGTAGGGCCTGAATGATTGAATGAATGAATGAAGGAAGAAGTAAGAAAGAAAGGAAGGAAAATATGATTGAAAAATAAATTAAGCGGGATATGAATGATTAAATGAAGGAATAAAGGAATGAACGATTGAATGAAGAAAAAGGGGAAGGAATGGTTGAAGGAATGATTCAGTAGGGCCTGAATGATTGAATGAATGAAGGAAGGAAGGAAGGAAGTAAGAAAGAAAGGAAGGAAATATGATTGAAAAATAAATTAAGCGGGATATGAAATGATTAAATGAAGGAATAAAGGAATGAACGATTGAATGAAGAAAAAGGGGAAGGGATGGTTGAAGGAATGATTCAGTAGGGCCTGAATGATTGAATGAATGAATGAAGGAAGGAAGGAAGTAAGAAAGAAAGGAAGGAAAATATGATTGAAAAATAAATTAAGCGGGATATGAATGATTAAATGAAGGAATAAAGGAATGAACGATTGAATGAAGAAAAAGGGGAAGGAATGGTTGAAGGAATGATTCAGTAGGGCCTGAATGATTGAATGAATGAATGAATGAAGGAAGGAAGTAAGAAAGAAAGGAAGGAAAATATGATTGAAAAATAAATTAAGCAGGATATGAAGGATTAAATGAAGGAAGAAAGGAAGGAAATATCGAATGAAGAAAAGGGAGAAGGAATGGTTGAAGTAATGATTTAGCAAGGCCTGAATAATCGAATAAATGAAGGAAGGAAGGAAAGAAGAAAAGAATGATTGAAAATGAATTAGCAGAGTCTGAATGAATGAATGAATAAAGGAAGGAAGGAAGGAAGGAAGAAAGGAAGGAAAGAAGGGATGGAGGAAGGGAAGTAAAGGTGAAAGTAATTAATTAGAAGGAATTAGAATGAAGGAAAAGAGGAAGGAATGATTGAAAAATGAATTAAGTGAGTACGAATGAAGGGATGAAGAAATGAATGATTAAAATATTGAATGAAGAAATAATTGAATGATTGAATGAATGAGTTAGGTAGGGTATTTGATATTTAATGGCCGAATGAAGGAATAAATAAATGAAGAAAGGAAGGAATGGATAAGGAGAGTATGAATGAATGAATGAATCAATCAATCAACGATTAAAGAAATAAAAGAAGGAAAATAGAAGAAAAGAAAGGGAATAAGGCAGGAATGAATGATTGAATGAATTATTAAAGGAATGAAAGATTGAAGGAAAGAAAGAAAGAAAGAATTAATGAAGAAAGATAAAGAATGAGTAAAATAAATAGAGTATGAATGATTTTATAAATGAATGAACGATTGAATGAATGAACAAACGATTTAATAAATGAATGAATGAAGAAAGGAACGAAGAAAGAAGAAAGAAAGAAAGAAAGAAAGAAAAGAAAGAAAGAAAAAAGGGATGAAAAAAGGAAGGAATCGATAACAAAGAATGAAATCGTACACAGATTACCTACTTACACATATTATTTTTTATTAGCAGGACCTGTGGGTATACCACATTATAATAACTTAATTATTGGGTAATTCCATGTCAAATCACCCAGGCTATGTTACCCACCACCTTCAATTTTTCTGAAATTGTGTCCAGATGTGGATAATGTTAAAGTTAGCCAAATCCCAAAATTTGAGCTTCCAATTCCAAAAATTGACGGAGTTATGTCGATTTTTAGCTCTCCAAATTTAAGGGAGTCTCGAAAAATGGCGACTTTTTGTTACAAATTTTTGTTTGTAAAATGAGTTCTAGAGCTTTCCTACTACTAAAAATTGATTTATAAAAGCATTAAATATGCTATCAAAAAGTCTTAAAGTCAAACAATTTTAAGTTATTGATGAGGATCGCCATTTTTCGCCAACCCCACCAAATTTGGAGAGCTAAACGTCAACATAACTCCGCCAATTTTTGGAATTGGAAGCCCAAATTTTGGGGAAATGAATGAGCTGCCTGAGCAGAAATAGGTGCTACACTAATCCGCATAAGACGACTAATCCATCAATAGACAAAGAAATGCAGCACAAAAAAAAGAAAGTAGCATACCTGAAATAATTACAATGTAATTGAATGTTTCACGTATCGAAAGACGACAACAACAGAATTAGAATAAAATATAAATACAGTGGAACCTCTGAAATCAAACAATTCAAAGTTTGAACAAAAATTTGAGTAAAAAAGGGCCTCAGTTGTCGAACAAATTTTCGGGCTTAGAACACACGGAAGTCGTGCGAATGACTGCTGACGCAAACCGAAAACGGACGCATCTACCCAAGCAGCATCAGTTAGCGTCAGTAGGTATCTTGAACGAGTGCCTGATATTGTTTTTGTGAAAAATCCTTCGCTTCGTTTGCGTTTATTCTTAATTTTATGGCTACACTAACCCTTATTCACGGATTCTAAGAAAGGCAGCAGTGATACTACCGGAAACGGAAAGGGGAAAGCTCTGAGATCTTATGGCCAAGAACGCATAAATCCACTTTACACTATTTCTTATTGGAAATATTTTTTCAGCTTTCGAACAAATCGTTTCTCGAAGATAATTTTGGAACGAATTATATTCGAGAACCGAGGTTCCATTGTATATACAAATTAAGAATGGTCATTAACCTTTGGGTGTATAAAAGAAAATCTTACCGAGTTATCTCCCTTCTCGTTATCACTGACATCAGATGCGGTCTTGTCTGCTGCATCTTGAATCCACGTAGAAATGGCGTCTCCTTCTTTTACGCTTCTATTTCGGTCGATCGGAGATTGTAGATTCTCGACATCTTGATTTCCTGTTGCGTCCATTCCAGACATGATTGTTCGATCTTCGCTTTCCCATTGGTTAGTTGATCTGTCTTCGAATTCTTCGATTTCGTCGATCGTTTTATTTGTAGACTTGTTTTTTTTCTTGTGCTTTTTCGACATTTTCTGTTTCTTTGATTGTTTTGATTTAGCTAAAACACAAGGAGAAATGAATAACATGGGAAAATAATGAGAAGAAAGAAAGAAGAATAAACTGAAGAATGAAAGAAAGAAAAGAAAGAAAGAAAGAAAGAAAGAAAGAAGCTGACCATAGCTGGGGTATGAAGCTGTGTTAATTATTATTCTATCTCTAGATTGCAGGTTCAATCCTGATCATGGGCAGCAGTAACATAGAATAATAATTAACATAGCTACCTACCCCAGCTATGGTTAGCGGAATGAGAACAGGATACCCCCGTGGATTGAATAAAGGGTTAGGTTCAAAGTTCCGTGATGGCTCCCGATTACGACAAGAAGGTTCCTGAGTCCAAGAAATACCTGAAGAATTCCGGAGAGCACATCGGCTGAAACGTTGTATAGATAACAATGAAGATGAGGAAAATAGTCCGAATAACGCAGATAATACTAGAGAATGAATTGTTAAAAAACTATTTCAGTCTGTTTATTCTCTCTCTCTCTCTCTCTCTCTCTCTCTCTCTCTCTATCTATCTATCTATCTATCTCTCTTTCTCTCTCTCAAAGGAGATTGTTTTGGCATCTGAGGTGGAGCGCCACACTTACCATCAGCTCCTTACTTTACCGCACAGATCCCTGTGCTACTCATACGCTGAGTTGGCGAGGGCGGGTATCAAACTAGGAACTTTGTGGGTTCTAGCCGAACGCTCTACCGACTGAGCTAAGCCCTAAAAACGCTTCAGGGATATCATCAAAGACAACCTTAAAATCCTCGGTATAAATGTTCAGGAGTGGGAGAGGATAGTTAAGAATCGTGTGGATTGGAGGAGACTTGTTCATGGTGGATGCTTGGGATTTGAGGTAAGACAGCTCGAAAACTCCATCCTGAAGCTTGTTTTATGTAAGCAGCACATGACGGACGTCCTGGACACATTTCCTACATTTAAGCCTGACCATATATGTGATGTCTGTGGCAAGACCTTCCTATCGAGGGCCGGGCTTCTAAGTCACGTACGGTTCCATACGCGAGGAAACCGAGGTAGCTCATATGTGCGACAGGGCACGTTAAAGAAGGGCAGTACTCCTGAGTCATCTGCGTGCTCACAACCGAACTGCCTGCTTGTAGAAATGGCTTTCTTATGTGAAGAAGTGGCAATCACAACGATATATATATATATATATATATATAATATATATATATATATATATATATATGATTTAAAGTATAAAATAGGATGATAGTAAAACAGGAGAAAACTGACGTCTGTAGACTTTGGTCATAAACAATACCTAATGATATCTGTTTTTATTGTATAATATTCCACTACAATTAATAAAACTCAGGTATCTTTGGTTCAGAAGAAAATTAACTTTTTATTCTTATTTTTATCCGCCCTATTAGCTGGGGCAGTAGAATACACCGACTGCACCTCTGCAAAGGTGTAACCCCCCACCTCCACCCAATGAAGCCACCTGTTGGTTGTGGGATTGAAATTCGTCGATTCAGTCGGGAGAGCGTCCGGCTAGGAATCACAAGGTTCCTGGTTCGATACCGGCCCTCGTCAACTCAGCGTATGAGTAGCACAGGTATATGTGCGGTAAAGTGAGAAGCTGATGGTAGGTGTGGTGCTCCACCTCACACGCTAAAATAATCACCTGGGTCTAGCGCTAGTGAGAGGGGGATAGACTCCCTCGCTGTATGGCTCATACTGACATTAAGCTACCCCGACGACTTTACTTATTACTTGTTTTGTCAATAATCAATATTCATATACAAATCGATGACTAATCGAACAACTCATATAAAAATGATATTACATGCACTTGGATGACCCCACCATAAAGTGATATACCTTAGGGCAGCGTTAGCTCAGTCGATAGAGCGTTCGACTAGAAACCACAAGGTTCCTAGTTTGATTCTAGTCCTCAGCGTAGAAGTAGCACAGGGATCTGCGCGGTGAAATAAGGGGCTGATGGAAGGTGTGGCACTCCACCTCATACGCTAAAATAATTTCCTTGGTATAGCGCTAGTGAAAATGGAGTAGACTCCCACGCTGATTGGCTGATACCGACTTTAGGCCATCCCGACGACTTTATAGCTTCAAGTACCTATTTTTATACAAATAAACTGCATACAGTTACGAGAGTGTGTCAAAAAGTAATGCCATTTTCTTTATTTCATGTGAATTTTTAAAAATAAAACTAAGGCCTACCCTAACGAGGCTCAGAGCTGGAATCCAACGAGTAAGACCCAACTTGCCAATCGACAATGTCCTCCCTCTGCATGACAATGCTCGACCACACACAAGCATCAGGACAAGGGAGGAAATCGCCTCATTCGGGTGGACAACTTCACCGCATCCTTCACACTCACCAGATTTAGCGCCTTAAGACTATCATCTCTTCGGCCCCATAAAAGAAGATATGATGAGAGGCAAACATTATTCCAGCGACGAGGAAGTGAAATCAGTAGTGAAGAAGTGGCTCAAAGAACAGTCAACAGGGCAGGGATACACGCTCTTATTTGAAGGTGGAACATTGCTATTAAGAGAAACAGTGACTATGTGGAGAAGTAGGGATGTGATCCGCAGAGGATCAGCTTCATTTTGATGTATGATACATGTTTCTGTGTTGGTAATTATACCTGTCTTAAACAAAATGGCATTACTTTTTTACTCACCCTCATATATAGTATTAAGTATTCCTATCTAATACTAATGAGATGGCTTGATATGTCGTTAAAATCAACCCTTCGAATTGGCATGCTGTTAATCAATGTTTCTTAACAAGTTTTAATGGTAGGTTGGTTGTTTTGTTTAACGGCATATCAACCCTTTACGGGTCATTTAATGCTAAATCAAGTAATTTTGATATTTAATTGTGAGAATTATTGGTGATGAATTAACATTCATCAGCTGATTTTTAATCAGTGTTACCAACCTGAATTTTTTTTTTAATCCCTTTATTTGTGGATTAAAGTCTCGTTTATCACTGACTTTTCGGTCGGCATTTGCAGTGTCCTCTTTGCATTTGTGAAAAGGCAGCATTGCAAAATGTGACCAATTATCGAAGATTTCCGCCCTTTTTTTTTTAATAAGGCCGAGTCGACCTGACAAAGAAAAGGTCCCTCTGGAAAGGGGCTGATGGGAAAGTGTGGGGTAGTGTGGAAAAAACAAATTAGGCAATTGGGAAGAAAGATAGAACGGAAGAAAGACAAACGCAAGAGATATTGATAGACAGTGGATAGAATCAAAATAAAAAAAGAAAGAAAGAAAGAATGAATGAAGAAAGAAAGAAAGAAAGAAAGAAAGAAAGAAAGAAAGAAACGATGGAGCGAAGGAGCGAAGGACAAAAAGAGAGATTGATAGACAGTGGATATAATCGAAAGAAGAAAGAAAGAAAGAAAGAAAGAAAGAAAGAAGATCCACAATCAAATTAAGAAAAGAAAGAAAGAGGAAAGAAAGAAGAGAGTGTGAAATGTGAGGAACAGAATACAAAGAAAGAAAGAAAGAAAGAAAGAAAGAAGAAAAAAAGAAAGAATGACAAAAAGAAAGAAAAAGAGAAAGAAAAATGAAGCGTCGGGAAAACGCAAGTTAGATTGACGAACAGTGGACACAAGAAAATAGATAAATGAATAAATGATTAAGTATATATATATATATATATATATATTATATATGATCTTATTAGTAAACCCTTGCGTTAAGAAAAAAAAAGGGGTAAATAATTTGTTAGTAAAAATATACTACCAAATTTCACCTGTGGAAAAAATGAAAAAAAGAAAAGACCAAGAGGGTCGCACCAACTGAAAATAATCGATTAACACTATAACACTTAGCCAAAAGAAAAATAAATACATATAATTCTTGCCCTGATGAGCTACTAAGCGAAACTATTAGTAGGTATATCTGATTTATTAGGATTAACTTTAAGCTCTGTCAGTCATTAATATTAATCGTTTTGGCGTTCCTGATTCTAAAAGCGTTTTAATGCAACTTCCTCTTAGCACTATTTTGTGTCCAAAACAAAGGTGTACCATCGTAGTGCAATGGTTAGCAAGCTAGTCTCGCAGATCCATTACTACTGAATATCGAGTTTGATGATCATCGCTGAATGCCCCATACTTGCGACCCATGGCGAACAGTTTGGTTAAATTTCTACTGATGTCTAAAACAGTAACAACAAAACGGATAGTTTTATACGTGTTATTTGTATTTTTTCTACATTGTCCTCGATGGTTAACAAACTAGATTAGCTGGTGATTAGTAGTGAGTTCGATTCTTACTTTGGCATTGCGTCACATCTAAGCTATGCTTAGTAAATAACTATATTACCCATGATATCGTAGTTGAATTGGTAAAAATGCTGTGATGACTAAACCAGGCTTTCCTCGAGGTTAAAGGTAATGTGAGTTCGTGTCTCATCGGGAGTTTTTTCTTCTTCTTTTTTAGATAGATAGATAGATAGTCTAACATAGGTAGATAGATATTTATGAATAGGTTGATAGATAGATAGATACCTTGAATATACGAGATAGCTAGATTGATAAATAGTGAACAAACTGAGATAGATAGATATAGATAGACAGACAGACGGACGGAACTTGAATATATGGATATAGATAGATTGATAGAGAGGGGGAGAGAGAGGGGGGTCTGGATAGTCTAAGATAGATAGATAGATAGATAGATAGATTGATAGATAGATAGATAGGTCTGAATAGGTTAAGATAGATAGATAGATAGATAGATAGATAGATATCTTAAATATACGAGATAGATAGTGAACAAACTGAAATAGATAGATAGATAGATATCTTGAATATATGAGATAGATAGATAAATAGTGAACAAACTGAAATAGATAGATAGATAGATAGATAGATAGATAGATAGAACTCGATCAGTCGAGTCCATTTTGTCTGCCGATAACCGTTACGCCACACATCCCCCACCGCTCGTCTGTATAATTAATGGATTAATGACTCTACTTCAGACAATATTCATTGTCGTTCTTTTTGACTGATATTGGAATTGTCATTTATTGCCAAATCGCTGACAACAAGAGTCTTCGAATAAAATGGAATAAATGTCGAGAAGAAGAAGAAGAAGAAGAAAGAAGAAGAAGAAGAAGAAGAATGAAAACGAAGAATGAAAACGAAGAAGAAGAAGACTAATTAATATCAAGTCTCCTTCGCGTAAATGGCCGTTCACAAAAATATTTCTTCTAATCAGTTCAATTTTGTTGTACCCAATTATAGTAAGACAGTGAGTCATAGATAGATAGATAGATATATTGAGTGAGCGATAGATTGATTGATTTAGGTAAATGAGTGATAGATTGTGAGTGAGTGTGAGAGTGAGTGAGTGAGTGAGTGAAGGGATTGAGTGAGAGAGTGAGAGTTATATTGATTTAGTGAGTGAATGATTCATATCGAGTTAATGAATAAGTAGATAAATAGATAGATTCAATGAGTGGGTGATAGATTGTGAATGAGTATGTGATAGTTATTTTTAGTGAGTAAGAGATATATTGATTGAGTGAGTGAATGATAGATAGATTGGTTGAGTGATTGAGTGAATGTGAGTGAGTGAGTGATATATTGATTGATTGATAGTTGAGTGAGTGATAGATAGATAGATAGATATAGTTAGTGAGTGAGGGAACAATCGATAGATTGAGTAAGTGAGTAAGTGAGTGAGGAATAGATAGATTAATTCAGTCAACAGATAGATTGGGTGTGAGGGAGTGAGTGAGGGATTGAGGGAGAGATATTGATTGACTGAGTGAGTGATTGTTTACTAAATAAACGTCCACTTACCTACTATGGCAGGGGCGTGTAATAGTATCATTGACAAGGTTAATTTCGCAGGGATTGTTCGCTATGTACCGGCGGCCGAACGGATATGGTCTCTGACTATGCCTGTGAAGTCCCGTTTCGATTCCTGTCGGAGGGGAGTCGTTAGTATACATCGCTGAAGAGACTTAATAAAGTCGAAACAGTCTGTACGGTGTTCTGCATAGCGAGCCATCCTTTGCGGGATTTACTTGTCAAGATTATTTTCTTATATTATCGAATTTTATGCGATACATGCATTTATAATTGCCTTCAAGCAAAATATAAATATATATATATATATTATATATATATATATATATAATATATATAGAGAGAGAGAGAGAGAGAGAGAGGAGAGAGAGAGAGAGATGGTGTGTGAGAGGGAAGGGATGATAAATAGATTGAGTGAGTGAGAGATAGGCAGATTGATTAAGTGGGCGAGTGAGCGAGTGATTCGATTAATTGATTGAATGAGTGAGTAAATGAGAGATATATTGATTGATTGAGTGTGTGAGTGAGTGGGTGCGTGCGTGCGTGCGTGAGTGAGTGAGTGAGTGTATATGAACATAGATACCAAATGGTCTGCGACAGATAGATAGATAGATAGATAAACTGAGTTACTGGGCAAATGAATAATAACTAAGTATTGGCATAGATACTAGTCGTCGGGGTGGCCTAAAGTCGGTATCAGCCAATCAGCGAGGGAGTCTATCCCCTTTTCACTAGCGCTAGACCAAGGAGATTGTTTTGGCAACAGAGGTGGAATGCCACATCTACCATCAGCTCCTTACTTTACGGCACAGATCCCTGTGCTACTCATACGGTGGGTTGGCGAGATGTGGTATCGAACTAGGAACATTGTGGTTTCTAGCCGAACGCTCTACCGACTGAGCTAACACGACTGAAATTGATAGATAGGGAGAAAGGGGGGGTGCTAGTAAGGAATTGCCTGAGATAGAGGGATAAGAACAGCCTGAGATAGATAGATAGATAGATAGATAGATAGATAGATAGTGAACAAACTGAGACAGATAGATAGATAGATAGATAGATAGATAGATAGTGGACAAACTGAGACAGACAGACAGACAGATAGATAGATAGATAGATAGATAGATAGATAGATAGATAGATAATGAACAAACTGAGACAGATAGATAGATAGATAGATAGATAGATAGATAGATAGATAGATAGATAGATAGATATAGTGAACAAACTGAGACAGACAGACAGACAGATAGATAGATAGATAGATAGATAGATAGATAGTGAACAAACTGAGACAGACAGACAGACAGACATATAGATAGATAGATAGATAGATAGATAGATAGATGAACAAACTGAGACAGATAGATAGATAGATAGATAGATAGATAGATAGATAGATAGATAGATAGATAGTGAACAAACTGAGACAGACACACAGATAGATAGATAGATAGATAGATAGATAGATAGATAGATAGTGAACAAACTGAGACAGACACACAGATAGATAGATAGATAGATAGATAGATAGATAGATAGTGAACAAACTGAGACAGACACATAGATATAGATAGATAGATAGATAGATAGATAGATAGATAGATAATGAACAAACTGAGACAGACACATATAGATAGATAGATAGATAGATAGATAGATAGTGAACAAACTGAGATAGATAGATAGATAGATAGATAGATAGATTAAAGAAGATAGATTGATAGTAAAATTCTGTGGCGGTAATATTGTACTGACCTTTACCAGATTTTCTTTCTTTCGGTTTTGATTTTCCGTCTACAAAGAAAAACACAAGACAATCAATTGATTTAATTTGTCATTTATACTTGCAAAAGTCACGAACTTTAAAATGTCTCATCCATATATATATATATATATATATATATATATATATATATATATATGTCCCATACATATATACGTGTGTATGTATGTATGTACATGTATATATGAAATGTCTCATATATACATATATATATATATATATATGTGTGTGTGTGTGTGTGTGTGTGTGTGCGTGTGTGTGTGTGTGTGTGTGTGTGTTTCCAAATGTGTCTTCTCTTGTAACAAAGGTAAAATGGAAAATGGTTGGGAAGAAGAGAGTCGGCCATTTTTCCTATTCGCTATTCGTCGTCTCCTTGAATGTCGGTTGATTTTTAAAAAATGAAACGTTTATTTTCCGTTTCCACTAATTATAAACGATTTGTTGTTGTAACAATTCTCATATGCATCTCGTTAACCCTTAGAAGCCGAGGGAGGGTGATAAGTGTGGTACTATCGAGAAGTACATATACCCGAATGGTCTGAATCTCCATTTCCGCCAATTTATTATTATTATTATTATTATTATTATTATTATTATTATTATTATTATTTACTCCTTTTGAGTTTTTATATCAGCATTAGCTGATGGTCTTTCACTGGAGTATGAGTGACAGCAAGTCTCCTCAGGTCTCCAGGACTCTTCTGAGTATTCTGGCAGATTGCAGCTGTGCAGTGTTCTGAATGGTTTCAATCCTTCCTCTGATTTCCAAACTTTCCAAACCCTTTCTAATCCTTTTGGGACTGTTCCAAGTGCACCAATTACAATTGGTATCACTTTGACTTTCATATTCCATAACTTTTTCAGTTCTCTGGCAAGGTCCAGATATTTGTCCATTTTTCATTTTCCTTTAGCTTCACCCTGTAATCTGCTGGAACTGCAAAATCCACCAGTTGACAAGTTCTTTTTTTTTTTTGTTTAACAACACTAGGTCTGGTCTTCTTGCTGGGATAAGGTGATCCGTTTTTATTTCAAAGTCCCAGAGAAATTTATGCGTTTCATTCTCAAGAACAGATTCTGGTTTATGCATTACCATTTTGTTGTATGGTCAAAATTTAATTGTTTGCATAATTCCCAGTGGATCACCTTCGCAACCCAGTCGTGTCTAGTTTTGTACTCCCGTTCTGCTAGTTTGCTACATTCGCAGAGTACATGATTTACGGTCTTATCTCTGTTACCGCATAGTCTACATTTACTATTTTGTTGGGTCTTATCAATTTTTGCTTTGATATAGTTTGTCCTTATGGAATTATTCTGTATAGCAATTATAAGTGATTCAGTTTCTCTTTTAAGGTTTCCTTTTCTTTTATTATTATTATATTATCATTATTATTATTATTATTATTATTATTATTATTATTATTATTATTATTATTATTATTTCACTGCTTGTGAGTTTTTCATACCAGCATTAGCTGATGGTCTTTCACTGGGGGCTGAGTGATCACAAGTCTCTTCAGGTCTCCAGAACTCTTCTGGGTACTCTAGCCGATTTTAACAATGTTGTTGTTTGAATGGTCTTGATTCTTCCTTTGATTTCCAACTCATCCAGACTCTTTTTCAAACACTTATGGAGTGTTCCAAGTGTTCCAAGGGCACCAATTACAATTGGCACCACCTTTTCTTTCATGTTCCACAGGTTGTTAGGGGTTTTTTTTAGGGGAGGGTTGTTTGTTTGTTTTTTTGTTTGTTTGTTTTTTTATTCAGTTCTCTGGCAAGGTCCAAGTATTTGTCTATCTTTTTGGGGTTTTTTTTTCACTTCCATTCGGTCATCCGCCGGGACAGCAAAATCCACGGGATGACAAGTTTTCTTCTTGCTGATTAACACTAGGACATATGTGCATATACCATTTAGAATGAAAATTGTTTCATTATTATTATTGTTACTAGCAAATATATGCACCCTCCGGGTGCAAGTATTTAAGTTTTAATATAATAAAATATCATATTAAATTAGAAAGGCTAATGAAACTGACTAAGAATGCAGATAAAAAGATCTGCAACAGAGGGGGTATAATCGAAAAATAGAACAACTTTGAAACTAACTATTCCATCATTTTCCATTACTCCCCTGTTTCATTGGTAAATTTTCCTAATTTAACTATTTAGTTAAAATAGGAAGTAAAGGATAATATTACAGTTATTTCTTCTTGTAAATAAATTTCTTTTAAGATTTATCTACGAGATTTTTGTTTATATTTCTTAAGATAAAACCAAATTAGAAATCAATAATACCAAGCACATATTTATTAAAATAAAATTTTAAATATCAATATGCAAATTAGCCTTCTCGTTCAAACTGTAAATCGCTATTTTGTTGTATATATAAATACAATTGCATGTTATTAGTACGTAGATATGATCAACAGTATTAATAATGTAAAACAATTTTTATTAATAACTGAAGGTTTAAAAGAATGAAATCATGGAGAATTTGACGTAAATAATTAAAGGAATTGTGACTTGAGTAGTAATGTAGTTTCGGCTTCAGACAAAAATGCAGTCTATCTCCATTATATATAGATTATTGCTCTTCTAATTATTATTATGAGGTTTTTGCATCTGCCTTAGCCGGTGGTTCACTGGAGGCTGAGTGACAGCAAATCTCCTCAGGTCTCCAAGACTATTATGAGTATT
>CM042166.1:9233782-9246282 GCA_023376005.1 Doryteuthis pealeii | reverse complement strand
AATTCTAGTTTGTTCACTTGGTACAGTCCCCGGGGGCTGATCGAAAGACAAAAAAAATTGTGCAACTGAAGACAAGGATAACAGCAGCATTTACCAATTGAAACATGGAGACCCTTATATATATATATTTACCAACCCCTCCGCACGAGTAGGATGCGACACAAGGTCAATTTCTTAAGCGGAGTTTATCAGGTTTGAATTCAGAGTTTTCTTTCTCTTAGACCGGTTGCCTAACCATGGTTAAAGAGCCCAGTCTTGCCTACTATTTACCCATGGCTGGAGGGAGAGTAGGATTCATACATTTCCCAAGGGTATTAGCGGTAAGTCAAATTCAATTACCACGTCCAGGATTTGAACTCGGGGCGACGAGTCCATTTCCCATGACTTTAACCATTACACCACGCGTTTCATGGAGACTCTTATAAATGTTTGCTGGAGATTCCGAAGTTGTTTGGGGTCGTGGTTGGTGCCAATGGTGTGTTTTTTTTAATGAATTCAATCTATAAAGGGTCCGGCTTATCTCAGTTTGTAGGGCATCCACTTAGGAATCGCAAGGTTCTGGGTTCGATACCTGTCCACGCTGTATTTACTCAATCTCTTTGTACAAGCAAGATGTGATACAAGGTCAATTTTTAAGTGCAGATTAACAGGTTTAAATTCAGAATTTTTGACCAGTTTCCATACTAAGGTTGAAGAGCCCAGTCTGCCCTACTATTTACCCATATCTGGCGGGATATTGGTTGGATCCATAGCTTTACCGTGGATATTAGCGCTATGTGAAATACAAAAAGGGTTTGAACTCGGATCGACGAGTCTATTTAACCATTACTGCACGGATCTCCATTACACCACGTACCTTTATATATGGAGGCGCGAGGTCTAATGGTTAAAGTCGTAGGAAATGGACTCGTCGACCCAAGTTCAATTCCTGAACGAAGCTGTTTGCATTTCACATGGCACTAATACCCTTGGAAAAGGTATGAATCGAATTCTTCCTCCAGATATGGGCAAATAGCAGGGCAGACTGGAATCTTTAACCATGACAAGGTAACCAGTGTGAGAGAAGGAAAGCTCTGAATTCAAACCTGTTAAACTCCACTTAAGAAATTGACCTAGTGTCACATCCTGTTCATGCAGGGAGATATATATATATATATTATATATATATATATATATATATATATATATATATATATATAATTTTTGAAGGCGTAATAATGCACATTTATGTTTAAAAAACATATTTATTTCTTTTTTTCTTTTTTTTTTCATATTAAGGGTCCTAAATATTTTCAAGCAAAGCTCATCATCAGAGGAATGAAAGATTTTCTCATAATTTTCATCTGTATTTGATAAATTCAATTGTGTTGTTGTTCATTGAATGTTTGGTGGTAACTGTGAAAAATTTTTTTTTTTTTTTTTTTTTCCGGCGAAGATATAGTTACGCTCGGTAAATTCCGTAATAAATCGTGCGGTGATCGTGTTCCGCGGGATTTTTTTGAAAATTTCATATATAAATTCTTTTTTCTTTTTTTATAATACTATAAAATAATGAAGTCCTGCTCAGGGACACTGAAATAAAGATTTTTTTTGTCATTATTTTCATAGTGAGTTCGAAGCATTAATTTAAAATGTAATAATAAATTTTGAAGGCGTAATAATGCACATTTATGTTTAAAAAACATATTTATTTCTTTTTTTTCTTTTTTTTTTTCATATTAAGGGTCCTAAATATTTTCAAGCAAAGCTCATCATCAGAGGAATGAAAGATTTTCTCATAATTTTCATCTGTATTTGATAAATTCAATTGTGTTGTTGTTCATTGAATGTTTGGTGGTAACTGTGAAAAATTTTTTTTTTTTTTTTTTTCCCGGCGAAGATATAGTTACGCTCGTAAATTCCGTAATAAATCGGTGCGGTGATCGTGTTCCGCGGGATTTTTTGAAAATTATTTCATATATAAATTCTTTTTTCTTTTTTTTATAATACTATAAAATAAATAATACTATAAAATCCCGCGGAACACGATCACCGCACCGATGATGATGAGCTTTGCTTGAAAATATTTAGGACCCTTAATATGAAAAAAAAAAGAAAAAAAGAAATAAATATGTTTTTTAAACATAAATGTGCATTATTACGCCTTCAAAATTTATTATTACATTTTAATTAATGCTTCGAACTCACTATGAAAATAATGACAAAAAAATCTTTATATATAATATATATATATATATAATATATATATATAATGGACTCTCCCGTCGATTTCGACGTATGAGGTTCCGACAACCTCTTTCATTTAACCTTGTGTGTCAATCGCATATATATATATATATATATATATATATATATATATATATATATATATATTATATATATCGGTGAAGGGTGAATGTTCACCCGAAATAAATCGAACCAGGGCCAGAACGACAGTTGGATATTGAAGCTCTGTTGTTTTTTTCTGGGTTTTTTTTTTGGGGGGGGGGGGGCATTTGGTTTTGGGTTTTTTTTCACTCGTACATATCCATGCTTCATAATACCAAAAAAACGTTCACAAGAACAAAGTTTATATGCAATCAACTTTATAATATATTATATATTATATATATATATATATATATATATATATATATATATATATATATATATATATACATACATACAGAGAGAGAGAGAGAGAGATGAAGTGCCAGTGTGTCAAACGCTGATTTTCAAGGAAGTTCTTCTGTAATAATGGCATAAGATGATCCTTTTTTTATTCATCTGTGTTCCTTCCCGAACTGACACAATGGGACAGATATGGGCGTTGGAAGATATTGTTACTTCACTTCATCCCGAAACATTAGCCTTTAACACGAGATCAAAAGATGTTGCGTGTCAGACAGGATTAAATAAGGAGTTTTCACGGAACACAGCACATTCAGAAAGACACTACAATTGGGAATTCTGATGGGAGTTTATATATATATATATATATATATATATATATATTATATATATATATATATATTAATTTCCTGATAAGCTACTAAGCGAAACTATTAGTAGGTTTATCTGACTCATTAGGTTTAACTTTATTATCTGTACTACTTAGGTATTGAGCACTTTTTATATTAAAGCTTTAGATAATCCTAGCGGTTTATATACATATATATTTCATATATATATATATATATATATATATATATATATATATATATATATATATATATATACAAACTGATATATATTTATTTATTCTTATACATACACACATATACCCATATATACATATACACAAACTAATATATATATTTATTTATTCTTATACACACACACACACACACACACACACACATATATATATTATATATATATATATATATATATATATTGGGGAGATTATGTGCTTAATTAAAGTCATACCTAATTTGAGAATTAATTAGTTATAATACAGAGATTGACTTTTCTCGATTTGTTTACGCCTTACATTTTAACTGATATGCACGCCTAATTCATTTAATTATAACTAATTAATTCTCAAATTCGGTATGACTTTAATTAAGCACATAATCTCCCAAAAATTGTCGGCTATTGTCATCTCAAACAGATTATTTGTCTACTTCACACACACACACACACACACACACACACACATATATATATATATACATATATATATATATATATGTATGTATATATATATACTGGTGTTCATCGAGAAAAAAAGTCTCACCTCAATGGAAGTTGCCTGGTCATATTCCTCTGTCTGGATCACCTCCGGCATTTTAATAATGATGTTCCTGCTAGCTCCCTCTTCTGTTAATGATGGTTGCACCCCAGCCCCCTCTCTAGCAGTGTCAATCTCCTCTACAGGCGCTCCTCTCTCATCATTTACCTGCAGCTCAGCCGAACACCGCCGGTCTCTTGAATTCGGTGACTGGGCCAAGTTTTGCGAAAGTCTCCTCCCGACAATGTGAGTATTGAGCATGTCTTCGTCCAGAAGGTCCCCTTCCTCTGTCGATTTGAAATTGACTTGATTCCTAGATTCGTGAGAGCTTATTCGGTTAGTAATCGTCTGCCTGTCGCTGTCCAGGCGTTCGGATTCATGAGGGGCTGGCTGCAGAGTGGTCACGTCCATCTCTCGTATCGCCGTGTGGACTGTGTTTCGTTGGTTCGGGATCGAAGGACTTAACAACGGCGAGGAACCTGAAGTGAAGGGATAAAAAAAGAGGATAGACATCGGTGAAAAGCGACAAGAAAAGAACAAGAGGCTCAAGGTTCCTTCTATATTTATATACTAGAAGCGGCTAACCGGAGTCGCCTGGGTTGCATGGTGGGCAAAAAAGTTAGTCTCGCTGATCCATTATTACTAAATCACAAGTTGGATCCTCACAGGAAATTTAAATAACTTCCAAGATATAGATAAATCTTCATTATTTTTTACACAAAAAGCAAGCTCTGGTGACGGTGAATGTGTATATATATATTTACTTTGTCATGAATTGTTTTATTTTCATAGTTTCAGCCGAACATACATACATACACAACTACCCTTTATATATGTACTAGAAGCGGCTACTCAGTGTCGCCTGTGTAGAAAGGGGGACAAAAAGTTAGTCTCGCTGCTCCATTATTACTGAATCACAAATTGGATCCTCGCAGGATACCCCATTAAAATCCCTCCGTAAAAAGACCTTTGCGTTGATCCAGCCTGCTAGGGCGTCAAAAAAGTGCACATATTCTCTGAAAATAAAAAATACTGTCTTCTATTTAAAATAATAAATAATAAAAAAAAACATGCTGTTACTATTTAAATTTTATTTTGTAATTATCTTCACGAATATAAATTAAATCTCCTCCGAATATACATACATACATACATACATACACTCAACTGCCCTTTATATATAGAGAGAGATTTACCAACCCCTCCACATAAGCAGGATGTGACACAAGGTCAATTTATTAAGTAGAGTTTAACATGTTTGAATTCAGAGTTTTCCTTCTCCTAGACTGGTTATCTAGGCAAGGTTTTATATATATATATATATATATATATATATATATATATATGAAATATAACATTTTGAAAAAACATATGATGTTTGTTATGTGATTGCTGACAGGCCTGTTTCGACCGAAACGATAAGTTGGTCTTCATCAAAGAGCTCTTTGATGAAGACCAACTTATCGTTTCGGTCGAAACAGGCCTGTCAGCAATCACATAACAAACATCATATGTTTTTTCAAAATGTTATATTTCATACTGTCGGATTAATTTCCATATATTTTTCATATATATATATATATATATATTACTGCCGCAGTCTGCCCTACTATTTAGCCATAACTGGAGAGAGAGTAGTTGGATGCATACCGTTCCAAAAGGCATTAACGCTATATGAAATGCAAACAACTTCGTCCAGGATTTATTAGCGTTGCAGTTGGAAATGGAATCAGCGAACCAAGTTCAAATCCTAGACGAGGCTGTTTTTTTTTGTTTTTTTCACTTTTCACTAATGTCCTTGTGGAAGGTATCAATCTATCTGTCCCCCCGCTCAACAATGGATAAGTAGAGAGCAGACTGAGTTATTTAGCTTTAGTTAGGAAACTAGTCTAGGAGAAGGAAAATTCTGAATCCACACTAGTGTTACTTCGCAAAACCACATACTGTTCGTCACACACACACACACACACACACACACACACACAAATACACACACGGTTTAGCTCAGTCGGTAGAGCGTTCGGCTAGAAACCACAAGGTTCCTAGTTCGATACCCGCCCTCGCCAACTCAGCATATGAGTAGCACAGGATCTGTGCGGTAGAGTAAGGAGCTGATGGTAGATGTGGCGCTCCACCTCAGACGCTAAAATAATCTCCTTGGTCTAGCGCTAGTGAAAAGGGGATAGACTCCCTCGCTGTATGGCTAATACCGACATTAGGCCGCCCTGACGACTTATATATATATATATATATATATATATATGAAAAATAGAGGGGTAGAGTACACAAAATTTAGGATCCGTCATATATATATATATATATATATATATATATTGACGGATCCTAAATTTTCTGTGCTCTATCCTCCCTCACCCCTATTTTTCAAATTTGTCCATGTGGACCCTCAGAAAATCCTATATGGCTTCGTTGAGAAACCCTGGTCTAGAGAGTATCAATTCTTTCTCAGATCTTTTTCAGTTTTTTCGAGTCTGTTCCGAGAGCTCCAACTATAATTGGTATCACTGTCACCTTCATGATACATAAATTTCTCAGTTCTCCAGTAATGTCCAGGTATTTTTCTTTTAAATTGAACCACTAATTCCTAGTTTTATTCAATCATATTATTGTTGCTTTTAAAATTAATTTTTTCGGCATGTCATTAATAGTTTAATTCTGTAATATTCTTCAATCTATTACTTACACTATAATAATTGTTCTCACTTACAAGTTAAAACGACGATTCTTCCAGGCTGTGGTTATATCAGTACTGCTGTATGGCTGCACTACTTGGGCCCTAACGAGGCGCATTGAGAATAAGCGAGATGGGAGCTGCACAAGAATGCGATCTTGAACAGGTCGTGGAAACAGCACCCCACAAGGAAGCAGCTGTATGGCCACCTGCCCTCCAGGACGAGCTCATAAGCGACGTCTACCTGTGGAAGCCATGGACATGCTAATGTGGGCCGCCCACCAAGGACCTATATTGACCAACTGCTGTGCAGAGGACCTCCCTGGGACAATGAATGATAGGGAGGTTTGGCGAGAGATTGTCATGGATATCCGTGCTAATTGCACGACATGATGATGATGATGATGATGATGATGATGATATCAGGAGTCCGTTATTGATTCTGTCTTATGTTTCAATATAACTAAAATGTTTGTCAAATCTGTGAGTTTGACGCCAAAATATAGAAAGAAAGAAAGAAAGAAAGAAAGAAAGAAAGAAAGAAAGAAGAGGTGTAAATGATCGAAAATGAATACAAAGAAAGAAAGAAAGAAAGAAAGAAAGAAAGAAAGAAAGAAAGAAAGAAGAAAGAAGAAAGAAAGTTTGAAATTAAAGAAACAGCATACAAAGAAAGAAAGAAAGAAGAAAGAAAGAAAGAAAGAAAGAAAGAAGAGAAAGACATTGTGAAATGATAGAAACAGAATACAAAGAAAGAAAGAAAGAAAGAAAGAAAGAAAGAAAGAAAGGGTGTAAAATGATAGAAACACAATAGAACGGAAGAAAGAAATGAAAAAACAAAGGCTTATGAAAATGCAAAGAAAATATTTCCATAGTTTATTATTATTATTATTATTATTATTATTATTATTATTATTATTATTATTATTATATGATCTTCTTAAAGCAACTATAATAAGAAACAAGCAAGAAAACATGAACTCAGAAAAAATAAAAATGCCCAATAAAAAGAGATATAATGATACATGGGAGATCACTCTTTTATAGCTTTTTAATTATTTCCCTTGGATTATTACGTTAATTTTTGTTTTGTAAAATGTTTTTAATTGAGTTTGGATAGTGAAATTTTATTTTTTTTAAATTAAGAAATAAAATAATTGTTGATTACTAGGCATGGGCAAAAATATTAACGGGAAGTAATAAACCTTTTCTCTTTTGAATTTTTGATTTTAAAACAATTACCAAAAATCAGGGAATTGTACAATTTTAATGAAATTTTCAACGTTTTATTCATTAGGTACCACCAACTTTCCCTGTGAAATTTGCATATTTAATACAAGGAAACCTGCATAAAGGTTAATATTATCTTCAAAATCTTTTGTAAATTCGAAAGAAGAAACATTAAACAAACTCCTAATATTAAAAAAAAAAAATCAGCTTACGGAAATAATGAAAATTGTGAACGAAAAACAATGTTTACATTTTTGCACCGTTAAATCAATTAAATTTAACAAAGCCAAAAACAAATTATGACTAGAGGCTTTTTTTTTTAATTCTATGAAAACTCATTTAATGGTCTCATTGTCACGAACATTTCCATAATTACTTACTTTTAATGAAAATATGTCTAAAATAGTTTTTTTCCTAAAATATTTTAGGGGAAATATTTTTTACGAGGTCTACCCCCCCCTTTTTATTTTATGAAATATGAAAAAATGAACTGACAAAAAACGATTTTTACTTCTTTTCTATAAAGATAAGAGTCTGAACAATTATATCAGCAAATTTTTATACGTTTAAATGTGAGAGTTCTTTTTTTAGTAAAAGAACCATGAATACAGAATTCTGCGAAAAAAATATCAATAAAGAAACTGACTGTGTTGTAAAAAACCGGACTGTTTTACTTTTTTCTTTAATTTTCTCAGGAATAAAAATTGATTTAATCCTTCTAAAAAGGTGTGTATTTTACGAGATTTTATATATTTAAAAATGATTACTAACAATTGTTCATTTTCTTTGCGGAAGACTAAAGGGGTATAAGTTATTCCCCCTTTTAAAAAAAAAATAGCCTGATTCATTCTGGGGACTACAAGTGTTTTTGTAGGTGTGTCCTTTTTATTTTTGTTTTTGTTTTTTGTTTTTTGTTTTTTGTTTTTGTCTTTTTTTGGGGGGGGGCTTTTTTCATGCTTTCGCTACGCTAGGAAGGTTATAGGATACAGTGACGACCCAAACGTTGTGTTTTTACCCACCCCGATAAAGATAAGGACAACAGTACGAAAAGTCAAAATTATAAAAACATTATGTGAATTTTAAAAAAAAAACGAAAATAGTTTTAATGAGCCCAAATATTTGAAAAGCCTCCTAAATGGAATCAATTCTTACCTCTAACAGCAGCTTGATATAGATGACCCGGTTTGACACCCCCCAGCAAACCAGAAAGGGCATCACCGTCAATTCCATTCTGGGGTGGGGTCTGTCGGCTTGACGTGGAACTTGAACCTTTCAACGAATGTGTGACTAAAACGTTTTCTAATCCTTGTTCCCCCAACAGTTCGGAAGATGGACGCCGATCTTTATCGTCTTTATCAGTGTGACCTGAAACAGAATTATATGATTAGAACTGAGGGCACCGCATGTAATGGTTAGCGAGCTAGATTTGCAGACCATTGTTAGTAAGTTCAATTCTCACTGGGCGCCCCATAGTTCTGGCCTTGTGCCACATCTAAGATAAGCTTAGTAAATAATTATGGGCACCTTATGTGGAGTAATGGTTAGCAAGTTAGAATAGTAAACCATTGTTAGTTAGTTCGATTCTCTGTGTACCCAATACATCTGGCCTTGTGCCACATGTAAGCTAAGCTTAGTAAAAAAAAACTATGGGTACCTCATGTGGTGTATGGTTAGCAAGCTAGATTTGCAAACCATTGTTAGTGAGTTCGATTTCACTGGGTGCCCCATTCTTCTGGCCTTGTATTGCACAAAAGCCATGCTTAATAAATAACTCTATGATTAGAACTTCTTTGTATGAATCTTTTGACTCAATATACCCATCAAGAATGTATGAAAAAGTAACACCATGGTTTCCTTTTTTCTTCTCTTCTTTTTTAATTTCCCTGATTGATAATCAATTATTATTATTTAGTTTTTCACACCTGCCGTAAGTGGTGGTTCACTGGAGGCTGTGTGACAGTAAGTCTCCTCAGGTCTCCAGGACTCTTCTAAGTATTCTAGCCGATCCCAACAGTGCTGTAGTTTGGATGGTATTATTATTATTATTATTATTATTATTATTATTATTAGTTTTTCCCACCTGCGTTAGCTGATGGTCATTCAGTGGAGTCTGAATGACACAAAATTCATATTAAAATATTCCTTACTTCTAGGATTGAGTTAGAAAAAATCCATTTTGTTTGATTCTAATTTGTCGTAATTCGCAATTAAGTCAAAAACTGACCGTCTCTTACCCACATTCTGTCAGTCATTTCCCCCTCTCTCTCCCCTCTCTCTCTCTCTCTCTCTATATATATATATATATATATATATATATATATATATATATATATCTTGATTACCTCCGCGTTATATATGTTAGTTTCCCTGTGAGTGTAAAGAGAGTGATTTAGATAGTGAGAAATATATCTATGTCAAGTTTCACAAGTAACTAGCCCGTAGCTTAAATTAGGTCACACATTTCTTTTCTTTGAAATCTTACAAAATGATTTTAATGTTTTGTTTTTGTTTTTTTATCATCCGGCGGTTTTGGTTTTTTTTTTTGTTTTGTTTTTTTTTTAATTTAATTCGCTTTGCAAATTCACTTTTCCCTAATCCCAATTATCTATCCAGAGCTTAATGGGTGACCCATTTAGTCTACTAGTATTAAATGTTATACTACAGGAAACAATTACTTTATTTGCTTATTTTATATCTTGTTCGTTTTGAATGAATTAATGTCGATAAAGCACCAATCTACGTAATCGCAAAATTCCAGGTTCTATACCGGCCCTCATCACTAAAATGAGTAGCACTTCTGGGGTAATTTGATCTGTGCGGTCAAGTGGGGACTTGACGGTAGGTGTGCCGCTCCACCTTAGTAAAAACAACCCCCTTGGTCTAGCGATAGCTAAAAGGGAATTGACTCCCTCGCTGTCAGGCTATTACCGACAATAGTCTTCTCCTCCAACTTTTCTTTTTTTACGGTGAGTTATCTCCCTTTAAACAAGTCGCTTTCAGTGCTTTAAATTTATATTTAAAAGAAATTGGTTAAATCGAACTTAACGGACCTAAATTCCACCATCGTATGTCACCCCACCGAAAGAAAAAAAAATACCAAAAAATCAGGGAATTAACCGAATTTAATGAAATTTTCAGTGTTGATATATTAATGAATAAAAAAAATATAATGCACCAGTTATTTTTTTTTTTTTTTTAATTTTAATTTTTTCAGTTCAGACAACTTTGAACCACGTATCTTTGAGAATCTGTGTTACGCCTCAAAGATACGTGATTCAAAGTTAACTGACCTGAAAAAAATGTAAAAGTTCAATAGTGTCATAAAGTACATAAATGAAGACAATGGGATCGTCCGTTTTCTATGAATAGTAAGCCTCAGACGAGAGAATCGAGCGAGATATTTCATGGACTTTTTTAATACGACCTGTCAGTTACTGATTATTCTTTCTCTGTATCTTGAGTTGTAAATCTATTCCTAACCTAAAAAATACTCGCTGTGCTTTTCTTCCTACTTTCTCTGTAACTTGAATACACCAGTTACGACAAAATGCAAATGTTCTTTGGGTGGGGGTGTTTTAATTCTGTTCTGACTTCTGATAGCAGTCCCAGTGTCATAGGGAAGTGGTTGGTTGGCTAGTTGGTGTCATTTAATGGATGAAAAATGGACTCTCGTTGATTTCAACGCATGAGGGAACATCCAATGAACAACCTACACAGTGTTTTGTTTATAGTGTTGAAAACTTGTGTTGGACCATCCGCACAGTCAGTTGGTTGGTGTGTTGTTTGGTTGTTTGGTGTCATATAGTACCTAAAAGAGGACAATGGAATCCACCGTTTTCTATTAGTAGTGAGCCTCGGGCAAGAGAATAGATCAAGACTTTTCACTGACTTGTGAATACGACCTGTCAGTGATTATTCTTTCACAGTATCTTGAGTATTAAATGTATTCCTAACCTAAAAATACTCGGTATTTACCATGTACCCCACATGTATTTGTTAGGCACAGGACCCTATTAATGTGTGACCACCCACAAGCTGAGACATGGGTGGCGGGTGATCCCATCGGCATTCCCCCTCAAGGGAGTGCCTCAGACACCCGGCAATAAACCCAGCCATGCCCCTTTAAATCGAGGGATCAGGTGTTGCCTGGGGGTGCCCCCCTGGGATTAACAATGTTAACTTGTACAGACCAGGGCCGAAGCCACCGCCCCCCCCCCAGTCGAAACCGGAGTTATATATAAATACTCCTTATGTTTTTCTTCCTATTTTCTCTGTAACTTGGATTCACGAATTACAACAAAAAGATACTCACTGTAATAATCTTCTGGGTAAAGTAATCTTGTTTGGTTGGCATCTTGAAATGAAACGCCATTCTTGCTGGACAAAACACGTGTCACCTCTCGTGTCATCATCTTCAACAAAAAAAAAGGGAAAAAATGAATTACATTTATGTCAATTTTCGCTCTTCCCCCACGTTAGGATTGTTTTCAAAAGGTGATCTATCGGCCGCCGGGTTTGGTCGAAACTGTATGAAGATGAAGAGGTCAGGCAATCAGTCAGTGTGTATGGATCTATGTTTTTAATGTATCTCTCTTCTGGTCTTACAATAGCATGTCGGATGTCGTCGGTAGCACTGGTAAAGTTTCTTGTCTTTGACGTAGTGGGTAATTGTCTCTTGTTTTTACTGACAATCCACTTGTTATTTGTAGTCGTTTGCTTTTATAGTTATACAAAGTAGACTAAGTTTATATTTGAGAAAGAAAGAAAGAAAGAAAGAAAAAAGAAAAGAAAGAAAGAAAGAAAGAAAGAGGGAGGGAGGAAAGTGAACAGGTGGAGAAAAAAGAGAAAAAAAGAAAGGGAACAAAAAAGGAA
>CM042166.1:9188782-9228782 GCA_023376005.1 Doryteuthis pealeii | reverse complement strand
TGAGAAAGAAAGAAAGAAAGAACGAGAGAACGAGAGAAAGAAAGAAAGAAACAGGTTGAGAATAAAGGAAAGATAGAAAGAAACTGGTTAAGAAAGAAAGAAAGAAAGAAAGAAAAGAAAGAAAGAAAGAAAGAAAGAAAGAAAGGAAAGGAAGAAAGAAAGAAAGGTGGAAGAAAAAACTGGTTAAGATAGGGCGAAAGAAAGGAACGGGTTTAAAAAGAAAGAAAGAAAGAGCAAAAAATGAACAGGTTGGGAAAGAAAGAAAGAAAGAAAGATAGATAGATAGAACAAAAATGAGCAGGTTAAGAAAGAAAGAAAGAAAGAAAGAAAGAAGAAAGAAAGAAAAAGAAAGAAAGAAAGAAAGGTGAAAAAACAGGTTAAGAAAGGGCGAAAGAAAAAGAAAGGAAGAAAGAAAGAAAGAAAGAAAGAAAGAAAGAGCAAAATGAACAGGTTGGGAAAGAAGAAAGAAAGATAGATAGATAGAAAAAAATGAGCAGGTTAAGAAAGAAAGAAAGAAAGAAAGAAAGAAAAAAGAAAGAAAAGTGAAAGAAAACAGGTTAAGAAAGGGCGAAAGAAAGGAACGGTTTTAAAAAAGAAAGAAAGAAAGAAAGAAAGAAAAGAAAGAAAGAAAGAAAGAGCAAAATGAACAGGTTGAGAAAGAAATAAAGAAAAAAAGAAAAAAAGAAATGAACAGGTGAAGAAAAAAGAAAGAAAGAAAGAAAGAAAGATAGAAAGAAAAAAGAAATGAACAGGTGAAGAAAGAAAGAAAGAAAGAAAGAAATATTATCTTACACCAAACGACAATTTCAAACAAAACAAAAAGAGAGAAAAAAAAGAATTTTACGTGTTTCTATTTTTATAACCGAATCAAAAAGAAATAAAAGTTCAGTTAAAAGAATGATAAATTTCAAAGAGCAATTAATCAAAATGCAAAGTTCATTTGATGAAGGTTGGTTAGTTGTCAAAAAAGCAAGTCAATCGTGCAGGTCGTAAGTTCGGTCCTCACTGACAATGTCTCTCTCTTCCCACCCAGCGACACACACAAGCAACAAGTACTCTAACAGACATTGACCCTTGTCATACTGAAGGTAACATGTTCGATAACACGTTCTTTAAAAAAAAGAAATCTTATTCAATTTGACAAAATTCTAATAAATCAATTACTAGCTGAATTACCCGTCTACACAGGGTAAATAGGAACAAAACTGGTTATAATGACCGTGAGATCATTCCTTGGGAATGATTGTAAGGTGGTTAGTGTTATTATATTAGAATAATATTAGAATCATATTATTACGAAACAGTTAGATATGACTGGTTACGAAAAGTTCTCAGCCAGACCAAGAAAGGAATAACCTCCAACTATGAAGCATGGATTAAGGTTAGGGTTGGTGTTAGGGTTAGGGTTAGGGTTAGGGTTCTTCAGGAGTTTCCCTAATCTAATGTTATTTATACGTAAAATGCAATTCTAATGATATTATCTCTTACGCGCTATTCTGCATTTGTACCAAAAATAAATTAAAACACAATGAAAGGGTTACAGAAAAAGAGGTTAGTCTTAGGGTTAGTGTTAGTGATAGGTTAGGGTTAGTATTAGAGTTAAGGTTAGGCAACTTCGGGAGTTTCTGTAATCTAATGGTATCTATACGTAAAATGCGATTTTGATTATATATCTCTTGTGCGCTATTCTGTATTTGTACCAAAAATAAATTAAAATACAACGAAAGGGTTCCAGAAAAAAAGGGGTTAGTTTTAGAGTTAAGTTTTCTATTCTAGAACTCGAGGAGTAAACCTCAAAAGAGTTAGTCTCTCGCCATTCAGTCAGCAAGGACTGAAAAAAAAAACTCAGTGAGGGGGTATAGCCACCTGAGCACCCCCTCAGCGAAGGAGATAATTAATTGTAAGTACTGCTTTCAGGTACTCGTTGTATTGTTGTGTCAAATTGTGTTGCATGTTAATAAACTTGTGTTACAGTTTATAGTGTTATAAATTGTTGACAGACCCTGTATTTGAATTCAAGGGGGCCAGTGGAAAAATACGTAACCGTTGGTAACCTGACCCTAGAGGTGCGAATCTCGCACATCACGAGAAATACGTGACTAGATTTAGATTTTAGATACAACCTGACTTTTGAGCAGAGAGGATGTGCCTCTCTCTGCTGGGGTTGATAACTCCCTACGCGGAAGAACATGGGCTAAATAAAAGCTTGATCAAGAAAAAATGTCTTGCGAATTTAATCAATCTCAATGACTAAAATCAGCCCAGGAAAAGAAGTCCTTAGTTTTTTTTAAAAAAGAAGCAGTTAGAACATAACAACTAGACGACAAGATGACAGCCAGACAAGATAGCAAGAAGCAAGTAAGATCTCCTCACCAAGTAAGTCTCTCTCTCTCTCTCTCTCTCTCTCTCTCTCTCTCTCTCTCTCTCTCTCTCTCTCTCTCTCTCTCTCTCTGTAGTCACTTTTTCATGTATATACCCAATTGTTACATAATCTATGCATAGATTATTGTCAAACCCCTGTATTTCTGAAGGGATGGCCCCTTTTCATATCACGGGCGGGACTTTCCATGGAATATTACAGAAAACCCGCGAAATACGTGAAGTCACGTGGGACCGAGTTAACCCTTAGTTCCAGCTTGGACGTCAGGCAGAAAGCATGTCTGCCTTAGCCATGCTCAAATTCACACGCATGTTGTGTTAGTTAGAAGAAGAAGAAGAAATTTAAGCAATAAAAGTTTAAAGAAATAATATGGTGTTCTTGCTTGATGAATGTCTTGTCAAAAAGACTGACCAAGAAGAAGGAATGAATCAAAGACGAACAGCCAACAAGAATCTAGAAATAGAATTCAACATGGAGAGAAAGAATAGAAACGACTAGAGATCACCAAATGGCCAAAGAAGTAAGTAATGCAAAATGCATATGCATCTCTCTGTCTACCATGTCTATCTCTTTCCCATCTCTTCAGTAAAAGAACACTTGTGTATATACCAACATGGGTATATGTTTGGTTTGATTTGGTTTTGTTTGTTTTACGGCATATCAACCTCAGTGGGTCATTTAATGCCGATAAAGTTTTGAAATAAATCAATTCTTAATGGATAATACAATTTTTTTATAAATACATTTTTCTATTTAACCCATAGATGGGACCCTAACAGGTAATACCACTCCGGGTCAGAGTGGACCAGGGAGCAATGGTGATGAAGGGGTGCTCCACATTTCCCAAACCTCCAAAACTGGAACCTCACAATCAGATAGAGTTTAACGTCATTCCCAGGACATGAAGACCCTCAGCCACCGCCTTCTAACACCCATATGATAAAAAGGGGTTGGGGCTTGCCATAAGGGCAATAGGGTTGGTGGGTATATGTGTATGAGTATGTAACACAATGAGGGTATATAACACTTGATTAAAATTACATGTGATTTCCCTTTGTTATTTTGGTTTGTGTAACTAGATAATATTCTTCATAGTTTGTACACGGATTTTCCTACACTGGAGACCCCGACGTAGGGGCTAGAACTTTAACTCCCTGTTCCCTGGGCACAGGAGTGTTCTAGCCCCCTACAAAGGGTTACCGAAAAAAATGATAAAGACAATTTGATTCCCACCTCTTTGTTTGGACAAATTTCTCAATTCAGATCTCGTTCCTAATTCTTCTTCCTCCGACACAAAATGATCGTCAATGTTTGGAAGAGGAGTCTGGCATCCTATTAATGGAATAATTCGAAAACAAACATTTTTATAATGCGTTTCTATTAAGTAATTAGACAGATTGAATAAAAAAATAATCATAGACTTAATCATAAAAATAAATTAATCCCCTTCAAAACAGTACTCCAAGGTTGCTACAGAGTAGGGTAGGTCGATTTTTCACTTTTAAAAAAATATTAAATTGTCCATCTATGCGAAAGTTGTGTGTTAGTATACTGAATACTGATACCAAAAATTAGATCTTTTACTTGCACTGTAGTTTGAGGAAATAGCATCAAAGATCGTCTACTAAAATGCACTAAAAATCCTCGTTTTCGCAAAAATGTATCCTTTAGAAAACGAGGACTTTTAGTGAGAGATTTGATTTGAGAGATGAGATTTGTTTGGTCTTGAAAAATATTGCGTCATCCGTGATTGCATCAGATTTTTATCAAGCTCAGACACTATTGTCTCAACTGTCGATCAGTTGTCTTGCGGCCATTGTCTGCAATCGATGCTACTCAAAGGAAACGTACAAAAATTGTATCCAAGCACGAAAACATTGGCAATGATCGCGGATATTATAATAATAATGGAATTGTTCGTTTTCTTTCAATTAATTTGCACAAGGGTATATATATATATATATATATATATATATATATATATATGTGTGTGTGTGTGTGTGTGTGTGTGTGTGTGTGTGTGTGTATAAAGTTGGGATTGAATGAGTGGAATAGCATGTACATTTCATAGTTCTAAGTTTGTTCCCCTTTAGTTGGACCGAGAACTTTCATCACCCTCTTTTATCAAGCTGTTTCGTAATAAAGTGATTCTGCTGGAAATAATACTCAACACCTTGCCGTTATTACTAACGAATGATCTTACTGTCATGATAAGCAACTTCGATCCTATTTACCCTGCGTAGACGGGTAAATCAGCTAGTAATTAATTTTTTTGGATTTTGTCAAATCAGATAAAAGATGTATTTTTAAAGAACGTGTTTTTAGGGTATTAAAATCTGAGTCCTTCTGCCCAATTTAGTATAATGATCTAACCATTGTTTTTTTTTTTTTTGTACTTTGTTAAGGTGTGATACAGGAGCCGCTGTGAGCGGTTTAAAGTCGGAAAATAGTTAAGATGCAACAAGATTTTAATACCAAATTTATATTTTACTAAGTTGCTTACTCTGTTGTTGTTTGAACTCATCTTCCATCTTGTCTGAGACTTTTCCATTTGGTGAGATGTCAGGAAGCACCGTTTTTCTGGAAGCCAAGGAACCGCCAACATGAACGAGTTCTCCTCCAGGGGCCTGAATAATGCTACCTTTCATTTCTGGGACATTCACGACTGCAATGATTACAAGAAATGATTTTTAATAAAGCATGAAAACTGTTAAAAATACGGGCAGCACGAAGTCTATAACACTGGTCTCCGATGTTTTCAATTTTTTTGTTTTGTTTTGTTTTATGGCATGTCAACCTCGGTGAGTCATTTAATGCCGGCAAACTTTTGAAATAAATTCATTCTTAATAGATAATCAAATTTTGTTTATCAACTCATGTTTTTCTATTTAACCCATAGATGGGAACCCTAACAGGTACTACCACTCCGGGTCAGAGTGGACCAGGGAGCAATGGTGATGAAGGGGTGCTCCACATTTCCCAAACCTCCAGAACTGGAACCTCACCATCAGATAAAGTTTAACGTCATTCCCAGGACATGTAGACCCTCAGCCACTGCCTTCTAGCACACATATGATAAAAAGGGTTGGGGGTTGCCATAAGGGCAATAGGGTTGGGGCAATCATATAGGTGCTAGGGCTTGACGTGACCAGCCGATTGATCGGAGGGGGCCTCTCACCGCCCGTCTAGCCCAAGAAAGGATTTTTTCAAGGTCAAATATATAATAGCTGATTTTCAGGTAGTTTTTACACTGAATCCAAAAATTATACCAATTTTTTCTAATCAGATCAAATTATCTATGATAAAAGCTCAGATGAAAAGTATAGAACAGTAATATAACTGACAAGTAGAGTCCACGGGATTTTGAATTAATGTTATTATCTTATTCAAGCACATCTTAAAAACTAGACCCGACTAAACACAATCAATGGTATTTTTGAATTCAGCATAAAATGACGATCATATATCACTTGGTAAAGGTAATCCAAATGACTTCTAAGTAAGGGATGATTCTATCTAAGGTATCTTTGAAATCTCACTCTACAACCATACTGTATGCTCTTATAGGTGCAAACATAGATACTCATACACGAATTTTTATAAATCCCTAAAAAGAGCTCAATGTATAATAATCAATAACTTAAATTAACAATTTATACAATAATAATAATATTAACAATAATAATAATAGTGGAAACAAGGATAATAATAACAATGATAATAACACCAATAGTAATAATAACAACAATAATTAGAATAATATAAAATAAACACAACCCCTATATAAATAGAATAGCGGAATGGTTGTATTGTTGTATTGTTTATGCCTTATCCCTAAAGATGGCCCACGATATGATGGAAAGTACTCGGGAAATAAGTTATGGCAAATACATCAGCCAATTTTCGCCAGATATAATCACATGAATCCGGCAACTTGAAAGGACACGGAACAAGATTTGCTGACAAAAAATGGCTGCGTTGTCCGACAAAATATGCCTTAAAGAAGAATATATATTTAAAAATGGAATTTGATCATTTGCTTTTGAAGCATTTTTATGTAAAGTATATTATTATTTATATTTTTTGAAGGCAATTACAATGCGCATATCGTATAAAATTCGATAATTATTGAAAATAATCATGACAAGCAAACCCGGACGGTGTTCCACGTGGCGCACGTTATTCACCAGGTTTGCTTGTCATGTTTATTTTCAATAATTATCGAATTTTATACGATATACGTATTTAATTGCCTTCAAAAATATTAATAATAATATAATATATACATGTGAAGAGATGGAAGTGAATCCGACGGTATGTAGTATAGTGAGAAATTTGAAAAAACACAGGTTTAAATAAAATGAGTGGTAGGTTTATTAGCCGACGCTGCAGTGTTTCGATCTGTTAAGTAGATCTTCTTCAGGGCTTTTGTTGATATAAGGAAAGTTTTTTAAATTATCACAGAATAACGAGAAAAACTGCGATAGTCCTTGTTTATTAATCTGCTCAAAATTTGAAGTTTTGCAGAAGGAACGCTGAAAAGGTAGACGATTTGAAATTATTCTGTGATAATTTTTTTTAACTTTTCCTTATATCAACAAATGCCCTCAAGAAGATCTACTTAATAGATCGAAACACTGCAGCGTCGGCTAATAAACTTACCACTCATTTTATTTAAACCTGTGTTTTTTCAAATTTTTCCCTATATGTATATATATATATATATATATATATATATATATATATATATATATCCGGTGAGAAGTGATAAAAGGAGAGAGATTGAATGGAAAATATTAATAAATACTTACATCCTTTTCTGATTGGACGTTTTCGTTGGTTAATGTAAGCTTTATTAACCAACATCGACTGATAACCTGTCTTGAGCATTTTCGTATTTTCATTTGCTGATGGACTAAGACCAGAAAGGGCGGTTGCTGTAAGAAATACAGAAACAAATATCATTTACGAATATTCAATCCCTACATATATAAAGGGCAATTGTGTGTATATGTATGTCCGGAGAAAACTTCAAAAATAAAACAATTAACGACAAAGTAAATATATACACACATTAGATATCACCAGGGTTTGGTTTTTGAGCAAAAATAATAAAGATTTGATTTATATTTGTAAAAAGGGTTAAAAAATAAAATCTAAATGATAACAGAATGGAATTTTTTTTGCATTTAATATTTTGAATAGTAGATATTAACGTTTATTTTCAGAGTGGCTGGATCGATGCAAGGTCTTTTTTAACATTGGGATTTTAATGGGGCATCCTGTGAGGATCCAACTCACGATTTAGTAATAATGGATCCGCGGGACTAACTTTTTAAACCCCCCCCCCTCTACCCAGACGACATCGGGTAGCCGCTGCTAATAATATCATAAATTTCAAGATATATGTATATACGCGGAGGTGCGTTGTGTGATAGTTGTCGTTGTAGGAAGTGGACTCGGCGCGACGAGTTCAAATCCTAGACGGGGATGTTTATATTTCATATATTGCTAATACACTTGAAAAAGGGTACACATTCCACTATTCTCCTCCAGCTATGGGTAAATAGTAGGACAGATTGGACCCTTTAAACTCGGTTAGGCAATCAGTTCCAGTCCCTAAAAACAGCCTATTTTTGTGACGTTTTTTTTATATGAAAAATAACCCTGTATTGTATAAAAACACAATAAAATAGAATGTAATGAATTATGTGCTGTACTATGTTTTAACACTTTGCCTACTTTAAACCGCTTACAGTGGCTATCCCATCACACCCAAGCAAAGTACTGATAGTTCATTATTGATTGTACTGAAGGACTTTGATTATTATAATAATAGGGCTCTATTTGAATAGAATGAATCCTGATGGACTTAATAACAAAAGGACTACAGCTGGATTCTCTGCTACAATTACATAGACTTGTAGCAGTCGTAGTCCTTGAAATCCTAGGTAGAACAAACGTGTACTCGTAGCAGAGAATCCCGTTGTAGTCCTTGAAAATGGCGATCAGAATCGTAAGAAAAAGACTTCAGGAATTTTGGTTTCCCTTTAACCTCACCAAAAAAGAATAAAAAAGGATTCCGGAATTATAAGAAAGACTTTAGGAACTTTGATTTCCTTTGAATCTCAAAAGGAATAAATGGTTCGTAGTAAAATCCAAAGTTTTGTTGCTTTTTTTTATTTAACATTTGTTTTTTTTATATGAACACGCATACGCACCTACAACACATTTCACCTGAAAGTATCATAAGTTAAACCCCAAATATCGAAAACAAACGAATCTATAAAGGGGACCCACTGACAATTGTTGACAAATGTTCATATAAAAAAGTCAAATGAATATAAATATATTTACCTTCAATTGTCTTTAAATTATTTGCATCTTCAGGTTCCATTGTCTTTTGGTTTTTGGATAATTCTTCCATTCTGTTTTCCCAGAATCCAGGCGTTGGTGAGATTCGATCGTTTACCAACGACATCCACAGATCATCATCAGACACTGTTTGAAGGACAAGGAGATAAAAATTGGTAAGCCTTACTTCAGTACAAACATCAACAAATCGGAAATTAATGAAGAAGGCAATAAAACGAGGTAATGTTCTCGAAGTCATTTTACTATAAATTTAAGAAGAAATAACAGAAAAGGGCAAGAAAAGTTCAATGTATTTCACAAACCTCAGATAAAAGGAGATTAAGAGAATGAGGAATGTCTCTTTGGAGATAGTGTAGATGCGTCTGGGTCGAACGACAGACTCGGAAGAAACTGAAGAAAATTCTTAAACTAAACATCAAATTCTGGTGACGTAGTTGGTTTTGAATTTGTAGGTTTAATGATTGTCTTATGTGTGTAGGTATGTGAGTCGGTAAGTATGAGTGCCCGTGGATAAGAGGTTTTGACCTCGGAGTCAGGGTTCATGACCTGAATAAGAGATGGGCTAAACGGAGATGATATGTATGTGGGGAACGAAGGGCTGTATTTGATGAAAGCAAAACACTAAACATGAATTACATAAATCAAATATATTTACCACGTACCCACGTGTACGAATTAGGCACAAGGTCCTATTAATGTGGGACCACCCACAAACCGAAGCTCATGGGTGGTGGGTGCTAAAAATGCGTTGATCTCGTCTGCATTCCCCCTCAAGGGAGCGCCTCAGGCGCTGGCTAATAAACCCAGCCCTGTCCCTTTAAATCGAGGGGGCAGGTATTGCCGGGGGATGACCCCTTGGGATCAACGATATTAGCTTGTAAGATCCAGTGCCAAAGATATTGGACCCCCAGCGTTAGCCGCAAACATTATAACAGAGAAATTTCAGATCAAAAATATTTAATAACACCGCTTCGGGCAACAGACTTATTGTTCCACTGATGTCAAAGTCCGATTCAAAGAACAATTTAGTAAATTATCGCAATAGATTTGACAAACACCTAAAGAAGAATTATTTGGATTATTCGGACTATTGTACTCATCTTCATTGTTATCTGTACAACATTTCAGCCGATGTGCCCTCCGACCTTCTTCAAGTGTTTCTTGTCGGACTCGGTAACCTTCTATTCGGACTCGGAAACCTTCTTGTCGAAATCGGAAACCTTCTTGTCGTAATCGGGAGCCATCACGGAACTTTGAACCTAACTCTTTATTCAGTCCACGGAGGTATCCTGTTCTCATTCCGCTAACCGTAGCTGGGGTATAGGTGTTAAGCTGTGTTAATTATTATTCTATGTCACTGCTGCCTCTGACTAGAGATAACTGTCACTTAGAACTGTCAACTAACTCCTTTATCCACTAGGCTATGTGTCCAATTGGACAATTGAGTGTGAGTTTTGGGAACTTATAAACCTAATGTCTTGTTTTGCCTAGAATATCTACCTATTCACTTATGTATGATATTTTTACCTAGATTCATATTGGGGGGGGGGTTCTGTTTTGGGGGTGTCAGAGAAATACCTAAAGAAGAGTCTACGATATTGGGTTTGTACTCATTGTCAACGGTTTTCAAAATGAAAACACTCTCCACAGTTTTACTACAAGTTCTAATTTGATAGTCTATTGCCAAAAATGTATTTTCCGAGGTAACATCGAGTATACCTGCGCTTAAGCTGTCGAGAAAAAGAATTTTAAATAAAATATATATATATATATATAGAGAGAGAGAGAGAGACCTTCAGATGTTTTATATTCCTTTTCATTGTCTGTTCTTCTGTATGCTGTGCTTCCCGAGATGTTTGAGTTGTGTCGAGTCGGGGGTTCGATATTCACTACAGGCACAAGAGGAAGATGATCGGTATAATTCACATAATCTATGGTGAAAAAAAAAGAAGATTTTTAAGAGAAATTGATCAACTTTTCCTGTGTTCAAATCGAATACAAATCATCCATACAAATCGAAATGCATGCCCCCCAGAAAAATCGAATTATCGGTTCTACATATAAACAAATTGTGTGTCCCCTAGAAAATCGAATTATCGGTTCTAAATGAAAAATCGAATTATCGGTTTTAAATACAAACAAATTGTGTGTCCCTAGAAAAATCGAATTATCGGTTCTAAATACAAACAAATTGTGTGTCCCTAGAAAAATCGAATTATCAGTTCTACATACAAACGAATTGTGTGTCCCTAGAAAAATCGAATTATCAGCCTCCATGCAAATCGAATTATTAGTCCTCCAAATCGAATTATCAACTTCCAAACAAATTCGAATTAAATCTTGATGATAATTACGCACTACCAATTGAATTGTATGTCCAAAAAGGTCAACCTTTTTGCCCTCCATACATGATTAATTATCTGTCCTCCATACAAAATTAATCACTTGTCAAATATACAAATCAATTATAATCAAATTAGTAATCAAATTTAAACATTATTTATAATTTAACCAAACAGTTTGTTTAATCGTTAACTTTTCTTCTTTTTGACTGAAAGAAAATTACTGAAATTTCTGTCCAAAAAAGAAAGATAATTTTTATTTTTATTTTCTGTCGGCGCCAGTACTCGGTGTTCAGGTCGGAGTAAATGCCTCGATTTTTAATACAAATATTCGAAGATTGGCGCTAAACAGTCTTTCTAGCACAATATTAAGTCATCATTTAAGCTAGATTCAATAACTCCATCTCGGCATGTCCTGGGTATTGCATCTGATAGCTAAGCTCCAATTCTGTAGATCTGGGGAGTGTGGAGTACCCCTTCATAGGCATTACTCCCAGGTCCACTCTAACCCAGAGTTGTGGTACCTGTAAGGTCCCATATATATGTCAGATATATACGTTTAAAAATTATTCGTATTCAATAGCTTACGATCAGACACATTGAAAGCACCGGTTCCCACAGATCACCGATGTTAAGCATCAATGAGCCTGTTCAATACTTAGATGGGTGACCATTTAAGCAACAACGGGTAATGTAAGCAACCTGGTATCAAAATAATCTGATTCGGCATTAAATAACCGAAAAGGGTTGACATGCCATAAAACAAAACAATCAACCAACCAACGTAATCAAAAAGACTGTATGCAAATAATTCTTAAGAAACAACAACAGAAAAAATGTTAATATGAACGTACAATGAATGCGATTCCCTAACCTCTGAGCATAAAATAACCCGAGACAGGTTAACATACCGTTACAATCAATCAATCAGTCAGTCTTTACTTTTTGTTATTTGTATCAAAAAATTGATAAATAAAATCTGTTATCAAACATTTTCGTACTACCAGCATAGCTTTTGTAACGTGAAAAATGACATTCAAAAGGAAATTTCGAAGACTTATTTTCACCTTCATCAGGGTCAACAGCAGTTGCAGGAGGAGCGGGCGCAGCTTTCGTAGGATGCATGTGGATGAACGGCAGCATATGCATACGACAGATCTTGGGATTTGGGTTGTTTTGTGGACATGGCTTCTGGGATATCGTTGGCAAAAACGTTTCTGTTTCCGGATCCTTTCCGTAAATCCTGGGGGCGGAGGGAGGCCTGGCCGAACAACTGTTAACCGGTTCCGAGGAGTTCTGAACCAGAGGAGGTAGGAAAAGGTTCCTATCTTTGGAGAGAAAGATAAAGGGTAATTAAACTATTTTCAAAAGTCTTGATAATTCAAAAATTTTATATAATCCAGTATGATTTGTTTTTACGTGGTTCTTGGTAAATTGGTCTACAACAACTTGACGCTAACAATTCATCTACAACTATATATCGACGATTACAATTGATTTAAATTAATACAATTCGTTTACAATAAGTAACTGTTAAATATATATATATATGTGTGTGTTGTGTGTGTGTGTGTGTGTGTGTGTGTGAAGGGAATGACTTACCGGTAAAAAATATTGGGTTGGTCTCAATATTTGGTTGGTATAAGTGTTATTCGGATAAGTCAGCGTTATAACAAATATAAAGTGCTCAATACGTAAATAGAACGGATTTATATATATATATATATATATATATATATATATATATATATATATATGTCTGGGTTATAAAAAGTAAAAATAAAGTTTTGTTTTGTTTTTTGAATGAATGGTGAATGCAAGTGCGTTCAAATAGACAAAATATTTAAGAAATACAGTTGACTTACCCGTTATGTTCTAATTAATAATGTAAATGATATTTATAAGAAATGCTTTTTTTAAGGAAGTAAAGTCGCTTGATGTAACTTTTTTAAGCTGGATTTTTATTGGAAGATGGTTTGTATGTTGAAAATTACTTAGAAAATCATTTACTAAGGAGGACTACTACTTCATTGAGAAGAAAATATCCTGAAACAATCTAATACTTCTAAAATCTGTAATACCTGCCAATTCAATAAATTTTAGTCACCTTGTTTCTAACCCATCCACCTCTCCCAATATAGATATCAGGTCTGGTATTAGTGCCATGTAACCCAGCAAAACCTGTCATAGATTACTTGGAGAGGTGATGAACACTTCCAAATAAATCCCATTGCCCTGAGAACTGACAAGAAGGCTTCAATAGGGTCCTTTGACAATAGATAATTTGGTATTTATACACAATAGCCCACCCATGTAGTAGTTTAACTAAAAAGAAATTGGATAATTCTGATGAATCTTAAGTAAATCGAATTTTTATATTTTTTGTATGTTGAGTATTGAGAGGAGTTAGCTATTAGTGAATGTTAATTCTAGATGTTATTTAAGTGATACCGTATGTAATTTGGAGTTTTTTTTTATGAATGAGATGACAGGGTTATTAGGGGGTATCTCATTTCTATTGTGTCCACCTTAAACCTTTTTGACAATTAGAGATAGTGTATCGTTACCTTCTTAATAGTGGACACCTTGAACATTGAAACATTGAAGAAGTGATAAGATTCGTATGTGTCTAATGTATGACATAATCCAATAGAATCTTCATTAGATGATGACCTTGGGGTCAAACGTGGTTTCGTGTCAAATAGATCTGTTTGAGATAATGGAGCATTTACAAGTTTAAAATTACCGTGAAGATTCATTTTTGAACCCTATATAATTGGAGACAATTGGAGACAATAATCATTAAACTGACTTTGGCATAAAATAACCCAACAATGGTTGACATGATACCTTTGTGTACTGCATATAATTAGAGACAATAATTGTTAAATTAACTTTGATATAAAATAACCCAATAAGGGTTGACATGATACATATATTTGTACTGCATATAATTGAAGACCTTAATTGTTAATTTAACAATTTGATATAAAATTTAATTTAGTATAAAATCTAAGTTCGACATAAAATAACCCAAAAAGGTTTGACATGAAACTTATTTGTACTACATATAACTAAAGAGCATAATTTAACAATTATGGTCTTTGGTATAAAATAACCCAACAAGGGTTGACATGATACATTTTTGTAATGTATATAATTAGAGACCATAATTGTTAAATTGTCTTTGGTATAAAATAACCCAACAAAAGCTGGCCTGCCGTAAATCAAACCAACCAATCAACCAACGATTTTTTTCGCTTACCTCTCTCGAGTTTTCGATAATGAGCACGCAAGGCCTTTCTCTTTTTATTCTTTGTCGCAAATTCATGATTGTGACACGGATGGATTTCATTGAGCGGCAAATCGGACAGATTAATAACCGGTTGATGAGATTTGGCATCCAACAGAGACTGGAATGAAATGAAAACCCAATAATAAAAGGTGTGTCTGAAAAGAAATCAAACTTTTTTACTTCATAAATCAGTTTTATTACTTTATTTACAATAGGTACTACCAATTTTTCCTGTGAAATTTACCCACCCTTATATTAAACACAATGAAACTTGCATAAAGGTTAATATTATCTTTAAAAAAATGTTGTCCATTTGAAAGAAGAAAGATTTCTAAAAAAACTCATGATGATTTTTTTTAAATTTTCAGCTTCGGAAATAATGAAAATTATAAACGAAAAACAATGTTTATATTTTTGCACCGTTAAATCAATTGAAATTTAACGTAGCCAAAAATAAGTTATTACTACTGGCTTTTTTTTTTAAATTCTATGAAAAATCAATTAATGGTCCGATTTTCACGAAAATTTCCATAATTACTTACCTTTTGATGGGAATATGTCTGAAATAGTTTCTTCCTAAAATACATTAGGGAAAATATTTTTTGCGAGGTCTAACCTCTCTCCTCCCTATTTTTATTTTATGAAATATGAAAAAATTGAACCGACAAAAAACTATTTTTACTTTTTTTCTATAAAGATAAGAGTTTGAATAATTATATCAGGAGTTTTTTATAAGTTTAAATGCCAGAGTTTTTTAGTAAAAGAACTATGAATACAGAATTCTGCTAAAATATCAATAAACTGACCGTGTTGTAAAAAAACGAACTGTTTTACTTATTTTTCAAGATAACGGTGAGTAAAACACACACACGCACACACACACACACACACACACAATAGTTATTGATCCAAATAAAATGACAGATAAGTCTCACACAATGATATTAGCCGCATGAACCAGCCAACTTTTCCTTGCCAACGCATACACTCGTGAGCCCCAACACACACATACACACACACACACACACACACACACAGAATAAAGAATAGTTATCGCCCCTACGGAGAGAATTTGAATAGTCTGATACCATAATATGACGCATGTGAGACACATGTGAGACTCACTAGAAACAGTCGCCTTTTGCCGTTCCGGCGGATCACTGATTGCAGTGAAATAAGCGAAAAGATAGGCAAATACTTGGACCTTGTCCGAGAACGGAGGAAACTGTGAAACATGAAGTTATAGACTGTACCAATTTTAATTGGTGCCCTAAGAACGCTCCCCACCCCAGGGGTCTGGAAAAGAGTTTGGGTGAACTGGAAATCTTAGGGAATATCTGGACCATCCAAATTACAGCATTGTTAAGATCGGCTAGAATACTCAAATTGTCATCTTCTTGTTAATTAACACTAAGTCTGGTTGCTATTATTATTATTATTATTATTATTATTATTATTGTGAGTTTTTCACACCTGCCGTAGCTAGTGGTTCACTGGAGGCTGAGTGACAGCAGGTCTCCTCGGGTCTACAGGACTCTTCTGAGTATTCTAGTCGATTGCAGCAGTGCAGAAGTCTGGATGGTCTCAATTCTTCCTCTGATTTCCAGATCCTCCAATTTTTTTCCAAGTTTATTGGGACCGTTCCAAGTGCACCAACAACAATTGGTATCACTTTCACCCTCATATTCCACAGCTTTTTCAATTCTCTAGCAAGGTCCAGGTATTTATCCATCTTTTCATTTTCCTTCATCTTCACCCTGTGGTCTACTGAAATTCCACCAGTTGGTACGTTCTCTTTTTTTTCTTTCTTTTCTTTTTTTTCTTTTTTTTTTTTTTTTTTTTTTTTTTTTGTTAATCAACACTAGGTCTGGTCTCCTGACTGGGATAGAGTGATCCGTCTTTATCTCAAAGTCCCAGAGAATTTTATGCGTTTTTCTCAAGAACAGATTCCGGTTTATGCATATACCATTTTGTTGTATGGTCAAAATTTAATTTTTTGCATAATTCCCAGTGGATCACCTTCCCAACCCAGTCGTGTCTAGTTGTGTATTCTCGTTGTGCCAGTTTGCTACATTCGCAGAGTATATGGTTAACAGTCTCATCTCTATTACCGCGAAGTCTACATTTACTATTTTGTTGAGTCTTATCAATTTTCGCTTTGATGTAGTTTGTCCTTATGGCATTATTTTGTGCATTATTATTATTATTATTATTATTATTATTATTATTATTATAACCTGTGGATAGATAGAAAAATACTGACTGTGCCACTTTAGAAAGAAACTGTGGCATAACTTTTTTGTTCTTTCCTTGCTCGTCTCTCTCTTCGTGTAACTCTAATTAATTAGCTGACCAGAATTCTGTAACTATAGGTGATGTGCCAATAATACATTTGATCACTTGGCTATCGGATGTCTGTGTAGACGGATAAAGAGGCATTTAATGATTTACAATGATTAATCTTAATAATTAAGTAGGGATACTGAATGATAACTTGTCAAGGTTTCTCATGAAACATATATGCAAGAAACAATTCATAGGAAAACAACTTCCTTTCACTGAACCAACAAAGATCTTTCTCACACATTTTCAGACACATTTGATTCGATCCAATTTATTAATTGTCACGTCCAGCCGGGGTTTGTTTTACGTTTTATTTATGCGTGAAGAAATTATTAACGCAGATCAAAGTGTTTTCGTATTTACAAACCGTCACTTCAAAGATCAGAGCCAAAAGGTCTCTTTGATTCAATTAGCATTATTATTTCGCTCCATTAGAGTTTTTCACGCTCGCCTTAGCCGGTGGTTCACTGGAGGCTAAGTGACAGTAAGTCTACTCAGGTCTCCGGGACTCTTCTGAGTATTCTAGACGATCTTAACAATGTTGTAGTTTGGATGGTCTCGATTCTTCCTCTGATTTTCAGTTCACCCAGACTCTTTTCCAGACCCCTGGGGATCGTTCCCAGGGCATCAATTATAATTGGTATGACCTTTACTCTCATGTTCCACAGTTTTCTCAGTTCTCTGGCAAGGTCTAAGTATTTGTCTGTTTTTTCGCTTTCTTTTACTTTCACTCGCTAATCCAGCGGAATGGTAAAATCCACAAGATGACACCACATGACAAATTATTATTATTATTATTATTATTATTATTATATTATTATTATTATTCACACCAGTGTTAGCTGGTGGTCTTTAACTGGAGTCTGAGTGACAGCAAGTCTCCTCAGGTTTCCAGGACTCTTTTGAGAATTCTAGCCGATTTCAACAATGTTGTTGTTTGGATGGTCTTGATTCTTCCTCTGATTTCCAATTCTTCCGGACTCTTTTCCAAACTCTTGGGGACCCTTCCAAAATCACCAACTACGACCCTCACCTTTACGTTTCACAGTTTGTGTTTTGTTGTTGTTTTGTTTTTGTTTTTGTTTTTTTTGTTTTTTGTTTGTTTTTTTTTGTGTGTGTTTTTTCTTCGGTTCTTGGTCAGTTCCAAGTATTTGTCCACCTTTTCGTGTGTTTTTTTTTTTTGTTTTTTTTGTTTGTTTTTTTTGTTTTTTTGTTTTGTTTTTTTTTTTCATTTTCATTTTTTGATCTGCCGGGACTTCAAAATCCACTAGGTGACAAGTTCTTCTTTTTTTCATATTGAGTTCTTCTACAAGGGTGCCAAAGCCATCCTTGTAGAAGAACAGTAGTGGTACTATTTAACTGGGGATGAGGATGGGCTCATACCTTTCCCAATGATATTATTCCGAAAGTGAACGTAATAGCGCAACTGGAGTTCGAACTCGTTTACTACGATGTCACAGTCTAGTATGTTAGCCACTACATCACGGAGACTCCTAATATACAACAGGAGATTCATAGTTTTAGTAATCAGAATGTTGGATATATGTATTTGCCAACTCTTCCGTACGAGTTCAATTTTTAAGCGGGGTTTAACAGGTTTTCTTTCTCCTAGACCGTTTGCCATCCCAAAGTTAAAGACCCATTCTACCCTGATATTTACCCATAGCTAGAGGGAAAATAGTTTAATGCATACCTTTCTCATGGGTATTAGTGGGAAATATAAAGTCCAGGATTTGGGACTCCTAGACTGGATGCCTAACCAAGGTTTAATAGTCCAGTTTGCCCTACTATTTATCTGTAGAGAATAATTGGATTCATGCCTTTCACAGGGGTAATAGCGTTATGTGAAATGCAAACAGCCTCGACTAGGATTTGAACTCGTCTCGTCGTGTCCGATGGTAACCATTTCCTACGATGGTAACCATTACACCACGCGCCTCGTGGATGTTGGATTTACGTGCAATAAGATTATTATTAAAAACTATTAGTGCTATGTAAAATGCCCGGATTTAAACTCCTAGACTGGTTGCTTGACCAAGGTTAAAAAAGCCCTGTTTGCCCTACTATTTATTCGTAATTGGAAGGAGAATAATTGGATTCATGCCTTTGCTAAGGGTAATAGCGCTATGTGAAATGCAAAAAGCCTCGTCCAGGATTTGAACTCATCTCGCCTTGTCCAATTCCTACGGCGGTAACCATTGTTGGATGTATGTGCAGTAAGATTATTATGAAAAAGAAAATAAATCTTGTTTTTAATTTTATACTCTGCTTGTTCTATTCATGAAAACTGTGTCTTTGTTTTAATATTTGATATCAGCAAATATTTCGATTGATCTTTACATGATTTCTTCTTTTTTTTTTTTTTTTGAGTGGGGGGTACATTTTAATTTCCTCCAACGAGTCAGGAAGCCGGACAACATGGCGTCCTTCTGCTTTATGACAACTGATTAGTTCCACGAAGAATTGGAACAATCTTCCCTGCCACGTGACTTGAAATAGAACGGGTAATATAAGTATCCGTTCTATGTATTGTTGTTATACAGGGTGAACCATAATGATGAGGCACATTTTATATGCTATTTTCTCAGATTATAAAAATGACACTGAGTACTAAATATATTTATTACATAACTTCTACATAGGAGTTTTATATGGTATCTAAGATTTGAATATTAAATTACCTTTCCTAATGATATTAGTCCTAATGTGAACGTAATAGCGCGACTGGAGTTCGAACTCGCTTACTACGATGTCACAGTCTAGTATGTTAGCCACTACATCACGTGGACTCCCAATATACAACAGGAGATTCATAGTTTTAACAATAAGGATGTTGGATATATGTATTTGCCAACATTTCCGCACGAGTTCAATTTTTAAGCGTGGTTTTCTTTCTCCTAGACCGGTTGCCATCCCAGAGTTAAAGATCCATTCTACCCTGATATTTACCCATAGCTACTGGGAAAATAGTTTAATGCATACCTTTCTGACGGGTATTAGTGCTATGTGAAATGCAAAGTCCAGGATTTGGACTCCTAGACTGGATGCCTAACCAAGGTTTAATAGTTTAAAATAACCCTGCAATGTTTAACATCCCGTAAAATCCAACCAACCAACTGTTCACAAGTCTTCGTTTAACTTTTTACATTTTAGAATTTAAAAAAACATTTAAACCTTCAGTCTCGATACTTTTTGATTATAGCTCGTTTGTTTTTTGTTTTTTGTTGTTTTTTTTTGGGGGGGGGCTTGGGGGGCTAAAATGATCTATCCTCTCGGACCCAGAGTGGTAGTACCTGTTAGGGTCTCATCTATGGGATGAAAACGTGTTAAAAAATTGGAGTTTGAAAAAAATGAGTACCCATCAAGAATGAATGAAACAAAACGTCTTCGGCATAAAATAACCCAACAAGGGTTGACATGCCGTAAAAACCAACCAACCAACCAACCAACTGTTTACAAGTGCTCATTTAAATTTTAGAATAAAAAAAAACATTTAAAGTTTCAGTCTCGATACTTTTTGATCACAGATGTTTTGTCGATTTTTATTTGTTTTTTTTGTTTTTTTGTCTTTTTTTTTTGGAGGGGTGCTTGATCTTTTGGGGCGGGGGGTAAAATGACCTATCCCCAAAATTTCTTCTAATACGGATTTGGAGCGAGTAGCGTTACCACAACAATGGCGCCGTTTCAGGTCGATATTTATTAGCTACATACGAAAATAAGAAAATTTCTCAATAGCAGTACAGTTCGGCATGAGTTCGTATGTGGAGGCGGGTGCCTGGAGGCTGGGGGTGGGTCAAGAAAGAGATCCCATCGATATAGTATCGATTGGCTGGCATTGCGGTTTTAATTGAATGACTATCAAGAGAGTGACAGAATCAACACAACAAAGGCGCGAACGAAAAAATGGCGGGAATATATTCAAGATGGAGGACAGAGATTAGTACATTAGTTTAATGCAGACGCCTAAAATGAATTGGCAATCTTGGCAAAAGTTTCTTTAGTATATGTAAATAATATGAGTTGTGTGATATTCAGTTTATATACACATACACACAGACATACACACACACACACACACACACACTCATATATATATATATATATATATATTATATATATATATATATATATATATATATAGGCATCATCATCATCATCACAAGAAGAACAAGAAGAAGAAGAAGGAAAATGAGGATGAAAAAGAGTAGTAGTAGATAGAATAGGAAAGAAGAAGAAGAAGGTAGAGAAGAAGAAGAAGAAGAAGAAGAAGAAGAAGAAGAGAGGGGAGAAGAAGAAGAAAGGCAAGAAGATTTAAAAGAACAGAGGGAAAAAGGAGAATAAAAAGAAGAGAGGGAAGAAGATGAAGATGAGGATGAAAGAGTGAGAAGAACTAGAGTAGTAGATAGATTCCTTTGACAAAAATGCTTTTATAAACCAATCTTTAGGAGTAGGGAAGCTCTAGAACTCATTTTACAGACAAAAATAGGCTACAAAAGTCGCCGTTTTTCGCCAACCTAACCAAATTTGGAGAACTAAAAATCGACATAACTCTACCAATTTTTGGAATTGGAAGCTCAAATTTTTGGGATCGTCTAATATTAACATACTCCACACTTGGAAAAAGAAATCAGAAAAATTAAAGAGAGTGGGTGACAATTTTACTTTTTTCTGGATGATTTGACATGGAATTACCCACGGATCTGAAAAACACACAGGAAGTTAAATGATATTGATAATCTTGCATAGAGTAAATATAAAGTCTATTTTCTGCGACTGTAACCATTACACCACGCGCCTCCAAAAATAAATCAGTTTTTAACACGCACAGTTCATGGTGTCAAATCGATTATCATCGTTCAATATCAAATAGCGTGTTCATTATTTGTTGTGACAGCTGTCTGACATTTAGAATAATTTGAAGAAAATAACTCCATTTTGAATCCACTCCTGTTGCGAAATCACTATATACATATACAGTGTCTAATACTATATATATTATATATATATATATATATATATATATATATGAGGTAAGGAAAAGGGAAAAGTGGACAAAAAATAATAACTCAAACAAGTAGATATAGGAGATAAATATTTCGTTCCGCTTTAAGCGGGAACTTCATCAGTCTGTTTATTCTAAACTGGGTACATATATTTGTATTTATAGAAGAGAAATTGAGTTTGGTGATGAATTCAGGGGAGAGGAAAGTTTGTGAAGATTTGATTGGTCAGAGGATATCTATCATAGAAAGTGGAGGGGGAAAGATCAGAGGATTGTAGTTTGTTCGGGGAGATAAGATGAGGAGGTTGCTGTGTGCTTGTTAGGAAAGGGGGTGGTAGGAAGAAGTGGGTTAAAATTCTTCGTTGGTCAGGAGAGAGTTTTTTTTAATTTATTACATGTGAAGTGGGGGATAGTAATGGAAAAAGATGTGGAGGACGGTGGCAACAAAATTAGACCATCAGTTTTTATGGTAGGTGTGGAACGTTGTTGAGGTTGGTGGCACTAAGTTAGGCCATTATTTTTATGGTAGGTGTGGATAGGAATTTTGATTTTTTGAGTGTGGGGGGAGAAGAGATGAGATGAAAAGGGGTAGGGTGGTCGATATTTGTATAGTTGGCTAGGGATTTTTTCCTCCTATCTTCATATATATGTATATATATATGGAGGCGCGTGGGCTAGTGGTTAGAGTCGTGGAAAATGGACTCGTCGATTTGAGTTCAATTCCTAGACGAAGCTGTTGGCATTTCACATGTTGCTAATACCCTTGGGAAAGGTATGAATCCATATATTCTCCCTTCAGCTATGGGTAAAATAGTAGAGCAGACTGGGCTCTTCAGCCTCGGGTAGGTAACCAGTCTAAGAGAGGGAAAACGCTGGATTCAAAATTCCTGAGTTCAGTCGTTGATTGGGTTTGTGGCAACCTTTGATGCACCAATTCTTTCTTGTCGACTGTGCCAAAAAGTGCGGAATGGTCCAACACAAGTCTTCACCACTATAAAGAAATCACTATGTTGGTAGTTCCCTGAATGAACACTCATGCGTCGAAAATCGACTAGAGAGTCCATTTTCATATATATATATATATATATATATATATATATAATATATATATATATCCTTTTCCTTTTAGAAGTCCGTCGCCCGACGACAATGACGACACTCCATGTCGTTCATCAGTTGTGGACCCCCTGATGGGTAGTTATTCCAATTCTAGACTTGCAGATGCGGTCACACACATCGCAAAGGGAAATTCTCATCTGCATTTGGTGGTCTTAATTTGGGGGTGAAAAATGTCGCGTATCAATTCAAATGAAATTGGCACGTGCTTTTTGTACTTACTTTTGAAGAACAGTAAAGAGTTCCACAAATCAATTGATTTTTAATTATTGAATTATATCATTTAATCAGTAAAAATCAAAGACTATTTTTCTTTTTTACTTATTGTTATAAACATTAAAGTGTGTGCGCGATTTCATCTTTTCTGTGTTATGAGTTGATACGAACATAACAAAACAGACGCCACATTATATATATATATATATATATATATATATATATAATATATATATATATATCGTTTTCTGAAATTCCAAGTCGTTTGGTCTTATTTTATCTTTTCATTGAAATAGTGGGATACCTACTCTTTATTTTTGTTCATAGAGCGCTATATTAATTCTACTTGTTGCGACTGTTTTAGTGGTGAATTCTAATTACTTACATATATATATATATGTGTGTGTGTGTGTGTGTGTGTGTGTTTATTTGATGATGTCTATCAAGAAACGAGTCATGAGTTTTGTATTTAGCCTTTCTCCCAAATGAAACCTTTTTAGGGCAGAGTGTACGAAGGGATTGTTCGTTGGTTTGACTAATCCATTAGCCAATTTTAAGGACTGGGATTGCAATTTATCTGATCAACGTCTTGTTTGGTGTACTAGAAATTTATATTGATCTGTGACAAGTGTGTTTTTATTACTTGTCATATATATATATATATATATATATAATATATAATTAATATATATATGTGTGTGTGTGTGTGAGAGAGAGAGAGAGAGAGAGAGAGAGAGAGAGGGGAGAAGACAGACAGAGGGAGGGAGAGACAGAGACAGAGAGACAGATAGACAGACACAGACAAATAGGCAGACAGAAAGACAGAGAGAGGAAAGAGAGACGGAGATAGAGACACAGAGAGACACAGAGAGAGACAGGGACAGAGAGAGGGAGAGAGAGAGAGAGAGAGAGAGAAAGTGTTTGTGTGTGTGTGCAAAGACTTAACCATTAAAAAAAAGTACATATACAATAAATAATAAATAAATCCGTATACAAATATTATCCTCTGTGTGTGTGTGTGTGTGTGTGTGTGTGTGTGTGTGTGTGCGCGCGCGTTCAAAGTCTACACTAGCCATTAAGAAAAAATAACATATACAATAAATAAATCTATACACAAATATTATCTCTCTCTCTCTCTCTCTCTCTCTCTCTCTCTCTCTCTCTCTCTCTCTCTCTCTCTCTCAAGAAAGAAAGAAAGAAAGAAAGAAAGAAAGAAAGAATTGAAATTGTCTGTCTGTCTGACTGATTGACTGAGTGGTGTTGGTTCGGACTGTCCTCAACAAAAGAAGTGTCCACTATCTGACCGACCAGTTCGCATGGAAAGCAAAATAAAAATGAAAAATGAAAATTCCAGTTGTTAATCCTTAATAGAATAAACTCGATGGCTACAAAAAGGTTTTGGCTTGATAAGAAAAATTGGCAACCCAAAAATGAGAAATAAGCAACAACTCAAACTTCCTTTAATGTACATTGATTAATAATATATATATATATATATATATATATATATAGAGAGAGAGAGAGAGAGAGAGAGAGAGAGAGAGAGAGAGAGAGAGAGAAAAGGATATGAAAACACACAATGCTGTTAAAATGAAAATATTTTATATCATATTCATGGCTAATATTGAACAATATTTCGATTTATAAAAATCATCTTCAGAGCTTGTTTTTAATCCGGACTCATCGAGAGAGAAGCAGAAAATAATTTAAATTTAAAACGAAAAACATTGATGTTCCAAAAATCTTGCAAGTCATGCGATCGTTTCGTCATTAGCACATCCGCTACGCGTTAATATAAAATATTTTCATTTTAACAGCATTGTGTGTTTTCATATCCTTTTATCTATACTTATACCTCGGATTCAGTTCCTTACTCTTAACTTATATCAATATATTGATTAATCCAGTGGATTTAACCCTGAAGATCCTTATGGTGAAACCCGAGTAGGTTATTACCGTGTACCTTTATCATAATAAATTTGCTCTACCAACGTATTGAGCACTTTATATTTGTTATATCTCTGCCTTATCATTGTGAATCTTCCATCAACTAACCATTGTGACCTGTTTCACCTGTAAGTCACCTTTTCCACAAATACCATATATATATATATATATATATATATATATATATATATATATATATATATATATATATATATGGTATTTGTGGGAAAATATATGTATTAGTAACATACTCAAAACAACCTTGATAATGGTTCAGAAGAGAACAGAAAGAACTTGGTTTGCAAATGAAAACTCTTTCGGGCAATTCCTTAATTCTTTTCATGATGATAGCATAAAAATTGTTAAAAAAAGTTGAAAGAAAAGATTTTTAAAACTTCAAAACAATAAGGATTCCATTATTTTTAACCAAGTTTATTTGAACACACACACACACACACACATACGCACACACACACATATATATATATATAATAGAAAGACAAAGTATTCAAATAAAAGATGAATTTAGTCTTGAAGGTGAAGTCGATGTCTAAACGTTTCGGTTTATATTAAACCTTCATCCGGAAAATACTATAAGAAGGAAAAAAATGTTGTCTGAACAGTGATGGATGTTTTAAAATATATATATATATACATACATTGTTTTTCTATACACACAGACACAGACACACGCATATATATATATATATATATATATATATATATATATATATATATATATATATCAGGAATGTGCTATTGAACAACACGGAGCACTTTTTCTTCATTTTTGGGATCTGTATTTTCCAGTCGTCTGGCGATCTTTTTTGTGTTTGGATCCAATTGATATAGAATATTTCCTTTACTGTTATCCCGAGCGCTTTCAACTGTTTCGCCAGTCGTCATCATGGGGTATATAAGTTGGTTTTAGTTCATTTTTTAGTTCGTTTTATCTATCTTTTTATTAAATTTGGAGAGTCCATTATTTTTTATGAAGGGGGTGTAGGTTAAGAGTGTTAGTTATTAAATATATTTAATATGTTGTATCCGACTTTAAATGCTTTTTTATTGATGTTAGGTCTTTTATTTTTTTATACATATTGCTTCAAGAATCTGTAGGCGTTTCTTATTAATATTTTTGTGGATAATTTTAGTGTTTTCCGTTAGAATTTTCCTAATATCAGGTGAGGTGGATATATATATATATATATATATATATATATATATATATATATATATATGCGTTAATGTATGAGTAGTGGCTTACCGGTGGGTACGAGTACGATCGTTGGAAGCGCACAGTATCCAGGGTTAAGACTGAGAAAAAACAAATACAAAGTGCTCAATACAATGTAGAGAAAAATTTATTTATAAAATGGATAAATGTAACCTACTCGAGTTTCATCGTCTGAATCGTCAGGGTCACATCCGCTGAATTAATCGAGTTTTCGATTAAATATCAGTTGGTACCATGTATGTCCGTTGAAACGGGTCTTATTTTTTATCTAAATATTATAAAAAATAAGACCGAAATGGTCCAACTGATATTAATCGAAAACTCGATTAATTAATATTTTTTATAATATTTAGATAAAGAATAAGACCCGTTTCAACGGACATACATGGTACCAACTGATATTAATCGAAAACTCGATTAATTCAGCGGATGTAACCCTGACGATTCAGCCGATGAAACTCGAGTAGGTTACTTTTATCCATTTTATAAATATATATATATATGTGTGTGTGTGTGTGGTGTGTGTGTGTGTATTCACAAGGTATGGATTAACTGTTGCATTTATAAATTGTAAATGTTTTTCATTATCAAAAGATGAGTCTCTACTGATAATCACTCTCCAATTTTCATGTTTATTCTTTCTAAAAAAAAAAAAACATGTTTTATAAACTTTAATTTTCTTTCAAGCCAACTTGAGAAGATAAAGTGAATGAAAGTGACACACGTGTCGTGTTTTTACGCAGGTAATTATAATGATACTAATCGTTCGCACCTGGCGGTAAATTATTTAATGGTTTACCTCAATTGGATTGAAAGAGGGGGGTGGGGAGGTCAGTTGGGACTTGAAAACTAGAACGCAAAAGATAAGTATGGCGGGAATATCTCGTAGTGAAGGGGATGTTGTAATTAAACTTGAAGAAAAACCTGTTGTAACTAGATGTCTTTAAAAAAAAAAATTCAAAAAGCACCACAGGCGAATTTCGGAATTTCGCGGGTTCAATTTCCGCGGATTTATCTTTCGCGGGTCCAAATTTTGGAGGATTCCAATTTATTCTACAGGGAAAGCTTTATCGTAATTGATTTATTTTTACACAAAATTGAATTCTACGAATTTCGGCTTTTGCGGGTTCAACTTTCGTGAGTTCAATTTTTGCTGGTTTCACTTTTCGCGAATTCAACTTACCTCTACAGGGGAAAACGTTATAAGAATTAATGTATTACTAGCAGGACCTGTGGATATACCACAGTATGATAATTTAATTACTACAACGTCTGATATGTTTACTTCACTATTGCCAAATAGTTCAATATGTAAAAAGTATGATAATCTTCTCTCTCTCTCTCTCTCTCTCTCTCTCTCTCTCTCTCTCTCTCTCTCTCTCTCTCTCTCTCTCTCTCTCTCTCTCTTAAAGAGAAATTTAAAAGCTTGAACCCTTCTCCATTCATATACGTGATGACAGATAGAATAGATGACTGAAACCCACCTGAATCATGGAAGATAATAACTTATATCATGATGATCTGCGTAAGACCATCAACATAAGGAGATTACAGTTGCTGTCCAAAGTTCCCTGAACACTGTAAAAACAATCAGGCATGAACTGGAGAATTGCAATGGAGACTACGAAGCTGTGGTTAGAAGAAAGCAACATAGATGATCTGATTGCGTTCGTACAGCAATATTCCTCGCATTCTTTCAGAGAGGGTATCAGGTTGAATTCAGATGCCTACGTGGAGTTGCTACTGGGAAAAGTCAAAAATGGTTGTCGGCGAATTTTTACTACACCAGTCCCAATGTTTGGCCTCCGAACTCCCCAGATCTTAACCCCAAGGATTATTATGTATGTGGCGCTATTGAGAAAGACACCAATCACCGTGCTCGTACTACAAAAGCCCAGTTAATCGACAGAACTAAGGTAGTTTTTGAGACCCTTTCCAGGGAAACTGTAACATCAGTTTGTTCCAGGTTCGGGAGCAGGATTGAGGCTGTGATCGACGCTAATGGCGGTTATTTTGAGTGAAACTTGTTGACAGTAGTGTAATTTCCATGCCTGTTGAATTTGTTTACAATACATTAAATTTTGTAGTTACCAAGCACTTTTCTTTTTCCTTGAGAAACTGTCAAATTTCTCCCGAACACCCTGTAAATATACATATGTGTGTGTGTGTGTGTGTGTGTGTTGTGTGTGTGTGTGTTTAGGAGTACGCGTGTGTGTGTGTGTTTGGGAGTGAGTCTGTTTGGAGTGTATGTATTAGTTTGTGTGTATGCGTTTGCGAGTGTTTGTATATGTGTGTACGCGCTTGTGAATTTGTGTATTTATGTGTTTCAGAGTTGTGTGTTTGTGTCTGTGAGCGTTGTGTTTGTGTGTGTGTGTTTGTATATGTGAGTGTTTATTTGTGAGGATTATAAATGTGTGTGCATGTTTGTGAATGTGTGTTGGTGAGTGTGTGTGTGTGTGTGTGTGTATGTGTATGTGTGTGTGTGTGTGTGCCTGTGTTTGTGAGTGTGTATTTGTGAGCGTTGTGAGAATGTATCTGGGGGGTATGAGTGTTGGTGTGTTTCAGAGTGTGTGTTGGTGAGGGTGTGTGAGGGAGATGAGTGTATTTTTGAGCCTGTGTTTGTGGGTCAAAGTGTGTGTTTATCAGTGTTCATGGCTGTTTGTGAATGAGTGTGTATGAATGTATGTGAGTATGTGTGTTTTATGTGCGGAAAGAGGGACGAGAGTGTGTATGTGTGTCAGAGAGACAGAGAGAGAGACAGAGAGAGAGACAGACAGAGAGCGTGTGTACACATATTATTGAACACATTTGATTGACATACCTTAGCAGACAGTCATCATAAATATATCCCCATACGTGAAAGTTGATCCTATGAAAAAAACCCGGACAGACATGAACAGTCAGTCAACCCCACGTCGGAGTCTGACGAGGGAAACTTTATCCCAATATTGCTTGAAACAAAACCATCATCAACAGATATTTCTCCCCCATCTGTTTCTTTAAGTACATCTAGGAGATCGTTCTTTTATTTTTCAGGTCAGCAACCCTAATCATAAATCCACTGATTAAACTTGAACATTGCATTTAGTTCCTGTTAGTCTCAAAGAATCCACGTTCAGCCGGGGAAATTTGGAGTATTACAAGTGCTTCTGGTTAAGTTTTGTTTGGTTTGATTTTTTTCGTTTAAAGACATCAACCTTCGTGTGTTATTTAATGCCGAAGCCATCCTTGTAGAAGAACAGTAGTGGTATTATTTAGCCCATAGCAGTGGGGATGAGGGGTTTCATACCTTTCCGAGGGTATTAGTTCGAAATTGAACATTACAGTGCGACTTGAGTTCGAACTCACTCGCAGTCCAGCATGTTATCCCGTACGCCACAGTGACTCGCTCAAAATGAGACTAGTACTGATGGAAAATAAAACTGCGAAATTGGATGTTAATTTTGACCTGTTTTTATTTGGTCAATTAAATGACATATCAACATTCGTGGGTTATCTAATGCCAAAGCCATCCTTGTAGAAGAACAGTAGTGGTAATATTTAACCCATATGTGGGGGATGAGAGGGTTCATACCTTTGCCGAGGATATGTCCAAAAGTGAACGTTATAGCGCGAGTGCGGTTCGAACGCTTACTACGACGTCGCAAGTCCAATACGTTAGCTATCCCTCCCCCACCCCTTTGTTTGTCACAAAAATGGAACACAACATTAAATGCTTTGAAACATCAGGACAATGCAATAGAAACATTTAACATATTAACACAGGCCTATTGGGATCAGTTTCGTCCTAACAAAATATCTAGAGTTACCCCCCTTGATGAGTAGGAGACAGTGGCCTCCCGTGACAGGAGCGTTGTGGGGGATAGGACCGGAAATGGAACTTCAGCCACAATATACATGGATTGGGACACAAGATAAATCCTACCGCCAAAAAAAGAAACAAAAAGAAATAAAACCAAGAATTACAAAAAGAAACAAAATTGCAAAAAGAAACAAAAAGGAACTGAACCAAGATTTACAAAAACAAACAGAAATACAAATTACAAAAAGAAACAAAACCAAGAAGTACAGAAAGAAACAGAAACAAAATTCACACAAAGAAAGAAAAAGAAACAGAACCATGAATTACAAAAAGAAACAGAACCAAGATTTACGGGAGATAATAAGAACGAAACATGACCAAAAAATACTAAACGAAACGAAAAGAAACAGAAACAAGAAATTACAGAAAGAAACAGAAACAAAAATTCACTCAAAGAAGAAAGGAAACAGAACCATGAATTACAAAAAGAAACAGAAACAAGATTTACGGGAGAGAATAAAAACGAAACATAATCAAAAAATACTAAACGAAACAAAAAGAAACAGAAACAAGAATTACAGAAAGAAACAAAATTCACACAAAGAAAGAAAAGGAACCAGAACCATGAATTACAAAAAGAAACAGAACCAGGATTTACGGGAGAGAATAAAAACGAAACATAACCAAAAATACTAAACGAAACAATAAGAAACAGTAACAAGAATTGCAGAAAGAAATAGAAACAAAATTCACACAAAGAAAGAAAAAGGAAACAGAACCATTAATTACAAAAAGAAACAGAAACAAGAGTTACGGGAGAGAATAAAAAGGAAACATAACCAAAAAATACTGAACGAAACAAAAAGAAACAGTAACAAGAATTACAGAACGAAACTAAAAAGTCTGTCGACCGATTTTATTTTCCGTACGGGTAGCTGTTATCACATCCAGTTTCTTCAATAAGAAAAGTTTACGAACAAACAGACACCCCCACCGCACCCCATCTCAGAAAAAAAAACTCCATGTTTTACGCCTTGTTGAACAAATGAAAATTTGAAAGGTTAATTGAGCTCAGCTGAGCCAACAATACAGTTTTGTGGGTTGCTAGGCAACGTAGATAAATGCCGAAAAAAAAACAAATATCTTTTTCAATAGGGTTACTCTCTGATGTAAACATTTTATAACTACAAATATTTGAATCTTTGTAACTCTAGGAAATTGTTACATGTTTAGATCACTGGACTGAGGGCTGTAAGGACACGTCGCTTACAAATAGGTGTGGTTTGTCATACTTCGTTTATCTAAAATAGTGGGTATTTTCCTCATACCCCACTTGTATGGGATGGGCACAAGGCCTCGTTTTAACGTGGGCCCACCCACAAGCCGAAGCTCATGGGTGGGAAAGAACAAAAATTGCGTCGATCCCTTCGGCATTCCCCATCAAGGGGGTGCCTCAGGCGCTGGGCAATAAACCCAGCCCTGCCTCTTTAAGTTAAGGGGGCAGGTATTGCCTGGAGGGATGGCCCTCTGGGATCGACGCTATTAATTTAACATAACCGGTCCCAAAGGATGGGTTGGAAATGTCGTTTATCTAAAATGGTGCAACAAACATTAAACTAGAGAGAACATGAAATATGCAGAGGGTGCAGTCGACGTATTCTATGCCTCTTCATACCGAGGCGATAAATTCTGGTTTCCAAAGAGACGGGCTTTTCAACTATTTTTTTATTTTGTTTGGGGTTTTTTTGGGGGGGGGTGTATTTTGGGTTTGGGTTTTCTTTTTGTTCGAATATTTGTCGATTTTGTGCTATTTCTTAATTGCTTATGTTGTAAAACTATTTTAAAAAATGGCCACTCTCCCTTTCAGAATTTGCTGTTAGACTCTGGATATTTGGGGATTAGATAAAACTAAAATAAAATTAAAATAAAAAACAAAACAAACTCCATGGGCCTTCACCGGAGGAAAAAAATGGACGGTCCCCCGACCCCCCCCCCCCCCAAAAAAAAAAGAATATCTCGGCAATTCCAGTTGGGGCCTTGACTGGATCTAGTCGCTCCTACTAGCCAGGGAAATATTCACTTGCCACAGGCGACTATGACTGGTCAATAAAGCCTAAATCATAAAACCACCTTCTTTCTCTGTCTCTTTCCTTTTCGTTCCTTAAATTCCATCCTTTTCAGTGCGACCACCAAATGAGATGGGGTACAAAACAAAAACCCTAAAGAACCCCATCTAGCTTAATTAAAGACCAAAGTGGAGTGTTGCATGTCAAGGACACACACACACACTATATATATATATATATATGTGTGTGTGTGTGTGTGTGTGTTGTGTGTGTGTGTGTGTGTAGGAAACGATGAAAATAAAACAATTAATTATAAAGTAAATACATATTATAGTATTATACATTCACTATCACCAGATTTTGATTTTTTTAACAAAAATTATGAAGATTTTATTTATTTCGTTTGTTTGTTTTGTTTGTTTTGTTTTACAGCATATCAACCTCAGTGATTTAATGCCGACAAAGTTGTGAAATAAATTCATTCTTAAATGCATAATACAATTGTTTATAAAACTTATGTTTTTCTATTTTAACCCATAGATGGGACCCTAACAGGTACTACCACTCCGGATCCGAGTGGACCAGGAGAGCAATGGTGATGAAGGGGTGCTCCACATTCCCCAAACCTCCAAAACTGGAACCTCACCATCAGATAGTGTTTAACGCATTCCCAGGACATGTAGACCCTCAGTCACCGCCTTCTAGCACCCATATGAAAAAAGGGGTTGAGGCTTGCCATAAAGGCAATAGGGTTGGGGAAATCATATAGGTGCTAGGGCTTGACATGACCAGCCGATTGATCGGGTTATTTATATTCGTGAAGAAAATTAAAAAATAAAATTCAAAATAACAACAACAAGGATTTTTTTTTTTTTTGCATTCAATATCTTAAATTGGAGACATTAATTTTTCATTTAAGAGTGTCTGTATCAACGCCCACTGTCTTTTTTTACATAGGGATTTTAATGGGGCATCCTGCAAAGATCCAACTCGCGATTTCAACAATAATGGATCTGCGCGAGACTAGCCTTTTTACCCCCCCCTTCAACCCAGATGCGGCTGGGTAGTCACTTCTAGTATATTATATATAAATTTCTCATTAGATAGATAGATTTCATTTCTTCTTTTTATACACGCATACATATCTTTTGAAAAACAAAATTTTTGATAAAGCGAATATACGGTTTTGTTGTGTGTAATAACTGTGTATGTGTGTTTTAATTTGAGTGTGTATGTGAGAAAGAGTGTGTATGCGTATGCTAATGAGTGTGAGTGCATGTATGTTTGTGTGTGTATAACGCCTGAATGACGTTGTGAATGCGTCTGCTTTGATGAATGAGTGTGCGTGTGTATGCACGTGAATGTATGCGATTGTGTGTGTGTTGGTAAGTATATGTGTATTCGAAATGTGAGTGTGTGTGTGTTGTATGCATGTGTAGGCGCGCGTGAGTGTGTGTGTGTGTGTGTGTGTTAGCGTATGTGTGTTTGCGAGTGTATGTGCGAGTGTGTGTGGATGCGGGTGTGATGGTGCCAGAGTGTGCGTGTATGATAGGTCAACAGACAACAGAAGCTCAAGCCTCATTGGAGCTCTAATATAGTGGCCCTATACCAGACTAGCCTATTCTCAGTGAATAAAGTTTTTTTTATGAAACAATCTTGAAATATGATACAAACAATCTCTTTTTAAAACAAGAAAAAAATTGTGAAGTTTTTAAACTTTGAAAATTTCACAACCAATTTTCTGTTTGGATTTTTTATTTTTTTTTAGTGTTTGCGAGTTTCTGTTTGTATACTAAAATGTATGTATGCGCGCCTGTGTGCGTGTGTCGGGTGCGTGAGTGTAAGAGAGAAAGAAAGTGTGTGTGTGTGTGTGTGTTGTGTTGTGTGTGTGTGTGTGTGTGTGTGTGTGAATCTGCTCAAAGTGTGTTTGTGAGTTTATGTTTGTATAAAAATAATGTGTGTGTGCGCGCGCGCGCGCCGCGCGCGCGCGTGTGTGTGTGTGTGTGTGTGTGTGTGTGTGTGTGTGGTGTGTGTGTGTGTGTTGTGAATGTGTGTGAGTATGTTTACGAGTTTCTTTGTATACGAAGTGTACGTGTGCGCGTGTTGTGTTGTGTATGTGTGTGATGGTGCGTAAGTGTGTGTGCGTGTGCATGTGCGTGTATATGAATGCGTGCTCGTATGTTTGCTAGTTTCTTTTTGTATACGATAGTGTGGGATGCGGGTGTGATGGTTTCGTGCGAGTGTGTGTATGTGTGTGTGTGTGTGTTGCGTGCGTGTGTGTGTGTGTGTGTGTGTGTGTTTGTGAATATTTGTAAGTTTGCTTACGAGTTTCTGTTTGTATTCGAATATGAGTGCGCGTATGTGTTTGTGTATGTGTGTAATGGTGCCCTCCTCTCTCTCTCTCTCTCTCTCTCTCTCTCTCTCCTCTCTGTGTGTGTGTGTGTGTGCGTGTGAATTAATCCCCAAATAGGTAATAACAAAGAGATACATAGATTAACAGGTAAGTAGGGACTGACGTCGATATATATTCACTCCTAATGACCGACATATTCAAATATCGAGATAAACTAATCTCCTCTTTTCTTTTTGTGGTTTTCAAAAGAGAATCACTTAAGCGTGTCATTTAATTGTTAACGATCCGGTTTGATAAAAACACAAGAAAAGGAAAATGTTGTCAAGACTTGAAAAGAAACTTGTTTTCCGTGGATCAGAAACAAAATCAATCAAAATACAAAGACACCCTATAAATAAAACTAGAATCGGCTACCCGTCGTTGCCTGGGTAGAGGGGGTATTTCAAAATAATCACAAAGTAAATACAAAACAAAATGATGTTCCACTTATTGTACACATACATAAAAAGTAAGAGAATTCAACAGGTCAGATTTATTTCCGACTTCCCAGCAAGACAGAATTGACACATTGAGTCATTTTACCGTGGGGAGCCACGCACACGTCGAAACTCATGCGTGGCCGTTACAAAAACCTATATATATTATATATATCCCTCACATTATAATAAGGGCATTAAAAAAAATAACCCACCTCATAGAGGTTCTTCACGGAAACAAAATGGACATGCTACTACTAACACACTCGTCTACCCGGATTTTAATAACATGTCAAACCCTCAAAAACACTTCAATTTTTATAATTCTTCTATAATGCTCCCTTTCAAAAAATCTATAAACAAATTTCTTCAAATAAGAAATTTTCTCCTGGCGATGAACCTAAGGTCGAAAACTAGTTGAGAATAAACAACATATAAGAAATATTCCTGCTTGTCTTATTACTTATTTGTTCATAATATATATATATATATATATATATATATATATATATATATATATATATATATTGTCCCTCTTTTTGTTATTTGTACAACGTTTCGGCCGATATGCTCTCCGGCCTTCTTCGTATTTCTTCTGGACTCGGTTAGTTCAAAGTTCCGTGATGGCTCCCGATTTACGACAAGAAAAACTCCCGAGTTCCGAAAAGAAGGGTTTCCCGAGTCCGAGAAGGTTCCGAGTCCGACAAAGAATTACTGAGAAGGCCGGAAGGGCATATCGGCCGACATTGTACAAATAACAATAAAGATGGGACAATAGTCCGAATAACGCAAGATAATACTAATCATCAAGCCTCATCTCAAACATTCAGAGAAAATACTCATCAAATTTATCTTCTCTCTGCTTCATAGTGTTGCATCCTTCCGTCTATTAAAGACGATGGCGTAGTGTCCACTTTTTTTAATCTGCATCTCGTAAATGCTGAACAGACAATTTTTGAAATGGCAATCTCTGATGCAGTGACTTCAAGCAAAATTCCTCGTTCACGGTTGGTTTATTTTCTCTCTGCTTCATTAGTAACTTGTAATTATTCCCCTACACTCCATAGAAGGTTTAATTTTCTTTAATAATTTTCATTAGTATTCCTTAATAACCATGCCACGGAGGCGCGTGATCTAATGGTTAGAGTCATAGAAAATGGACTCGTCGACCCGAGTTCAATTCCTAGACCGAAGATGTTTTGCATTTCACATTGCTGTTAATACCCTTGGGAAAGGTATGAATTCAATTCTCCCTCCAGCTATGGTAAATAATAGGACAGACTGGGCTCTTAACCATAGCTAGGTAACTAGTCTAGAGAGGGAAAACTCTGAATTTCAAACCTGTTAAACTCCGCTTAAGAAATTGACCTTGTGTCACATCTTGCTCATGCGGAGGTTTTGGTAAATTTGGTAAATATATAATATATATATATATATATATAATATATATATAATATATTATATCAATTCTAAGCTAAAAATCTGTACTATTTAGTAAAAATTAAGCTTGTAATTTCTCTAATTCATTTTCAAGTCATAAAAATTATCGTACCAAAAAATTTGTTACAAAAAAATAGACAAAAAAAGTTTATTTCTCAGAATTTTGGTCAGGAGGCAGCAGTAACATAGAATAATAATTAACACAGCTTAACACCTGTACCCCAGCTATGGGTTAGCGGAATGAGACATGTTACCCCCCTGTGTCAGGGGCAGACTGGGCCCTCTTTAACCATGGCTAGGTAACCAGTCTAAGAGAAGGAAAAACTCTGAATTTCAAACCTGTTGAAACTCTGCTTAAGAAATTGACCTTGTGTCGCATCCTGCTCGTGCGGAGGGGTTGGTAAATATAAGGAAGCGCGTGGTGGTGCAATGGTTACGTCGTAGGAAATGGACACGACAAGACGAGTTCAAATCCTAGACGGGGTGTTTGCATTTTACTAGCGCTAATACCATTGGGAAAGGTATGAATCCAACTAATCTCCCTCATATTTATGGATAAATAGTAGTGCAGATGGGCTCTTTAACCTTGGTTAGGCAACCAGTCTAAAAGAAGGAAAACTGAATTCAAACTTTGTTAAACTTCCACTTTAAAAATTGACCTTGTGTCGCATCCTGCTTGTACAAGAGGGTTGATATATAATATTTATATATATATATATATATATATATATAATATATATATGAGGAAGAATGAATAAGAAAAGAAAGAAATAGAATGGATAATAAAAGATGAATTTAATCAATATCACTTACACATGTGTTTTCGGTCAGTTCATCTGTGTGAAATATTTCGCACATCAGAGAAGATTCGACCTTCATCAGAGTGTGGTAATTTTATTTTTGTGAATTTTTATTTCACTCTGATGAAGGTCGAATCTTCTCTTGTGTGCGAAATATTTCACACAGATTGAACTGACCGAAACACATGTGTTTAAGTGATATTGATTAAATTCATCTTTTATTATCCATTCTATTCTTTCTTTCTTTATTCATTCTTCCTCATATTGTCGGGATTCATTTCCAATTCCATTGACATTATATATATATATTATTATATATATTATTATATATATATATATATATATATTTTATATATATAATATGAATCATATGCCGCGGAGCATATATTATAAGTCGTCTTCCCGCTAATAAGCGTGTTCCATCATGCGCCAGATGGATACGACCAGGTGTTTGTTCTGTTAATGTCTAAGTGGGGGGGGGGAAAACAAACGACTGCATTAAAAAGATGTTTATGGCTTTTGAATGGACTAAGCCTCACGTTCTCCTTTGATGGCCGCCTTTTGTTTGGTTGGCTTACGCCAATGCTTAAAATTTACAATTTAATTGGTGAATAAGCTGCGACACACACAAAAACGGCTCTTTATATATAAAAATAAAAGTCTCGGCACTTATATTATAGCTCGTTCTATTAACATAAGAAAGAAACAGTATTGTGAGTTTGTACGTTAGTATACTAGCAGGCTCTAAAAAAAATGTGCCTGTTTTTGGTTTGCGTTGTTTAATATATCAACCATCCTGGGTTATTTATGCCAAAGAATGTAGAGAACTAGTAACAGATTTTTTTGCAACCTTTTTTTTTAATGTCAGTTTATAATTAAGTAGTAGGTTAAATCGAACTTAGACGCGGCCTAAATTCCACCATTCGTACGTCACCCCGCCGAAAGAAAAAAATACCAAAAAATCAGGAATTACCGTATTGAGTATATTCTATTTTTATGAATTAAAAGAATAATGCACCAGTTATTTTATTTAAAACTTTTACATTTTTTCAGGTCAGTTTTTAACTTTGAACATGTATCTTTGAGAATCTGTGTTATGCCTCAAAGCATACGTGGTTCAAAGTACTGAGCTGGAAAAATGTAAAAAGTTTTAATACAAATAACTGGTGCATTATATCTTTTATTCATTTATATATCAATAGTGAAAAATTTCTTATCGGTTAATTCCCTGATTTTTTCTGTAGGGTTGACCCACGATAGTGGAATTTAGGTCCGCTTAAATTTCTAATTAACCTTAAGTAAAATTAAGGTAACTTAAAAAATACATTGACTCTTGTTGAGGGGTAAAGAACTTCTAAAAAAAATGTCCTGTTATGACCAAGAAGAACGTCACTGGAGTGTGGTCGTCCTATGCTTCCTCCAGAAGTGTCCAAAGCATGTCATTATACATCTTACTTGGGATGTTTTGTGTCATAGGAGGTATGCTGTGGGATAGTGGTTTAAAAAACTCCCATATTACCTTCACCGAAAGAACCCTCCGGGCATGTGCGAACAAAAAGGACTGAAATCCTCGATTCCAAGAGAATTATTACGAGTCCATTTCGTTTATGCCTCAACTGTGGTCTGGTTAACTGCCTACTTAGCCAGTGGGATATCCCACTTGCCGACGGATCGACTTGACATACCTGTCAAATAAAGCCTAAAGTCATAAAACTCATCCTTCTGTGCCTTTGTACCTCTTTTCTTTCCTTAAAATTTCACTTCCTTTTCCAGTGCGGCCACCAAATGAGGATGGTAAACAGAAAACCCTTAAAACAGCACACCAGAATATCCCGGCGTACCTATTACAACCATAAAACCACCCAAACTCTTAAGCTAGCCAAATATATGTGCCCTTTTGGCGGGGTTATTAAAACTGCAGTTTTGGAGTTTCTGGCAGAACCCTTTATTACCTACTACTCCCAGACTCTTGTTCACTGTAACCCCGGTAGTGGTTAGACCTTGCAGGTTATTGTCTATGACTCAAATAGAACCTGTTTGCAAATTAGTTGATATAAGATAGGAATACTTGATTATAAATATAAATATGTGCAAAATAAAGCTCTTTTAAGAAAAGCAAGGCCAAATTTACCAAATAAAATATTTAAATGAATATTTTTTTTCAATTTTTGTCCAATACAGCATTCATTTATATGTTCAATAAAAAAACTTTATTTATTGTTGAATTCTAAAAACAGAATCTAAGGCTTTAACTAGGACTTTTTCTGCCAGAACCAATTGATATCTCTTTCTCAATATTGAAGTAGATTTTAATTTGTTAATGTTTTGCCTTGAAAATTTTAGAATTCCAACAAAACTTCTCTCCGCCAGATCAAAATCTGTTTGCATGGCGATTATGGACTCATTAACCGTTCTTTGTCATCGAACGTGAATTTTTAAAAAGTTATTATTTCCGCTTTAAAAATTCTCCGCTATTTTTCCAACGATATTATCATTTCAAATAAGGATTATCTCTTGATGTGCGGGAACATTTTAAACATTTTTTCTATTATTTCATTTCGATTTTCTATTTGGTTATTTTTAATAAATAATATATATAGTAAATTGAAATAATGTACACATTTGTATAATATCGCTAGAACCGAAACACGTGTAAGAGTAAAATTTGAATTAAATATATTCCTAATGTTTATCCATTCTATACTTTCTTTCATTTTATTTTTTCAACATGACTATTATATATATATATATATATATAGTATATATATATATATATATATATGACACTGTACATTATCTCTCTCTTTTTT
>CM042166.1:9168513-9183513 GCA_023376005.1 Doryteuthis pealeii | reverse complement strand
AGAGAATAATTTGTATCATGATGATCTGCGACGGCCATCAGAATAAGGATATTATGGTTATTGCCCAAGGATATTATGGTTACTGAACACTGTAAAAACAATCAGGCATGAACTGGAGAATTGCAATGGAGACTGCGAGGCTGTGGCTAGAAGAAAGCAACATAGATGATCTGATTGCGTTCGTAAAGCAATATTCCTCGCATTCTTTCAGAGAGGGTATCAGGTTGAATTCAGATGCCTACGTTGAGTTGCTAAACACTGGTAAAAGTCAAAAATGGTTGTCGGCGAATTTTTACGACTACACCATTCCCAATGTTTGGCCTCCTAACTCCCCAGATATTAACCCCATGGATTATTATGTATGTGGCGCTGTTGAGAAAGACACCAATCACTGTGCCAGTACTACAAAAGCCCAGTTAATCGACAGAATTAAGGTAGTTTTTGAGACCCTTTCCAGGGAAACTGTAACATCAGTTTGTTCCAGGTTCGGGAGCAGGATTGAGGGTGTGATCGACGCTAATGGCAGTTATTTTGAGTGAAACTTGTTGACAGTAGTGTAATTTCCATGCCTGTTGAATTTGTTTACAATACATTAAATTTTGTAGTTACCAAGCACTTTTCTTTTTTCCTTGTGAAACTGTCAAATTTCTCCCGAACACCCTGTATATCTACATATGTGTGTGTGTGTGTGTGTGTGTGTGTGTGTGTGTGTTTAGGAGTACGCGTGTGTGTGTTTTGGAGTGAGTCTTGTTTGGGAGTGTATGTATTAGTTTGTGAGTATGCGTTTGCGAGTGTTTGTATATGTGTGTACGCGCTTGTGAATTTGTGTATTTATGTTTTCAGAGTTGTTGTTTGTGTCTGTGAGAGTATGTTTGTGTGTGTGTGTTTGTATATGTGAGTGTTTATTTGTGAGGATTATAATGTGTGTGCATGTTTGTGAATGTGTGTTGGTGAGTGTGTGTGTGTGTGTGTTGTGTGTGTGTATGTGTGTGTGTGTGTGTGTGTGTGCCTGTGTTTGTGAGTGTGTATTTGTGAGCGTTGTGAGAATGTATCGGGGGGGGGTATGAGTGTTGGTGTGTTTCAAGAGTGTGTGTTTGTGAAGGTTGTGTGGAGGAGATGGTGTATTTATGAGCCTGTGTTTTGGGTCAAGAGTGTCTGTTTATCAGTGTTCATGAATGTTTGTGAATGAGTGTGTATGAATGTATGTGAGTATGTGTGTTTTAAGTGCGGAAAGAGAGAGGGACGAGAGTGTGTATGTGTGTCAGAGAGACAGAGAGAGAGACAGAGAGATAGACAGACAGAGAGCGTGTGTACACATATTATTGAACACATTTGATTGACATACCTTAGCAGACAGTCGTCATAAATATATCGCCATACGTGAAAGTTGATCCTATGAAAAAAACCCGGACAGACATGAAAAGTCAGTCAACCCCACGTCGGAGTCTGACGAGGGAAACTTTATCCCAATATTGCTTGAAACAAAACCATCATCAACAGATATTTCTCCCCCATCTGTTTCTTTAAGTACATCTAGGAGATCGTTCTTTTATTTTTCAGGTCAGCAACCCTAATCATAAATCCGCTGATTAAACTTGAACATTGCATTTATTTCCTGTTAGTCTCAAAGAATCCACGTTCACCCGGGGAAATTTGGAGTATTAGAAGTGCTTCTGGTTAAGTTTTGTTTGGTTTGTTTATTTTTTCGTTTAAAGACATCAACCTTCGTGTGTTATTTAATGCCGAAGCCATCCTTGTAGAAGAACAGTAGTGGTATTATTTAACCCATAGCAGTGGGGATGAGGGGTTTCATACCTTTCCGAGGGTATCAGTTCAAAATTGAACATTACAGTGCGACTGGAGTTCGAACTCACTCGCAGTCCAGCATGTTATCCCGTACGCCACAGTGACTCGCTCAAAATGAGACTAGTACTGATGGAAAATAAAACTGCGAAATTGGATGTTAATTTTGACCTGGTTTTATTTGGTCTATTAAATGACGTATCAACATTCGTGGGTTAGCTAATGCCAAAGCCATCCTTGTAGAAGAATAGTAGTGGTACTATTTAACCCATAGGTTGGGGGTGAGAGGTTTCATACCTTTCCCGAGGGTATGTTCGAAAGTGAACGTAATAGCGCGAGTGGGGTTCGAACGCTTACTACGATGTGGCAAGTCCAGCACTTTAGCTACCCCCCCCCTTGTTTGTCACAAAAATGGAACACAACATTAAATGCTTTGAAACATCAGGACAATTGCAATAGAAACATTTAACAAATTAACACAGCTCTATTGGGATCAGTTTCGTCCTAACGAAAATATCTAGAGTTACTCCCCTTGATGAGTAGGAGACAGTGGCCTCCGTGACAGGAGCGTTGTGGGGGATAGGACCGGAAATGGAACTTCAGCCATAATATACATGGATTGGGACGCAAGATAAATCCTACCGCCAAAAAAGAAACAAAAAGAAATAAAACTAAGAATTACAAAAAGAAACAAAATTGCAAAAAGAAACAAAAAGGAACTGAACCAAGATTTACAAAAAGATACAGAAATACAAATTCCAAAAAGAAACAGAAACAAGAGTTACAGAAAGAAACAGAAACAAAATTCACACAAAGAAAAAAAGGAAACAGAACCATGAATTAGAAAAAGAAACAGAACCAAGATTTACGGGAGAGAATAAAAACGAAACATAACCAAAAAATGCTAAACGAAACAAAAAGAAACAGAAACAAGAATTACAGAAAGAAACAGAAACAAAATTCACACAAAGAAAGAAAAGGAAACAGAACATGAATTAAAAAAAGAAACAGAACCAAGATTTACGGGAGAGAATAAAAACGAAACATAACCAAAAAATACTAAACGAAACAAAAAGAAACAGAAACAAGAATTACAGAACGAAACTAAAAAGTCTGTCGACCGATTTTATTTTCCGTACGGGTAGCTGTTATCACATCCAGTTTCCTCAATAAGAAAAGTTTACGAACAAACAGACACCCCACCGCACCCATCTCAGAAAAAAAAAACTCCATGTTTTACGCCTTGTTGAACAAATGAAAATTTGAAAGGTTAATTGAGCTCAGCTGAGCCAACAATACAGTTTGGTGGGTTGCTAGGCAACGTAGATAAATGCCGAAAAAGAAAACAAATATCTTTTTCAATAGGGTTACTCTCTGATGTAAACATTTTATGACTAAAAATATTTGAATCTTTGTAACTCTAGGAAATTGTTACATGTTTAGATCACTGGACTGAGAGCTGTAAGGACACGTCGCTTACAAATGGGTGTGGTTTGTCATACTTCGTTTATCTAAAATAGTGGGTATTTGCCTCATACCCCACTTGTATGGGATGGGCACAAGGCCTCGTTTTAACGTGGGCCCACCCACAAGCCGAAGCTCATGGGTGGGAAAGAACAAAAATTGCGTCGATCCCTTGAGGGGGAATGCCTCAGGCACTGGGCAATAAACCCAGGCTTGCCCCTTTAAGTCAAGGGGGCAGGTATTGCCTGGAGGGATGGCCCTCTGGGATCGACGCTATTAATTTAACATAACCGGTCCAGTGGCCGAAGCTCACTGGACCCCTGTCCCGAAGGATGGGTTGGAAATGTCGTTTATCTAAAATGGTGCAACAAACATTAAACTAGAGAGAACATGAAATATGCAGAGGGCGCAGTCGACGTATTCTATGCCTCTTCATACCGAGGCGATGAATTCTGGTTTCCAAAGAGACGGGCTTTTCAACTATTTTTTATTTTGTTTGGTTTTTTTTTGGGAGGTTGTATTTTGAGGTTGGGTTTTCTTTTTGTTCGAATATTTGTCAATTTGTGCTATTTCTTAATTGCTTATGTTGTAAAACTATTTTAAAAATGGCCACTCTCCCTTTGAAGAGAATTTGCTGTTAGACCCAGGATATGTGGGGATTAGATAAAACTAAAAATAAAAATTAAAATAAAAAAAAAAATAAAAAACTCCCATGGGCCTTCACCGGAGGAAAAAATGGACGGTCCCCCGACCCCCCCCCCCAAAAAAAAAGAATATCTCGGCAATTCCAGTTGGGGCCTTGACTGGATCTAGTCGCTCCTACTAGCTAGGGAAATATTCACTTGCCACAGGCGACTATGACCGGTCAATAAAGCCTAAATCATAAAACCACCTTCTTTCTCTGTCTCTTTCCTTTTCGTTCCTTAAATTCCATCCTTTTCAGTGCGACCACCAACTGAGATGGGGTACAAAACAAAAACCCTAAGAACACCCATCTAGCTTAATTAAGGACCAAAGTGGAGTGTTGCATGTCATGGACACACACACACACACATATATATATATGTGTGTGTGTGTGTGTGTGTGTGTGTGTGTGTGTGTGTGTGTGTGTGGAGGAAACTATGAAAATAAAACAATTAATTATAAAGTAAATACATATTTACTATCACCAGATTTTGATTTTTTTAACAAAAATTATGAAGATTTTATTTATATTCGTTTGTTTGTTTTTGTTTGTTTTGTTTTACAGCATATCAACCTCAGTGGGTTATTTAATGCCGACAAAGTTGTGAAATAAATTCATTCTTAATGCATAATACAATTGTTTATAAACTTATGTTTTTCTATTTAACCCATAGATGGGACCCTAACAGGTACTACCACTCTGGGTCAGAGTGGACCAGGGAGCAATGGTGATGAAGGGGTGCTCCACATTCCTCAAACCTCCAAAACTGGAACCTCACCATCAGATAGTGTTTAACGTCATTCCCAGGACATGTAGACCCACAGCCACCGCCTTCTAGCACCCATATGATAAAAAGGGGTTGAGGCTTGCCATAAAGGCAATAGGGTTGGGGAAATCATATAGGTGCTAGGGCTTGACATGACCAGCCGATTGATCGGAGGTTATTTATATTCGTGAAGATAATTAAAAAATAAAATTCAAATAACAACAACAAGGATTTTTTTTTGCATTCAATATCTTAAACTGGAGACATTAATTTTTCATTTTAAGAGTGTCTGTATCAACGCAATGTCTTTTTTTACATAGGGATTTTAATGGGGCATCCTGCAGGGATTCAACTCGCGATTCAACAATAATGGATCTGCGAGACTAGCCTTTTTACCCCCCCCTCAACCCAGATGCGGCTGGGTAGTCACTTCTAGTATATATATATAATTTCTCATTAGATAGATAGATTTCATTTCTTCTTTTTATACACTCATACATATCTTTTGCAAAACAAAATTAGATAAGCGAATATACGGTTAATTGTGTGTATAACTGTGTATGTGTGTTTTAATTTGAGTGTGTATGTGAGAAAGGGTGTGTATGCGTATGCTAATGAGTGTGAGTGCATGTATGTTTGTGTGTGTATACGCCTGAATGACGTTGTGAATGCGTCTGCTTGTGAATGAGTGTGCGTGTGTGCGTGTGTATGCACGTGAATGTATGCGATTGTGTGTGTGTGTGTTTGTAAGTATATGAGTATTCGAAATATGAGTGTGTGTGTGTGTGTGTGTGTATGCATGTGTAGGCGCGTGAGTGCGTGTGTGTGTGTGTGCGTGTGTGTGTGTGTGTGTGGTGTGTGTGTGTGTGTGTGTGTTAGCGTATGTGTGTTTGCGAGTGTATGTGCGAGTGTGTGTGGATGCGGGTGTGATGGTGCCAGAGTGTGTGTGTGTATGAAATAGGTCAACAGACAACAGAAGCTCAAGCCTCATTGGGTGCTCCAATATAGTGGCCCTATACCAGACTAGCCTATTCTCAGTGAATAAAGATTTTTTTATGAAACAATCTTGAAATATGATACAAAACAATCTTTTTAAAACAAGAAAAAAATTGTGAGTTTTTAACTTTGAAATTTTACAACCAATTTTCTGTTTTGATTTTTGATTTTTTTTTTTGTGTGTGTTTGCGAGTTTCTGTTTGTATACTAACATGTATGTATGCGCGCCTGTGTGCATGTGTCGGTGCGTGAGTGTAAGAGAGAAAGAAAGTGTGTGTGTGTGTGTGGTGTGTGTGTGTGTGTGTGTGAATCTGCTCAAGTGTGTTTGTGAGTTTATGTTTGTATAAAAATAATGTGTGTGTGCGTGTGTGTGTGTGTGTGTGTGTGTGTGTGTGTATGAATGTGTGTGAGTATGTTTACGAGTTTCTGTTTGTATACGAATGTGTACATGTGCGCGTGTGTGTTTTGTGTATGTGTGTGATGGTGCGTAAGTGTGTGTGCGTGTGCATGTGCATGTGCGTGTATATGAATGCGTGCTCGTATGTTTGCTAGTTTCTTTTTGTATACGATATGTGTGGATGCAGGTGAGATGGTTCGCGAGTGTGTGTGTGTGTGTGTGTGTGTGTGTGTGTGTGTGTGTGTAATGGTACCTGTCTGTGTGTGTGTGTGTGTGTGTGTGAATTAATCTCCAAATAGGTAATAACAAAGATACATAGATTAACAGGTAAGTAGGGACTGACGTCGATATATATTCACTCCTAATGACCGACATATACAAATATCGAGATAAACTAAACTCCTCTTTTCTTTTTGTGGTTTTCAAAGAGAATCACTTAAGCGTGTCATTTAATTGTTAACGATCCGGTTTGATAAAAACACAAGAAAATGAAAATGTTGTCAAGACTTGAAAAGAAACTTGTTTTCCGTGGATCAGAAACAAAATCAATCAAATACGAAGAAACCCTTATAATAAAACTAGAATCGGCTACCCGTCGTTGCCTAGGTAGAGGGGTATAATAAAATATCACAGTAAATACAAAACAAAATGATGTTCCACTTATTGTACACATACATAAAAGTAAAGAGAATTCAACAGGTCAGATTTATTTCCGACTTCCCAGCAAGACAGAAATGACACTTTGAATCATTTTACCGCGGGGAGCCACGCACGCGTCGAAACTCATGCGTGGCCGTTACAAAAACCTATATATATATATATATCCCTCACATATATAAGAGCATTAAAAAATTAACCCACCTCAGATAGGTTCTTCACGGAACAAATGGACTTGCTACTACTAACACACTCGTCTACCCGGATTTTAATAGCATGTCAAACCCTCAAAAACACTTCAATTTTTATAGTTCTTCTATAATACTCCCTTTCAAAAAATCTATAAACAATTTCTTCAAATAAGAAATTTTCTCCTGACGATGACCTAAGGTCGAAACTAGTTGAGAATAAACAACATATAAGAAATATTCCTGCTTGTCTTATTACTTTTTGTTCATACTATATATATATATATATACAAAACTTATTGGTAAACCCTTGCGGTAAGAAAAAAACCGGCATATAGTTTGTTAGTAAAAATATACTACCAAACTTCACTCGGGGGAAAAAAAATGAAAAAAAAAAGACCACGAGGGTCGTACCAACCGAAAATAAGCGATTAATACTATAACACCTGGCCAAAAGAAGGAAAAAATATATATATATAAAATATATATGTATATAAACCGCCAGGGTTATCTAAAGCGAAAATGTAAAAATGCTAAATACCTAGGTAGAGCAAATAATAAAATTAAACCTAATGAGTTAGATATACCTACTAATAGTTTCGCTTATTAGCTCATAAGGACAAGAATCTGACTCAGTTTCCAGCCTTGGTAAGCTACTAAGCGAAACTATTAGTAGGTATATCTGAGGGCTCGGTTTAGCTCAGTCAGTAGAGCGTTCGGCTAGGAATCACAAGGTTCTCGCCAACTCAGCGTATGAGTAGCACAGGGATCTGTGCGATAAAGTGAGGAGCTGATGGTAGGTGTGGCGCACCGCCTCAGTACACTACATGCCATACGAGTATGTAATACCTGAAACCATGGGTAGCAGCATGGTGAATGTGAGATACGGTGGATGAACCCAACATGGTTCAACGGCGTCTCTCACAAGATGCTGGGTGGCATCAGAAGAGGGCCAACGGCCAGGATCAAACAGTTTAGTTAGGAAACTACTCCTCCTCACCTGGCGTCTATTGATGAGTTAACAAAGAAAACAGCCACCGAAAGGTATCGATGATATCGACCCAATCAAAACTATGATAGCATTTATACATATATATATATATATATATATATATATATATATATATATATATATGCCTATTTGTACATTTTGACGTACATAAAAGCCTTTTTTGTAGCATCTATATTGTCGTCGTAGCTTGTCTTTCAACTTCATCATTTATTATCTGCGTTATTCGGACTATTGTCACATCTTCATTGTTATTTGTACACGTTTCGGTCGATAAGCCCTCCGACCTTCTTCAGGTATTTCTTGTCGGACTCGGTTAGGTTCAAAGTTCGTGATGGCTCCCGATTACGACAAGAAAGCTCCCGAGTTCGAAAAGAAGGTTCCCGAGTCCGAGAAGGTTCCCGAGTCCGAGAAGGTTCCCGTGTCCGACAAGAAATACCTGAAGAAGGCCGGAGGGCATATCGACCGAAACGTTGTACAAATAACAATGAAGATGGGGACAATAGTCTGAATAACGCAGATAATACTAATCTTAAAGCCTCATCTCAAACATTCAGAGAAATACTCATCATTTATCTTCTCTCTGCTTCATAGTGTTGGCATCCTTCCGTCTATTAAAGACGATGGCGTAGTGTCCACTTTTTTTTAATCTGCATCTGCGTGAGTGGCTGAACAGACCAATTTTTGAATGGCAATCTCTGGTGCAGTGACTTCAAGCAAACGGTGATACTTGCTGGAGTTGCTGTTGTCTCTCCTTCCTTTTACGTGATCGACGCCGCGCCTACCGGAAATTCCTCGTTCACAGGGTTGGTTTATCTTCTCTCTGTTACTTGTAACTTGTAAATTATTCCCCTACACCCCATAGAGGTTTAATTTTCTTTAATAATTTTAATAGTATTCCTTATAATCATGCCGTGGAGGCGCGTGATCAAATGGTTAGACTCATAGGAAATGGACTCGTCGACCCGAGTTCAATTCCTGGACGAAGCAGTTAGAATCCAATTCTCCCTCCAGCTATGGGTAAATAGCAGGGCAGACTGGGCTCTTTAACCATGGCTAGGTAACCAGTCTAAGAGAAGGAAAACTCTGAATTCTAACCTGTTAAACTCCGCTTAAGAAAATGAACTTGTGTCACATCCTGCTCATACGGAGGGTTTGGTATATATATATATATATATATATAAATTCTAGCTAAAAAGCTGTACTATTTAGTGAAAATTAAGCTAGTAATTCTCTAATTCATTTTCAAGTCATGAAAATTATCGTACAAAAAAATTTGTTACAAAAAATAGACAAATAAAAAGTTATTTCTCAGAATTTGGTCAGAAGGCAGCAGTGACATAGAATAATAATTAACACAGCTTAACACCTGTACCCCAGCTATGGTTAGCGGAATGAGAACAGGATATCCCTGTGTAGCAGGGCAGACTGGGCTCTTTAACAATGGCTAAGTAACCAGTCTAAGAGAAGGAAAACTCTGAATTCCAACCTGTTAAACTCCGCTTAAGAAAATGACCTTGTGTCGCATCCTACTCGTGCGGGGTGGGGGGGTAAATATAAAGAAGCGCGTGGTGGTGCAATGGTTATCGTCATAGGAAATGGACACAAGACGAGTTCAAATCCTAGACGGGGTTGTTTGAATTTTACCTAGCGCTAATACCCTTGGGAAAGGTATGAATCCAACTAATCTCCCTCTATTTATGGATAAATAGTAGTGCAGACTGGGCTCTTTAACCTTGGTTAGGCAACCAGTCTAAATGAAGGAAAACTCTGAATTCAAACTCCGCTTAAGAAATTGACTTTGTGTCGCATCCTACTCGTGCGGAGGGTTGGTATATATAATAATATATAATATATATATATATATATATATATATATATAATCCAAAAGTCCAGAGAAGAAATCTTCCTTACGACACAAGAGTTTTATTCAAAAAGACAAGTCGCAGTTTGAGAGCTCAATGTGTGCTCTTAATGTTAGAGTCACAGAGCAAATATATAAGTAAAGAAATAACAAAATACTTAGACATTTAGCATTAGACGATAATGCTAAATCTCTAAGTCTTTTGTTATTTCTTTACTTATATATATATATATATATATATATATATATATATGGAGTGGTCAAATGATGTGTTTGAAATGGCGAAGGCCGACAATTTTTAGGGAGATTATGTGCTTAATTAAAGTCATGCCTAATTTGTTAATTAATTAATTATAATTAAATGAATTAGGCGTGCATATCGGTTTAAATGTAACGCGTAAACAAATCGAGAAAAAGTCGATCTCTGTATGTACATTTCAGCTCATTAGCCCTCATCAGCAGAACTATAGATAGGGCAGTGCTTTGTGCGCGATTCGAACCCTACCTGTCAGGCTGACAGGCGGACATTCTAACCACTACACTAGCTGCTTCCCCGAATCTCTCGTTTATTTAAAACTGATATGTATATCGCACTTTTTGGCTGACTTATGGCACGACAGTATGAAGTGGTCAACGATGTGATATTATATAATATATATAATATTAATATAATGTGTGTGTGTGTGTTGTAGTATATTAAAGAAAAATGAAAAAAACACAGGTTTAAATGGGTTAAATGGTGAGTTTATTGGCCGACGGTGCATAATGTTTCCTTTCGATACACACACCTATACCGTCCCCATAAAAGAGAATATTTGACGTCATATTTCAAAATCGTCCCTTTTTTCAAACCTCAAAAATTTTTTAAACAGACTGAATAACAATAACTACCATTCGCTTTTCTCGTTATTCTGTGATAAATAATTTATTATCACCTTCCATATACCAACAAATGCCCTGAAGATGATCTAAATAATAGATCGAACACTGCAGCGTCGGCCAATAAACTCACCACTTAACCCATTTAATCCTGTGTTTTTTTCATTTTTCTTAATATACTACATACCGTCGATTCACTTCTTTTTCTCACACACACACACACACACACACACACACACAATATATATAAATATATATATTATATATATAATATATATATATATATATAAAAGTGTATTTGGCAGCATTTTCTTTTATACAGGTTTCGTTGAATTGAACAGACAATTCCTGTCTGACAAGTCTTTCGTTGATCCTTTCTAATCTTCGGCCATCCTTCTGGTGTCAGGGTGGAGCTGGTATATCCAGTCCACCGAATGTTTCGTCACTACGCTTTCGGCAATACACTTTGCTATCCTCAGGTGGGAAAACCTACCTAAACAAAATAAACTTTGAAGTAAGTCAACATATCCTAAAATGCTTATAATTCCGCCTACATTACTTCCATTATCCCCCCTTATCACAAACTTGTGCACACCCCCCTCCAAAAAATCACCACTGCTTTTTTCAAACTACTACCATTCCAAAAACCCACTACCAATTGATATTACCCCCACTAATTCCTTGCTTCTACTCGTTCTCGTTAAAAAACGAGACATGAAAAACATTCCATCGTTTTCCACCTGAGGATGGCAAACTGTATTGCCGAAAGCGCTAGTGACGAAATATTCGGTGGACTGGTATACCAGTTCCACCTGACACCAGAAGGATGGCCGAAGATTAGAAAGGATCAACGAAAGACTTGTCAGACAGGAATTGTCTGTTAATTCAATATATATATATATATATATAATATATTTATAATATATATATATATATATATATATATCAGGCCGCGGAGCATTATATAAGGTCGTCTTCGCTAAAAGCGTGTTCTCAAATATCTGACGCACCGTATTTTCAAAGACCAGGTGTTTGTCTGTTAATGTCTAAGTGACTGCATTAAAAGATGTTTATGGCTTTTGATGACTAGCCTCACTTTCTCCTTTGATGGCCGCCTTTTGTTTTGGTTGGCATAGCCAATGCTTAAAATTTACAATTTAATTGGTGAATTAAGCGTGCAGACACACACAAGAACGGCTCTTTATAATAAAAAAATAAAAAAAAGCTCGGCACTTATTTGATGACGTCAGTATCTCATTAACATAAGAAGAACATATGTGAGTGTACGTATATATACTAGCAGGCCAAAAACAATGAGCCTGGTTTGGTTTGTTTGTTTAATATCATATCAACCATCCTGGGTTATTTAATGCCAAAGAAATGTAGAAGAACAGTAACAGTTTTTTGTAACTTTTTTTTTTAATGTCAGTATATTAAGTAAGGTTAAATCGAACTTAACGGACCTGAATTCCACCATTGTACGTCACCCCGCCGAAAGAAAAAATACCAAAAAATCAGGGAATTAACCGAATTTAATGTAATGTTCAGTGTTCATATATAAATGAATAATAGATATAATGCACCAGTTATTTTATTCAAAAACTTTTACATTTTTTCAGGTCAGTTAACTTTGAACCATGTATCTTTGAGAATCTGTGTTATGCCTCAAAGATACGTGGTTCAAAGTTAACTGAGCTGGAAAAATGTAAAAGTTTTTAAATAAAATAACTGGTGCATTATATCTTTTATTCATTAATATATCAACACTGAAAATTTCATTAAATTCAGTTAATTCCCTGATTTTTTTTCTTTCTGTGGGATGATATACGATGGTGGAATTTAGGTCCGTTAAGTTCAAATTAACCTTAAGTAAACTTAAGGACTTAAAATACATTGACTGTATCTCTTGTTGAAGAGTAAGAACTTCCAAAAAATTGTCCTGGGTATGACCAAGAGAACGTCACTTGTGAGTTCGTCCTTGCTTCTCCAGAAGTGTCCAGCATATCTTATACATCTTACTTGGATGGTTTGTGTCATAGGAGGTATGTGTGGGGATTAAAATAAAATTAGAGTTAAAAAAAAAACTCCCATGAACCTTCACCGAAAGAACTCTCCGGGCATGTGCGACAAAAAGGACTGAATCCCGATTCCCAAGAGAATACTTCGGCCATTCGAGTTTAGGCCTTAACTGGGTTTGGTCGCTCCTACTAACCAGGGGGATATCCCCTTGCCACGGTCGACTATGACCCGGTCAATAAAGCCTAAGTCATAAAACCACCTTGTGCCTTTGTCTCTTTTCGTTCCTTAAATTCCTTCCTTTTCAGTGCTGCCACCAAATGAGATGGGTAAACAGAAAACCCTAAGAATACGCACCAAGAATATCCGGCTACCTTTAAACCATATAACACCCAAAGCTCTTGCTAGCCAATATATGTGCCCTTTTTTTTGGGGGGGGGGTATTAAAACTGCTGTTTTGGAGTTATGGAGAACCCTTTATTACTACTACTCGCAGGTTCACTGTGACCCAGAGTGGTAGTACCTGTCAGGTTATTGTCTATGGCTCAAATAGATCTGTTTGCAAATTGTGTGATACTGTATTTTAAAAAAATGTCCTCCATATATTGATTACAACGACCTCTCTGGCGACTGCCACTCCTTCATTCATTGTCTGTTTGTGAGCTCGTTCATGACTTTTCAATCCAGTCAAAGTCTTGCATAACATATCTGGCTCACATAACGATCGGTGTTGACTGAGTCGACAGGTGTTGTATACGCATCACTGTGAATTTTCATGTGAAGCTTGAGACCACCAGCTGTTTGGCACACTTTTGTGCAGCAGGAACATAAAAAAAAGTCCTCATGTTGGGGATCATACTGGGAATCAGAGTGTGGCATGGTAGAGACAATTGCAGTCGGGTAGCTCTCATGTGATTACATGTGATTGACCAAGCCTGCCTCCGTGTACTTAAAGCTTAAAGATACAAGGTCAATTTCTTAAGTGGGGGTTTAAAAGGCTTAAAGTTTCCCTTCTTCAAGACTGGTTACCTAGTCAATGTTAAAGGCCCAGTCTGCTCTACTATTTACCCATAGCTGGAGGGAGAGTAGTTGGATGCATACCTTTCCCAAGGTTATTAGCACTATGAGAAATGCAAACAACCTTTTACATATATATAAGGTGTGTATTTACCAAGACAGAAATGAACAATGAATGAAACATTAATTTTCTTCAAAATACTTCCCTTTGTTCTCTTTAGAACTCCATATTAACACACATTAGACTAACCGCCATGTTTATTCTGAATGTGAAGACATATACAGAAGTAAGGGACATAACTACGTATTTACAATTATCAAGTTAGATAACTCAGACTTCAACACCTAATGAAAATTTCTCTTTTGACATGGTTTGAAGCTGTACTTTTTTTAATGTCCTCCATATACTTAAAGCTCTGACACTCAAAAGAATGTTATATCCTTTGTAAAGGTATAAATGACCTCATCCTTCCAGCTATGGGTAAAATAGTACCATTACTGTTCTTCTACAAGGATGGTTTTGGCATTAATTGACCAACAAAGGTTAATATGTCATTAAACAAAAAGATCAAATCATTGTCTTGACTGCAGTCATCTTAAAAAAATAAATAAATACAGGTCAAAGGTCACCTATTCAGGATTCCTTAAACTGGCATCTTTAGTGGTTTTTGTCTGTCTGTCTATCTGTCTGTCTGTCTATATATGTGTTGTATATATAAGTATGTCTATATATGTGTGTCTTTAAATGTGTTGTGTGTCTATATATAAGTGTGTCCATAAATGTGTTGTGTGTCTATATATATATATATATATATTGTCTATATATATATATATATATATATATATAGAGAGAGAGAGAGAGATTTGTTGTGTGTCTATATATATTTGTGTCTATAAATGTGTTGTGTGTCTGTATATAAGTGTGTGTCTATATATGTGTTGTGTGTCTATATATATATGTGTCTATAAATGTGTTGTGTGTCCGTATATAAGTGTGTGTCTATAAATGTGTTATGTGTCTGTATATAAGTGTGTGTCTATATATGCATTGTGCATCTATGTATATATGTGTGTGTCTATAAATGTGTTGTGTGTCTGTATATATGTGTTGTGTGTCTATGTATATGTGTGTCTATATATGTGTTGTATGTAAATATGTGCGTCTATATATGTGTTGAGTGTCTAGATATGCATTGTGTGTCTATATATGTGTGTCTATATATGTGTTGTGTGTATATATGTGTGTCTATAAATGTGTT
>CM042166.1:9158513-9163513 GCA_023376005.1 Doryteuthis pealeii | reverse complement strand
CTCATTGTCAATGATGTTAAAGTTTGAACATATATCTATTTTCAACATAATCACCATTTCAGTCAAAGCATTTTTGTAGGCGATTTATTATATATATATATATATATATAATATATATAATATATATATATATATATATATTTTGTATGCCCATGTCATACTAGCTCACTGTCATCTTGTTGAGGATGCATTGAACTTTGTCATCATTGCAAATTCTCTATACTACTTGCAAATACTTTTTGATATCCATGCACGACTCACCACACACTTCCATTAATTGGTAATGAATTTCAATTGGTTTAATACCTTTTGCATTCTAAAATTGAATAACTGCACAAACTTCACACTTGACGTCAATAGAAAGCTCAATCAGAAATGACAGCCAAGCCAAAAAAAAGACTGCTGATACACCACATAGCAGTGGGGCACACAATGGGGAAAGTACAGGTGAATGCACAACAAACACAACAGTGTTGCCAATGACCACACAAACAATTTCACAGTATTCTCAGAGCTTTGAAGTCCTTACTTTTAAAATTACCCTTGTACTATACACTGTAAGCCCAACATTCCATACTGAGCACTATTTTACTATAAGGTCAATTTTCCATATTGAGTTCTATTCTACTATGCACCTTAAGCCCAAAATTTAAAACTAAGCAGTATTTTACTATACACTGTAAGGCCATCCTTCCATACTGAGTGCTATCTACTATACACCTACCATCAGCTACTCGCTTTACCACACAGATCCCTGTGGTACTCATACGCTGAGTTAGTGAGAGCCGGTATCAAACCTGAAACCTGGTGGTTCCTAGATCGACACTCTACCGACTCAGCTAAACCAACCATATATGTGTATATATATATATATATTCTGTGTGTTGTGTGTGTGTGTGTGTGTGTGTGTGTGTGTGTCGTCTCTGCCTGTATGTGTGAGTGCCTGTGTGTATGTTTGTATGAATGTACGTATATTGCAGCAAGAGAAAGATAGATACAAAGACTGGCCATAGTATTTATTTCTATTAAAGAAAGAATTCATATTTTGGTCTCGTTGCTTGACAGCTTATATATATATATACACACACATATCTTTAATGTATGTATATAAATTATCGCAAATTGCATATGTAGATATATATATGTGTATATATATATTAAATATGTATGCATATATGTATGTATATATATATATATATATATGTGTATGTGTGTGTGTGTGTGTGTGTGTGTGTGTGTGTGTGTGTGTGTGTGAGTGTTCTGTGTGTGTTAGTATGATGTACGTATATTGCAGCAAGAGAAAGATAGATACAAAGAATGACCATAGTATTTATTTCTATAAAAGAACGAATTCATATTTTGGTCTCGTTGCTTGACAGCTTCTTTCTACTTCCGAAATTCATGTGACAAATAACTTTGCACAGAAAACAGCCTCATTTGAAGAGCACTTAAGCAAATGAAATGATTTGATTATGAACCGCCCCACCCTTCACCCACCCACAATGTGTCACTGGTTGAAGAATTATTTTTCTCCAAGATTAAAAACCAACATTGACTCAGTACGCAATTACTTTGGCCTTCATAGCATTTGATTCCTTTTCATTATTAGAAATCACAGAAATCAGAAATCCTTATTGAAAAAAAAAAGGAAAAAGAAAACAATAAGAGTCTCCAAAAAGAGTCTTAGCAAAAGTCAAAACATCTTTCCATCATTTCTTGTTTTGGTCCTACAGACAAGATCAATGTTCTTCAAACTATCTGATCTCCAAGAGTGGCAAGTTGTTTTTTTCCATTATGTCAGGAACTAGTAGCATATCAGTACCAAATTACTAAGCATAGACATTGAGAAAATATATAGGTATATAATGGGTAAGAGGATTGACGAGCGTAAGTTCGTTCGGGTCTCAAACCCGGCCAGAGGTAGCTGCTAAAACGGTATAACTGCACTGATGAGAAGTGATACCTCGAAACACGTGTCTGTAGTTTGCTCTATTATATATATATATATAATATATATATATATATATATATATATATAAGAAGGTTCCCGAGTATGAGAAGGTTCCCGAGTCCAAGAAGGTTCCCGAATCCGACAAGAAAAACCTGAAGAAGTCCGGAGGGCACATCGGCCAAAACATTGTACAGATAACAATGAAGATGAGGACAATAATCTAAATAATGCAGATAATACTTTTTTCTTTTGACAAAGTGCTGCCGTGTTAATCGATTAATTTCGATTAGTGTGACTCTCTTAGTCTTTTCTTTTTTATTTTTCCCAGGCAGTTATTTGTAGTATATTTTTACTTGTAAATTACAAATTGTTACGATTCATGTAGCCATTTTTATGACTGTAATTGAAAGTAGTTTTACAGTGGCGATCTGTGGTATAAAATTTGATCCTTTCTTGAAGTAGAAAGATGTAGTATCAGTTTTAATCCTTGTCTGCTGATCCATCCTTTGAGAGTTGTATAATCCTTGTCTGTTGGTCTGTCTTTCTTCAGTGAGTAATTCTAGGACAATCTATCAATGCCTTTAAGTAGTAAATTAAATATGTTTGGGAATTTTTGATTGGCCAATTTAGCCACGACTGTTTTGGAACAGTCTATAAATATAAGTTGTGATCTTCAGCACACCTTATATCACCAAAATAATAATGGGCACCTCTCGTGGTGTAACGGTTAGCAAGTTAGACTGGCAAATTATGACTAGTGAGTTCGAGCCTCACTGGGTACCCCTTACATTCGGCCTTGTGCCACACCTAAGCAAAGCTTAGTAAATAATTATACCACAAAATAATAACAGGTACCTCACGTGGTGTAATGGTTAGCATGCTAGATTCACAGACCATTATTAGTGAGTTCGATTCTTGCTGGGCACCCCATACTTCTGGCCTTGTGCCACATCTAAGTTAAGCTTAGTAAATAACTATACCACAAAATAATCCAAGAATTTCCATGTTTTTTTGTTTTTCCCTTACTGCAAGGATTTACTAATAGGAACTATAGTATATATATATATATTATGGTTACAGACAAGTCAAAAGAATAAAACGAACACAAACTTAGAATGGGAATAGACATGTATTACTGGCATACATAACAATGGTTGCAAACTCTGCGGAATGTTATACATATAATAACAATAAACCACTTAGCTGAAATCCTGAGGTAGGGGAATTATCGAAGTCCCTTGCTACGACTACACTGGTCGTACTGCTGGATAAAAGAGAGACCCTTTTTTAGGTCCATCCCCAAGTGGTGGTCGATCAGAAAGGGAGAGAAAGAATTTGCCTCTTTGGCTTTGCCGCCAAAGTATTTTGCCCCATGATTGGTTGGTTTGATAGAGAGGCTCGTAGACAAGGACAATAACCCATACCTCAGATTTCTTTATAATATTGAAGGCTCCTGATTATAACATTAAGGCTCACAAGTTCAACAAGAAGATTCCCAAGTTCAAAGAGAAGGTGCATGAGTTCAAGAAGTTTCCAGAGTTTGACAAGAAACACCTGAAGAAAGCCAGAGGGCTCATCAGCCGAAATGTTGTGTATGTAATAATGAAGATGAAGACAATAGTCCGAAAAATCCAAATAATACATGGGTTGACATGCGTAAAATCCAACAAACCAACCAACCAACCAACCAACATCTCAATTAATCCTGATCTAGAAATTAGTGAAACAGATTACTAATTAGGACTAGTAGTGACCACTCCAAGCAATTTAACAGATTTGGATTAATAATTTTCCTTCTCCTAGACTGGTTGCCTAACTATCATTAAAGAGTTCAACTATTTACATAGCCAGAGCAGTCTGCCCTACTATTTACCCATAGCTGGAGTTTAACAGGTTTGAATTAAGAATGTTCCTTCTCCTAGACTGACTAGTTGCCTAACTATCATTAAAGAGTCCAGTCTGCCCTACTATTTACCCATAGCTGAAGTTTAACAGGTTTGAATTAAGAATGTTCCTTCTCCTAGACTGGTTTCCTAACCATGGTTAAATAATCCAATCTGCCCTACTATTTACCTATAGCTGAAGGGAGAATAGTTGGATTCATACCTTTCACAAAGGTTTTAGCGCTATGTGAACTGTAGCTTCGTCCAGGATTTGAACTCGGGTCGACAAGTCCATTTCCTCTGAATCTAACCATTAAACCATGTTTTTATTTGTTTAGCTGTCTAAAGCTTGAGAGTAACTACGACAAATACAGTCATGAGATTAACAAATAAAAACTTGGTATTACTTTTATTATTTCCTCTTATCTTCAGTTCATTATATATTTTATCCTGGCCACTTTGACATGGGATTATTTGTTTGTAAGTTATTCTAGCCAACCCAGACAACTTGAGCATTAAGTTTGACTCATCCACAATGTCACAAAACTGAGGCCTGTAAAAACAGGAGATACTTGAGACATAACATATAATGCTCTCCTATAAAAGGGATGGAGTAATCTATGGCAGCCTTTACCTACATACAGACGTGTGTATTAAACAGCTAAAATCTCTTTCCCATTCTGTAGGTGTCAATAGCCCAGCAGTTAAGAAGCCCAACTGAGGATGAATTGATCAGGTAGCTTACAAATATCTAGCCACACTGAAGAGACGTGATACGTCAAAACATGGTGTCTGTAGATGACTATATATATATATATATATATATATCAGTTTAAACACTATCATACTTTGATTTGGTGATCAGCTAATTAGACAAATTATTTTAATTTTAAAAGGAGGCAAAAGAAGATAGAGAAACTTAAGGGCCCTTTCGACCAGTGCATTTTCAAAAGTTCTACAACCGGTAGATTCGTTTAAAAGTCAAAGTTTCTAAATACACTTTGATTTTGACTTTATACACTTTGACTTTTAAACGATCTACCGGTTGTAGAACTTTTGAAAATGCACTGGTCGAAAGGGCCCTTAAGTTACTCTATCTTCATATGCCTCCTTTTAAAATTAAAATAATTTGTTTGATTAATATGTTAAATTAGTAGGCACATCGT
>CM042166.1:9141013-9153513 GCA_023376005.1 Doryteuthis pealeii | reverse complement strand
GTTTTCATCTACAAAACACTATTTCTAATATAGTAATCTCCATTGGTGTTATGATAATTTACCACGCATGGACTCTTCCAACTATAAATAGTAGCAGGTTCTGCACTTCAGCGGACAGTTGATAACACCGCCTCGTGAGGGACTTTCTCAATTATATATGTTTGTACTACTGTTCTTTCTTAATGTATTTGTTTAACTCATTTCCACTCTTGTGTCTTTATTCTGGCCCCCTAATCAGGCCACAACAATTGGCAATTTGTTTTCCTCCCAGGCTAACACAAGCTTGCTACAGAGAAGATAATAACACCATTTGGGCATGTTTTCAGCTACAAAACATTATATTTTCATGTAGTCATCAGCCCTATTTGTTTCCCTTAATGGTGAACAAGAGTTTACGTGTCAAGTTTATATGATATACACTCGAAAACTAAAGACTCCTATTTATTTCAGGAAAAAAATAAAATATATACAGAGAGCATAATTAATAGAGCAAGGTTTTAGCTAGAAAACATTATTTTTCCATTGCAGTCTATGTTCATACGATTGGCCCTCTAAAAAAAATCAATCTATTTCCACATAACCAAAAATGCATACATGGAACATAAACATAAATATTGAACAAATCCTGACAAAAGAGATAATCTATAAAGTTTTGTGGAGATTACGATAGAATTAAAATTTAAAAAAATAAGAAATAACAAACTTCCATGAGCCTTCACATCGGAAGAACCCTCCGAGCGTGTGCAGAAAAAGGACCCACTTCGACCCCAAAGATAATTTCTCGGTCATTCGAACTTAAGCCTTAACTGGGACTAGACACTACTACTGGCCAGGAAGAATTTCCTTACCACGTGGTGGCTATGACCCATGAATAAAGCCTAAATCCTAAAACTACCTTTTGTCTTTGTCTCTTCCTTTTCTTTCCTTGAATTCCTCTTCTGTGCGACCACCAAATAAGATGGGGTTAAAAGCAACCCTAGGAACACGCACCAAGAATAACCAACTACCCTTAAACCTAAAACATTAAGCCTCATGCGAATCTACACTTTATTCTCTAAATTCTAATATAACCAATACAAAACAGAATAGAAGAATGTCATAAGGAGAGAGTCTTTTTAGATCGTCTTGAGACAATGGGGAATAAATGTTGTCACTAATTGTATAGAAAAATCATTGCATAACAAATACGTGAAAAAGACGAAACTAGGGCATGGAGCCTTTGTGGATCCATTGCAGAAGGGCCCGCGTAACAGGTACACGGAATACCTGTGACTGGGAGGCCAAGCTCCCCAACCCTAAAGACAGAGACACAACTTGAGCGTTAGGTCTGACGGCTGGAGAGTCTAAGAGAAAGAGAATTTGATTTTGGTGGCACTGCCTTTATATACTAACGGGTTAATAAATTCGCCGGTCGTGTACATGCAAACTCTTATATAGTCAACAATTGTTTTCTTTAACTTTCATAAGTTTTGGAATTTTACACATTTTTTTTAATGTAGATAATGGGTCCTACTTTTTGATCGGTAATATATATATATATATATATATATATATATATATATAATATATCACACTGGGTATGGGCAAACATTTCTAACCAACTGCGTAATAAGTTGTTGGGCCTCATTACACTGTAGTAAAACCAGGGTGCATGATTGTTAGATATACAGAAAACGTCCCTGATTAGTACGGTTCATTGATTGCCATGAAAATCATCTGCTAATTGAAACTCTGGCTAATTGAATATGTAAATATTTTTACAGAAAATGTATAAACATTTTCAAGAACTTGAATTTCTATAAATCGCAGTTTAAATTCTATTTTAATGTTTTGTTTTGTTTTTGTTTTACGGCATAATCAACCTCGTTGGGTCATTGATGCGACAAAGATTTGAAAAATTCATTCTTAATGGTAATTTTAGTTTTTTTTTATCAACATATTTTTGTATTTAACCCCATTAGATGAGGCCCTACAGGTACTAACACTCCATGCTAGAGTGGCGACCTATGATACTTAAGGATGCAACACTTTGGCCCTTACTTAGGTTAGACAGGCAGTCAATTGGCTGATTACGTCAAGCCCGAGAACCTACATGATTATACTGACACTATTGCTTTCATGGCAACCTCCGACCCTTTTTATCATATGGGTGCTAGAAGGCGGTGGCTGAGGGTCTTCGTATCCTGGGTATGACGTTAAACTCTAACTGATGGTGAAGTTCTAATTTTGGAGGTTTGGGGAATGTGGAGCACTCCTTCATCACCAATTGCTCCCTGGTCCACTCTGACCCGGAGTGGTAGTACCGTTAAGGTCCCATCCTAATAGGTTAATAGAGAAAAAATTTACAAAAAAAATTTAATTGAGTTTAAATTTTTTCTTTGCTAAGGTTATCGGCTACGGAATCTTTTAAAACTTGCCTGGCATTAAATAACCCACCGTGGTTGATATGCCGTAAAACAAAACAAACCAATTAGTGAATTAAGACTGAGCCCTATTCTAGTAGTGACCACACACCAAGCGTAGTTTAAAAACAGGCTTGAATTCCTTCTCCTTTTTGAGTTTTCACAATTGAGTTTTTCGCTTCCTCCTGGACCGGTTGCTCCCTAACCAAGGTTAAGGCCCAGTCCTGTCTACTATTTACCTTAGCTGGAATAGAGTAGTTGAATTCATACATTTCCCAAGGATATTAGCGCTATATGAACTTCGTCCAATATTTGAACTCGGGTCGACGAGTTCATTCTTGCGACTCTAACCAGTACACCGCCGCACTTCAATTAATTACTATGTTATTTTACTCAATATCCAATTATTAATGAATTATTATTGTTTATAAATAAAAGTAAAGTACAATAAATTGTCTACAAACCTGTAGTTGTTGTACTTTAAATGCATGATGAACTGTACTCTGAAGTAGATAATCGGTGAGGACTTGTTCTTGCTGACATCGTTCAAGTTGACCATAAAAGATTTCTTGAGAATCATTGAGCTGGCTGTTTGATCCCGGATCAAAGACCTTCAATTCACCATAAGGTTGATGAGCAAAGTTATTCTCTATAATATAAAAAAGTTTTTTTTTTAATTACTGCTTTAATAAAACTAGCAAACAAACACCCTCCGGGTGGTGTTAAAATACATTTTTTGAAAGATATTGCCCAAGGGTGTAGGGGATTTAAAAATTCAATGCCAGATTTTTAACATTAGTAAGTAAAATCATCAAGTTTATCAAACGAGTAAAAAAAATAACTAATTTGAAATGGGAAAAAAAGAGTAAAGATTGTAGAAAGCACTGCTATTTAGAGACACAAAATCCAAAACTAAACAAAATAAGCTTCGATAATAGCAACCACGTTCCTAAAATGCCTAATAATTACAATTAACAATTTATAACATAATAAATAATATTAACAATAATTAATAGTGGAAACAATGTAATGATAACACTAATATAACAACAACACAATAATTAGAAGAAAATGAGATAAACACAACCTATATAAATAGCGGAATGGAACAACCCATTGTTGTATGGTTTTGACCACCCCTGAAGATGGCCCACGTAATGGCAGAAAGTACTTGGAAAATTACCTATGGAAAATATATCAGCCAATTTTCGCCAGAATATCATTTAGAACAACGGCAATTTTGAAAGGACAAGGAATAAAAATTTGCAGACAAAAAATGGCTGCATTGTTCAATAATATATATATATATATATTATATATTATATAATATATATATATATATATATATATATCAGGAAGTTATTGCATTAATCCTTTAACAAGATATAAAGTGCTTTTCAACAGAGTGCTGAGTGTATGTTCTATGGGGGTGGGAGGTATTGGTGTATGTCCCCTTTCATTCTCCTTTTTCTCTGTTTATTAACTGCCCCATATAAATCACACACGACATTCACGTAATAAGTTTTCTTGGGAAAGGTAGGAACCTCCTCTTCCCCCCAGCTAATGGTTAAATAGATGCAAGGTGCTCCAACAGAGTTTTTTCCGCGTGGGAGGGTGGTTCGCTATCTCTCTCCTCTCTCTCTCTTCTCTCTCTCTCTCAGCTCTCTCTCTCTCTTCTCTCTCTACTCTCTCTCTGTTTAATTGACTGTCCCATTATCTATCTCACTTTCTCCATCCATCTTCCTCTCTCTCTCTCTCTCTCTCACTCTCTCTCATCTCTTCATCTCTCATCTCTCTCTCTTTCATTTCTGTCTCTATTTCCTCCTCTTCCTGCTTCCTCTATGTCACTCTATATCTATCTCACTTCCTCCATCCACCCTCTCTCTTCTCTCTCCTCCTCTCCTCCAGTCTCTCTCTCTTTTCTCTCTCTCCTCTCTCTCTCTCTCTCATTTTCTCTCTCTCTCTAGTCTCTTGCTTCCTCTATGTTCACTATATCTATCTCACTTCTCCAGATCCATCTCCCCCCTATCAATTCTTCATCCCAACCGCCCCTCCTCTTCTCTTCTCTCTCTCTCTCTCTCTCTCTCTCTCTTCTCTCTCTTTCTCTCTCCTCTCTCTCTCTCATTTTTCTCTATATATCTAAATCTCTGCTTCCTTATGTCACTCTATTCTATCTCAACTTCCTCCATCCATCTCCCCCCCCTTTTTTCTCTCTCTCTCTCCTCTCTCCTCTCTCTCCTCCTCCTCCTCCTGTCCTCTTCTCTGTCTCTCTCTCTCTCTCTCTCTCTCTGTTTATTGACTGTCCAATTATTACAATCCCAGGCCTTTCACTTAATAAGCTTTCTTGGATATGTAAACTTGCGAATGCAATTAAAAGTCTTTTTTAGTCCACAACTATTAAAAGTCATTTGCTTACCTCCAGTGAAATCTTCGTTATTGATTACCGAAAGAAAGCATATCCTTGAAGGTTGGATTGTAGCATTGAGTGGACGAGTCTGTAGGGCAATGGTTGCGATGAAAGGTCGTCAAGAGAACGACTGTGGAAGCTGGAAAGACGAGCCATTTGGAAAAGGGATTTACTCTGGATGTAACCTGAAAAATGAAAATAAAGGTTATACACAAAAGAAATTGGGGTTTAAGAATTGATAGGGTGAAAGAAGAAAGATTGAAATCGAGAAAGAAGAAAGAAAGAAAGAAAGAAGAAAGAAAGAAGAAAATGAACAAGTGTAGAAAGAAAAAGAAAGAATGAACAAGTTGTAAGAAAAACAATGAAAGAAAGAAAGAAAGAAAGAAAGAAAAAATGAACAGTGTAAAAAAAAGAAAGAAAGAAAGAAAGAAAGAAAGAAAGAAAAGAACAAGTGTAAGAAAAAAAGAAAGAAAGAAAGAAGAAAGAAAGAAAATGAACAAGTGTAAGAAAAAAAGAGAAAGAAAGAAAGAAAGAAAGAAAATGAACAAGTGTAGAAAAAGAAAGAAAGAAAGAAAGAAAAAGAAAGAAAATGAAAGTGTAAGAAAAAAGAAAGAAGAAAGAAAAGAAAAAGAACAAGTGTAGAAGAAAAAAAAAAGAAAGAAAGAAAAGAAAGAAAGAAAAGAAATGAAACAAGTGTAAGAAAAAAGAAAGAAAGAAAGAAAGAAGAAAGAAAATGACAAGTGTAAGAAAAGAAAGAAAAAAGAAAGAAGAAAGAAGAAAGAAGAAGAAAGAAAGAAAATGAACAAGTGTAAGAAGAATGAAGAAAGAAAATATTGAAATGAAGAAAGAAAGAAATGTGAAAAAAAAAGAAAGAAAGAAAGGTGAAAGTAAAGTGAGCAGAGATGGAAAAAAATGAAGAATAAACAAATGAAAGAAAGAAGGAACAAAAGAAAGAAATGTGAAAGAAAGAAAAAAAAGAAAGATGGGAAAAATAGGAAGGAATAGAAAAAGAAGAGAATTAACTAATGAATGAAAAACAGAAAGAAAGAGAGAAAGAGAGAGAGAGAAGGATAGAAATGGGGAAAATGGGAAAAGTGAGATGGAATAGAAAAAGAGAAGAATGAATAAGTGAATGAAAGAAAGAACAAAAAAAGAAATTTGAAAGAAAGAAATAACAAGTGAAAGAATGAAAGAAGGAAAGAAAGAAAGAAAGAAAGAAAGAAAAAGAAAATAGACACGTGAAAGAAAGAAAGAAAGAAAAGACAATTCAAAATTACAAAATCCATTTTATATAAAAAGAAGAATTATATTAATAATCACTTGGAACAATAATAACATCAGAAAACCACATTTATTTATTTTAGGTTTTGTCAACTGTGCAGCAAACTATAGTCAGTTGGGAACTGTCTGTGAGGAAAGAAGCACCATGACGCAATTCACTCCTCCAAAAATTTAGAAAAGGTATTCCGTACTGTCCAATACACAGATTTCACAGTGTTTAGGTGTCAAACAGAGAACAGTGCAGAGGATTCAAAAACAATAGGTTGAGTCTAATGGTAATTACAAAGGAAATCTCTGAATTTTTGAGATGAGGCTTGATAATTAGTATTATTTGGATTATTCGGACTATTGTCCTCATCTTTATTGTTATATACACTGTTTCTCTGAATTTTTTAGATGAGGCTTGATAATTAGTATTATTTGGATTATCAAGCCTCATCTCAAAAATTCAGAGAAATATTGTAGATAACAATAAAGATGAGGACAAATGTCTTGTTGAGATCCAGGCTATGATTGACAACAATCCCAGGTTCATAGGCAGAAACATGGGAGTGTCTGAGTTTCTTATTAGGCAGGTAGTGCATGAAGCCATTCAGTATTTTTCATACAAGATGAAAAAGGACCAATTTTTATTACAGACCATGAAGGACAAGAGGAAAGACTGTGTTGTAAAGCTTTTCAAAAAAACTCATGTATCCCCTCCAACTGAAAATTCTTTGCTTTTTCTCAGATGAGAAAAAAATTGGCCAGAATCAGATGGTGAACTAATAGAACAACTGTTCCTGGATGAGACTGTTTGCATTTTCACATAGCATTAATACCCTTAGGAAAGGTATGCATCCAACTACTCTCCCCCCAGATATGGGTAAATAGTAGGGCTGGAATAGGCTCTTTGACTTTGGCTAAGTAACCCGTCTAGGAGAAGAAAAACTCTGACGTTGTTAAACTCTGCTTAAGAAATTGATCTTGTGTCACATCTTGATCTATTCTGTCCCAGAGTGATTGTACCCATCAGGTTTCCATCTATGAATCAAATAGAATTTTGAAGCTTATCCCATCTATTTGTCTGAAATTAGAATAATAATTAACACAGCTTAACACCTATATCCCAGCTATGGTTAGCGGAATGAAAACAGGATACTCCCATGGACTGAATAAAGGGTTAGTGTTACATAATCTAAGCATAGATTATTGTCAACCCCTGTATTTCTGAAGGGATGGCCCCTCTTCATATCACGGGCGGGACTTTCCATGGAATATTACAGAAAGCCCACGAAATACGTGAAGTCACGTGGGACCTGGTTGGCTCTCAGTTCCAGCTTGGTCGTCAGACAGATAAGGCCTATCTGCCTTAGCTAGGGCTCACTGCACACGCACACTATGTTAGTTAGAGAAATATGTTTAGTTAAGTAAATAAAGGTTTAAATAAATAATATGGTTTTGTGGTTGATGAATGTCTTGGCAACAAGACTGACCTAGAAGAAGAAATGAATCAAGGACGACCAACCAGCAAGAACAGAGACGTTAGAAGAGACGCTAGAAGAAGAACGTAAGATACCAAAGATGAGCAGAAGAATAATAGAAGTAAAGAATGGGTATACAACATTAGGTTCAAAGTTCCTGATGGCTCTCGATTACGACAAGAAGGTTCTCAATTATGACAAGAAGGTTCCCGAGTTCGAAAAGAAGGTTCCCAACTTGAAGAAGGTTCCCAAGTCTGAGATGGTTCCTGAGTCCGAAAAACGTTCCCGAGTTCGACAAGAAATACCTGAAGATGGCTGAAGGGCACATCGAAACATTGAACAAATGACAATGAAGATGAGGATAATAGTCTGAATAATACAAATAATGCTTATCCCCTTTATTCAAAGTGGTTGAATCTTTAACTGTTGGCATTGCCTTTCTCCTTTGATCACAGCAATTAAAATAGAAGGTTTATATTTAGCCATGGCTAAATTTATCAATGACTTTAATTGCACTAATTTAGCAGCAATTGATCGATTACTTATGTAGCACCCTGTTCACAGGCGACAACATGTTTTCTTAAAGAATTGTTTATTTTTAGAACAGTCAAGTACTTGTTCAGTATTTATGCTGCCTTTTTGTTTTAAGTGTCAGATCTTTTAACAAAGATGCTCAGCCAATGACTTGAAAAAAAATGTCCTCGGTTTGGTTTGGTTTGGTTTGGTTTGTGGCATCTCAAACCTTTCTGGTTTATTTAATACCAAAACTTTAATATATCTACATATGGTTTAGTTTGTTTTTTTCTGAGTTTTTTTTATTACATAATAATCTGGATTTTGTTTAAATATATATATCTATATTGTTTTTTCTAAATATTTATTTCACACTGTCGGATTCATTTCCATTCATTTTTCATATATATATATATATATATATATATATATATATATATATATATTATATATATAATATATTATATATATATATATATATATAATATATTATATATATATATTATATATATATTATCCCATCGCGTGAAAACGCTTCATGTTTATATAAACGCTAAAAAACTACTGGTTTTTAAGATCTCTACCATTTGACTCATCTGAGGATTGCATAACCATGAAACTTTAAGTTATGAGTCCAAATCCATAATATTACTATTGATTATATATATATATATATATATATATATATATATATGGACAGAATATGGTTAATTATGCCTGAAGAATATATCAGAAGAACTGAAACACGTGTCACAAATGTAAAATAATAATTAAAAATTTTTTTAAAAACATAATCCATTTTGTGAACCTTCTTTTTTATAAGATATTTAATTTTCTCCCATTGGACCCATAACAACACTATATATATATATATATATATGGTTTGGTTTGGTTTGTTTGTTTGTTTAGTGGCATCTCAATCCTTTCTGGGTTATTTAATACCAAAACATTAATTCAAGTATAACTACTATATTTTTCTATATATATCAATACTCATATTACTTAATTATACAACCTTTATCATCTTGCAATACCCTCTGATTAAAAATGAGACCATCCAAATCATCCAAGATGAAATGTAAAAAATGTAAATCCTGATTATCTAGTGTTGCTTATCTGCCAAATTCTTATTTCTTATGAGTGTCACCACCTCAGCTAAATGATAGACCATTTCATTTTTTCTCTGAATGTTTGAGATGAGGCTTGATAATTAGTATTATCTGTGTTACTCAGACTATTATCCTCATCTTTATTGTTATCTGTACAACATTTCGGGCGATGTGCCTTCTTCAGGTATTTCTTGTCAGATTCGGGAACCTTCTTTTCGGACTTGGGAACTTTCTTTTTCAATTGGACACATGGCCTAGTGAAAAAGGTAGTTAGGTTAAGACAGTTCTAAGTGACAGTTATCTCTGGATTCCAGGTTCAGTCCTGACAGGTGGCAGTTACATAGAAAAATAATTAACACAGTTCCTACCCCAGCTATGGTTAGTGGAATGAGAACAGGATACCCCCTGGACTGAATAAAGGGTTAGGTTCAAAGTTCCGTGATGGCTCCCGATTATGACAAGAAAGTTCAAAAAGAAGGTTCCCGAGTCCGAGAAGAAATACCTGAAGAAGGCCAGAGGGCATATCGGCCGAAACGTTGTGCAGATAACAATGAAGATGAGGACAATAGTCCGAATAACGCAGATAATACTGAAAGTTGTGTATTGGTCTATTTAATACTGATTTTATTCAAATTTTATTCCTTACTCCTTTTTAGCCCTACCATTCTTGATCCCATCAACATAAAGATAATATATATAATATATATATATATATATATATATAAATGACTCTCCCGTCGATTTTCGATGTATGAGGGTTCATACACACAATGAACTCACACAGGGATTTGTTTCTAGTGGTGAAGGCTTGTGTTGGACCATCCACACTTTTTGGCAGCAGTCGATAGGAGAATTGTGCATCAAGGGTTGCCCAATCAACGACCGACCTCAGGAATTTTGAATTCAGAGTTATCCTTCTCCTAGACTGGTTACCTACCCAAGGCTGAAGAGCCTAGTCTGCCCTACTTATTAACCCATAGCTGGAGGGAGAATATATGGATTCACCTTTCCCAAGGGTATTAGCACTATGTTAAATGCCAACAGCTTCGTCTAGGAATTGAACTCGAATCGACGAGTCCATTTTCCACGACTCTAACCACTAGCCCACGCGCCTTCATATATATATATATACTATATATATATATATATATATATATATATCTTAGCCTGAGAGATTAAGGAAACTAATAGTAGGTCGTTGACTCATCTAGATTTATCTTTATTATTTACTCTACTTAGGTATTGAGCACTTTTTACATATTAGCTATTCTCTAGCGGTTATATGAATATATATATATTTAATACATATATATACATATAAATGTTTTTCTTTTGGCCAAAATACTGTAGCAATAGATTATAATTTGTTTGGTACGACTATTTGGTCTTTTCTTTTTTTTCAAAAATTTTTTTCCTCCCCGTTGATGTTGGTAAAGTACATTTTACAATCAAACTATTTGCCTGGGTTTTTCTCACGCGAGGGTTTTACAACACGCTGGGGTAATTAAATTATATATATAATTTATATATTATATAAAGTATAGTATTATATACTCATATTGTATGGCAAATATATATTGTAAATTTTTGCTTAATTAATTGTGCAGATAATCAATTTGATTATATGTTTAATGCTATCACCAAGTTCAGTGTCATCAAACAAGGCAAGAGTATGTCGGAAGACAAAACGTTGATGTTGATTAATTTAGGAAAACAAATTAGCTATATATATATATATATATATATATATGTCATTAATAAATCAGTTCGTGCTGCAGCATTGGATACATAACTGTTCACAAGAGTTCTGACATCATGTCTGACCTGGGTCTTTCTGCAAGCATAAGAAATCACAGAGCCTGATTTCATGTAGGGTTTTGCTGGTGGTCNTGGCTCTACACTTCCAGATTTTTTCATAGTCAATATCGCTATTGATCGGCTGGTCACGTAAGCCCTAGCACCTAATATATTGTCCAACCCTATTGCGCTTATAGGCAACCCTAACCTTTTTATCAATGGGTCTAGAGGCGGTGACTAAGGACTTACATGTCCTGGAATAACATATAAACTCTATCTGATGGTAGAGGTTCCAGTTTTGGAGGTTTGGGGAATTGAAGCACCCCTTCATCACATTGCTCCCTGGTCCACTTCTGACCTCGGAGTGGTAGTACTTGTTAGGGTCCCATCGATGGTTGAATAGAAAACACAGAGTTTATAAACAAAAGTTGTATTTATCCATTAAGAATTGATTTATTTCAAACTTTATCAGCATTAAATGAACCCACTGGGCTTTATATTGCCGTTAAAACCAAAACAGAAACAAATATCCCCATTGTGGAATGCATCTATGACAAAAAGTTTTGCTTATCATATTTTAGCATTATTGAACATTATTTCCCAAAAAAGGATAGTTTGATGTTTGCTAGAAACAACATCAGAAACAGATTTTGCATTTTTTATGTTTTAAGTGTTTTCCAACATTTATTAAAGTCACAGTTTTGTGACCTAATATAAATATTTAATATTAATATATATTATATGTTATTTTATATATTATTTAAATTTACATATTAAGCATAAAGAAAACTAATGTTATTTTATATTAATATTACATATCTTATTAATAACTATTATATATTATATCCTTTATATATTATATATATTAATAATATAATATTATAAATAGTATAATATATAATATATATTATATATAAATATAGTAATATATAAAAACATTATATATATTCATATTATCTATATATTATATATAATATGTTATTAATTAAACTATATATTTATATGTTATTATATATAATACATAATATTGAATATATATAATACTTAAGTATAATAATATTAATGTCAGAGTGCATTAGAAAATGATCAGATTATGTTTGTGGTTTGATATATTTGATATCTATGATATAGAATAACAATACATTTCCTTGTATGTTCATATTGCTTGCAGAATTCTTGGAGTAATGAAATAATCAGACACAAGGGAAAAAAATAATATCTAAATAACCACTCCAGGCATGTGACCCCGCTCAGCCAAACATGGACCCCAGAGAAAGAACATTGATAATTAAAAGAAGAGAAATAAAAAAAAAACCTACTGAAACTTTGAAAGTTGAAGGCACTAAATATTAGGAGAAATAAAAGATTTCAATAAGTTGCTTTTTTATTATTCCATGTCTTGAGTAAAATCGATCAGAGTAGAATCCGGTCCAGAATTTGCTCCAGATGGACAGGTATCGACTTGGCAGAAATCCTGGTCGGAATGGCGTTGGAAGGTTGTCAAATTTTTGTCAACAACTTGAACATA
>CM042166.1:9106013-9136013 GCA_023376005.1 Doryteuthis pealeii | reverse complement strand
ATCGATTCGGCCATTTTTCACTTGTGGTAATAAAAAGGTTATTCCACCAATTCATGTACAATTGAATTACTATGTGTTGTTTATTTGCTAAGCAAGCTGTGACATATGCATGTGCTAGAAGGTGGTGGTTGAGGGTCTTAGTGTTGCATACTGGCATCAAGTTCTATATGTTATATAGCGCCTTCTTCGCTACTCTCAATCGTGTACGTTAGTACTGGGGTTTTCACTGTACCCAAAGCGATGTATGTTAGTAGTCAGCTACGACCGACTACTGGACTTCAATAACAACAGATACGTATGTACAAAAGAGGACCCTTCTTTATTTTCTTCGGTGTGTGGGTGGTGAAGGCACAGTGCTTACAATGAGTGCACGAGGGGTGGTTGCTGATGGGAGATGTGAAGTGTCCTTTCCGCTGCCGGCTGGCATCTGACTGCTGTCGGCTCGATCCTCTGGCTTTTTGTATTGACGACATGCCTACGCATTTTTATCTTTTGATCTGATAACGGACTGTTGTTATATATTTCTTTATCTTCACCCTGCTTCCTTGACCGGGAAACCATCTCTTCCGCTTTCTCTTTCTTTTTAAATATATATTTTTATCTTTCTCTTTGTCCCTCAGTCGGAAGTTCCATCTTCTGGGCGAGGACAATACAACATTAGTGTCCTGGGTATGATGGTAAACTGCATCTAGAGGTTAGGTTCCAATTCTGGACCTCTGGGGAGTGTGAAGTACCACTTCACGGTCATTACTCTCAGGTCCACTCAGAGCTGGACTGGTAGTACCTTTAAGAGTAATCTAAACATTAGCTACATAAATGAGAGTAACCTTCCCTTGTTTCTTTCACTTTGAGGAAGCCATGTGTTTTGTTTTGTTTTGTAAAAACATGGATTTTTCTACAAATTGGGTATACCTATACTTCTCTAATATACAGATACTCTCATAGAAATATTAACATATTTTTTAAAAATCAATTTAAAAATGTTAACACCCTTATAGGAATACCTTTAATATATTTTCAAACAGTCTCCACATGTTCACCATCCCTATCAACATATGCTTAGAATCTCCCACAGGTGATTTAAAAAAAAGATGTTAATATTTCTATGAGAGTACCTGTATATTAGAGAAGTATAGGTATACCCAATTTGTAGAAAAATCCGTGTTTTTACAAAACAAAACACACAAAAAGGTTACTCTCATTTATGTAACTAATGTTCAAATTACCTTTTTAAGGTCCCATCTATGAGATTAAATAAAAATATTGAATACCCAATAAGAATGAATAAAATAAAAACGTTTTGAAACATAAAATAACCCAACAAGGGTTGACATGCCGTAAAATCAAACCAACCAACCAACTATTCTCACACTTTCATTTCTCTCTTTTCTTTTTTTTTGTTTGTCTTTTTCTTCTATTCTCTCTCTTTCTCTCTCTCTCCCCCTCTCCCTCTCTCTCTCTCTCTGTCTTTCTCTATCTTTCTAAGTTGCTGTTCCTACTCTGTCACCCTATCTCTTCACCCCCCCCCATTAAATATGGTAAATACTTTCCCGGTCACATATGTTTTGAACACAGCTCATTTTTTAAAGAAAGATAATAATTCATTCATTGTTCATTATTGTCTCGGTAAATATTGGTGCTCTTCCAATATGTGATCTACCAAAGGTTTGTGATCTACTATTGATCTACTATTCATGGCATGTGATCTACTAGGAAAAAAGAAGACAGGGTTAGGGTTAGGGTTAGGGTTAAGGATTAGGGTTAGTGTAATGGGAAAATAATGTGTAGTTAATGGGTAGATCACATATTGGAATGTAAACAACTTGGTAGATCACATATTGGAAGAGCACCTGATACATTTTGAACACAGCTTGTGTTTTAAAGAAAATTAATGTTTCATTCCTTGTTCATTTCTGTCTTGGTAAATAAAGCCTCAGTCTCAATACATTTTGACACAGCTTGTGTTTTAAAGAAAATTAATGTTTCTTTCATTGTTTATTTCTGTCTTGGTAAATACAGCTTCAGTTTGATACATTTTGAAGATACTTCATATTTAGAAGAAAATTAACGTTTTATTCATTGTCCATTTCTGCCTTGGTAAATATAGCCTCAGTCTTGATACTTTTACTTCATACCTGCTCCCACTTCCACCGCTACCCCTGACCAACTTCTGCCATGACCTACAACAGAGCCCCACCCTATATACACTGAATTTGCTCACCTGTCATACAAATAAGTCTCAAGTCTCAGGTGGTTGCACACACCCTTTTTTTCTTTTTTCTTTTAGCTTGTTGTCACTTGTTGATAATAGCGAGATAAGGTAGTCAGTGAATGGACAGGTCAGCTGCAGACATTGTCACTATTCGTCCCACTTTCTTTACCTCTACTCTCCCTGCCAACGGACTCACCTGGAATTGAACTGACCAATAAATTCAAGGGAAGAAATTGGTAAACGATGGAATAAAGCAATTGATTTTCAATCGAATCAACATTTAGTTACCGGGGAAATAAGAATTCAATCAATTGCATTTGTTTATACAGGTGATTGTTTTATTATGTAGGTTAAATTTATTAGTTCTGCTCACAGTTTTTCTAATATCCTTCAATTAAGCCAGGTAATCTAAGTGTCTTCATCTCTCTCTTTCTCTCTCTCTTTCTCTCTCTCTCTCTCTCTCTATATAATATATATATATATATATATATATATATATAATAAATAATACTTTAAGGGTAATCATTATGATCACCTATATAGGTGGATACGAAGGAAAAAGAGAAAAAAAAAAAAAAAAATTTGTTTTATTTGATAAAAACAAGGGCCCTTTCGTCCGGTTGCTCATCAAGGTTTATACAGCCGGAGACGACTAAAAGCCAAATTGTAAATACATATGGGTATATATATGAGGGGGGGGTTAGGGAAAGAAAAAAAAAAAAAAAAAAATTTTACTTTCTTCTTTTAAGTCCCCATTAAGTGACACCAGGCCCCAGACACTCACCCAATAAAATAAGCGAGTGCCTAGGTCTGATTTGTTTACACAAGGTAGGACGAAAAAAATTTATAATTACGGCCTCATATCCACCTATATAGGTGATCATAATGATTACCCTTAAAGTATTATTTAAATTTGCCTGTACCAGAAATTTATTTATATATATATATATATATATATATATTTGTTGGGGTAGCAAGTTTCTTGGTACAAGGTGATTCTAGGCTGGTCCTATTCTTCTAGCAGTAGTTTGTTGTAGAGTTTGGGTTCCGTATGAGAGCTCAATGTTTAATTATTGTAAACAGAGCAAAGTTATTTGTGAATAAAAAGGCCTTAAATACCAGGGGTATTGTGATTATGGACCATTTCCACTCGTGGGTATCTGAGGCCCACCGAGCTTCATCAGGCCACGTTTTTATTTTATCATGACCATTTACCAGTCTTTAAAAAAAAAGTGATCTGACGATATTATGTATTAATGTAGTGATTTTATCAGTGTAAGTAAGTGACACATGTGAGTGCAGCTGCCATTAGCTTAGAGTAGTGGTGAGAGAGCTCCTGTGAGCAGTTTAAAGTAGGCAAAGAATTAAATTCAGCTTTAAATCAACTGTTGTAAAACTTTGAAAGAAAGATTTATATACAGATTTTTTATCATAACACCAGTGTGTGTGGGTGGTAGTGGTGGTGGTAGTGTGATAGATAGATAGACAGATAGATAGAGAGAAGTAGGGAGAGATAAAGAAACAGAAATATCAACAGAGAGAGAGAGAGAGAGAGAGAGAGAGAGAGAGAGAGAGAGAGAGAGAGAGAGAGCGAAAGATAGGGAAAGAGAGAGAGAGAGAGAGAGAGAGAAGAGAGAGAGAGAGAGAGATAATAATAATATGCAAGTCATATTTGATTTTTGGCCAAGAAACCTCATAAAACTTTGAAAGGAAGAGATTTATATTTTTTAACAAAAAGCAGAGAGAGAGAGAGAGAGAGAGAGAGAGAGAGAGAGAGAGAGAGAGAGAGAGAGAGACAGACAGACAGACAGACAGACAGACAGACAGACAGACAGTATAATAAACCTCATAGGTATGTTAATCCTTGATTTTTGTCCAAGAAACTTTCTAAAAACTTTGAAAGAGTTTTATATATATATATATATATATATATATATATATATATATATATATATATATATATATATCACCAAGGAGGGAGTGTGTGTATATGTGTATGTATGTATGTATGTGTGTATCTGTGTATGTTTGTGTGTTGTGTGTGTGAGGGGGGTGGGGGGTGAATTACCTGAACTAAACAATTAGGATTCAAAGGTAAAAAAAAAGAATAAAAAGAAATTTGCAATTAAATATACAAATATTTATCTCTATAAAAAGCCATATCAAAAAGAAATTCTCCCAATTCCAAATATCTTGATAGACAAGCATCAACTTGTTGAGAGAAGCGAGACCGTTGAATAATCGTAACACCCTACCCACCCCACGGCCTTACCCCAATGGGTGCAAATATTGGGAGAGCGCTAATTATTTGTGGTGCTTAGCTTGACTTGTCTTTCATTTATTCTAAGTTATTATAAGAAGAGCCAAGAGGATTTTTTTTTCCTTTTTTGGTGCTTTGTTTTTTAAATTGGCTAAAGGAAAAGATATCTTATTGGACTTAACACTGGACATTAGTAGACATGTTGTCATCTGTGTGCTTGAAATCCACCCAACGAATTGCCTTGTAGAAAGGAGACACACACACACACACACACACACACACACACACACACACATATATATATATATATATATATATATATATATATATATATATATATATATATATGTGAGTTAGGATAGCAGAAACATTTTTCAGACCATTATAATTATATATGGTAAAGACAAATTGAGCTCTCAACTTGGACTAGAACAACTGTAACATTCTGTTCTCTTCTGTGTGTTTGAAATTCACCAAAAGAATTGGCTTGTACAAAGAAGATATATAAACACACACACACACACACACACACACACACACACACACACACACACACACACACACACACACACACACACATATATATATATATATATATATATATATATATAATAAGTTAGGATCGCAGAGACATAGAATCAACAGTAACTATCTGTTTTCAGCTATGTGATTATCAAATCATTATATATATATATATATATATATATATATATATATAGTCATCCACAGACATGTGTTTTAACATCAAGTCTCTTCAGTGTGGCTAGACATTTGTAAGCTACCTACACCCAGGATTGAAATCCAATCAGCTTAACCACACAACCATCGTCACCTACAGAAAGCGAAGGGGATCTTATATATATATATATATGATAAAGAAAAATTGAGCTCTCAACTTGAACTAGAAAAAACTTTAACATTCTGTTGTTAAAAAAGAGCCATCTTAGAATCATCTTAACTTTAACTACCCTGGTAATTTACCTATATACATATATATATATATATATATATATATATATATATATATATATATATGGGAGTAAAATGAGAAAATCAATCCGACAGTATGTAGAGAAATGTAGCCAAACGTGGGATGTTACGGTGGATGGAAATTTATTACTACCGATAATGTTGACGCTATGTAGTATATGAATACTACATCAATGATTTTGTTTTAGTACTATCATGTTAATAAGTGATCCAAGAGTGCTCTATGCTTTTTAAAAAGTAGAGCTTTAATAATGATTGTGAAAAATTATGGGACTACCATTGTTTTGATCAGTGAAGACCTCTTCAGGACCTTACATCTTACTGGACTGAGTTGAAATTACTACTACTAATATATATATATATATATATATATATATATAATAGATTTTAGAAAAGGCTCAATACATTCTAGGGAACGTAATCAGTGACCAAAATGTACTAACCAAGGTTTCACCAAAAGCCAATCAGCGTGGGAGTCTATCCCCTTTTCACTAGCGCTAGACCAAGGAGATTGTTTTTGGCATCTGAGGTGGAACGCCACATCTACCATCAGCTCCTTATTTTACCGCACAGATCCTGTGCTAATCATAACGCTGAGTTGGCGCGGGCCAGAATCGAACTAGGAACCTTGTGGTTTCTAGCCGAACGCTCTACCGACTGAGCTAACCCGGATATAATTTAAAAGAAAGAAAACTTAACAAACCAACATATGGCTATTATAAATTTATTTTGACCAGAAACTCAATATCAGCCTTGTCTCATCAGATAGCCTACTACATAAAGACTGAGCAAAAATAGAATTGAGAAAATACTTTTTTTCTTTTCTTTTTCTTTTATAAGAACAGCGAAAACTCTCATATATATATATATATATATATATATATATATATATATATATATATGTATGTATATATATATTCATACATAAGTATATATAGATTTATTTTTTTGATTACTTAAGGTTAGTTGAATGACAAACACAGGATTTTTCACATGGATTTTATTCAATGATATTATGGATTTTACAAGCCTGCAGTGTACTATTTCCTTTGGAATGAAGCATCAATAGGAATTTGATACTTTTCTTTTGTACTTTACATTTTACAATTGCGTGTTGAGAATTGCTCTATATAAAAAAGATTTGCAAAATACACATATCTATTCTTGACGTGTTGGATTTTAAAAGCACACAGATGTACTAACTGGTAATACCTGGATATTACTTTAAAAGCTGTTTTTGTATCATAACCTTTACAAGAAAAGAAATGAATTGAGATCTAAAAGTGGGACATTAATGGATATACATGTGGATACATTTCAAAATCAGAAACCTGGATTTTAAAAGCACACAGATGTACTAACTGGTAATACCTTTAAATCACACTTTTGTATCATAACCTTTACAAGCAAAGAAATGAACTGGGTTCTAAAAGAAGGACATTATTGGATATACATGTGGATGTATTTCAAAGACAGAATGCTGGATTTTAGAAGCATGTAGATGTACTGGCTGGTAAGAACAGATATTTATTAAAAACTTGTTTTCACATTGTGGATTTTATAAGCAAACAAATGAACTAAGATCTAAAAGCTGGACATTAATGGATATAAATGGGGTTACATTTCTAAGTCAGAAACCTGGATTTTAAAAGCGCATGGATGTACTAACTGGAAATACCTGGACATTACTTTAAATCCTGCTTTTGTATCATAACCTTACAAGAAAAGAAATGAGTCGAGATCTAAAAGTGGGTCATTGTTGGATATACATGTGGATACATTTCAAAATCAGAAACCTGGATTTTAAAAGCACACAGATGTACTAACTGATAATATCTGGATATTACTTTAAATCCTGCATTTGTTTTGTAACCTTTACAAGAAAAGAAATGAATCGAGATCTAAAAGCTGGACATTATTTGATATACATGTAGATACATTTCAAAATCAGGAATCTGGATTTTAGAAGCATGTAGATATACTGACTGGTGAGAAAAAGTGTTAATTAAAAACATGTTTTCACATTGTGGATTTTATAAGCAAACAAATTTTATTGAGATCTAAAGGCAGGACATTATTGGATGTACATGTGAACAGACATTTCACACAAAAAAATTTGTGTTTAGAACTTGAAGTGGAAAGAGAAAATGAAATTACAGGAAAAAATGAATAAAAAAATGAATAAAAAAAGAAAAAAAAAAGAAAGCAAAATGAAAAAAAATGAAAGAATGAATCAAAGAAAAAGCCAAATTAAACAACAACAAAAATCAGCAAAATCATATTAGCAAAATATTTGCTTAAAAATAATATGATAATACTTAGGAATGTTACTCTGATGTAATGATTAACAAGCTAAATTAAACAACAACAAAAATCAGCAAAAAAGCAGATAAGCAAAATATTTGTTTAAAAATACTGTGACAATCCTTGGGAATGTTGCTCTAATCAAATGGCTAATAAGCTAAATTAAACAACAGAAATCAGCAAAATTATATAAACAAAATATTTGCTTAAAAATACTGTGACAATCCTTGGGAATGTTGCTCTGATGTAACCATTAACCAGCTAAATTAAACAACAACAAAAATTAGCAAAATTATATAAGCAAAATATTTGCTTAAAAATACAATACTTGGGAATGTTGCTCTGATGTAAGGGTTAATAAGCTAATCTAACAGACCAATGAGTAGTGAGTTTGTTGCTCACTGAGTGCCCCACACTTGTGACTGTTTGCTAAGATAAGCCCATGCCAGTAGATACCTACAGTGTCATATTTATTCATTTTTAATGCCCATCTTATCTAGGGTGAAAGACACTTCCAATTAATCATATAACAAACAGATAAAAACTTGAACGACAATAAAGAAATGAAAATGAGAATAAAATAAAAGAGATTTGAAAATAAAACAAACATAAGTAAAAACCGCTATAAAGGAATGAATAATTCTGGCTTACTCTGAGTCGTTCTTGTTTACTGCCAGATCATAGAAGTTAAGCAACAATGAGCCTGTTCAGTTACTTAATTGGGTAATGGGGTGTCCCACTGTGGGGCAGTGGTCAGCAAGCTAGTCTCGCAGATCCATTACTACTGAATAGTGAAATCAAGGGACTCTTTACAACACAAGAATCTAATTTAAAATTGGCTCACATGTGACTATAAAGTGAAAACTGATTGGATCCATTGTAATCTCTTAGGAATCAAACAATGACCTGGATTTTTCTAAGGATCCCATTTTCTGTCAAAAAAATATTCTTCATTTCATAAGAAGACTGGAAAAGATACAAATCAAGATCATGAAAAAAAAATGTTCCGTGTTGTTTAATAACACCTGCCTACAAAATAACTTGATGCCAAAATATACAACATTTTATAAGAAGTAAACATCCTCACAAAAAAATTAGTCACTTAAATCTTGCAATATACATATAACTATATCAGGACATCCCAGCATAGTGTGATGGTTAACAAGCTACTTTTAAAAAAGCAGATAGTAAATGCATTTATCTCAACAAAATCTTTAAGGACTTCTCTAAAACATTTTCAAACAAAAATATCCTCAGTCCCCTGACACACATTGGACATCGCACATTTGACCCACTCTCTAAATATCAAATTCTCTTCTAAGACAACCGACTGACCCCCATAAAGATAAAAGTACCATTCTCCACACACCAACCCCACCCGACTTTCTTTCTCTCACCACTCACCCATTTACCTTTTCACTATAAAAGCAGAATATACAAGCACTTTAGTCAATGAAGTTTTGAGAAAACTTCAGCCGATAACAACACAAAATATCAATTGAATTTAGCTGTTTGTGTTGTTATATCCACATTTTCCTATATTCTCAACCAGATAACTATTAAATAGTGAATTTGATCTTTGCTGGATGTTCCCCATACTTACGTCATTGTGTTACATCCTACCCATCGTGAACCGGTTGGGTAAATACCTTGTGGGTAACCACTAAGAAACAGTCGGTACTGTAAGCAACTTAAGGCCTGACTAAGCCAAGCTTAGTAAATAATAAGATTCAATAAATAATCCTCAAAAGAAAAAAACAAAAACAAACAAACAAAAAAACCCAACAAGCCTCCTTTCCCTTTCACTTGAAAAATAAAAAAAGTTAATATCATTCGAGCAATGGCACAAAACCAGCAGGTTGTTTTAACACAGCCTCGATCATCAGTGATGGATGCTGGTGAAACGAAGACACGTGTACGGAGGCACAAGAGGGCAAAACCCTCAGTCCCTTCAGGCCTTCGTCGTCTCGGATCAGGATTACTTCCACCAATTATGGTTGACATCAAGATCTTCATGGTAAATGTTTTATTTTAATGTTATATATTATATTTTTTTGGTAAAATCGAACTTAACGGACCTAAATTCTATCATTGTAATTCACCCCTGCCAAAAGAAAATAGATATAAAAAATCAGGGAATTAACTGAATTTAATGAAATTTTCATAATTGATATATTAATGAATAAAAGATATAATGCACCAGTTATTTCATTTTAAAACTTTTACATTTTTTTTGGTCAGTTAACTTTGAACCACGTATCTCTGAGGCGTAACACAGATTCTCAGATATGTGGTTCAAAATTAACTCACCAGAAAAAATATAAAGATTTTAAATAAAATAACTGGTGCATTATATCTTTTATTTATTAATATATCAACACTGAAAATTTTATTAAATTTGGTTAATTCCTGGATTTTTAGTATTTTTTTCTTTCGGTAGGGTGACATACGATAATGGATTTTAGGTCCGTTAAGTTCGATTTAACCTTTTTTTCTTTGTGATTGTTATATGAAATACAATGTGTGACAGGGAGGAGTCAAAGTTTAAGCACTGGACATGTATACCGAAAAGTGGCAGGTCTCTTAATGAAAAATTGTGATATTGTTTGTTTGTTTGTTTTGTTTTACGGCATATCAACCTTCGTGGGTCATTGAATGCTGAGACAAGACAGTTCCAATTTGAAAACAAACTATAAAACTTGTCTCAATACATTTGAATTTGATGTTTTTGGTAAAACACAGGATTGTGTAAGTGCACCAATCTCTACACTAACCAAACTCCTAGCTCCATGTGAGCTTTTCTTGTCACCTAAATTGAAAATTCTTCTGTTTGGTTTCTTTGGTTTATTTGCTTAATGGCATATCAACCTGCATAGGTTATTTAATGCCAAAGCCATCCTGTAGAAGAACAGCAGTGATACTATTTAAGCCATGGCTTGGAGGATGAGGGTATTCATACCTTGCTGAAGGGTATTATTCCAATTGAATGTAATAGTGTGACTGCTGCCTTAACACACACACACACACACACACACACACACACACACACATATATATATATATATATACACAACACACATACACATACATAAGACACATATACATACACAACATATGCAAATATATATACACACAACACATATATAAACTCAAATATTTACACACACAACATATATATAGACACACATATATACACATAACACATATATAGACACACATATATACACACTCAACACATTTATAGATACACGTAGACACACAACACATATATAGACACACATATATAGACACAAAACACATATATAGAAACACTTATATACACAATACATATACAGACACTCAACAAATATAGACACACATATATACACACAAAACATATAGCAGCAATAGCATAATCTTTACAGATCATTGTTGTCCCTCACAATCTTATAACTCCACCACCAGAACCTTTCCTTTCATGAGCCCTCAAATGACTGATCAAACCCGCTGTAGATCCACAAAGTTTGATGCAAATGTGACATAGGAAGGACATCCTTCCCGTTGAATCAGATGATAAAATTTGATACTTATGCACGACCATATGTCTCTTAAGACCAGAAGCTGACTTACAGACTTTGTTACAGATTGCACTAAACACATTGTTTGTTCCTGGAGTTTGCATGAATTGCCCCTGATGAGATTTCGTATGATTGATATAAACCGCATTAGAAAGCAGAATTCGACCAAATGTATGACATTTCCAACCCTCCATGTTCTCTCCAATACATATATACACACACTTATATACACAATACATATATAGACACACATATATACACACACAGACAGACAGACATAGGCAGAGAGAAACTACTAAAGATGCCAGTTTAGGAAATCCTAAATAGGTGACCTTTGACCTGTATTTATTTATTTAAGATGACTGCAGTTAAGACAGAATGATTTGATCTTTTTGTTTAATGACATATTAACCTTTTTTGGCCAATTAATGTCAAAACCATCCTTGTAGAAGAACAGCAATGGTACTATTTTACCCATAGCTGGGAGGATGACGTCATTTATACCTTTACAAAGGATATAAAATTCTTTTGAGTGTCAGAGCTTTAAGTATATGGAGGACATTAAAAGAAGTACAGCTTCAAACCATGTCAAAAGAGAAATGTTCATTAGGTACCAAGGGTGTTGAAGTCTGAGTTATCTAACTTGATAATTGTAAATACGTAGTTATGTCCCTTACTTCTGTATATGTCTTCACATTCAGAATAAACATGGTGGTTAGTCTAATGTGTGTTAATATGGAGTTCTAAAGAGAACAAAGGGGAGTATTTTGAAGAAAAATTAATGTTTCATTTATTGTTCATTTCTGTCTTGGTAAATACACACCTTATATATATGTAAAAGGTTGTTTGCATTTCTCATAGTGCTAATAACCTTGGGAAAGGTATGCATCCAACTACTCTCCCTCCAGCTATGGGTAAATAGTAGAGCAGACTGGGCTCTTTAACATTGGCTAGGTAACCAGTCTTGAAGAAGGAAAACTTTTAAACCCCCGCTTAAGAAATTGACCTTGTATCTTTAAGCTTTAAGTACATGGAGGCAGGCTTGGTCAATCACATGAAATCACATGAGAGCTACCCGACTGCAATTGTTGTCTCTACCATGCCACACTTTGATTCCCAGCATGATCCCCAACATGAGGACATTTTTTATGTTCCTGCTGCACAAAAGTGTGTTGAACAGCTGGTGTGATGGTCTCAAGCTTCACATGAAAATTCACAGTGATGAGTATACAACACCTGTCGACTCAGTCAACACCGATCGTTATGTGTGCCAGATATGTTATGCAAGACTTTGGCTGGATTGAAAAGTCATGAACGAGCTCACAAACAGACAATAAATGAAGGAGTGGCAGTCGCCTGACAGGACGTTGGAATCAATATATGGAGGACATTAAAAGAAATACAGTATCACACAATGACAAAAAAGACCTTTTCAGTGGAATACCAAGGTGAATATTTTGAAGAAAATTAATATTTCATTCATTGTTCATGTTGTGGCCTGGTTAGGAGCCAGAATAAAGACACAAGAGAGGAAACGAGTTAAACAAATATATTAACAAAGAACAGTAGTACAAACATATACAAATGAGAAGGTAAGTCACGAGGCGGTCTTATCAACTGTCCACTGAAATATTGACTCTCGCTTAAGAGCAGAATCTGCTGTTATCTATAGTTGGAAGAGTTCATGCGTGCAGGGTAAATTACCATAACAGTTCATTTCTGTCAAGGTAAATACAGTTCAGTCACAATCCTTTTTTTAATGCACCTTATATGTATGTAAAAGGACAAGGTTGTTTGCGTTTCTCATAGCACTAATACACTTGGGAAAGATATGCATCAACAATTCTCCCTCTAGGTATGGGTAAATAGTTGGACGGACTAAGATCTTTAACCTTGGCTTGGTAATCAGGCTAGAAGATGGAAAACTCTTAATTCAAACCTGTTAAAGCTCGCTTAAGAAATTGACCTTATATCACATCCTGCTCATGTGGAGGGGTTGGTAAAGTTATTTATTAAGCTTAACTTAAATTTGGCACACAAGGCCAGAAGTATGGGACACTCAATGAGAATCAAACTCAATATCAATGGTCTACAAATCTAGCTTTCTAACCATTACACAATGTACAGTGTCATATATATATATATATATATATATATATATATATATATATATATATATAAGTCATGTTGAAAAAATAAATGAAAGAAAGTATAGAATGGATAAAATAGGATATTTTAATCAATTTTACTTACACGTGTTTCGGTCAGGAGTTTATACATGTGTACATTATTCAAACTATTATTATTTTTTAAATAACCAAATGAAATGAAATGATAATAATAGAAAAAATGTAGAAATGTTCCGCACATCAGAGTAAATCCTTATTTGAAATGAAATTCGTTGGAAAAAGCGGAGAATTTTTTAAATGTTCGAAAAAATAACTTTTTTTAAAATTCACGTTCGAGAAAGACGGTTAATGACGTCATATCGCATGCAAACAGATTTTGACGCGGAGAGAAGTTTTGTGGAATTCTAAATTTTCAAGGCAAAACTTTCACAAATTAAAAATCTACATATCAATATTTGAGAAGAGATATCAATTGGTTCTGGCCAAGAAAAGTCCATAGTTAAAGCCTTAGATTCTGTTTTTAGAAATTCAACAAAAAAAAGTTTTTTTTATTGAACATCTAAATGATGCTGTATTGACAAAAATTGGAAAAAAAATATTTCATAAATATTTTATTTGGTAAATTTGGCCTTGCTTTCTTAAGAGCTTTTTTTTGCACATATTTATATTATATCAAGTATTCCTATCTTATACAACTAATTTGCAAACAGGTCTATTTGAGTCATAGACAATAACCTGACAGGTTCTACCACTCCGGGTTACAGTGAACCTGGGAGTAGTAGTAATAAAGGGTTCTCCAGAACTCCAAAACTGCAGTTTTAATAACCCCCCAAAAGGGCACATATATTGGCTAGCAAGAGCTTTGGGTGTTTTATGGTTTAAAGGTAGCCGGATATTCTTGGTGTGTGTTCTTAGGGTTTTCTGTTTACCCATCTCATTTGGTGGCCGCACTGAAAAGGAAGGAATTTAAGGAACGAAAAGAGACAAAGGCAGAAGGTGGTTTTATGACTTAGGCTTTATTGACCGGGTCATAGTCGACCGTGGCAAGGGGATATCCCCCTGGCTAGTAGGAGTAACCAGACCCAGTTGAGGCCTAAACTTGAATGGCCGAAATATTCTCTTGGGAATCGGGATTCAGTCCTTTTTGTCGCACATGCCCGGAGGGTTCTTTCGGTGAAGGTATATGGGAGTTTTTTTTTAAAACTCTAATTTTATTTTAATCCCCACACATACCTCCTATGACACAAACCATCCAAGTAAGATGTATAAGACATGCTGGACACTTCTGGAGAAGCAAGGACGAACTCACAAGTGACGTTCTCTTGGTCATACCCAGGACAATTTTTTTTAGAAGTTCTTACCCCTCAACAAGAGTCAATGTATTTTAAGTCCTTAATTTTACTTAAGGTTAATTAGAATTTAACGGACCTAAATTCCACTATCGTGTGTCACCCTACAGAAAAAATCAGGGAATTAACCGAATTTAATGAAATTTTCACTATTGATATATAAATGAATAAAAGATATAATGCACCAGTTATTTTATTTAAAAACTTTTACATTTTTCCAGCTCAGTTAACTTTGAACCACGTATCTTTGAGGCATAACACAGATTCTCAAAGATACATGGTTCAAAGTTAACTGACCTGAAAAAATGTAAAAGTTTTTAAATAAAATAACTGGTGCATTATATCTTTTATTCATTTATATATCAATAGTGAAAATTTCATTAAATTCGGTTAATTCCCTGATTTTTTGGTATTTTTTTCTTTCGGCGGGGTGACGTACGATGGTGGAATTTAGGCCCGTTAAGTTCGATTTAACCTTACTTAATATACTGACATTAAAAAAAAAAGTTGCAAAAAACTGTTACTGTTCTTCTACATTTCTTTGGCATTAAATAACCCAGGATGGTTGATATATTAAACAACCAAACCAAAACAGGCACATTTTTTTGGCCTGCTAGTATATATACGTACACTCACATATGTTCTTCTTATGTTAATGAGATACTGACGTCATCAAATAAGTGCCGAGCTTTTTTTATTATAAAGAGCCGTTCTTGTGTGTGTCTGCACGCTTAATTCACCAATTAAATTGTAAATTTTAAGCATTGGCGTATGCCAACCAAACAAAAGGCGGCCATCAAAGGAGAAAGTGAGGCTAGTCATTCAAAAGCCATAAACATCTTTTAATGCAGTCACTTAGACATTAACAGACAAACACCTGGTCTTTGAAATACCCGGTGCGTCAGATATTTGAGAACACGCTTTTAGCGGAAGACGACCTTATATAATGCTCCGCGGCATGATTATATATATATATATATATATATATATATATATATATATATATATATATATATATATATATGTAAAAATGGAAATTGGAAATGAATCCGACAATATGAGGAAGAATGAATAAAGAAAAGAAAGAATAGAATGGATAATAAAAGATGAATTTAATCAATATCACTTACACATGTGTTTCGGTCAGTTCATCTGTGTGAAAATATTTCGCACACAAGAGAAGATTCGACCTTCATCAGAGTGAAATAAAAATTCAAAATAAAATTTCACTCTGATGAAGGTCGAATCTTCTCTGTGTGCGAAATATTTTCACACAGATGAACTGACCGAAACACATGTGTAAGTGATATTGATTAAATTCATCTTTTATTATCCATTCTATTTCTTTCTTTCTTTATTCATTCTTCCTCATATATATATATATATATATATATATATATATATATATATATAATATATATCAACCCCTCTGTACAAGCAGGATGCGACACAAGGTCAATTTTTAAGTGGAGTTTAACAAGTTTGAATTCAGTTTTCCTTCTTTTAGACTGGTTGCCTAACCAAGGTTAAAGAGCCCAGTCTGCACTACTATTTATCCATAAATAGAGGGAGATTAGTTGGATTCATACCTTTCCCAATGGTATTAGCGCTAGGTAAAATGCAAACAACCCCGTCTAGGATTTGAACTCGTCTTGTCGTGTCCATTTCCTACGACCGTAACCATTGCACCACCACGCGCTTCCTTATATTTACCAACCCCTCCGCACGAGCAGGATGCGACACAAGGTCAATTTCTTAAGCAGAGTTTAACAGGTTTGAATTCAGAGTTTTCCTTCTCTTAGACTGGTTACCTAGCCATGGTTAAAGAGCCCAGTCTGCCCTGCTACACAGGGGTAACATGTTCTCATTCCGCTAACCATAGCTGGGGTACAGGTGTTAAGCTGTGTTAATTATTATTCTATGTTACTGCTGCCTCCTGACCAAATTCTGAGAAATAACTTTTTATTTGTCTATTTTTTGTAACAAATTTTTTGTACGATAATTTTTATGACTTGAAAATGAATTAGAGAATTACTAGCTAATTTTTTACTAAATAGTACAGATTTTTTAGCTAGAATTGATATATATAATATAATATATATATATATATATATATATATATATATATTTACCAAATTTACCAAACCCTCCGCATGAGCAAGATGTGACACAAGGTCAATTTCTTAAGCGGAGTTTAACAGGTTTGAATTCAGAGTTTTCCCTCTCCTAGACTAGTTACCTAGCTATGGTTAAAGAGCCCAGTCTGTCCTATTATTTACCCATAGCTGGAGGGAGAATTGAATTCATACCTTTCCCAAGGGTATTAACGCAATGTGAAATGCAAACATCTTCGTCTAGGAATTGAACTCGGGTCGACGAGTCCATTTTCTATGACTCTAACCATTAGATCACGCGCCTCCGTGGCATGGTTATAAGGAATACTATGAAAATTATTAAAGAAAATTAAACCTCTATGGAGTGTAGGGGAATAATTTACAAGTTACTATGAAGCAGAGAGAAAATAAACCAACCCCGTGAACGAGGAATTTGCTTGAAGTCACTGCATCAGAGATTGCCATTCAAAAATTGGTCTGTTCAGCCATTTACGCAGATGCAGATTAAAAAAAGTGGACACTACGCCATCGTCTTTAATAGACGGAAGGATGCCAACACTATGAAGCAGAGAGAAGATAAATGATGAGTATTTCTCTGAATGTTTGAGATGAGGCTTGATGATTAGTATTATCTGCGTTATTCGGACTATTGTCCCCATCTTTATTGTTATTTGTACAACGTTTCGGCCGATATGCCCTCCGGCCTTCTTCAGGTATTTCTTGTCGGACTCGGGAACCTTCTCGGACTCGGGAACCTTCTTTTCGAACTCGGGAGTTTTCTTGTCGTAATCGGAGGCCATCACGGAACTTTGAACCTAACCGAGTCCAAGAAGAAATACCTGAAGAAGGCCGGAGAGCATATCGGCCGAAAACGTTGTACAAATAACAATAAAGATGGGACAATATATATATTATTATATATATATATATAATATATTATATTATATATTATATATTATGAACAAAAAGTAATAAGACAAGCAGGAATATTTCTTATATGTTGTTTATTCTCAACTAGTTTCGACCTTAGGTCATCGCCAGGAGAAAATTTCTTATTTGAAGAAATTGTTATAGATTTTTTGAAAGGGAGCATTATAGAAGAATTATAAAAATTGAAGTGTTTTTGAGGGTTTGACATGTTATTAAAATCCGGGTAGACGAGTGTGTTAGTAGTAGCATGTCCATTTGTTCCGTGAAGAACCTCTATGAGGTGGGTTATTTTTTTAATGCCCTTATATATGTGAGGGATATATATATATATATAGGTTTTTGTAACGGCCACGCATGAGTTTCGACGTGTGCGTGGCTCCCCACGGTAAAATGACTCAATGTGTCAATTCTGTCTTGCTGGGAAGTCGGAAATAAATCTGACCTGTTGAATTCTCTTTACTTTTATGTATGTGTACAATAAGTGGAACATCATTTTGTTTTGTATTTACTGTGATATTTTATGATACCCCTCTACCCAGGCAACGACGGGTAGCCGATTCTAGTTTTATTATAAGGGTGTCTTTGTATTTGATTGATTTTGTTTCTGATCCACGGAAAACAAGTTTCTTTTCAAGTCTTGACAACATTTTCCTTTTCTTGTGTTTTTATCAAACCGGATCGTTAACAATTAAATGACACGCTTAAGTGATTCTCTTTGAAAACCACAAAAAGAAAAGAGGAGATTAGTTTATCTCGATATTTGAATATGTCGGTCATTAGGAGTGAATATATATCGACGTCAGTCCCTACTTACCTGTTAATCTATGTATCTTTGTTATTACCTATTTGGGGATTAATTCACACGCACACACACACACACACAGAGAGAGAGAGAGAGAGAGAGAGAGAGAGAGAGAGAGAGAGAAGGGGCACCATTACACACATACAACAAACACATACGCGCACTCATATTCGAATACAAACAGAAACTCGTAAGCAAACTTACAAATATTCACAAAAACACACACACACACACACACACACGCACGCACCACACACACACACACACTACACACACTCGCACGAACCATCACACCCGCATCCACACATATTCGTATACAAAAAGAAACTAGCAAACATACGAGCACGCATTCATATACACCGCACATGCACACGCACACACACTTACGCACCATCACACACATACACAAACACACACGCGCACACGTACACATTCGTATACAAAAAGAAACTCGTAAACATACTCACACACATTCACACACACACACACACACACACACACACACACACACACACACACACACACACACACGCGCGCGCGCGCGGCGCGCGCGCGCACACACACATTATTTTTATACAAACATAAACTCACAAACACACTTGAGCAGATTCACACACACACACCACACACACACACACACACACACACACACACACACAACACTTTCTTTCTCTCTTACACTCACGCACCGACACACGCACACAGGCGCGCATACATACATTTTAGTATACAAACAGAAACTCGCAAACACTAAAAAAAATAAAAAAAATCCAAACAGAAAATTGGTTGTGAAATTTCAAAGTTAAAAAACTCACAATTTTTTTTTTTTAAAAGATTGTTTTGTATCATATTTTCAAGATTGTTTCATAAAAAAAAACTTTATTCACTGAGAATAGGCTAGTCTGGTATAGGGCCACTATATTAGAGCATCCAATGAGGCTTGAGCTTCTGTTGTCTGTTGACCTATTTCATACACGCACACTCTGGCACCATCACACCCGCATCCACACACACTCGCACATACACTCGCAAACACACATACGCTAACACACACACACACACACACACTCACGCGCCTACACATGCATACACACACACACACTCACATTTCGAATACACATATACTTACCAACACACACACAATCGCATACATTCACGTGCATACACACGCACACTCATTCACAAGCAGACGCATTCACAACGTCATTCAGGCGTTATACACACACAAACATACATGCACTCACACTCATTAGCATACGCATACACACTCTTTCTCACATACACACTCAAATTAAAACACACATACACAGTTATACACACAACAAACCGTATATTCGCTTATCAAATTTTGTTTTTCAAAAGATATGTATGCGTGTATAAAAAGAAGAAATGAAATCTATCTATCTAATGAGAAATTATATATATATACTAGAAGTGACTACCCAGCCGCATCTGGGTTGAGGGGGGGGGTAAAAAAGGCTAGTCTCGCAGATCCATTATTGTTGAATCGCGAGTTGGATCTTTGCAGGATGCCCCATTAAAATCCCTATGTAAAAAAAGACAGTGCGTTGATACAGACACTCTTAAAATGAAAAATTAATGTCTCCAATTTAAGATATTGAATGCAAAAAAAAAAAAATCCTTGTTGTTGTTATTTGAATTTTATTTTTTAATTATCTTCACGAATATAAATAACCTCCGATCAATCGGCTGGTCATGTCAAGCCCTAGCACCTATATGATTTCCCCAACCCTATTGCCTTTATGGCAAGCCTCAACCCCTTTTTATCATATGGGTGCTAGAAGGCGGTGACTGAGGGTCTACATGTCCTGGGAATGACGTTAAACACTATCTGATGGTGAGGTTCCAGTTTTGGAGGTTTGGGGAATGTGGAGCACCCCTTCATCACCATTGCTCCCTGGTCCACTCGGATCCGGAGTGGTAGTACCTGTTAGGGTCCCATCTATGGGTTAAATAGAAAAACATAAGTTTATAAACAATTGTATTATGCATTAAGAATGAATTTATTTCACAACTTTGTCGGCATTAAATAACCCACTGAGGTTGATATGCTGTAAAACAAAACAAACAAAAACAAACAAACGAATATAAATAAAATCTTCATAATTTTTGTTAAAAAAATCAAAATCTGGTGATAGTGAATGTATATACTATATATGTATTTACTTTATAATTAATTGTTTTATTTTCATCGTTTCCTACACACACACACACACACACACACACAACACACACACACATATATATATATATATATATTATGTGTGTGTGTGTTGTGTCCTTGACATGCACACTCCACTTTTGGTCTTTAATTAAGCTAGATGGGGTTCTTAGGGTTTTTGTTTTTGTACCCCATCTCATTTGGTGGTCGCACTGAAAGGATGGAATTTAAGGGAACGAAAAGGAAAGAGACAGAAGAAAGAAGGTGGTTTTTATGATTTAGGCTTTATTGACAGTCATAGTCGCCTGTGGCAAGTGAATATTTCCCTGGCAGTAGGAGCGGACTAGATCCAGTCAAGGCCCCAACTGGGAATTGCCGAGATATTCTTTTTTTGGGGGGGGGGGGGTCGGGGGACCGTCCATTTTTCCTCCGGTGAAGGCCCATGGGAGTTTGTTTTGTTTTATTAATTTTTATTTTTATAGTTTTATCTAATCCCCAAATATCCAGAGTCTAACAGCAAATTCTGAAAGGGAGAGTGGCCATTTTTAAAAAATAGTTTTACAACATAAGCAATTAAGAAATAGCACAAATCGACAAATATTCGAAAACAAAAAAAAACCCAACCCAAAATACACCCCCCCCCAAAAAAAACCCCAAACAAAATAAAAAAATAGTTGAAAAGCCCGTCTCTTTGGAAACCAGAATTTATCGCCTCGGTATGAAGAGGCATAGAATTACGTCGACTGCACCCCTCTGCCATATTTTCATGTTCTCTCTAGTTTAATGTTTGTTGGCACCATTTTAGATAAACGACATTTCCAAAACCCATCCTTTGGACCGGTTATGTTAAATTAATAGCGTCATCCAGAGCGGCCTCCCTCCAGGCCAATTACCTTTGACCCCTTAACTTAAAGAGGCAGGGCTGGGTTTATTGCCCAGCGCCAGCACCCCCTTGTAATGGGGAATGCCGAATGGATCGACGCAATTTTTGTCTTTTCCCACCCATGAGCTTCGGCTTGTGGTGCGGCCCACGTTAAAACGAGGCCTTGTGCCCATCCCATACAAGTGGGGTATGAGGAATACCCACTATTTTGCAAAACGAAGTATTGACAAACCACACCTATTTGTAAGCGACGTGTCCTTACCAGCCCCTCAGTCCAGTGACAACTAAACATGTAACAATTTCCTAGAGTTACAAAAGATTCAAATATTTTAGTTATAAAATGTTTTAACATCAGCAAGTAACCCTTATTGAAAAAAGATATATTGTTTTTTTTTCGGCATTTATCTACGTTGCCTAGCAACCCACAAAACTGTATTCGTTGGCTCAGCTGAGCTCAATTAACCTTTCAAATTTTCATTTGTTCAACAAGGCCGCTAAAAACATTGGAGTTTTTTTTCTGAGATGGGGTGCGGTGGGGGTGTCTGTTTGTTCGTAACTTTCTTATTGAAGAAACTGATGTTGATAACAGCTACCCGTACGGAAAATAAAATCGGTTCGACAGACTTTTTTAGTTCGTTCTGTTAATTCTTGTTTACTGTTCTTTTTGTTGTCGTTCAGTATTTTTTGGTTATGTTTCCTTTTTATTCTCTCCCGTAACTCTTGTTTCTGTTCTTTTTGTAATTAATGGTTCTGTTTCCTTTTTCTTTCTTTGTTGTGAATTTTGTTTTCTATTTCTTCGCAATTCTTGTTTACTGTTTCTTTATTGTTTCGTTTAGTATTTTTGGTTATGTTCGTTTTATTTCCTCTCCCGTAAATCCTGCGTTCTGTTTCTTTTTGTAATCATGCCGTTCTGGTCCTTTTCTTTCTTTGTGTGAATTTGGTTTCTTTCTGTAATTCTGTTTCTGTTTCTTTTTGTTTCGTTTAGTATTTTTTGATATGTTTCGTTTTTATTCTCTCCCGTAAAATCTTGTTTTCTCTTTCTTTTTGTAATTCATGGCTTCTGTTTCCTTCTTTCTTTGAGGAATTTTGTTTCTGTTTCTTCTGTAAATTCTTTGTTTCTGTTTCTTTACGTTTCGTTTAGTATTTGGTCATTGTTTTCGTTCTTATTTATCTCCCGTAAATCTTGGTCTGTTTCTTTTGTAATTCATGGTTCTGTTTCTTTTTTCTTTCTTTGTGTGAATTTTGTTTCTAGTTTCTTTCTGTACTTCTTGGTTTTGTTTCTTTTTGTAATTTGTATTTTGTTGTTTTTGTAATCTTGGTTTCAGTTCCTTTTTTGTTTCTTTTGCAATTTGTTTCTTTTTGTTAATTTCTTGGTTTATTTCTTTTGTTTCTTTTTTTGGCTGGTAGGATTTATCTTGTGTCCCATCCATGTATATTGTGGCTGAAGTTCCATTTCCGCGTCCTATCCCCACAACGCTTCCTGTCACGGGAGGCCACTGCTCTCCTTATACTCATTCAAGGGGTAACCTCTAGATATTTTGTTAGGACGAAACTGATTCCAATTAGGCCTGTGTTAAATGTTTAAATGTTTCTAATTGCATTGTCCTGTGTTTCAAAGCATTTAATGTTGTGTTCCATTTTTGTGACAAACAAAGGGGTGGGGAGGGATAGCTAACGTATTGGACTTGCGACGTCGTAGTAAGCGTCGACGCACTTCGCGCTATAAACGTTCACTTTTGGACATATCCTCGGCAAAAGGTATGAACCCTCTCAATCCCCCAACATATGGGTTAAATATTTCCACTACTGTTCTTCTACAAGGATGGCTTTGGCCATTAGATAACCCACGATATGTCGATATGTCATTTAATTGTCCAAAGTAAAAACAGGTCAAAATAACATCCCAATTTCGCAGTTTTTTATTTTCCATCAGTACTAGTTCTCATTTTTGAGCGAGTTCACTGTGGCGTACGGATAACATGCTGGACTGCGAGTGAGTTCGAACTCAAGTCGCACTGTAATGTTCAATTTCGAACTAATTACCCTCGGAAAGGTATGAAACCCCTCATCCCACTGCTATGGGCTAAATATACCATACTGTCTTCTACAAGGATGGCTTCGGCATTAAATTAACACACGAAGGTTTGATGTCTTTAAACGAAAAAATCAAAACCAAAACCAAACTTAACCAGAAGCACTTGTTAATACTCAAATTTCCCCGGTCTGAACGTGGATTCCTTTTGAGACTACAGGAAAAACTAAATGCAATGTTCAAGTTTAATCAGTGGATTTATGATTAGGGTTGCTGACCTGCAAAAATAAAAAGAACGATCTCCTAGAGTGTACTTAAAGAAACAGATGGCGGGAGAAATATCTTGCTTGATGCATGCGTTTTTGTTTCAAGCAATATTGGATAAAGTTTCCTCGTCAGACTCCGACGTTGGGGTTGACTGACTGTTCATGTCTGTCCGGGTTTTTTTCATAGGATCAACTTCACGTATGGGGATTATATTATGATGACGTCTGCTAAGGTATGTCAATCAAATGTGTTCAATAATATGTGCGAAAGAGGACGAGAGTGTGTATGTGTGTCAGAGAGACAGTAGAGAGAGACAGCAGAGAAGACAGAACAGACGAGCGTGTCTGTACACATATTATTGAACACATTTGATTGACCATACCTTTAGCAGACAGTCATCATAAATATATCCCCATACGTGAAAGTTTGATCCTATGAAAAAAACCCGGACAGACATGAACAGTCAGTCAACCCCACGTCGGGAGTCTGACGAGCGGAAACTTTATCCAATATTTTGCTTGAAACAAAACCATCATCAACACGATATTTCTCCCCCATCTGTTCTTTAAGTACATCTAGGAGATCGTTTTCTTTTATTTTTCAGGTCAGCAACCCTATCATAAATCCACTGATTAAACTGAACATATGCATTTAGTTCCTGTTAGTCTCAAAGAATCCCAACGTTCAGCCGGGAAATTTTGGATAGGTATTACCAAGTTGCTTCTGGTTAAGTTTTTTTGGTTTTGATTTTTTTTCGGTTTAAAAACATCAACCTTCGTGTGTTATTTAATGCCGAAGCCATCCTTGTAGAAGAACAGTAGTGCGTATTATTTAGCCATAGCAGTGGGGATGAGCGGGTTTCATTACCTTTCCGAGGTATTAGTTTCGAAATTGAACATTTACAGCGACTGAGTTCGAACTCACTCGCAGTCCGCATGTCTATCCCGTACGCCACAGCTGACTCGCTCCAAAATGAGACTAGTACTTGATGGGAAAAATATTAAAACTGCGAATTGCGATGTTAATTTTGACCTCGTTTTTATTTTGCGGTCAATTTAAATTGACATATCAACATTCGTGGGTTATCTAAATGCCAAAGGCCATCCTTGTAGAAGAACAGTAGTGGCTAATATTTAAACCCATATGTGGGGGATGAGAGGCGTTCATACCTTTGCCGAGGATATGTCCAAAAGTGAACGTTATAGCGCGAGTGCGGTTCGAACGCCTTACTACGACGTTCGCAAGTCCAATACGTTAGCTATCCCTCCCCCACCCCTTTGTTTGTCACAAAATGCCGACACACAAAATACACAGCTGCATTTTTTAAATGCTTGAAACATCAGCGACAATGCAATAGAAACATTTAAACATATTAACACAGGCCTATTGGGATCAGTTTCGTCCTAACAAAATATCTAGAGTTACCCCCCTTGATGAGTAGGAGACAGTGGCCTCCGTGACAGGAGCCGTTGTGGGGGATAGGACCGGAAATGGAACTTCAGCCACAATATACATGCGATTGGGACACCAAGATAAAATCCTACGCCAAAAAAATAGAAACCAAAAGAAATAAAACAAGAATTACAAAAAGAAACAAAATTGCAAAAAGAAACAAAAAGAACTGAACCAAGATTTACAAAAACAAACAGAAATACAAATTACAAAAAGAAACCAAAACCAAGAAGTTACAGAAAGAAACAGAAACAAAATTTCACACAAAGAAGCAAAAGAAACAGAAACCCATTGAATTACAAAAAGGAAACAGAACCAAGATTTTACGGGAGGATAATAAGAACGAACAATTGACAAAAAATACAAACGAAAACGAAAAAGAAACAGAAACAAGAATTACAGAAAGAAAACAGAAAACAAAATTCACTCAAAGAAAGAAAAGGAAACAGAACATGAATTACAAAAAGAAAACAGAAAAACAAGATTTACGGCTGAGAGGAATAAAAACGAAACATAATTCAAAAAATACTAAACGAAACAAAAAAGAAACAGAAAAACAAGAAATACAGAAAGAAAAAAAATTCACGACCAAAGAAGAAAAAGGAACCAGAACATGAATTACAAAAAGAAACAGAACCATGATTTACGGGAGAGAATAAAAACGAAACATAACAAAAATACTAAAACGAAACAATAAGAAACAGTAACAAGAATTGCCAGAAAGAAATAGAAACAAAATTCACACACAAGAAAGAAAAAGGAAAACAGAACCATTAATTACAAAAAAGAAACAGAAACAAGAGTTACGGGAGAGAATATAAAAGGAAACATTAACCAAAAAATACTGAACGAACACAAAAGCAAACAAGTAACAAGAATATTACAGGAAACGAAACTAAAAAAGTCTGTCGACCGATTTTATTTTCCGTTTACGGGTAGCTGTTATCACATCCAGTTTCTTCAATAAGAAAAGTTTACGAACAAACAGGACACCCCCACTCGCACCCCATCTCAGAAAAAAAAACTCCATGTTTTACGCTTGCTGAACAAAGAAAATTTGAAAGGTTATTGAGCTCAGCTGAGACCAACAATTACAGTTTTGTGGGTTGCTAGGCAACGGTAGATAAATGCCGGAAAAAAAAAACAAATATCTTTTTCAATAGCGGATACTCTCTATGTAAACATCTTTATAACTACAAATATTTGAAATCTTTGTAACTCTAGGAATTGTTACATGTTTTAGATCACTGGAACCTGAGGCTGTTAAGGGACACGGTCGCTTACAAATAGGTGTGGTTTGTCATACTTCGTTTATCTACAAATAGGGGTATTTTTCCTCATACCCCACTTGATGCGGATGGGCAGAGAGGGCCTCGTTTTTAACGTGGGCCCACCCACAAGCCGAAAGCTCATCGGGTGGGAAAGAACAAACATGCGTCGATCCCTTACGGCATTCCCCATCAAGGGGGTGCCTCAGCGCTGGGCAATAACCCAGGCCCTGCCTCTTTAAGTTAAGGGGGCAGGCTATTGCCTGGAGGATGGCCTCTGGATCGACGCATTAATTTAACATAACCGGTCCAAAGGATGGTGTGGAAATGTCGTTTATCTAAAATGGGCAACAAACATAAAACTAGAGAGAACATGAAATATGCAGAGGGTGCAGTCGACGCTATTCTATGCCTCTTCATACCGAGGGCGATAAATTTCTGGTTTCCAAAGAGACGGCGCTTTTCAACTATTTTTTATTTGTTTGCGGGTTTTTTGGGGGGTGGTATTTGGGGTTGGGTTTTCTTTTTGTTCGAATATTGTCGATTTTGTGCTATTTCTTAATTGCTTATGTTGTAAAACTATTAAAAATGGCCACTCTCCCTTTCAGGAATTTGCTGTTAGACTCTGGATATTTGGGGATTAGATAAAACTAAATAAAATTAAAATAAAAAAACAAAACAAACTCCCATGGGCCTTCACCGGAGGAAAAAATGGACGGTCCCCCGACCCCCCCCCCCCCCAAAAAAAGAATATCTCGGCAATTCCAGTTGGGGCCTTGACTGGATCTAGTCGCTCCTACTAGCCAGGGAATTTCACTTGCCACAGGCGACTTATGACTGTAATAAAAAGCCTAAATCATAAAACACCTTCTTTCTCTGTCTCTTTCCTTTTCGTTCCCTTAAATTCCATCCTTTTTCAGTGCGACCACCAAATGAGATGGCGGCTACAAAACAAAAACCCTAAGAACACCCATCTAGCTTAATTAAAGACCAAAAGTGGGAGTTGTTCATGCTCAAGGGACACACCACCACACACACATACTATCATATATATATATTATATTGTGTGTGTGTGTGTGTGTGTGTGTTGTGCTGTGTGTTGTGGTGAGGAACGATGAGAAATAAAACAATTAATTATAAAGTAAATACATATATAGTATATACATTCACTATCACCAGATTTTGGATTTTTTTCAACAAAAATTATGAGATTTTATTTATATCGTTTGTTTGTTTTTTGTTTGTTTTGTTTACAGGCATTCAACCTCAGTGGTGTTATTTAATGCGCACAAAGTTGGAATATAAATTCATTCTTAATCCATAATACCAATTGTTTATAAACTATGTTTTTCTACATTTAACCATTAGATGGCGACCCTAACAGGTACTACCACTCCGGATCGAGTGGACAGGAGCACATTGGTGATTGAAGGTGCTCCACATTCCCCAAACCTCCCAAACTGGAAACCTCCACCATAGATAGATGCTTTAACGTCATTCCAGGACATGAGACCCTTCAGTTCACCGCCTTCTAGCACCCATATTTTTGATAAAAAGGGTTTGAGGCTTGCCATTAATAGGCAATAGGGTTGGGGAAATCATATAGGTGCCTAGGGCTTGACATGACCAGCCGATTGATCGGAGTTATTTTATATTCGTGAAGATAATTAAAAAATAAAATTTCAAATAACAAAACAAGGCATTTTTTTTTTTTTGCATTCATATCTTAAATTGGAGGGACATTATTTCATTTTAAGAGTGGTCTGTATCAACGCACTGTCTGCTCTTTTTACATAGGCGATTTAATGGATCCTGCAAAGATCCAACTCGCGATTCAAACAATAATGGGATCTGCGAGACTAGCCTTTTTACCCCCCCCTCAACCAGATCGCTGGGTGTCACTTCTAGTATATATATATAATTTCTCATTAGATAAGATAGATTTCTTCTTCTTTTTATACACGCATACATTATCTTTTGAAAAACAAATATTGATAAGCGGAATATACGGTTTGTTGTGTGTATAACTGTGTATGTGTGTTTTTATTGAGTGTGTATGTGCAGAAAGAGTGTTGTAATGCGTATGCTAATGAGGTGTGAGTGCATGTATGTTTGTGTGTGTATACGCCTGAATTGACGTTGTGAATGCGTCTGCTTGTGAATGAAGTGTGCGTGTGTATGCACGGAATGCTTATGCGATTGTGTGCTGTGTTGGAAGTATATGTGTATTCGGAAATGTTGAGTGTGCTGTGGTGTATGCATGTGTAGGCGCTGTAGTTGTGTGTTGTGTGTGTGTGTGTGTAGCGTATGTGTGGTTTGCGAGTGTATGTGCGAGTGTGTGGGATGCGCGGGTGTGATGGTGCCAGAGGTGTGCGTGTATGAAATATGTAACAGACAAACAGAAGTCAAGCCTTCATTGGATGCTCTAATATAGTGGCCCTATACCAGACTAGCGCCTATTCTCAGTGAATAAGTTTTTTTTTATGAAAACAATTTCTTGAATATGATACAAAACAATCTTTTAAAACAGAAAAAATTTGTGAGTTTTTTAACTTTTGAAATTTCACAACCAATTTTCTGTTTGCGATTTTTTATTTTTTTTTAGGTTTGCGAGTTTCTGTTGTATTACTAAAATGTATGTATGCGCGCCTGTGTGCGTGTGTCGGTGCGTGAGTGAAAGAGAGAAAAGAAAGTGTGTGTGTGTGTGGTGTGTGTGTGTTGTGTGTGTTGTGTGTGTGTTTGTGTGAATCTTGCCTCAAGTGTGTTTGTGAGTTTATGTTGTTATTAAAAATAATGTGTGTGTGCGCGCGCGCGCCGCGCGCGCGCGCTGTGTGTGTGTCTGTGTGTGTGTGCTGTGTGTGTTGTCGTGTGTGTGTGTGTGTGTGAATGGTGTGTGAGTATGTTTCACGAGTTTCTTTGTATACGAAATGTGTAACGTGTGCCGCTGTGTGTGTTTGTGTATGTGTGCTGATGGGTCGCCGTAAGTGTGTGTGCGTGATGCATGTGCGTGTATATGACATGCGTGCTCGTCATGTTTGCTAGTTTCTTTTGTATACGAATATGTGTGGATGCGCGGTGTGATGGTTCGTGTTGAGTGTGTGTATGTGTGTGTGTGTGGTGTGTGCGTGCGTTTGTGTGTGTCGTGTGCTCGTGTTGTGTTGCTGTAATATTTGTAAGTTTGCCTTACGAGTTTCTGTTTGTATTCGAATATGAGTGCGCGTATGTGTTTGCTGTATGTGTGTAATGGTGCCCCTCTCTCTCTCTCTCTC
>CM042166.1:9085094-9105913 GCA_023376005.1 Doryteuthis pealeii | reverse complement strand
CTCTTCTAAGTATTTTAGCCGATTGCAGCAATGCAGTAGTCTGGATGGTCTTAATTCTTCCTCTGATTTCTAGGTCCTACAGTCTTTTTTCCAAGTTTTTTGCAACGTTCCAAGTGCACCAACTACAATTGGTATCGCTTTCACCCTCATATTCCACAGCTTTTTCAATTCTCTGGCAAGGTCCAGGTATTTATCCATCTTTTCATTTTCCTTCAGCTTCACCTTGTGATCTCCTAGAACCGCAAAGTCCACCAGTTGACACATTCTCTTTTTTTTTTTTTTGTTAATCTACACTAGGTCTGGTCTCCTGACTGAGATAGGGTGATCTGTCCTTATCTCAAAGTCCCTGAGAATTTTCATTCTCAAAAACAGATTCTGGTTCATGCATATACCATTTTGTTGTATGGTCAAAATTTAATTTTTTGCATAATTCCCAGTGGATCACCTTCCCAGCCCAGTCGTGCCTAGTTTTGTATTCCCGTTGTGTTAGTTTGCTACATTCACTTAATACATGGTTTATAGTCTCATCTCTGTCACCGCACAGTCTATATTTACTTATTATTATTATTATTATTATTATAATTATTATTGTCACTCAGTGAGATCATTCAAAGACTTTCTCTAAATGGGATATCATATCTATTTCATATATTCATCATCATCATCATCATCATTGTTATAGGTGATATAACCTATGTACATAAATGGAATGCACCGACGACTACTATAAATAGCAGGGACAACTGTGGCTTGGCTCGAAGCAACACGAGTCAGATTGCAACTGTATGGTCGGATGCAATCTCCGCTTTCTTTTCGGTAATTTCTACTCCTTTTTGTTCAATACATTTGTATCCATTTTCACCAGTCGTTTGTCTTATTTTTTACCCTTAAAAACCCCACAACAATCATCATCATCATCATTTCACGCTAGTAGCATGAATATCCATGATAATCTCTCACCAAACGTCCTTATCATTAATTACTCTCTGGAGGTCCTTTGCTCAGCATCCAGTATCCATACAGAGCTGGTCAATGTAGGTTTTTGCTGGACAGCCCACACAGGCATGCCCATGTAAGGGTCAAAGTGGGGTGTTGTATGTCATGAACTGCACTTAAGGACAGGATTCTACAAACCCCAGCCGACATGGTGGCCTAAACTTTTGCTCAGTAGTGTATGCTCAGGTGTGTGCAAGTATTCTTCAACCCCAGCCAACATGGTGGCCTAAACTTTTGCTCAGTAGTGTATGCCAGGTGTGTGCAAGTATTCTTCAACCCCAGCCGAGATGGTGGCCCAACTTTTGCTCAGTAGTGTATGCCCAGGTGTGTGCAAGTATTCTACAAACCCCAGCCGACATGTGGCCTAAACTTTTGCTCAGTAGTGTATGCCCAGGTGTGTGTAGGCAAGTAATCATTGTATTTAATTAAGTTAACAAGAAAAATGTCGATTGGTATATAACACATTTAAATACAATAATATAACATTCAACATTATTGAAGCCGTGATATTTACCTCCTGTTCATATAATCCGGAAAATCACAATGGCGTCCTAACATTTGACAATGTTTGAATCCTCCAAGGTGAATGCAATTACCTGTTGCTCGGGAACTCTCCAAGCAGGCATCTTTATTTGTGTGCACTTCAGAATAATTTCTGGAGTGAAACTTCGGCCTTTGTTATGTCCGCCCCCTCAGTACCATAATTAAATGATGGCAAGGACTTTCCCCAATTAACAATAAAGTTATTTTGGATTTGTTTTCACTGTCATCTTTGCAGTCAATGAAATCAAAAAGAGAATAGAAAGGGTAAGAGAGAATAGAAGACAATAGAAGGAAGGAAGGGAGGAAGGAAGGAAGAAAGGATGGATGGGAGAAAGGATGAAAGGAAGGGAGGAAGGGAGGATGGAAGGATGGATGGATGGAAGGAAGGGACGAAGGAAGGGAGAAAGGATGGAAGGGAGGAAGGAGGGAAGGGAGCAAGGGAGAAAGGCTGGAAGGGAGGAAGGAAGGGAGAAAGGATGGAAGGAAGGAAGGAAGGAAGGATGGATGAATGGATGGGAGAAAGGAAGAGAAAGAGAGAAGAAAGAGGGTGGAGGGATAGAAGGAGAGAATGAAGGAAAGAAGAAAGAAAGAAAAGGAAGGAAGGTGAAATGATGGAAGGATGGATGGATGAGAAAAGAAAGGAAGAAAGGAGAGAAGGAAAGAGGGGTGGAGGCATGGAGGGAGAGAAGAAAGGAAGGGAGAAAGGATGGAAGGATGGATGGAAAAGAAGAGATAAAAGAGAGAAGGAAATAAGGAAAAGACAATGGATGGGTGTATGAGAAAAGAGAGAAGGAAGGGTGGACTGACAGTTGGAAAGGAATAAAGAGAGAAGAAAGGAAGGACACATAGCATAGTGGATAAAGGCGTTGGTTTAAGACAATTCTAATTCACAGTTATCTCTAGGCTGCAGGTTCAATCCTGGTCCAGGGGCGACAGTAACATAGCATAATAACACAACTTAACACCTGTACCCCAGCTATGGTTAGCAGAACCAGAACAGGATACCCCTGTGGATTGTATAAAGGGTTAGGTTCAAAGTTCTGTGATGGCTCCCAATTATGAGAAGAAGGTTCCAAAGTTGGAAAAACGTTCCCAAGTTCAAGAAGGTTCCCGAGTCCGACAAGAAATACCTGAAGAAGGCTGAAGCACACATCGGCCGAAACATTGTACAGATAACAATAAAGATGAGGACAATAGTCCGAATAGTCCGAATAATCCAAATAATCCTAAGGAAGAAAGAATGGAGAAAAGGATATAAGGGAGAAAAGAGAAAAGGATAGATAGATGGATTAGGGGGGAAGAGAAGGAATGATGGATAGAAGGAATGGTGGAATGATGGAAGAAAGGATATAAAAAAGGAAGGGAGAAAAGAGGTAAGGAAGGGAAGGAGAGGTCTTGTATAGGGGTCAAGTTCGAGTTGTAGTAGTAGTCATTAGTAGTAGTAGCTGTCATTAGTTCAGAGAACAACATACAAAAGTTGTATAGTCAAAAAGGGGTTGTTTATTTCTTTCTAGGCTCATGGGTTCTTTTTCAGAGAATGAGAGAGTAAGGTCGAGCTATTCTATCTTAAATCACATTCATGCGCGCTGTTCGTTGCTACCCTAGACATGTCATGACAGAGCCCCAACAAACACGTCTGACCCTCCTCGGGTATGGTGAAAGAGAGCCCGAATTTTCTTTACATCTGTTTGTGGTCCCAGGGGTATGGGGGTCACATCCACTTCCGCTCTTTCACAGAAACTGAGACGTTTTTATTTTTAAATCTAGCTCCGGGGTCATTGGTCAGTCAATGACTGCCCCCCCCCCGTAAAGTGTTTACCCTTCCAATCTTTAACCTCTTATTGTTCTTATTTCTTTTTCTTCTCTTTCACCAGAAATCCGATTACCATTTTCTTTTCAATCCCCAAATTCTCTGTAGACCATAATAATTATGCTACAGGAAGGAAGGAAGGAAGAAAGGAAAGAAAGAAATAAGAAAGGATAGATGGATAGATGGGAGGATGGATGAAGGATGGATGTACAAAAAGGAGGAAGAAAAGAGGTAAGGAAAGGAGGGGAGGAGAGAGAAATATATGAATCCAGAAAAGGAAACAGGTAAAGAGAAAAGAGAGAAGGATGGAAGGAAGGGGGGATGAAAGGAGGAAAGGAAGAATGAAAAAGAGAAAAGAAAAAGGTAAAGAAGGAAGGAGGGGGAAGGGGGGAAGAGAGGAAGAAAGGAAAGAAAGAAATAAGAAAGGATGGATGGAAAGATGGAAGGATGGATGGATGGATGGATGGATGGAAAGATGGAAGGATGGATGTACAAAAAGGAAGGAAGGAAAGAGGTAAGAAAAGGAGGGGGAGGGGAGAGAAAGATATGAATCAGATATCATCATCTGATTGATCCAGAAAAGGAAACAGGTAAAGAGAAAAGAGAGAAGGAAGGAAGGAAGGGGGATGAAAGGAGGAAAGGGAGAATGGAAAAGAGAAAAGAAAAAGATAAAGAAGGAAGGAGGGGGAAGGAAGGAAGAGAGGAAGAAAGGTATGAATTATATGAACGGATTTTGTCTGATTAAGCCAACAAATGATAAAGAAAAAGAGAAAAGAAAGAAGGAATGATGGATTGTAGGAGTGATGGATTGATGGAAAGAAGGAAGATAGAGAGAAAAGAGAGAAGGAAAGAAAGGGAAATTGGGAAGGAAGAGTGTAAAAAAGGAAGGAAGAAAAAGACAGAAGGATGGAAGGAAAGTAGGTAGAAAGAAAGAAAGAAAGAAAGAAAGAAAAATAAGCAAATCAAAGTACTAAATTAATTAGTTGAAGAAAGAAAAAGGAGTGAATAAATGAATGAGACAAGTAAAAAAGAAAGATAAACAAATTAAAGCACTGAATTAATTCGTAGAAAAAAGAAAGAAAGAAAGAGAAAAAGAAAGAAAGAAAGAGAAAAAGAAAGAAAGAAAGAAAAAATAAAGACAGAAAGATAACCAAATCAAAGCACTAAATTAATTAGTTGAAGAAAGAAGAAAGAAAAGAGAAAGAAGAAAGAAAGAGAAGAAAGAAAGAAAAGAGAAGAAAAGAGAAAGAAAGAAAGAGAAAGAAAAGAAAAGAGAAAAAAGAAAGAAAGAAAGAAAAGAAAAGAAAAGAAAGAAAGAAAGAAAAGAAAAGAAAGAAAGAAAAGAGAAAGAAAGAAAGAAAAGAGAAAGAAAGAAAGAAAAGAGAAAGAAAGAAAGAAAGAGAAAGAAAGAAAGAAAAGAGAAAGAGAAAGAAGAAAAGAAAAGAAAGAAAGAAGAAAGAAAAAGAAAGAAGAAAGAAAGAAAGAAAGAAAGAAAGAAAGAAAGAAAGAAAGAAAAGAGAAAGAAAGAAAGAGAGAAAGAAAGAAAGAAAGAAAAGAAGAAAGAAAGAAAGAGAAAGAGAAAAGAAAGAAAGAAAGAAAGAAAGAGAAAGAAAAGAAGAAAGAAAGAAAGAGAAAGAAGAAAGAAAAGAAAGAAAGAAAGAAAAAGAGAAAGAAAGAAAGAAAGAAAGAAAAGAAAGAAAGAGAAGAAAAAGAGAAAGAAAGAAAGAAAGAGAAAGAAAGAAAGAAAGAGAGAAAGAGAAAGAAAGAAAAGAGAAAGAAAGAAAAGAAAGAAAGAAAGAAAAGAGAAGAAAGAAAGAAAGAAAGAGAAAGAAAGAAAGAACAGAGAAAGAAAGAAAGAAAAAGAAAAGAAAGAAAGAGAAAGAAAAGAAAGAAAAGAAAGAAAAGAGAAAGAAAGAAAGAATAACCAAATTAAAATGCTAAATCAATTAGCAGAAGAAAGAAAGAAAGAAAAGAAAGAAAGAAAGAAAGAAAGAAGAAAGAAAAAATTAAATGAATGAATCAATCAATGAAGAAAAGAGTCGAGAAGAAAAAAGTACACAAACTAAAGCACTAAATTAATTACTAAAAGAAAGAGAGGAAGAAAGAAAGAAAGAAAGAAAGAAAGACGGAAAGAAATAGAAAAAGAAAGAAAGAAAAAGATAGCAAAATTAAAGAACTAAATTAATTAGTAGAAGAAAGAAAGAAAGAAAGAAAGATAACCAAGAAGAAAGAAAAAAAGAAAGAATAGAGAAAGAAAGATAAACAAATTAAAGAACTGAATTAATTAGTTGAAGAAAGAAAGAAAGAAAGAAAGAAAGAAAGAAAAGAGGAAGGAAAATGAAAAATGAAAAATAAATTAATTAGTAAAAGAAAGAAAGAAAGAAAGAAAGGGAAAAGGGAGATAACCAAATTAAAGCAGTGAATTAATTAGCTGAAGGAGAAAAGAAGGAAAGAAAGAAAGGAAGTGAAAAAAAACAAGACAAAAAGAGAAAGAAAAAGAAGAAAATCTAAAGTCCAACATCAGTAATATGATCTTAAATAGAAAAATCAATCAGAACTATTTCTATGCAATAAAACAATTGATCTCTTTTTGCTGATTGGAGAATATACGACTGTTTGGGGGGTGGGGGGTGCAAGAGAGTGCAGAATCATAAGCAGGGATAATGGAACAGAACAGGTGATTGGATATCTTAAAAGATGTCATGCACTTGTGATCAGGAGTATTTTTGGAGAGTACAGCAGGCCAATGAGAGAAACCAGCTGACAATTAAACTAGTATCTTCTTCTCACGAAAATAAAGCTGACCTGTAAGACAGCGGAAATTCCATGGTGAATCTTTTTAACACTTTTAAGTATAGATAAGGGAAGAACAATGCTCTTTTCTGTCAAATTTTATTAAGCTGAGGTTAGTAATGTGCAGTCTCAATTAAATATTCATATTTTGGGCTACAGTTTCAATGCTATACAGTTCAGTCATGGGTAGCAGCATGGTGAATGTGAAGCAAAGCAAATGAACCCAAATCAGATCAATGATGTTCTTCACAAGATGCTGAAATCAGAAATTGGTGCCTGGGTCAGTGAAAGGTTAACTGTTGTCAATAATTTTTATAACTGCTATAATGTTAACTTTCCATTTAGCATACCGTTATTTAAATTTAGTATCTGTTCTTATCAGCTTAATATCTGATAGGTCTCCTCTATGGGGACTCCCTTTTTTTTAAAGGGATGGGTTAGCTCAGTCGGTAGAGCGTTCAGCTAGAAACCACAAGGTTCCTAGTTCGATACCCGCCTTCGCCAACTTAGCGTATGAGTAGCACAGGGATCTGTGCGGTAAAGTAAGGAGCTGATGGTAGGTGTGGCGCTCCACCTCAGATGCTAAAATAATCTCCTTGGTCTAGTGCTAGTGAAAAGGGGATAGACTCCCTCACTGCATGGCTGATACTGACATTAGACTGCGCTGACGAATTTACTTTATTTAAATTTAACTACACTAGAGTCATAATTTGTAGGCAACCCACGAAAAAAAGAATTAATCGAACACTTACCTGATTCCCGTATGCCAAAATGGATTTGGCAAACTCGCCTACAGTTCGTTTACAGTTCGAAGACAGTTCACCTACAGTTCGAAGATCAAAATCCAGAGATTCACCATCTTGTTTCTCTTCCTGTCCTTCATTTCTGGCTGGCTGATCTCTGCCCTCCTCTCTTTCAACCGTGTCTCCCAGGGCATTCTCAGAAAATAAGAAAAGGGCACCTTTCCTGGTGGTGAAAGTCTTGGGTAGTATAATTTCCTTACTTGGAACGGAAATGGCAGTGGTATTGCTTTGTGGAATCGATGAGACTTTGGAGATGTTCGGAAGAGGTGACAATCGGAAAACCTTTTTGGACTTTTTTTCCACCCAGTTGAAGTAATCCTTTAAAAAAAAAAAAGAAGAAGTAAATCTTATTATAATGGAATCAAATTCAAAAGAATCAGTATTATAATAATCTTATATATATTATTATATATAGTATTATATAATCTTATAGTATTATAATATATCTAATAAAAAATATGTAAATGAAATAGTATTATAATATATCTGATATAAAATATCTAATATAGTATTATTATATAATCTTATAGTATTATAATATCTTATAAATATCTAATATAGTATTATATAATCTTATTATAATGGAATCAAAATCAAAAGAATCAGTAAATCTTATTATAATGGAAATTATGTGTCTATCTATCTGTAACCGAAACTATGTCACTGCTTATGTCACAATACCCTTTCTTTTTATACCTGAATATTGCTATGTAAGGATGTCCTAAAGGTTGCAGATATACATCCTTGTAATTAAATATATATACAAAAACTAATATATATATATATATATATATATATATATATGTGTGTGTGTGTGTGTGTGTGTGTGTGTGTGTATATATCAAATGTATATATATAAGTGTGTGTGTGCATGTGTATATATATATATATATATATTATTTCTCATTATAATGGAGATTAGGTGTTTGTTTGTCTGTAACCAAAACTAAGTCAATGCTTACTTCATAATACCCAGGAAAGTTTATCAATGAGTATTTAATTTATATTATAGTCATAGTCAAATGCATAAATGCTCAAAATATATATATATATATATAAGTGTTTTATAATTTGCTTGGAGCATTGTGTTTATATTGGTTTGGTGGTTGGTTTTGAAGGCTATGCACAATGCAAGTGTAAAGAAAAAAGAAGGTAACTATGGTGTTGTTTGTTTCTAATTTATTCTTAATATTTCGAGATAAAATCATTTTGACAGAAGATTTCTGAAACTGAAGCTGTTGTTAGTGATTGTCTATTCTGCGTTGTGTCTTATCTAAGAATAAATTACAGGTTAACAAACAACACCATAGTTACCTTATTTTTATTTACACTTGCATTATGATAGCCTTCAAAACCAACCACCAAACCAATATATATATATATATATATATATATATATATATATATATATTAGTAACAGACAAGGGACGAAAAGGAGTGAAAAAGAGGGGAAAGAAGCCACCACAGAAAAGAAAACCAGAAGGAAGGAGAGACAACGGCAACCTCGGCAAGCATCACTGTTTGTTTGTGGTCATTGCACCAGAGATTGCCATTCAAAAATTGACTTGTTCAAGCCACTCGCGCAGATGCAGTTAAAAAAAATGGACACTATGATATCATCTTTAGCAGACAGAAGGGTAATAACAAATTAGATGAACAAGGAATAAACAACATTATACACCCCCTGTATATATATATATATATATATATATATATATATATATATATATATATATATATATGTATGTATTATTAATAACAAATTAAACCAACAAGGAATAACAAACATTATACAAAGTCATACAAAGAACCAAAATAAATAAAACTTATAATCTATTTATCATCTTTTTCTGCCTGAGGATTGCCATTTAAGGATATGCATGAAACCTAAAGGTTGCAGATATACATCCTAGTAATTAAATATATATACAAAAACTAATATATACCTATTTATTATTATATGTATATATATATATATATATATATATATATATATTATGGACTCTCGTCGATTTTCAATGCATGAGGGTTCTTACAATGACCACCCACGCAGTGATTTGTTTATAGTGGTGAAGGCTTGTGTTGGACCATCCGCACTTTTTGGCACAGTCGATAGGAAAGAATTGGTGCACAAGGAATGCCACAAACCCAATCAATGACTGACCTCAGGAATTTTGAATTCAGAGTTATCCCTCTCCTAGACTGGTTACCTATCCAATGTTAAAGAGCCCAGTCTGCCCTACTATTTTACCCATAGCTGGAGGGAGAATATATGGATTCATACCTTTCCCAAGGGTATTAGCGCTATGTGGAATGCAAACAGGCTTGTCTGGGATTTGAACTCGACAAGTCCATTTCCCACAACTAACCATTATGCCACGCGCTTCCATATATATATATATATATAAAGCTCTCAAACTGTGACTGTTTTTTTTTTTAAATAAAACTCTTGTGTCGTAAGGAAGATATCTTCTCTGGACTTTTGGATTATATATATATATATATATATTATATTTATATCCTAAATCCTCTTTAAATCAAACCAACGTAGTTTATAAATTTACAATCACATTTCGAGAGTGCCTCTTGAAAAACAATTTAAAAATTAATACCTACATTGGCTACACTACAACCACTCTCTCCCATCACCTTACATACCACCTTTCAGATACTAGTGACATGAAACAACATCTAACTGCAAAACATAACAATAGCACTAGAAAATTTACATCAGCCAACATACAAAAAATCATCATCAATAATACTAAAATCATCTATCTTATTATAATGGTGATTTTGTGTCTGTCTGTAATTGAAACTAGGTCACCACCAACGTCACAATTCCCTTAGTTATTTATGTTATATTTTCAATGGTTATTAAATAAACATCTAAGTCTAAGATAAAAAGTGAGTTTGACTTTGGTGCTACTGCCTTTTATATCCTCACTCACAACGCCACCTAGTGGCCTTATGGACAAACTGGCAAGTAAGGGAAATAATCCTATCACTTGGGAATTATTGATGTTAAATAGTGATACGTGGAACCATATAAATGTGTACAAATAAATTATTATTGTTTTTGCTCCTTTTGAGTTTTTCACATTAGCCCTAGCTGATGGTATTTCACTAGAGACTGAGTGACAACAAGTCTCCTCATGCCTCCAGGACTCTTCTGAGTATTCTAGCCAATTGCAGCAGTGTAGTAGTCTGGATGATCTCAATTCTTCCTCTGATTTCCAGATCCTCCAGTATTTTTTCCAAGTTTTTTTGGAACTGTTCCAAGTGCACCAACTACAATTGGTAACACTTTCACTCTCATATTCCACAGCTTTTTCAATTATTATCATTATTATTATTATTATTATTATTAGAAATATTTATTTGAAACCATATAATTGTATAAACAATTAATATTAGACTAGCAGGACCGGTGGATATACCACAGTATGATAATCTAATTATTACAATATTTGATATGTTTACTTAAGAGCCATTGCAAAATAGTTTAATGTGTAAAAAATATAATAATCTTGATTTAACTCTCTCTCACTCTCTATTTTTCTTTCTTTCCTTCTTTTCATCTTTTCATAATGTTCAATTGAAACACCCCCTCTCTCTGTCTTTCCCCTATTTTCTTTCTTTTTTTCTGTGTAGAATGTCCTTTTTCTTCCCCTATTTTCTTTATAATAAAAACAGAATGGTCCATTAATTATTAACAATGTCTCTATAAAAGTCTTAACTGAGATAGATTTACCTCAAAACAACTTATGTTATTAATGTGCTTAAAATCCTACAATGTGTGTTATATATCATTAAGAAATAAATGTTTACATAGTATAAGGTGTGAATAATTTGCATACCGGCTTTTACCATGTTTAATGAATAATTATTTGGTGTTATTGATTTCTAATATTATTGTTTATTCTCAAACATATTAAAAGCAATCCTATGTATAATTTTATATTGAAATCAATTAGAATAAAGTAAAATTGAATGTAATCTTTTTTGTGTTCTTATTTAGTTTTATTTGTCTTTCTAATTCAATGTAATATTTGATTATTAAATACTTGCACCCAGAAGGTACATATTTTTGCTAGTAATTGTCATAAAAGGAAAAGGAAAGAGATGAAGACTAACTTTTTACATAATGAATAGGCATAGCCTATCATTTTTGTAAGGAAGTGTAGCTTAGTTTTTTAAATTAATGGTAATACAATGGAAAATTACTGATAATTTGATTGACAGTTCTTGAACCCAGAGTCACTCTTATTTATTACAATTTTCTTAGTCTGCTATTGTTACATAATGAATAGGCATAGCCTATCATTTTTGTGATGAAGTGTAGTTAGGACATAAATTTAACTGTTAACTTATTTAAAACCACCAAGAGTTTGACAGACAAGCTTTTAACCCAAGTTGACCTGGAACAGGGCTCTGATTGGCTTATGGAGTCACATGAACAGGCAACTCCTTGGGAAAGTAGATTTAGTTAACTGCAAATCAGATAGATTCTAAAACTGTATCAATGATTTGCAGTTATCCCCTGACTTCAATGTCCACCATGATTTAGTTAATACTTACCTTTCCCAAGGGAATAAACACTATTTGCAAAATACAAATCTATTCTTTGTACTTATCTCGATGTCTCATGGAGACATAGTTGCTGGAGAAATCTATTTGTATAAATAGGTTTAGTAGCATCTTTTAAATATAATCAAAATTCTAGTTGGTTGGTTGGTTGGTAGGTAGGTTGGTAGGTAGGCTGGTTGGTTGGTTGGTAGGTAGGTTGCTAGGTAGGTTGGTAGGTAGGTTGGTTGGTTGGTTGGTTGGTAGGTAGGTTGGTAGGTAGGTTGTATTTTACGGCATGCCAACCCTTGTTGGGTTATTTTATGCTGAAGACATTTTGTTTTATTCATTCTTGGTGGGCGATCAATTAAACAAAAACATTTTTTAAACTCATTATTTCTATTTACCCTATAGATGGGACCCTAACAGGTACTAACAGAGTGGCCTACTGTTGGTATCAGCCAGACAGTGAGGGAGTCTATCCCCTTTTCACTAGTGCTAGACCAGGGAGATTATTTTTGCGTCTGAGGTGGAACACCAAACCTACCATCAGCTCCCCACTTTACCACACAGATCCCTGTGCTACTTATACATTAGGTACTACCAGTCCTCAAAATTTTGAATCGAATATTATAAACCACTACTATTCGTTCCGTCTGGTATACTAATTTTGCAATGGATCCCTAAGTTCTATGGGGGTCCAAGTCGTTCTTTTACATTGATGTCTTTGTAAAAATCTCTTGAACTTTCTTTAAACTATGTAACTGTATCCACAATAAACTCTTCCTAATCAAACCGACTTTGGGAGGCTGCAGACCAACTGTAAGGAAGTCTAGAAAGTAACAATTCATTGTGTCCCGATTACGCATTGGTCATACAAAACTAACACACTCTTATATACTCAAACAAGAACAACAACCACAATGTGAAACATGTCAAACACCCCTGACAGTTAAACACTTATTCATGGAATGCAGATTTTTTGCTCACATCAGAAACCGTTATTTTAAAGCACACAATATGAAAGATCTGTTTGAAAATGTTAACATAGAGGATATTTTCTCCTTTTTGGGAGAAATAAAATTATACCATAGAATATAGACATGAAACAAATCAATGCCATACAATATAATCCCCAATAATGCTAACACATTGTTAAAACCAATTACTAAAAGTATATATATGAATACACAATATGTATTATACCCTAACCGTTAGGCATGATATAACCCCGGATGGGTTGATATGCCATTAAAATCAATAAACTAACCAAATTTAAACTATGATAATGGTTTTATCTTGGAACCAATTTGCAATTTGCAATATGAATTGGCGTAATGTAATCACGCCATGAACGAGACAAGAGGAGATTACACCACACAAATCCTCATACCCTCATTTGATGTTATTAACCAATTTCTACCATGGATAACAAGCTATTAGTAGTACTAGTAAGAATATGTAAGTATTTTGATTTTAATGAAATGAAATATATCAAAGTAGAAAGACTAATGAAATCAGATAAGAACGCATATAAAAAGATTTCAATTAATTATATTTTATTATATTATTATTTTATTATTTTATTATTCATTATTTATTTATTATTTATTTTATTTTATTATTATATATATACTATATATATATATATTATATATTACATATTATATATATTATTATATATTATATATATTATTATATATTATATATATATTATATATTACATATTATATATATTATTATATATTATATATTATTATATATTATATATATATATATATATTATATCATATATATATATATATAATATATATATATATACATAATATATATAATATATATTATATTACATATTATATATTATATATAATATATTATTACATATATATTATATAATATATATATTATTGCATATATATTATATAATATATATATTATATATTATATATATTATTATATATTATATATTATATATTATATATTATTTATTTTATTATTTATTTTATTTTATTATTTATTATTTATTATTTATTATTTATTATTTTATTATTTATTATTTTATTATATTATTATCATATTATTCATTTATTATTTTATTATATTTTATTTTAATTATATTTTAATTGGTTTCTATATAAAATCATCCATAGGGTTGATTTTAATACATAGGAGAATAAAACAATAATATTAGAGATCAATAACACCAAGTAAATATTTATTAACTCCAGTTTTGTTAAAACCAGTATGCAAATTAACCACTCCATATATTATGTAAATCTTTATTTCTTAATGTCATATAAGACACATTGCAGGATTTTAGATGCATTACTAACATGGGCTGTTTTGAGGTAAATCTACCTCAGATTTTCATAGAAACATCTTTAATAAATAAGATTCATTCTATGTATTTAATAATTTTGAGCATGAATTAGATACTCATTGATAAACTTACACAAGGGTCTTGGGACGTAAGCAGTGACTTAGTTTCAGTTACAGACAGACATCGAATATCTATCATAATAATATGTATTAATGATTTTGACTATGAATTAAATACTCATTGATAAATTTAAGAAATTCCTGAAGGTATGTGGAAATTTATTAGGGGACAGGCTATCTGGCTTCACCGGCCAGCAGCAGCAGTCCCTCAGGGGTCATGTAAGGCTAGCTATAAAAGAAGGGGTACCGAAGAATTTAGCCTCTTTTGCTCCTACCCCTGGCTAGCATGTTTCATTAGTAGCCCCAGATTCAACTCATCACATAGAAGCTGAGAGAGGCAAACGCACACCAAAAATAGTGACATAGTTTTGGTTACAGACCGACACTAAATATCCATTATAACTAAAGTAGTCATTGGGTCGGCATAAAGTCAATATCAGCCAAACAGTGAGGGAGTCTATCCCCTTTTCACTAGCACTAGACCAAAGAGATGGTTTTTGTACCTGAAGTGGAGCGCCACACCTACCATCAGCTCCTTACTTTACCGCACAAAGCCCTGTGCTATTCAAATGCTGAGTTGGCGAGGGCCGGTATCGAACTATTGTGGCTTCTAGCTGAATGCTCTACCCACTGAGCTAAAACTGAATATACAGCTTAAGACTTGTTGTTTTTGTTTTTTTATAAAGCTGTTGATTATCATTATAAGCAGTGACATAGTTTTGGTTACAGACAGACACCAAATCTCCATTATAATAAGATAACAAAACTTAATATATAGCTTAAGACTTGTTGTTTTTGTTTTTTTTATAAAGGTGTTGATTATCATTATAAGCAGTGACATAGTTTTGGTTACAGACAGACACTAAATCTCCATTATAATAAGATAACAAAACTTAATATACAGCTTAAGACTTGTTTTGTTTTGTTTTTTATAAAGGTGTTGATTATCATTATAAGCAGTGACATAGTTTTGGTTACAGACAGACACTAAATCTCCATTATAATAAGATAACAAAACTTAATATACAGCTTAAGACTTGTTTTGTTTTGTTTTTTATAAAGGTTTTATCATTATAAGGTGACATAGTTGATTATCATTATAAGCAGTGACATAGTTTTGGTTACAGACAGACACTAAATCTCCATTATAATAAGATAACAAAACTTAATATACAGCTTAAGACTTGTTTTGTTTTGTTTTTATAAAGGTGTTGATTATCATTATAAGCAGTGACATAGTTTTGGTTACAGACAGACACTAAATCTCCATTATAATAAGATAACAAAACTTAATATACAGCTTAAGACTTGTTTTGTTTTGTTTTTATAAAGGTGTTGATTATCATTATAAGCAGTGACATAGTTTGGTTACAGACAGACACTAAATCTCCATTATAATAAGATAACAAAACTTAATATACAGCTTAAGACTTGTTTTGTTTTTTATAAAGGTGTTGATTATCATTATAAGCAGTGACATAGTTTTGGTTACAGACAGACACTAAATCTCCATTATAATAAGATAACAAAACTTAATATACAGCTTAAGACTTGTTTTGTTTTGTTTTTTATAAAGGTGTTGATTATCATTATAAGCAGTGACATAGTTTTGGTTACAGACAGACACTAAATCTCCATTATAATAAGATAACAAAACTTAATATACAGCTTAAGACTTGTTTTGTTTTGTTTTTTATAAAGGTGTTGATTATCATTATAAGCAGTGACATAGTTTTGGTTACAGACAGACACCAAATCTCCATTATAATAAGATAACAAAACTTAATATACAGCTTAAGACTTGTTTTGTTTTGTTTTTTATAAAGGTGTTGATTATCATTATAAGCAGTGACATAGTTTTGGTTACAGACAGACACCAAATCTCCATTATAATAAGATAACAAAACTTAAATATACAGCTTAAGACTTGTTTTGTTTTGTTTTTTATAAAGGTGTTGATTATCATTATAAGCAGTGACATAGTTTTGGTTACAGACAGACACCAAATCTCCATTATAATAAGATAACAAAACTTAATATACAGCTTAAGACTTGTTTTGTTTTGTTTTTTATAAAGGTGTTGATTATCATTATAAGCAGTGACATAGTTTTGGTTACAGACAGACACCAAATCTCCATTATAATAAGATAACAAACTTAATATACAGCTTAAGACTTGTTTTGTTTGTTTTTATAAAAGGTGTTGATTATCATTATAAGCAGTGACATAGTTTTGGTTACAGACAGACACTAAATCTCCATTATAATAAGATAACAAAACTTAATATACAGCTTAAGACTTGTTTTGTTTTGTTTTTTATAAAGGTGTTGATTATCATTATAAGCAGTGACATAGTTTTGGTTACAGACAGACACCAAATCTCCATTATAATAAGATAACAAAACTTAATATACAGCTTAAGACTTGTTTTGTTTTGTTTTTTATAAAGGTGTTGATTATCATTATAAGCAGTGACATAGTTTTGGTTACAGACAGACACCAAATCTCCATTATAATAAGATAACAAAACTTAATATACAGCTTAAGACTTGTTTTGTTTTGTTTTTTATAAAGGTGTTGATTATCATTATAAGCAGTGACATAGTTTTGGTTACAGACAGACACCAAATCTCCATTATAATAAGATAACAAAACTTAATATACAGCTTAAGACTTGTTTTGTTTTGTTTTTTATAAAAGGTGTTGATTATCATTATAAGCAGTGACATAGTTTTGGTTACAGACAGACACCAAATCTCCATTATAATAAGATAACAAAACTTAATATACAGCTTAAGACTTGTTTTGTTTTGTTTTTTATAAAGGTGTTGATTATCATTATAAGCAGTGACATAGTTTTGGTTACAGACAGACACCAAATCTCCATTATAATAAGATAACAAAACTTAATATACAGCTTAAGACTTGTTTTGTTTTGTTTTTTATAAAGGTGTTGATTATCATTATAAGCAGTGACATAGTTTTGGTTACAGACAGACACCAAATCTCCATTATAATAAGATAACAAAACTTAATATACAGCTTAAGACTTGTTTTGTTTTGTTTTTTATAAAGGTGTTGATTATCATTATAAGCAGTGACATAGTTTTGGTTACAGACAGACACCAAATCTCCATTATAATAAGATAACAAAACTTAATATACAGCTTAAGACTTGTTTTGTTTTTTATAAAGGTGTTGATTATCATTATAAGCAGTGACATAGTTTTGGTTACAGACAGACACCAAATCTCCATTATAATAAGATAACAAAACTTAAATATACAGCTTAAGACTTGTTTTGTTTTGTTTTTATAAAGGTGTTGATTATCATTATAAGCAGTGACATAGTTTTGGTTACAGACAGACACCAAATCTCCATTATAATAAGATAACAAAACTTAATATACAGCTTAAGACTTGTTTTGTTTTGTTTTTTATAAAGGTGTTGATTATCATTATAAGCAGTGACATAGTTTTGGTTACAGACAGACACAAATCTCCATTATAATAAGATAACAAAACTTAATATACAGCTTAAGACTTGTTTTGTTTTGTTTTTTATAAAGGTGTTGATTATCATTATAAGCAGTGACATAGTTTTGGTTACAGACAGACACAAATCTCCATTATAATAAGATAACAAAACTTAATATACAGCTTAAGACTTGTTTTGTTTTGTTTTTTATAAAGGTGTTGATTATCATTATAAGCAGTGACATAGTTTTGGTTACAGACAGACACCAAATCTCCATTATAAGAAGATAACAAAACTTAATATACAGCTTAAGACTTGTTTTGTTTTGTTTTTTATAAAGGTGTTGATTATCATTATAAGCAGTGACATAGTTTTGGTTACAGACAGACACCAAATCTCCATTATAATAAGATAACAAAACTTAATATACAGCTTAAGACTTGTTTTGTTTTGTTTTTTATAAAGGTGTTGATTATCATTATAAGCAGTGACATAGTTTTGGTTACAGACAGACACAAATCTCCATTATAATAAGATAACAAAACTTAATATACAGCTTAAGACTTGTTTTGTTTTTATAAAGGTGTTGATTATCATTATAAGCAGTGACATAGTTTTGGTTACAGACAGACACCAAATCTCCATTATATAATAACAAAACTTAATATACAGCTTAAGACTTGTTTTGTTTTTTATAAAGGTGTTGATTATCATTATAAGCAGTGACATAGTTTTGGTTACAGACAGACACCAAATCTCCATTATAATAAGATAACAAAACTTAATATACAGCTTAAGACTTGTTTTGTTTTTTTATAAAGGTGTTGATTATCATTATAAGCAGTGACATAGTTTTGGTTACAGACAGACACCAAATCTCCATTATAATAAGATAACAAAACTTAATATACAGCTTAAGACTTGTTTTGTTTTTTTAAAAGGTGTTGATTATCATTATAAGCAGTGACATAGTTTTGGTTACAGACAGACACCAAATCTCCATTATAATAAGATAACAAAACTTAATATACAGCTTAAGACTTGTTTTGTTTTTATAAAGGTGTTGATTATCATTATAAGCAGTGACATAGTTTTGGTTACAGACAGACACCAAATCTCCATTATAATAAGATAACAAAACTTAATATACAGCTTAAGACTTGTTTTGTTTTTTATAAAGGTGTTGATTATCATTATAAGCAGTGACATAGTTTTGGTTACAGACAGACACCAAATCTCCATTATAATAAGATAACAAAACTTAATATACAGCTTAAGACTTGTTTTGTTTTGTTTTTATAAAGGTGTTGATCATTATAAGCAGTGACATAGTTTTGGTTACAGACAGACACAAATCTCCATTATAATAAGATAACAAAACTTAATATACAGCTTAAGACTTGTTTTGTTTTGTTTTTTATAAAGGTGTTGATTATCATTATGTTACATATTAATTGAATCCCTATTACTTTTTAAGGTAGTATAGAAATCCTTATGGCAATCAGTACAGCTGATGGCCTTGAGAGTGAGTGACAATGCTTGACCTCACTCTCACCTTGCGTTCTGGGATGATCGTGGGAATCGGAAGTGATAGAAATCCCCTTCCAGTTTAAGGTGTAAGCAACTTAGTCAGTTGCAGAGAGAGTTAGAGTTAGTCAGTTGAGAGTTAGGACTGAAGCTAACAATGACACAAGGCTTCTGATAAGAAATGGTCCCCAGCAGAACCAGACACGGAATCCCCAGATAAGAAAGACCAGACGAGACCTGTAGAAGATATACCAGACCATTAGACGACCATTAGAAGACAGAAAGACTAGACGATCAGAAGACGGCCGGAAGAATAGAAGACCAGAGTAAGAAGCAGTAAGAAAGTACGTAACAAATATATCTATTGGGTACTGTGACGAACGGCTACGTAACATTATATCGATTTGGTGCCTTAAGACCAGTCACGCATCAGACGTGATCAGATTCGAACCTGGACAACGTGCCACTAGACAGAGAAGAAAAGAAAGCAGAAAAATGAAGCAAAGGAAAAAAGAAAGAAGAAGAAAAAAAAAACGTGATAGAACTTAAAAGAAAAAACGTAAGTAACGAACGCGCACACACACACACACACATTGTTTTTAGAAACAGACTATAGAAAAGACAAAGAAAAAAAAAAAGAGTGAACTAATATTCAAAGACTATCTAGATTTGTCACAAAAAAAAAAAAAATGAAGTTAAGATAGAATGTTGAAAGAAAGAAAAAAGAAGACAAAAGGGACATTGTTTAATACTTTCAGAGAGAAAAAAAGTTTGACTGGGAGGAAAGAAGGATAGACATTGTTTTAAGAAAAAAGAAGAGACAATTAAATTTTGAACTTTGCAGAAGTTTTTAGATTTGTTTAAAAAAAAAAATGCCATTGAAAATTGTTAGTAGATTGTTTAAATTGTTTAAAATATAGGAGAGAAAAAGAGACAGTTGTATGCTATGAAAAAAAAAGGAGAGACAGAGTGTATATGCCAAAGAAAGAGAAAAAGAGAAAGGGATATTTTGTTTGATATGTATAAGTTGAAATTTTGTGAGGAAAGACAGAAAGAAAAAAAAAAATTTTTTTTTGCTGTATGATTGAATTTGCCATTTAGGTCATTTGCCATAGTTTTTGAATTGTTTGAAGATAGAAAAAAAAGAGAGTGTATGCTATCGAGAAAAAAGAGAAGGACACTAGGAGGATACTTCCCCCTCCAAGCATGAGAGAGTGGGAGATACTGAATGTATGTGCCAGAGGTAGAGAGAGAGACAACGGATGTGTCCCCCCCCCCCCGAGGGTAATTGTTGCATTCAGCCAGCAGTAATTGTTAAAATGCACGTGCGCCAGTTCCTGACCATGGTGGAAGATTTTTTTTTTTGACCGGTTGGAACACGTGTGAATTTGAAAAAAAATTTTTTTCAGTCGCCATTTTTGGAATTTTTCCTTTTTTGATTTTTTCCAATTGAAGCTGATTTTTTTTTTTTTGTGATTATTCATTGTGATGTGATGATGATATTTATGTCAATTGTACTCATAATGTTATGATGGATTTAAATAATTTTGTAATTCTATTGAGTTTTTATACGTGCAAGGAAAAAATTAATTTTTTAAGAAGTAATTTAAACTTTTAGTGAGAATGTAATATTTTTTTAATGTTAAATCACAATGCTGTTTTCATTCGGATTGAAGGTCTGATTTGGGTCAATTGCTGAGAGATTTGCCTAAGTTGTATGTTTGGGATCTTTTTGGATCCTGTTTGGGAAATGTTCTAAGGTACTGACAGCTAAATCCCTGTGTGTTGGGTGAATTATGCTCTCCAATACGTCTTCTGTTAAGGAGTTCGATTATGCCGGAAAAATAATCAGAAGAAAAAAGG
>CM042166.1:9082285-9084994 GCA_023376005.1 Doryteuthis pealeii | reverse complement strand
AAGGAGAGATTGTGTATTGGTCTATTATATACTTGATTTTAATTTCAAATTTTATTCTTACTGTTCCCTTTTAGCCCTACCATTCTTGATCCCATCAACATAAAGAAATAATCATATATAATATAATACTATAATATATATATAAATGGACTCTCCGTCGATTTTCGATGTATGAGGGTTCACTACACACAATGAACCTCCACACAGGGATTTGTTTCTAGTGGTGAAGGCTGTGTTGGACCATCCACACTTTTTGGCACAGTCGATAGGAAAAGAGATTTGGTGCAATTCAAGGGTTGCACAAACCAATCAACGACCGACCTCAGGAATTTTGAATTCAGAGTTATCCCTTCTCCAGACTGGTTTACCTACCCAAGGCTGAAAAGAGCCTACGTCTGCCCTACTATTTAACCCTATAGCTGGAGGGAGAATATATTGGATTCATAACCTTTCCCAAGGGTATTAGCACTATGGTTAAATTGCCAACAGCTTCGTCTAGGAAGTTGAACTCGAATCGACGAGTCCATTTTCTCACGACTCTAACCACTAGCCCACGCGCTCCATATATATATTATTATAGTATATATATATATAATATTATATATATCTTAGCCCTGAAGAGCATTAAGCGAAACTAATAGTAGTTCGTCTGACTCATTAGATTTATCTTTATTATTTTACTCTTACTTAGGTATTGAGCACTTTTTACATATTAGCTATTCTCCTAGCGGTTATATGAATATATATATATCTTAATACATATATAACATATAATTGTTTTTTCTTTTGGCCAAATACTGTACCAATTAGATTATTATTTGTTGGTACGACTATCTTGGTCTTTTCTTTTTCAAAAATTTTTTCCGTCCCCGGTTGATGTTTGGTAGTACATTTTTTTAGCAATCAAACTTATTGCTGGTTTTTTCTCACCGCGAGGGTTTACCAACACGCTTGGTATATTAAAATATATATATATATATATATTATATATATATAATATATAATACTCATATTGTATGCAAATTATATTGTAATTTTTGCTTAATAATTGATCAGATAATCAAATTGATTATATGTTTACAATGCCTATCACCAAGTTCAGTGTCATCAAACAAGGCAAGAGTATTCGGAAGACAAAAACGTTTTGATGTTGAATATTTAGGAGAAAACTAATTAGCCTATAATATATATATATATATATATATATGTCATTATAATCAGTTCGTGCTGACAGCATGGATACACATAACTGTCTCACCACACATCCCTATCGGTCATGACCCCTGGCTGGTCTTCTGCTAAGCATAAAGAATCCACACAGAGCTGATTCATGTAGGGTTTTGCTGGTTGGTCTACACTTCAGATTTTTTCATAGATCAATATCCTATTGATCGGCTGGTCACGTCAAGCCCTAGCACCTATATGATTGTCCCAACCCTATTGCCCTTATGGCAAACCCTAACCCCTTTTTATCATATGGGTGCTAGAAGGCGGTGACTAAGGATCTACATGTCCTGGAATAACATTAAACTCTATCTGATGGTGAGGTTCCAGTTTTGGAGGTTTGGGGAATGTGAGCACCCCCTTCATCACCATTGCTCCCTGGTCCACTCTGACCCGGAGTGGTAGTACCTGTTAGGGTCCCATCGATGGGTTGAATAGAAAAACACGAGTTTATAAACAAAATTGTATTATCCATTAAGAATTGATTTATTTCAAAACTTTATCAGCATTAAATGACCCACTGAGGTTTATATGCGTAAAACCAAACAAACCAAATATCCCATTGTGGAATGCATCTATGACAAAAAATTTTGCTATTATTATTTTACATGTATTGAACATTATTTGCACCAAAAAGGTAGTTTGATGTTTGCTCAGAACAACATCAGTAAAAGATTTTGCATTTTATGTTTTAAGTGTTTCACACATTTATTAAGTCACAGTTTTGTGACCTTAATATAATACTTAATATTAATATATATTATATGTTATTTTATATATTATATTAAATTTCTACATATTAACTACAAGAAAAATAATGTTATTTTATATATTATATATTAATATCTTATTAATAAATATTATATATTATATTTTATATATTATATATATTATATATAATAATAATATAAATAATAATATATAATATATATATAATATATAAATATATAATATTATAAAAGACATTATATATATTATATATATTTATATATTATATATTAATATGTTATTAATAAACTATTATATATTATATGTTATTATATATAATACATAATATTAATATATAATACTTAATATAATATTAATGTCAGAGTGCAATAGAAATGATCAGGATTATGTTGTGGTTGGATATATTTGAAATGATATAGAAACAATACATTTTCCTTGTATCGTTCATATTGCTTGCAAAATCTGGAGTAATGAAATATCAGACACAAGGGAAAAAAAACATCAACAAAAACCATCAGGCATGTGACCCCTCAGCCAACATGTGACCCCCAGAGAAAAGAACATTGATAATTAAAAGAAGAGATAATAAAAAAAAAACCTACTGAAACCTTTGAGAAAGGTTGAAGGCACCTAAAATATTAGGAGAAATAAAGATTTCAAAGTTGCTTTTTTTATTTTACCGTCTTTGAGTAATCGATCCAGAGTAGAATGGTCCCAGAATTTGCTCCAGATGGACAGGTATCGCTTGGCAGAAAA
>CM042166.1:9032285-9077285 GCA_023376005.1 Doryteuthis pealeii | reverse complement strand
AAGGAAGGAAGGAAGAAAGGAAGGATGGAAGTATGGATGGATGGATGGATGGAAGGGAGGAAGGAAGGAAGGAAGGGATGAAGGGACGAAGGGACGAAGGAAAGGAGAAAGGGTGGAAGGGAGGAAGGAAGGAAGTGAGCAAGGGAGGAAGGATGGATGAATGTATGAATGGATGGGAGAAAGGAAGAGAGAAAAGAGAGAAGTAAAGAGGGGTGGAGGGATAGAGGGAGAGAATGAAGGAAAGAAGAAAAAGAAAAAGGAAGGAAGGGAGAAAGGATGGAAGGATGGATGGATGAGAGAAAGGGAGGAAGAGAGGAGAGAAGGAAAGAGGGTGGAGGCGTGGAGGGAGAGAAGAAAGGAAGGGAGAAAGGATGGAAGGATGGATGGATGGATGGATGGAAAGGAAGAGAGAAAAAAGAGAAGTAAAGAGGGGTGGAGGGAGAGAATGAAGGAAAGGAGAAAGGAAGGAAGAAAAAATAAAGGAAGGGAGAAAGGATGGAAGGAAAGAAGGAAGAAAGGAAGAATGGAAGGATGGGAGAAAGGAAGAGAGAAGGAAAGAGAGGTGGATGGGGAGAAGGAAAAAGGAAGGGAGGGAGAAAGGAAGGAAGGAGGGGAAAGGAAGGAAAGGGGGAGAAAGGAAGGAAGGGAGGGAGAAAGGAAGGAAGGAAGGGAGAAGGGAAGGAAAGATGGATGGATGGATGGATGAATGGATGGGAGAAAAGAGAGAAGTAAAGAGGGTGGAGGGAGAGAGGGAGAGAATGAAGGAAAGGAGAAAGGAAGGAAGAAAAAGGAAGGAAAAATAAAGGAAGGGAGAAAGGATGGAAGGAAGGAAGGGAGAAAGGGTGGATAGATGAATGAATGAATGGATGGGAGAAAGGAAGAGAGAAAAGAAAGAAGGATGGATGGATGGAAGGAGGGGGGAGATGAGTGTATGGATGGATGGATGGTTCAATCCTGGTCCAGGGGCAACAGTAACATAGCATAATAACACAGCTTAACACCTGTACCCCAGCTATGGTGAGCAGAATCAGAACAGGATACCCCTGTGGATTGTATAAAGGGTTAGGTTCAAAGTTCAAGAAGGCTTCTGAGTCTGACAAGAAATACCTGAAGACGTTTTTATTTTTAACTCTAGTTCTGGGGTCATTGGTCAGTCAATGGCTGCCCACCACCACCCCCGTTCATGTTTACCAATCCAATCTTTAACCTCTTATTGTTCTTATGTATTTTTCTTTTCTTTCTCTTCTCTTTCTCCAGAAATCTGATTACCATTTTCTTTTCAATCCCCAAATTCTCTGTAGACCATAATAATTATGCTACAGAAAGAAAGGAAGAAAGGAAAGAAAGAAATAAGAAAGAATAGATGGAAAGATGGAAGGATGGATGGAAAGATGGAAGGATGGATGGAAGGATGGATGTACAAAAAGGAAGGAAGAAAAGAGGTAAGGAAAGGAGGGGGGGAGAGAGAAAGATATGAATCCAGAAAAGGAAACAGGTAAAGAGAAAAGATAGGAAGAGGGGATGAAAGGAGGAAAGGAAGAATGGAAAAGAGAAAAGAAAAAGGTAAAGAAGGAAGGAGGGGGAAGGAAGGAAGAGAGGAAGAAAGGTATGAATGATATGAACGGATTTTGTCTGATTAAGCCAACAAATGATAAAGAAAAAGACAAAAGAAAGAAGGAATGATGGATTGATGGAAAGAAGGAAGTTAGAGAGAAAAGAGAGAAGGAAAGAAGGGGAAATTGGGAAGGAAGAGTGTAAAAAAGGAAGGAAGAAAAAGACAGAAGGATGGAAGGAAAGTAGAAAGAAAGAAAGAAAGAAAGAAAGAAAGAAAGAAAAATAAGCAAATCAAAGTACTAAATTAATTAGTTGAAGAAAGAAAAAAGAGTGAATGAATGAATGAGACAAGTAAAAAAGAAAGATAAACAAATTAAAGCACTGAATTAATTAGTAGAAAAAAGAAAGAAAGAAAGAGAAAAAGAAAGAAAGAAAGAAAAATGAAAGAAAGAAAGAAAAGAGAAAGAAAGAAAGAAAAGAGAAAGAAAGAAAGAAAAGAGAAAGAAAGATAACCAAATTAAAATGCTAAATCAATTAGCAGAAGAAAGAAAGAAAGAAAGAAAAAACTAAATGAATGAATCAATCAATGAAGAAAGGAGTCGAGAAGAAAAAAGTACACAAACTAAAGCATTAAATTAATTACTAAAAGAAAGAGAGGAAGAAAGAAAGAAAGACGGAAAGAAATAGAAAAAGAAAGAAAGAAAAAAGATAGCAAAATTAAGAACTAATTAATTAGTAGAAGAAAAGAAAAGAAAGAAAGAATAAAAAAGAAAAAGAAAAAGATAGCAAAATTAAAGAACTAAATTAATTAGTAGTAGAAAGAAAGAAAGAAAGAAGAAAGATAACCAAGAAGAAAGAAAAAAGAAAGAATAGTGAAAAAGATAAAAAAATTAAAGAAACTGAATTAATTAGTTGAAGAAAGAAAGAAAGAAAGAAAGAAAGAAAGAAAAGAGGAAGGAAAATGAAAAATGAAAAATAAATTAATTAGTAAAAGAAAGAAAGAAAGAAAGAAAGGGAAAAGGGAGATAACCAAATTAAAGCAGTGAATTAATTAGCTGAAGGAGAAAAGAAGGAAAGAAAGAAAGGAAGTGAAAAAGAAACAAGACAAAAAGAGAAAGAAAAAGAAGAAAATCTAAAGTCCAACATCAGTAATATGATCTTAAATAGAAAAATCAATCAGAACTATTTCTATGCAATAAAACAATTGATCTCTTTTTGCTGATTGGAGAATATACGACTGTTTGGGGGGTGGGGGTTGCAAGAGAGTGTAGAATCATAAGCAGGGATAATGGAACAGAACAGGTGATTGGATATCTTAAAAGATGTCATGCACTTGTGATCAGGAGTATTTTTGGAGAGTACAGCAGGCCAATGAGAGAAACCAGCTGACAATTAAACTAGTATCTTCTTCTCACGAAAATAAAGCTGACCTGTAAGACAGCGGAAATTCCATGGTGAATCTTTTTAACACTTTTAAGTATAGATAAGGGAAGAACAATGCTCTTTTCTGTCAAATTTTATTAAGCTGAGGTTAGTAATGTGCAGTCTCAATTAAATATTCATATTTTGGGCTACAGTTTCAATGCTATACAGTTCAGTCATGGGTAGCAGCATGGTGAATGTGAAGCAAAACAAATGAACCCAAATCAGGTCAATGGTGTTCTTCCCAAGATGCTGAAATCAGAAATTGGTGCCTGGGTCAGTGAAAGGTTAACTGTTGTCAATAACTTTTATAACTGCTATAATGTTAACTTTCCATTTAGCATACCATTATTTAAATTTAGTATCTGTTCTTATCGGCTTAATATCTGATAGGTCTCCTCTATGGGGACTACGTTTTTTTTAAGGGCCGGGTCAGCTCAGTCGGTAGAGCGTTTGGCTAGAAACCACAAGGTTCCTAGTTCGATACCCGCCCTCACCAACTCAGCCTATGAGTAGCACAGGGATCTGTGCGGTAAAGTAAGGAGCTGATGGTAGGTGTGGCGTTCCACCTCAGATGCTAAAATAATCTCCTTGGTCTAGTGCTAGTGAAAAGGGGATAGACTCCCTCGCTGCATGGCTGATACTGACATTAGAATGCGCCGACGAATTTACTTTATTTAAATTTAACTACACTAGAGTCATAATTTGTAGGCAACCCACGAAAAAAAGAATTAATCGAACACTTACCTGATTCCCATATGCCAAAATGGATTTGGCAAACTCGCCTACAGTTCGTTTACAGTTCGAAGACAGTTCACCTACAGTTCGAAGATCAAAATCCAGAGATTCACCATCTTGTTTCTCTTCCTGTCCTTCATTTCTGGCTGGCTGATCTCTGCCCTCCTCTCTTTCAACCGTGTCTCCCAGGGCATTCTCAGAAAATAAGAAAAGGGCACCTTTCCTGGTGGTGAAAGTCTTGGGTAGTATAATTTCCTTACTTGGAACGGAAATGGCAGTGGCATTGCTTTGTGGAATCGATGAGACTTTGGAGATGTTCGGAAGAGGTGACAATCGGAAAACCTTTTTGGACTTTTTTTCCACCCAGTTGAAGTAATCCTTTAAAAAGAAAAAGAAGAAGTAAATCTTATTATAATGGAATCAAAATCAAAAGAATCAGTATTATAATAATCTTATATATATTATTATATATAGTATTATATAATCTTATAGTATTATAATATCTTATAAATATCTAATATAGTATTATATAATCTTATAGTATTATAATATATCTAATAAAAAATATCTAAATGAAATAGTATTATAATATATCTGATATAAAATATCTAATATAGTATTATTATATAATCTTATAGTATTATAATATCTTATAAATATCTAATATAGTATTATATAATCTTATTATAATGGAATCAAAATCAAAAGAATCAGTAAATCTTATTATTAAATACATAGAATAAATCTTATTTATTAAAGATGTCTCTATGAAATCTGAGGTAGATTTACCTCAAAACAGCCCATGTTAATAATGCATCTAAAATCCTACAATGTGTCTTATATGACATTAAGAAATAAAGGTTTACATAATACATGATGTGGTTAATTTGCATACTGGTTTTAACAAAACTGGAGTTAATAAATATTTACTTGGTGTTATTGATCTCTAATATTATTGTTTTATTCTCCAACGTATTAAAATCAATCCTATGAATGATTTTATATAGAAATCAATTAAAATATAATTAAAATAATTGAAATCTTTTTATATGCGTTCTTATCTGATTTCATTAGTCTTTCTACTTTGATATATTTCATTTCATTAAAATCAAAATACTTACATATTCTTACTAGTACTACTAATAGCTTGTTATCCATGGTAGAAATTGGTTAATAACATCAAATGAGGGTATGAGGATTTGTGTGGTGTAATCTCCTCTTGTCTCATTCATGACGTGATTACATTACGCCAATTCATATTGCAAATTGCAAATTGTTTCCAAGATAAAACCATTATCATAGTTTAAAGAAAGTTCAAGATATTTTTACAAAGACATCAATGTAAAAGAACGACTTGGACCCCCATAGCACTTAGGGATCCATTGCAATATTAGTATACCAGACGGAACGAATAGTAGTGGTTTATAATATTCGATTCAAAATTTTGAGGACTGGTAGTACCTAATGTATAAGTAGCACAGGGATCTGTGTGGTAAAGTGGGGAGCTGATGGTAGGTTTGGTGTTCCACCTCAGACGCAAAAATAATCTCCCTGGTCTAGCACTAGTGAAAAGGGGATAGACTCCCTCACTGTCTGGCTGATACCAACAATAGGCCACTCTCTTAGTACCTGTTAGGGTCCCATCTATAGGGTAAATAGAAATAATGAGTTTAAAAAATGTTTTTGTTTAATTGATCGCCCACCAAGAATGAATAAAACAAAATGTCTTCAGCATGAAATAACCCAACAAGGGTTGGCATGCCGTAAAATACAACCTACCAACCTACCTACCAACCGACCAGAATTTTGATTATATTTAAGAGATGCTACTAAACCTATTTATACAAATAGATTTCTCCAGCAACTATGTCTCCATGAGACATCGAGATAAGTACAAACAATAGATTTGTATTTGCAATAGTGTTTATTCCCTTGGGAAAGGTAAGTATTAACTAAATCATGGTGGACATTGAAGTCAGGGGATAACTGCAAATCATTGATACAGTTTTTAGAATCTATCTGATTTGCAGTTAACTAAATCTACTTTCACAAGGAGTTGCCTGTTCATGTGACTCCATAAGCCAATCAGAGCCCTGTTCCAGGTCAACTTGGTTTAAAAGCTTGTCTGTCAAACTCTTGGTGTTTTAAATAAGTTAACAGTTAAATTTATGTCCTAACTACACTTCATCACAAAAATGATAGGCTATGCCTATTCATTATGTAACAAATAGCAGACTAAGAAAATTGTAATAAATAAGAGTGACTCTGGGTCAAGAACTGTCAATCAAATTATCAGTAATTTTCCATTGTATTACCATTAATTTAAAAAAACTAAGCTACACTTCCTTACAAAATGATAGGCTATGCCTATTCATTATGTAAAAAGTTAGTCTTCATCTCTTTCCTTTTCCTTTTATGACAATTACTAACAAAAAATGTACCTTCTGGGTGCAAGTATTTAATAATTCAAATATTACATTGAATTAGAAAGACAAATAAAACTAAATAAGAACACAAAAGATTACATTCAATTTTTACTTTATTCTAATTGATTTCAATATAAAATTATACATAGGATTGCTTTTAATAGTTTGAGAATAAAACAATAATATTAGAAATCAATAACACCAAAAATTATTCATTAAACATGGTAAAAGCCGGTATGCAAATTATTCACACCTTATACTATGTAAACATTTATTTCTTAATGATATATAACACACATTGTAGGATTTTAAATACATAAATAACAGGTTGTTTTGAGGTAAATCTATCTCAGTTAAGACTTTTATAGAGACATTGTTAATAAATAATGGACCATTCTGTTTTTATTATAAAGAAAATAGGGGAAGAAAAAGGACATTCTACACAGAAAAAAAGAAAGAAAATAGGGGAAAGACAGAGAGAGGGGGTGTTTCAATTAAACATTATGAAAAGATGAAAAGAAGGAACGAAAGAAAAATAGAGAGTAGGAGAGAGTTAAATCAAGATTATTATATTTTTTACACATTAAACTATTTTGCAATGGCTCTTAAGTAAACATATCAAACATTGTAATAATTAGATTATCATACTGTGGTATATCCACCGGTCCTGCTAGTCTAATATTAATTGTTTATACAATTATATGGTTTCAAGTAAATATTTCTAATAATAATAATAATAATAATAATAATGATAATAATTGAAAAAGGTGTGGAATATGAGAGTGAAAGTGTTACCAATTGTAGTTGGTGCACTTGGAACGGTTCCAAAAAAACTTGGAAAAAATACTGGAGGATCTGGAAATCAGAGGAAGAATTGAGATCATCCAGACTACTACACTGCTGCAATTGGCTAGAATACTCAGAAGAGTCCTGGAGGCATGAGGAGACTTGTTGTCACTCAGTCTCCAGTGAAATACCATCAGATAGGGCTAATGTGAAAAACTCAAAAGGAGCAAAAACAATAATAATTTATTTGTACACATTTATATGGTTCCACGTATCACTATTTAACATCAATAATTCCCAAGTGATAGGATTATTTCCCTTACTTGCCAGTTTGTCCATAAGGCCACTAGGTGGCGTTGTGAGTGGGGATATAAAAGGCAGTTGCACCAAAGTCAAACTCACTTTTCTCTTAGACTTAGATGGTTATTTAATAACCATTGAAAATATAACATAAATAACTAAGGGAATTGTGACGTTGGTGGTGACCTAGTTTCAATTACAGACAGACACAAAATCACCATTATAATAAGATAGATGATTTAGTATTATTGATGATGATTTTTTGTATGTTGGCTGATGTAAATTTTCTAGTGCTATTGTTTATTTTGCAGTTAGATGTTGTTTCATGTCACTAGTATCTGAAAGGTGGTATGTAAGGTGAGGGAGAGAGTGGTTGTAGTGTAGCCAATGTAGGTATTAATTTTTAAATAGTTTTTCAAGAGGCACTCTCGAAATGTGATTGTAAATTTATAAACTATGTTGGTTTGGTTTAAAGAGGATTTAGGTATATATATATATATATATATATTATATATATATATATATATATATATATATATATGTTTCATTAGTAGCCCCAGATTCAACTCATCACATAGAAGCTGAGAGAGACAAACGCGCACCAAAAATAGTGACATAGTTTTGGTTACAGACCGACACTAAATATCCATTATAACTAAAGTAGTCATTGTGTCGGCATAAAGTCAATATCAGCCAATCAGTGAGAGAGTCTATCCCCTTTTCGCTAGCACTAGACCAAAGAGATGGTTTTTGTATCTAAAGTGGAGCGCCACACCTACCATCAGCTCCTTACTTTACCGCACAAAGCCCTGTGCTATTCAAATGCCGAGTTGGCGAGAGCCGGTATCGAACTATTGTGGTTTCTAGATGAACGCTATACCCACTGAGCTAAAACTGAATATACAGCTTAAGACTTGTTGTTTTGTTTTTTTTATAAATTTGTTGATTATCATTATAAGCAGTGACATAGTTTTGGTTACAGACAGACACCAAATCTCCATTATAATAAGATAACAAAACTTAATATACAGCTTAAGACTTGTTTTGTTTTGTTTTTTATAAAGGTGTTGATTATCATTATAAGCAGTGACATAGTTTTGGTTACAGACAGACACCAAATCTCCATCATAAGAAGATAACAAAACTTAATATACAGCTTAAGACTTGTTTTGTTTTGTTTTTTATAAAGGTGTTGATTATCATTATAAGCAGTGACATAGTTTTGGTTACAGACAGACACCAAATCTCCATTATAATAAGATAACAAAACTTAATATACAGCTTAAGACTTGTTTTTTTGTTTTTTATAAAGGTGTTGATTATCATTATAAGCAGTGACATAGTTTTGGTTACAGACAGACACCAAATCTCCATTATAATAAGATAACAAAACTTAATATACAGCTTAAGACTTGTTTTTTTTGTTTTTTATAAAGGTGTTGATTATCATTATAAGCAGTGACATAGTTTTGGTTACAGACAGACACCAAATCTCCATTATAATAAGATAACAAAACTTAATATACAGCTTAAGACTTGTTTGTTTTTGTTTTTTATAAAGGTGTTGATTATCATTATAAGCAGTGACATAGTTTTGGTTACAGACAGACACCAAATCTCCATTATAATAAGATAACAAAACTTAATATACAGCTTAAGACTTGTTTTGTTTTGTTTTTTATAAAGGTGTTGATTATCATTATAAGCAGTGACATAGTTTTGGTTACAGACAGACACCAAATCTCCATTATAATAAGATAACAAAACTTAATATACAGCTTAAGACTTGTTTTGTTTTTGTTTTTTATAAAGGTGTTGATTATCATTATAAGCAGTGACATAGTTTTGGTTACAGACAGACACCAAATCTCCATATAATAAGATAACAAAACTTAATATACAGCTTAAGACTTGTTTTGTTTTGTTTTTTATAAAGGTGTTGATTATCATTATAAGCAGTGACATAGTTTTGGTTACAGACAGACACCAAATCTCCATTATAATAAGATAACAAACTTAATATACAGCTTAAGACTTGTTTTGTTTTGTTTTTTATAAAGGTGTTGATTATCATTATAAGCAGTGACATAGTTTTGGTTACAGACAGACACCAAATCTCCATTATAATAAGATAACAAAACTTAATATACAGCTTAAGACTTGTTTTGTTTTGTTTTTTATAAAGGTGTTGATTATCATTATAAGCAGTGACATAGTTTTGGTTACAGACAGACACCAAATCTCCATATAAGAAGATAACAAAACTTAATATACAGCTTAAGACTTGTTTTGTTTTGTTTTTTATAAAGGTGTTGATTATCATTATAAGCAGTGACATAGTTTTGGTTACAGACAGACACCAAATCTCCATCATAAGAAGATAACAAAACTTAATATACAGCTTAAGACTTGTTTTGTTTTGATTTTTATAAAGGTGTTGATTATCATTATAAGCAGTGACATAGTTTTGGTTACAGACAGACACTAAATCTCCATTATAATAAGATAACAAAACTTAATATACAGCTTAAGACTTGTTTTGTTTTGATTTTTAAAAAGGTGTTGATTATCATTATAAGCAGTGACATAGTTTTGGTTACAGACAGACACTAAATCTCCATTATAAGAAGATAACAAAACTTAATATACAGCTTAAGACTTGTTTTGTTTTGTTTTTTAAAAAGGTGTTGATTATCATTATAAGCAGTGACATAGTTTTGGTTACAGACAGACACCAAATCTCCATTATAATAAGATAACAAAACTTAATATACAGCTTAAGACTTGTTTTGTTTTGTTTTTTATAAAGGTGTTGATTATCATTATAAGCGGTGACATAGTTTTGGTTACAGACAGACACCAAATCTCCATTATAATAAGATAACAAAACTTAATATACAGCTTAAGACTTGTTTTGTTTTGTTTTTATAAAGGTGTTGATTATGATTATGTAAAAAGTTTTCAGTTGCATCAAAGCATGAGAATAATGATTAAATCTTTTTTCATAATGAATTTTAATGTCTTATTTCAAACATTTTATTGCAATCTTTTAATCTTTCTATTCTCTATTGGTACGCTCTGTTTATTACATCAGTAGATGTTATGGTTGATTTGCTTTCTAGAATTCCACTCAGGGGGGTGGGGGACAGGTTGGATTATATAAAAAGAATCACATAATCATGGCTCTCTTTGTAAAAAAAATTACGCAGCTTGTTATTTAAATAGATAGATAGATAGATAGGTAGGTAGGTAGATAGATCTAAACAGACTGAGATAGATAGATAGATAGATCGATAGATAGATAGATAGACAGATCTAAACAGACTGAGATAGATAGATAGATAGATAGATAGATAGATAGACAGATCTAAACAGACTGAGATAGATAGATAGATAGATAGATAGATAGATCTAAACAGACTGAGATAGATAGATAGATAGATAGATAGATAGATCTAAACAGACTGAGATAGATAGATAGATGGATAGATCTAAATAGACTGAGATAGATAGATAGATAGATAGATAGATAGATCTAAACAGACTGAGATAGATAGAAAGATAGATAGATAGATATAAACAAAATGTGATTGATAGATATAAACATAATGAGATAGATAGATAGATAGATAGATAGATAGATCTAAACAGACTGAGATAGATAGATAGATAGATAGATAGATAGATAGATATAAACAAAAGGATAGATAGATAGATCTAAACAGACTGAGATAGATAGATAGATAGATAGATAGGTAGGTAGATCTAAACAGACTGAGATAGATAGATAGATAGATAGATAGGTAGGTAGATCTAAACAGACTGAGATAGATAGATATAAACAAAATGGATATCTAGATAGATAGATTGATAGATTGATATAAACAAAATGATAGATAGATAGATAGATAGATAATATCTGACAATGTGTCAAAGAAATATGACTGAAAAATGACTTGTTGAAACTAACAATCTATTTGTATGATGTCACAGATACTACACTCTGATCCTAGGCATTATTTTCTAATCTGAAATTTGACATCAATTATTAATACCAATCTAGACATCTTGGCATCATCTCTGAATTTCCATTTAAATTTTACATTCAAATTTAACAAATTTAACAAATTCAAAGACAGCTCATTCAACTTTGGCATTTGGAAATCTAATTGCAATGGAGTTATTAGAATAATAATTATTTTAATTTATTTTGTTATTGTATAAAAAAAACTGTAATTGTTAAATGACAAAAATACTTTTATAAGATGTAAATGTTCTTATGATATGTTAGAAGGTTCAAAGTAACCTCCCAACATGGGTACATATGTGTACATAAATTAATCCAACAAAGGAGTTATATATAATAACAAACAGACTTTATTTAGTGAGCAAGTGGAGAAAATACATACATGACAGGTATACACCTGATAAGGTACAGTAAGATATTGAGAACAGACACATAAATATACACAAAGGATATAGGACTAAGTCCTAAAAAAGTGATACAGAGTTACATGTAGAAATAAGTCACTTACTGATAGTTTGCTGGGGGAGGCAACCCCCCACACTTAAGAGGCAGAGGTACCAAGCGCCTAATCCATGTGAAATGGTTGGGGACCCAGAGAAAGAGAGAGATTTTCTCCCGGGCTGCTGCCTAAATACTCTAGCCACCTATCAGCGAAAACGTGCAGCAAGGGAAGGTAACCCTATTGGACTCATGTCCATCCCAACACTTTTTAAACTTTAAAATTCAAATCTAACAAATTTAACAAATTTAAAGACAACTCATTCAACTGTGGCATATATCTATTAATAATGGAGATTCGCTTCCGTTTTTTGTCTGTAACAAAAATTACGTCACTGCTTACGTCACATTACCCAAAATCGTCATAACACAGAATAAATACACTCAAAATTTGAACATGCAACATTAGACAGTCCTCATTGTTTTTTAAAACAAGTTTTAATAAATACATGACTGGTATTATATATCTATATATAGTTTGTTTTATTTTAATACATATTTAAAGTTTACATTTAAAATTGTTTTATTTTTTTAACCCTTTAATGAATTTGATGATTTTAATTACTTAGGGTACAAACTCGCTGACATTGAATTTTTTACTCCCACCCCTCAGGCAATATGTTTCAAAAATCTATTTTTACATCGCCGGAGGGTGTTTTTTATTTTGTACTAGTAAATCTTATAGACAGCGATATAGTTATCAGAATAATTAATTTTATTTATTTTGTTATTGTCTAAAAGAAATTTAATGGTTAAATTACAAAACTACAACTGTAATGGTTAAATTACAAAAATACTAATACAGCATTTTTTTCTTTTATGCATACTGTGTTGAACAATATGGACATTTCATGTCTGACGAGTTTCTTTTCGATCTTTTCTAGTTTTCAAGCCAGGTTCCTTATATTAGTGTGGAGTCTATTGATTAGTCGGACCATATGACCTTTAGGCACCCCTTTTTGATCTCGATTCAGAAGGACATGTTTTTCATTTACACCGTCAATATCCGGTTGTTTGTTAGGGGTTAGAGTTAGGGGTTAGGTTTGGGATTAGGGTTAGGGTTAGAGTTAGGAGTTAGGGTTAGGGGTTAGTTTTATAATTTAAAAAAAAACTCTAAAAATCGTCTGTTAACAAACAACCGGATATTGACGGTGTAAATGAAAAACATGTCCTTCTGAATCGAGATCAAAAAGCGGTGCCTAAAGGTCATACAGTCCGATTAGTCCACCAAAGATTTCATCCCTAGTATTTTCAGCAGTCCAAAGTACCATCATCAGAGTAGATGTAATTGAGTAGTTTTTGGTCTTCCCTTTTTAGAAGGTGAGAATGGGTGATATATGTCTACCCAATACAAAGTCTGAACAATTTTGAATTCTTCTGTTGTTTATTGTTGCCTATTGCCAGAGCTAGCCTAATTGCCACCCAATAGGTCATCTTTTAAACTAGTATTTACCATATTTTAACTCACGCCAGACCATAAATGAAGTTGGGGTGGTGGTCAAGGGTAGATGTACTCACAGTATATCCTCATTTTAATACAAGTGTTGCTTACTGGCATCAAATTCTATATATTATATAGCGGCTTCTTCTTCACATTGCTAAATCGCGTATCTGTATACGTAGCGGGTATGGTCACAGTACCCAAAGCGATGTATGTTAGTAGTCAGCTACTACCGACTACTGGACTTCAATAACAACAGATATGTATGTAAAAAGAGAGGACCCTTCTTTATTTTCTTCGGTGTGTGGGTGGTGAAGGCACAGAGCTTACAATGAGTGCATGAGGGGTGGTTGCTGACGGGAGACGTGAAGTGTCCTTTCGGCTGCCGGCTGGCATCTGACTGCTGTTGGCTCGACCCTCTGGCTTTTTGTATTGACGACACGCCTACGCATCTTTATCTTTTGATCTGATAACGGAACTTTGTTATATATTTCTTTATCTTCACCCTGCTTCCTTGACCGGAAACCATCTCTTCCGCTTTCTCTTTCTTTTTAAATATATATTTTTATCTTTCTCTTTGTCCCTCAGATGGAAGTTCCATCTTCCGGGCGAGGACAATACAACATTAGTACTCACTTGGTTACTTCATTTTAGAAATAACCCCACCCTTTAAAGGTACCAGGTACTTTTTACAATATGACAATTTTTCCTTAAAGGGATCCCCTCCCTTTTTGACATATATGTCCAACACCTAAACTTTGACCGATTAAGTCCAGACCCTAAAAAGAAAAAATATTAAAGCTAAATTTCATGGAGAATTTAGCTCAGGTGGAGGTGATATAATGAATATGTAAATACCTTGGTACCCCCTCACTATAATCTCATTGGACAGTGTCATGTATAAATATTCGACACTGGAAGTACAAGCGCCTAAGCCTAAGCCTACCAGCCTAAACTTACTCGCCAGACTACACCACGACTGCTCGGAAGACGTATGTTATTCAACGTACCAGTTAATACTGTGATAATATACCCAATACCAACTTCATAATTTATCCCTTAACCCGGATAGATCAACATATATGTCCAATACCTAAACTTTGACCCGACCCTTGAATGGGATCAAAAAGTATTCAGACAAAATATTTAGACTGTTTCAATATTAAATGAAGACATGAGCAATGTATTTAAAAAAAGGGATGATGTCTAGATATCTAGACTGTTGTCCTAATGCCTGGACTTTGTTGAGAAAAGTCAGTGCCAATTTGAAAAAAAATTGTGAAGCTTTACTCAATACATTTGAAGGAAATGTTTTTGGTGAAACACAGGATTGCGTAAGTGCACCAATCTCTACACTAACCAAACTCCTAGCTCCATGTGACCTTTTCTTGTCACCTAAACTGAAAATTTTTCTGTTTGTTTTTTTTTTTTGGTTTATTTACTTAATGGCATAACAACCTTCATAGGTTATTTAATGCCAAAGCCATCCTTGTAGAAGAACAGTATTTATACTATTTAAGCCATATGGGGATAAGGGAGTTCATATGTGTGTATGCATATGATAAGTTTGTGCATGTGTATGTATGCATGTGTAGTGAGTGTTAGTTGTTGTTGGTTGTTTTTTTATTTTATGGCACATCAACCCTTTTCAGGTCATTTAATGCCAAATCAAAGTCATTTTTATATTCAGTTTCTTACAGTACCTGCTGTTGCTTAAATGGTCACCCATTTAAATATTGAACAGGCTCATTGTACTTAACTTTGGTGATATAATGAGAAACAGTGCTTTCAATGTGAATTGACAATAAGGTGTGGGTGTGTATGTGTGTGTGTGTTTCTGTGTTTCTGTAAGAATATGTATCTATATATACATAAGTATGTTTGATTATATATATGTATATATAGGTTTGTGCGTGTGTGTGTGTGTGTGCATGTGTGTGTGTGTGTGTGTGTGTTCTTTGACAATATGTATCTATGTATACCAAAGTATGTGTAATTTTATATATACATATTAACTATATAATATACACACACACAGACACACACACACACACACACACACACAAACACAAACACACATACACATACACACACAGGTGTTTGTGTGAGTGTTTGTGTGTGTGTGTTTGGATGGGGTGTATGCATGTGTGTGTGTTTCTGTAAGAATATGTATCTATCTATACTGAAGTATACGTGATTTTATATATAGGTTTATGTGTGTTTGTGTATGCAAGTGTATGTGTACGTTTGTGTGAGTGTGTGTGTTTGAATGTATGCATGCATGTATATGTGTGTATGCATGCATGTGTGTGTGTGTTTCTGTGTGCGTGACAAGTTCATACCTGTAATACAAGTGCTTGTTGAGTATATGTTTGTGCTCAGGTGTTATGGAAACATGTGAGGGTTATACGAGTCATTGTGCTTTCAATCAAGACGCTCACCCAGACCATCGAGTGTTAATCAGTGTAAATCTTGGAGATAAGTAGCGAGATTATAAATTTAGTCATTTTTACCTGCAGTCACAAGTGTCGTCATTACTTGTAGGTTTTTTATGACTAGCACAAATAAAAACTTTCTAAGTCACAGTGTGTAAATAATATTTCAACTAGTTTTTCTTGAATATATATATATATATATATATATATATATTTGGGAGAATATGTGCTTAATTGAAGTCGAACTTAATTTTTGAAAGTTAATTCATTAATAATTAATTAGGCGGGATTTACCTATTTAAATGTAAGGCTAAACAAATCGAGAAAAATCAATCTCTGTATGTACATTTGCTAAGTCCGTTTGGTGTCAATTTGACAGACAGGTTTCGAATCACACACGGAGCGGTCTTCGTATCTATAGCTCTGCTGATGAGGCCTAATAGGCCGAAATGTACATACAGAGATTGATTTTTCTCGATTTGTTTAGCCTTACATTTAAATAGGTAAATCCCGCCTAATTAATTATTAATGAATTAACTTTCAAAAATTAGGTTCGACTTCAATTAAGCACATATTCTCCCAAATATTGTCGGCTGAAAATAGCCATATCAGAAACATCGTCTGTTTGTTTACTTCTCATATATATATATAAATTTTACCGTTCTAACTTTTTAATTTTTTTCAAATTTTAGCTTCAATTAGGATAACTTAAATAAATAAGCTTAACATTTCACATCAATACCACATTTATTCAACCTCATTGTCCCTCAATAATTTTTATTTTTGTATGATTACCTTTATTAATCCGCGTTAAACCTCAATTATTATAACATAAGTCAGCGTAACAAAACACGGCTATATGTTTTGGTTTTTTTTATTTCCACTCTAACCAAAGTTAAATCAATAAATAATTTTAATCTATTTTACTTATTAAACCACTCTCACGCCTCATAACCCATACTTTATTAAACAACCATAGTAAAATAAATATCCACAAATTGATTCACATCTTTCATTTTAATATCCACGAAAAAAACAATTTCCAGTGAGATTTTTAAAAAGTAAACAAGCGTCTCTCTGTAACGTAACATTTTATTCAATGAACACATGTGTGATCGGCTGCAATTAATTGGTAACTCGATTAATTCAGTGGATTTAACCCTGATGATCCTAACGGTGAAACTTGAGTAGGTTTCTATTGTATCCATTTCTTTAATATATATATATATATATGTATAAATGAAAATAGATAGAAAAAACAAATAAATAATATTAGTATGCTGACAGATATCTGTTTCGATCTTTTAATAAAACAATCTTCCTCAAGAGCAATTATATTTATGAAATATAGTTGCTCTTGAGGAAGACCGTTTTATTAAAAGGTCGAAACAGATATCTGTCAGCATACTACTATTATCATTTGTTTTTTCTATCTATTTTCATTCATACTGTCGGATTCATTTCCATTTATTATATATTATATATATATATATATATATATATAAATATAAATAATTATTCAACAATGCTTCTATAAAACAAACATCCAAAAATCTTATTCACTTCGCCGAAGAGCTTACGGCCGGGTTTGTTTACTAAATAACGTCCACTTACCTACTATGGCAGGGCGTGTAATAGTATCATTGACAAGGTTAATTTCGCAGGATTGTTCGCTATGTACCGGCGGCCGAACGGATATGGTCTCTGACTATGCCTGTGAAGTCCCGGTTTCGATTCCTGTCGGAGGGGAGTCGTTAGTATACATCGCTGAAGAGACTTAATAAAGTCGAAACAGTCTGTACAGTGTTCTGCATAGCGAGCCATCCTTTGCGGGATTTACTTGTCAAGATTATTTTCTATAATTATCGAATTTTATGCGATACATGCATTTATAATTGCCTTCAAGCAAAATATAAATAATATATATATATATATAAGTCAAGAAATAACAAAAGACTTAAAGATTTTAGCATTATAGTCTATTTCAGGGAGCTTGGTCTATTTCAGCTCCCTAGAAATAGACTATAATGCTAAATCTCTAAGTCTTTTGTTATTTCTTTACTTATAGATTTGCTCTGTGACTCTAACATTAAGAGCACACATTGAGCTCTCAAACTGCAACAGGTTTTTTAAATAAAACTCTTGTGTCGTAAGGAAGATTTCTTTTCTGGACTTTTGGATTATATATATATATATCTGGTGAGTCTAGTTAAGTTTCTTATTCATTTCACAGCTCATGCTTCACACATAATCCCAAAAAATAAATATTATAGGTACTAGCAAATATATGCACCCTCCGGGTGCAAGTATTTAAGTTTTAATGTAATAAAATATTGTATTAAATTAGAAAGGCTAATGAAACTAAATAAGAATACAGATAAAAAGATTTAAAACAGAGAAAGTATAATAAAAGATTTGAAACAGAGGGAGTATAATAAAAAATGGAACAACTGAAACTTACTCTTCCATCACTCTCGTCTTTCATTGTTATTTTTTCTAATTTAAGTATTTAGTTTTAAGAGGAAGTAAAGAATAAAATGAGTTATTTTATCTTGTTAATGGATTTCATTTAAGATTCATTGAAGAGATTTTTGCTTATATTCATTAAAATAAAATCAAACAATTAGAAATCAATAATACTAAGCACATATTTATTAAATTCGATTTTTTAATATTAATATGCAAATTAGCCTTCCCGTTTACACTGTAAACCGCTATTTTGTTGTATATATAAATATAATTGCATGTTGTCAATATGTAGACATAGTTAACAGTATTAATAATGTATGACAATTTTATTAAAATAAAATCATGGAGAATGTGATGTCTATAACTAAGAGAATTGTTACTTGAGTAGGAATATAGTTTCGGTTACAGACAGAAAAACACACAATCTCCATTATAATAAGATATATAAAATACTTATATACTAATATAATATATTCACACTGAAAACTAGACTCACCATATATAACAACTAAGAAGCATATGTGGACTTCACAACAACTATATATATATATATATATAATATACCAAACTTGTTGGTAAATCCTCACGGTGAGAAAAAACCCGGCAAATAGTTTGATTGAAAAAAATATACTACCAAACATCACCCGGGGAGAAAAAATTTTTGGAAGAAAAGAAAAGACCAAGATAATCGTATCAACCAAAAATAATCTATTGGTACAAACTTGGCCAAAAGAAAAAACAATTTATATGTATATATATATATAAGATATAAGTCAGATCTTAGTCCTGAAGAGCACTAAGCGAAACTTTTAGTAGGTTTATCTGACCCATTAGGTTTATCTTTTATATATATATATATATATATATATATATATATATATATGGAAAAAACAAATGATGTTTACAAATGCTTGGGATCATCAGGAGAGAATGTGCACCATTTCGGGGCCTTCCTCTCAACGGTTTTAACTGCATACATATATATATACATATATATATATATATATGAGTAAAGAGAAAGGAAATGAATCCGACGGTATATATATAGATAAAAGTGTATGAAAACACACAATATTGTTAAAATTAATATATTTTATATCATTTTCATAGCTAATATTGAACAATATTTCAATTATAAAAAATCATTATCAGAGCATGTTTTTAATCTGGACTCATCGAGTGAGAAGCAGATAATAATTTAATAATTTGTTTATAAACAGAAATTCGGGTTACCTATCGGGTCACCTTTGAGTTGTGTATTAGCATGCTTATTTCTTTATATATATATATATATATATATATATATATATATATATATATTATTAGTAACAAATGAAACAAGGAATAACCAACATTATACACAGTCATATTAAATCTACTGATGAACTAAAATAAATAAAACTTATCATCTACAACACAAAATCTAAACTGTCAAACCTTAGAGTTAAAAATAACACAAACTCTTCTAAATCCTCCTTAAACTAAACCAACATAGTTTATAAATTCACAATCACATTTCGAGAGTGCCCCTTGAAAAACAATTTAAAAATTAATACCTACATTGGCTACACTACAACCACTCTCTCCCATCACCTTACATACCACCTTTCAGATACTAGTGACATGAAACAACATCTAACTGCAAAACATAACAATAGCACTAGAAAATTTACATCAGCCAACATACAAAAAATCATCATCAATAATACTAAAATCCTCTATCTTATTATAATGGTGATTATGTGTCTGTCTGTCTGTAACCAAAAAAAAACAAGAAAAATGGCCTTCTTCGGGGTAAAATGTTTGATATTTGAAGTTAAAATGGTCAAAATACAGAGAATTTTGAAGTGTTCAAAAAAATAATTCTTTTGAAAATTTTATTTTTTGAGACGCTTACAGTTGATGTTTGATGACAGTTACGGTTAGAGAATAAAGAATATTCAGTGAACAGTGACATTTGAAAAATGTCATTTTACCCTGAAGAAGACCCTTTTTCTTTGTATACTTAGATATTTTATAATTTTCTATTTTATTATCAATATTTTATTTTATATTTAAAATAATAATAAATAGAATACAATTGTGTACATGGACAGTTTGTAACCTGGCCAAAACATGCATTGGTAATTCTTTAAATCAATTTTATCCATTCAACATTTTCTTTCCTTTATTTATTTATCCTTTCAACATATATATATATATATATATATATATACTATAGACACGTGTTTCGAGGTATCACCTCTCATCAGTATAGTTATACGGTTTTAGCAGCTGCCTCTGGCTGGGTTTGAAACCCGAACGAACTTACGCTCGCCAAGCTTCTTACCCACACATCCACAGTCAGTCGCCAAGTATAGCAGGCTATTTAATTGCTATATTTCTAAGGGGAAATGACCTTCACCTAGAGTTCTCAAACTTTGTAAACAAAGTGAGATTTGGCCGAGCCAAATACGGTGAATCTGCAATTATATACCTTCTAAATAGAGTGCTCAACCGAGAACGGGAAGCGTATAATAGGGGTAAACTATAGACACGTGTTTCGAGGTATCACCTCTCATCAGTATAGTTATACGGTTTTAGCAGCTGATATATTTATATATATATATTATACTAAAGCTGAGTGAAGCCATGTTTATCCCTTAAAGGCTTTTTTACTGTTTGGTTTAATGGCATGAAAGTTATATTAAATTCTCCCTTAGTTTTAGGATTGAGTTATGTTTGAAAAAAATTCCAAACCAAAATTATATTTATATACTATTAAACACTTATTCATGGAATGCAGGTTTTTTGCTCACATCAGAAACCATTATTTTAATGCAAACAATATGAGATCTATTTGAAAATGTCAACATGGAGGACATTCTGTCCTTTTTTAGGGAAATAAAATTATACCATAGAATATAGACATGAACTTAATCAATACCATACAACATGATTCTCAATGGTGCTAATACATTGTTAAAACCAATTACTAAAAAAGTATAAATATAAATACACAACATATATTACTTCCGTTAAGCATGACATAACCCCAGACAGGTTGATATGCCATTAAAATCAACCAACCATTAATATTTTAGTATTTTTTGTCCAGTTCCAATAGATCTAAGGGTCAATAAAGCCAATGTATTTAGTTTGTTATACAACACGGGATTTTGATAATAGACAATTTGGGTTTAGAAAATGATCCGAGCCTGGATTACGTAAAAGGAGAGCTTAATCCATGGATTACATCCGGTGGCACATAGAGTTCAGGCTATAAAGCAAAATGATTTGTGACTTATCCCTTAAACTGCATAATCCCTGGATTATACTGGGAGAGCTACTGAGTATAGGATCATCAGTACGGATTCCCATGACCCTCTCTCGCCACCCATCCCTATTGGTCATTGCTCCGGGCATGTCTTCTGCACAGCATCCGGAATCTGCACAGGGCATTTTTTTTCATTACTTTTTGTGATCATAGTTTCTGTTTCTTCTTTTTGGAATTTTTGTTTCTTGATGAATTGGGTATAAGAACTCCTTTTATGGTAAGATCATACTTACGGCTCAGTCGGTAGAGCGTTCGGCTAAAAACCACAAGGTTCCTAGTTCGATACCAGCCCTTGCCAACTCAGCGTTTGAGTAGCACAGGGGTCTGTGCGGTAAAGTAAGGAGCTGATGGTAGGTGTGGTGCTCCAACTCAAATGCCAAAACAATCTCCTTGGTCTCCTAGTGCTAGTGAAAAGGGGATAGACTCCCTTGCTGATTGGCTGATACTGACTTTAGGCCATCCCAACGACTTATACTCACCTTAAAGTGTTTAAATTTGATATATGTAAATAATTTTTATATATATATATATATATATATATATATATATATATATATATATGTAATATAAATATTTTGAAGGCAATTTACAATGCAATATGTGTTGAATTTATTTAACTTTTGTTTTTTTTTTCAAAACTAAATATTTTCGCAAGTAAAATTCCATCTTCAGAGTTATTGAAAGTTGAAAGTATTGAAAGTACTAGGTGAATTTTTTATAGTACTTATCCCACGGCGATATTGTAATCTTCTGTTGTTTAAGAAATTCAACACATATTGCATTGTAAATTGCCTTCAAAATCTTTATATTACACATACACACAATGCTTCAATGATACTATAAAGAAACAAACTTTATATATATATATATATATATATATATATATATATATATATATATATTCTTTCCTGGATGATATTATCAAAGTGTCTTAAAAAAATAAATAGATATGTACACAATCATAAAGCATATATGTATATATATATATATATATATATATATATATATATATATATATACGTGTGTGTGAGATTAGCTAACTGTACCTAAGAGGTAATCTCTTTTTATATATATATATATATATATTACTTCTTCATGTTGGTGGGATCAAGAACAGTGTGTCCAAAAAGGAGTAAAGAATAAAATTGCTTTTGCACGCAAAGAGCAGGATGGAACCTGTTGATGAGGAGGGCCTCAAGTATAGCTAGGTGCAACCCGTTGGTTGAGAATACCAAAATGGAGATCATTGCGTGTTTATATGCGACAGCACAATCAGGATTATCCAAAAAGTGTCGCCCAATGGTGGAAGGTGAATATGGATTGCTTGGTGGAGAAGAGCGGACAAAGTTAATGTTGCGGATATAAGATGGAATGTGTTGGTTTATTCTAACCTCCAATCTTTGGGTAGTGTGCCCCAATGTAGCAAACATCGCATTTGCATTTAAATTTGTAAATTAGGCAACTTGTTTCATGAGGGATCACACTATCTTTAAGATTGAAGGGAAGGAGCATGTTAGATCTGAGAAAAATTCGCAACTTAATTGAATTAAAACTGATCCCACCAATATGAAGAAGTAATATATATATATATATATATATATATATATATATATTAACACACACACATATATATATATATGTGTGTGTGTTATATATATATATATATATATATTATATATATATATATATATATATATATATATACTAGCAAATATATGCACCCTCCGGGTGCAAGTATTTAAGTTTTAATGTAATAAAATATTGTATTAAATTAGAAAGGCTAATGAAACTAAATAAGAATACAGATAAAAAGATTTGAAACAGAGGGAGTATAATAAAAGATTTGAAACAGAGGGAGTATAATAAAAGATTTGAAACAGAGGGAGTATAATTAAAAAAATGGAACAACTGAAACTTACTCTTTCATCACTCTCGTCTTTCATTGTTATTTTTTCTAATTTAAGTATTTAGTTAAAAGAGGAAGTGAAGAATAAAATGACAGTTATTTTATCTTGTTAATGGATTTCATTTAAGATTCATTGAAGAGATTTTTGCTTATATTCATTAAAATAAAACCAAACAGTTAGAAATCAATAATACTAAGCACATATTTATTAAATTCGATTTTTTAATATTAATATGCAAATTAGCCTTCCCGTTCACATTGTAAAGCGCTATTTTGTTGTATATATAAATATAATTGCACGTTGTTTGTATGTAGATATGGTTAACAGAATTAATAATGTAAGACAATTTTATTAATAATTGAGGTTTAGATAAAAATAAAATCATAGAGAATGTGATGTCAATAACTAAGAGAATTGTAACTTGAGTAGGAATATAGTTTCGGTTACAGACGGAAAAGCACACAATCTCCATTATAATAAGATGTGTGTGTGTGTGTTAATATATATATATATCTATATATATATATATATATATACAAAGTCGGTATCAGCCAGTCAGCGAGGGAGTCTATCCCCTTTTCAATAGCGCTAGACCAAGAAGATTGTTTTAGCATCTGAGGTGGAGTGCCACACCTACCATCAGCTCCTTACTTTACCACACAGATCCCTGTACTAGTCATACTCTGAGTTGGCGAGGACCGGTATCGAACTAGGAACCTTGTGGTTTCTAGCCGAATGCTCTACCGACTGAGATAACCCGGCCCCTAAAAAACGCTTGTTGCATCGGCCGGGAATGTATATATATATATATATATATATCCCACAAAATCTCTACTGCATCATTCGCTTGAACTACTACCAATTCCTACTACTTCCCACTACCAATTGTTACTACCTCCCACTACCAATTCCTACGCTACTGCTCATTTTCTATAAAAACGAGACACCATGAAACATACCATCAGTTTCCAACCTGAAGATGGCAGATTGACATGCCGAAAGCGCTCGTAGAGACACCTTTGGTGGATTACTACACCAGTTCCACCCTGACATAAAAAAGATGGACAGACTCCTTGAAAGGATTGAACAGAAACTCGTACGACAGGAATTGTCACTCGAGTTCAACCAAACATGTTTAAAAGAGAAAATGCTGCCAAAATACACTTATATATATATATATATATGAAATTAATATTTTAGAAAAAACAAACATAATTTCATACTGTCAGATTCACTTCCATTCACTTTTTCATATATATATATATATATATATATATATATATATATATATATATAAAAGCAATTGGTAATTTGCTTGAAGCATTAAGTATGTTATAATATATTAATATTTTGAAGGCCAATACAATGCATATGAAAAATAAAAACAAAAAGATGTTATTTTTGTCTTATGGATTTCGAAGCATGAACTTCATCATCAGAGTTTCGTAACAGTTTTTTTCTGATACGAAACTCTGATGATGAAGTTCAGGTTTCTAAATCGATAAGACAAAAATAACATCTTTTTGTTTTTATTTTTCATACGCATTGTATTGGCCTTCAAAATATATATATATATATATGACTTATGTATTTCATTTTATATATAATTGTATAATTTAACTTTGTATTTCATTCATCACAAATAACAGCATTTATCTTCTTTTCTTCTTTCGCTTCTTCTTTAATTTCTATTCAATGGATTGACCGGAAAGCTTTAGCTTCTGCGATATCTAAGACTCTATTTATTCTATAAGTAGTCATGCCAGGCTAAGGGTTAACCCTAAGGACATACAGAGAATAAAGATTTATGTACAAGATAAAAACAAAAAAGAGTTTCTTAAGAGGACCAACACACAGATGGTCAAATTTCAAGTGTTGGCAGATAGAACAATAAAATGTTTATATTCCACCAGTCAAAACTTTTGACAATTTAATAACATAAATCATAATTCATGAATTAAAAAAGATGCTAAGAAGGAAATTGTGTTATTTGAGACTTACACCTAAAGCAGAGGAAATTATATATATATATATATATATATATATATATAGCGAGAGAGACAGAGAGACAGAGAGTGACCAAAAAAAAAAACTTTTTTTAAAAGTCAGGCCTGTTTATTTTGGGTCACCCTGTATATATATATATATATATATATATATATTTGTCATACAACATGTGATAGCATGTGCGAAACCCTGCCCTCATCAGCTGCCAACTAGGAGTGATAACACAGTTTCGGTAGCTAAGGACTACCACTTCCTAGCGCTACCAAGCAGCTTTCGCCAAGGTTACCAAAAAAAATCAGCCTGGTTTTTTTTAAAAAGCCTGGGTTTTTTTTATCACCCTGTATATATATATATGTGTGTGTGTGTTATTTTATTTTAAAACTTTTACATTTTTTCAGGTCAGTTAACTTTGAACTACATATATTTGAGAATCTGAGTTACACCTCAAAAATATGTGGTTCAAAATTAACTGACCTGAAAAAATGTAAAAGTTTTTAAATAAAATAACTGATGCATTATATCTTTTATTCATCAATATATCAACACTGAAAATTTCATTAAATTCGGTTAATTCCCTGATTTTGTTTTTTTTTTCTTTCAGCGGAGTGACATATGATGGTGGAATTTAGGTCCGTTAAGTTTGATTTAACCCCAAAATCTCTGTTTGTGTAGTCCTAGTACTGGTACTTTCAATCATCTTTGGTTATTTCCAAGTTTACATAGGTGCTCCTATGTTGTGGAGTGCTGGGTTGATTCTGTGTTCCAGGAATCTTTAGGTGGGTTTTTGCTTGTTTGTTTGTTTGTTTTGTTTTACGGCATATCAACCTCGGTGGGTCATTTAATGCCGACAAAGTTTTGAAATGAAAACTTTCTTGATGGATACTCAATTTTTTTTATGAACACATTTTTCTATTTAACCCATAGATGAGACCCCAACAGGTACCACCATTCCAGGCTAGTGCGGATCCAGGAGCAATAGTAATGAAGGGACACTCCACACTCCCCAAGCTCCAGAATTGGAACCTCACCATCAGATAGAGTTTAACATCATACCCAGGACAATAAGACCCTCAGCCACCACCTTCTATCACATATATAATAAAAAAGGGTTGGAGCTTGCTATAAGGGCAATAGGGCTGGGAAAATCATATAGGAGCTAGGGCTTGACGTGACCAGCCAATTGATTGGAGGGGGCCTCTCCAACCACCCGTCTAGCCTAAATATGGGCCAAAATGGAGGGTTGCATGTCCTGGACTGCTCATCCACCAGGATTCCATGTTTTAGTGGTTTTTAGTCACCACTGACAGCCAACAGATGGTCCGATCAGGGGTGGTCTTACCCCTCTGCAGAGGTTCAGTCGGTGTATTCTAAACCCCCAGCTGGCAGGGCTATTAGATGGGCATGATGTCATGTATGAATGCATAGACAATTGGCACTTTCCGTAATCTAATGCTATTTATACGTAAAATGTGATTCTAATGATAATATCTCTTGCGTACTATTCTGCATTTGTACCAAAAACTGAACTCAAACCAGCAATACTTCCCTAAAAATTAACCTTGTGCCACATTCTGCCCCTTGGGGGAGGGATTGGGTAAGTATGTATATTCTTTGTGTCCCTACTTGTCTGTGAATGACTGTAAATACTTGACATAATGATTTTAATTCAGTTCCATCGGGTTGAATTTATTGGAGCGATATCCATCCGTCAAAACCCCCATATCAAGACTTGTATATAGCAGCTAAGGTTCACATAACTGTGGATCCACTAAGGGGTTGGGGTTGTACCTATATCGAATGCATTTTAAGACTCTTAAACTGCTATATCTACACTATAGATCAATTTTTAAGCAAAGTAAAACTGCTTTGAATTCAGAATTTTCCTTGTCCTACACCAATTGCCATACCAAAACTAAAGAGCCCAGTCTACCCTACTATCTACCCATAGCTGGAGGGAGAAGAATTGAATTCATACTTTTCCCAAGTGTATTAACACTTAGCTCAGTCGGTAGAGCATTCGGCTAGAAACCACAAGGTTCCTAGTTCGATACCAGCCCTCGCCAACTCAGCATATGAGTAGCACAGGGATCTGTGCGGTAAAGTAAGGAACTGATGGTAGGTGTTTGCTCTCCACCTCAGATGTAAAAAAACAATCTCCTTGATCTAGCGCTAGGGAAAAGGGGATAGGCTCCCTCACTGATTGGCCATCCCGACAACTTAAACTGCAAACTACCTCATCCAGGATTTGAACTCAGTCCATTTTCTACAATGATAACCATTACACCACAAGTGCCTCTGTTGATGCCATATAACTGTGCAGTAATTATCTGTATTTATGAGCTCAGTCTGCCCTATTATTTATCCATTTTTGGGTGGATGGGAAGATTCAAGCCTTTCACAAATGCATGAACACTTCATAAAAAGAGTCCTTATTCTATTGCAAACTCTTTAAAAAAATTCCTTAAACACTAAAAAAAAGGTGTCCTTATTCTGGTATGAACACTTAAGACAAAGACTGCTTATTCTCATGTGAACACTTAAGAAAAAAGCCTTATACCATTGTAAACACTTAAGAAAAAGTATCCTTATTCTGGTGTGAACACTTAAGAAAAAGGCCTCATACCATTGTGAACACTTAAGAAAAAATACCATTGTGAACACTTAAGAAAAAAGGCTTATACCATTGTGAACACTTAAGAAAAAAAGGTTTTATACCATTGTGAACACTTAAGAAAAAAGGTCTTATACCATTGTGAACACTTAAGAAAAAAGGTCTTATACCATTGTGAACACTTAAGAAAAAAGGTCTTATACCATTGTGAACACTTAAGAAAAAAGGTCTTATACCATTGTGAACACTTAAAAAAAGGTCTTATACCATTGTGAACACTTAAGAAAAAAGGTCTTATCATTGTGAACACTTGAACACTTAAGAAAAAAAAAAAAAATCTTTATTCAAGTGTAGACACTTAAGACAAACAGTCCTTATTATGATATAAACAGTTGAAAACACTTAAGAAAGTGTCCTTATTAAACACTTAAGAAATAGTCCTTATTCTGGTGTAAACACTTAAGAAAGAGTCCTTATTCTATTGTGAACACTTAAGAAAAAGTCCTTACTGTGATATAAACAGTTAAAAATGAACCCTTTCTCTTATGTAAACACTTTAGAAAAAGAGAGCTTACTGTAATGTAAACACTTATGAAATAGTCTTTACAATACTTAAGAAAAATATTCTGAGTATGACGTTAAACTGCATCTAATGGTGAAGTTCCCATCCTGTAGGTCTGGGGAGTGGGGAGTACCCCTTCAGCGCTATTACTGCCTGGTCCACTCTGACCTGGAGTGGTAGTACCTGTTAGGCTCACATGTATGGGTTAAATAGAAAAAATGAGTTTATAAAAACGTGTTTAAAGGGAAGTGTTGCATGTCATGGACTGCTCATCCACCAAGATTTCACCCTTAAGCCTCACAGGCAGTTGGCCCCATTGGGGGAGTCTTACCCCTCTGCAGAGGTGCAGTCGTTGTATTCTAAAGCCCCAGCCGACAGGGTTAGCAGTTTATTTTTATTTATCTTCTATGAAATGAATATGTCAGTAATTATGGAATTAATTAAAGAGTTTTAATAAAATGTATATTGTCATATGTGACGCAATCAAAGACGGACATGTCAAGACTGATATTATAGTGACGTTGCTTAAGCAATTTTCTCAATTACTAAAAACTTTCAAGTGGGAAAGAAACAAACTGGATAAGATGAAAAATAATTCTATTTTAACTCTTAACATCCTGTTGAGAATTTTCTAAGTCCACAGCCAGATTCCTATAACCATTTATCAAAAAAAGGCTAAAAATGTCCTTTTCATTAAAAGTTACCTGTTATTTCACTTAAATTAAAGACTTCTAAATATGTTTAATATTACATTTAAATAAAGGTTATCATTTGGGGTGGATTAGGAAAATTAATGTAACTTTTGGCCGGGTGGAATGTGGTGGTATAGGATGTTAAGAGTTAAAAAGTAAGTAAATATTTATCCTGACCTCTCAGCAGGTCAGATTAACACAAGGATTTTTTAACAGGAAGAGCCACACACAAACCAAAGCCAGCCCTGTCGGCTGGGACTTTAGAATACACCGACTGCACCTCTGTATAAGGGTAAAGAGACAGATCAGAGTGGATCTGAGAGTAATGGAGATGAAGAGGTAATCCACATTCCACAAAGATCCAAAATTGTTGGTTGGTTGATTTTTAGGATAAAAACTCACAATGTTGCTGATCATCAGATAAGCTAGTATTCAAAACATATTTTGTTGTGTGTGTGTGTGTGTGTGTGTGTGTGCATGTATTAAGAATTGTTGCTTGACAATAATTGATTATGAATTATCATTACATAGTAATAATTAATTAAACCATAAAACTGCACAACTTATTTGTAATAAGAATAGTTTACAAATGATTATTGTTTTTAATGGCATGTCAACCTGTCCAGGGTTATGTCATGCCTAACAATTAGGAAATAATATATGCACTGTATTTATATTTATACTTTTGTAGTAATTGGTTTTAACAATGTGTTAGCACCATTGGGGATCATGTTGTATGGTATTGATTAAGTTCATGTCTATATTCTATGGTATAATTTTATTTTCCTAAAAAAGGACAGAATGTCCTCCATGTTGACATTTTCAAATAGATCTTTCATATTGTTTGCATTAAAATAACAGTTTCTGATGTGAGCAAAAAACTTGCATTCTATGAATAAGTGTTTAACAGTCAAAGGTGTTTGACATGTTTTACACTGGGGTTGTTGTTCTTGTTTGAGTATACAGGAGTGCATTAGTCTTGTGTGACTTGTTCCTTTCTGGACTTCCTTAAGGCTGGTCTCCCAAAGTGAAATTAAAGTATCTAATTGGCTAATGTTTACCCAGATAATGTAAACTACAAATACTTGTACCTCACTTGATGTAGACTACCAATACTTGTACCTCACTTAACAGTTTGGAGGACAATAAATCACAAATTGATAAATACAAGATGGACCATTAAAGACTGATACATGAAAAAAATTAATCATTTAGTCTTTAGAATCATAAAATAGTCCCAGTTTAACTCAGTGGGTAGAGCATTTGAATAGGAACCACAAGGTTCCGGCTGGATACCAGCTCTCGTCACCTTAATGTATGAGTAGCACAGGGATCTGTGCAGTAAAGTGAGGAGATGATGGTAGGTGTGGTGCTCTATCTCAGATGCCAAACAATCTCCTTGCTCGAGCAATAGTGAAAAGGGGATAGACTCCCTCGCTGTCTGGCTGATACCGACTTTAGGCCACTTTGACAACTTACTTTCTTACTCGAATATATTTTAAACTATTTGTGAAAAATTACATCTTGTAGAATGATTCCATTTTTATCAATAGAAAGTTGCACCTTAATTCAAGCATTTTGTATGACTTACTCAAGGTTTCTAGAGTCAATACTCTTATCTCTGCATGAATACTATTCTTTATTCAAACATAGATACTCTTTTAAATAACCCCTCAAAAAGAAGCATAGATACCTGAGCATCCTGAGTTGCTAAATTGTGCCTCACATTTCCAAAATATTGCAAAACTTTTGACTCACCCTAGTAATAGGAGATCATAATTGTTAAACTGAATTTGGCATAAAATAACCCAAGGAGGGTTGACTTCTTTGGTCAGATGATATATGCATTACAAACTAGCACATACTAAAAATGTTGCAAAACTTTTGACTCACCCTAGTAATTGGAGATCATAATTGTTAAATTGAGTTTGGCATAAAATAACCCAAGAAGGGTTGACTTCTTTGGTCAGATGATATATGCATCACAAACTAGCACATACTAAAATATTGCAAAACTTTTGACTCACCCTAGTAATTGGAGATCATAATTGTTAAATTGAGTTTGGCATAAAATAACCCAAGGAGAGTTGACATTTCAGAGAGAGAACTAAATAACTAACTAAGCTTAGTAAATATAACACTGAGATTGAGAGGTATATGTGAATAATGTTACATAAGGGCCAAGTCAGGTTGTAGTAGTAGTCATTAGTAGTAGTAGCCATCGTTAGTTCAAAGTAACAACATACAAAAGTTGTATAGTCAAAAAGGGGTTGTTTATTTATTTCTAGGCTGATGGGTTCTTTTTCAGAGAGAAGGAGAGAGAGAGGGACTAAGGTCAAGCTGTTCTATCATAAATCACATTCATGTGTGGTGTTCATTGCTAGCCTAGATACGTCATGACAGAGCCCCAACAAAACATATCCAACCCATCAGCGAAAAAGAACGCAAATTTTCTTTACTTCCTTTGTAGTCCTGGGGTGGGAGAAGGTCATATCCACTTCTGCTCAAAACTTGGAACTTCCGTTTTTATTTTTAAATCTAGTTACGGGGTCATTGGTCGGTCAATGGCTGGCACCCGTTGAGTGTTTACCCTTCTAAACTTTAACCTCTTTTTGCTCTTATTTCTTTTCCTTCTCTTTCTCCAGAAATCCGATTACCATTTTCTTTTCAATCCCAAATTCCCTGTAGACCATAATAATTACGATACAATACAAACATGAAAAACAGAGGTAGATAGATATGAATAGGAATAGCTACAAAGGTAGATACAACCAGGCTTAGATAATGGATTGATAAAGACATAAATAGATAGATAGATAGATAGATAGATAGATAATGAAGAGAGTTATATAGGTATAGAATATATAGAATTCAGATATGAAGAAGACTGAGATAGGTAGATACATGCGAACATATAGATATAAAGATAAAACTTAGATAATAGATAAAATGACTAGATAGATAGATAGATAGATTAGATAGATATGATGCAACTGGAATAGATAGAAAGATAGATAGTGATGTAATGAATATGTAAATACCTTGGTACCCCCTCACTATAATCTGATTGGACAGTGTCCTCTATAAATATTCTAGATAAAATCTAGATAAATATTCTAGATAAATAGATAGATAGATAGATTCAGATAGATATGATGCAACTGGAATAGATAGATAGATAGTGATGTAATGAATATGTAAATACCTTGGTACCCCCTCACTATAATCTGATTGGACAGTGTCCTCTATAAATATTTGACACTGTGGTGATACAAGCGCCTAAGCTTACTCCCCTACCAGTCAGAATACTCGGAAGACATACTGCCAATCGACGCACCAGCTACTGCTGCGATAATATACCTTACTACTAACTTCATAATATATCCCTTAACCCGGATATATCAGATAGATAGATAGATAGATAGCAATAGCATAATTTTTACAGATCACTGCCGTCACTCACAATCCTATAACCCCACCACCAGTACCTTTCCTCTCATGAGCCCTCAAATGACTCATCAAACCTACTGCAGATCTACAAAGTTTGATGCAAATATAACATAGGAAGGACATCCTTCCCATTGTATCAGATGTTCAAAATGTTATGCTTATGCACCACCATAGGTCTCTTAAGACCAGAAACTGACTTACAGAATTGTCCCTGACGAGATTTCCTATGATTGACATATCCAGTCTTAGAAAGCAGAATGGGACCACATGATAGATAGATAGATAGATAGATAGATAGATATAAACACAAATATGAAGAGAGTGAGATAGATAGATGTGAATAGAGATAGATACAACCAAACTTAGATAATAGATATAATTTGACTAGATAGATAGATAGATAGATAGATAATGAAGAGAGTTATATAGATATATATGAACACAGATATGAAGAGACTGGGAAGAGACAGATAGATAGATAGATAGATAGATAGATAGATATAGATGTGACCAGAGATAGATGCAAAGATAGAAATGGTGAGACTTAGATAATTGATATATAATGACTGAGATAGATAAATAGATATATAGATATATAGATAGATAGATAGATAGATAGATAGAAACAGACTGAGATAGATAGATAGATAGATAGATAGATAGATAGTGAACAAACTGAGATAGATAGATAGATAGATAGATCTAAATAGACTGAGAGAGAGATAGATAGATAGATAGATAGATAGATAGATATAAACAGACTGAGATAGATTGATTGACAGATAGATGTGAACAGAGATAGATGCAAAGATAGATATGACAAGACTTAGATAATCGATATGTTATGACTAAGATAGATAGATAGATAGAAACAAAATGAGATAGATAGATAGATAGATAGATAGATAGATCTAAACAGACTGAGATAGATAGATAGATGTGAACAGAGATAGATGAAAAGAGAGAACAAAGACTAATTAAGATTAATTGATCATTAGAGAACTTTCCTAGATGACTGAGATAGATAGATAGATAGATAGATAGATAGATAGAAACAGACTGAGATAGATAGATAGATAAATAGATAGATAGATAGATAGATAGATAGAGATAGATATAAACAGACTGAGATAGATAGATAGATAGATAGATAGATATGTATAATATTGTAAAAAATTGAAAAACCACAAGTTTATAAACAAAAAGATCAACTGTAAAAAAAAACAGAGCTCGCAGACTTCTTATTTTCAGTAATAATTTATTTTTCCTCAAACTAACAAAAAACCTGATGAAGATCTATCGAAACAGATCGAAACACTGCAGCATAGGCAAAATAAACATTATTTGTTTATAAACTTGTGTTATTATATTACATACTGTCGGATTCACATAGATAGATATAAATATAGATAGATAGAACAGAGATAGATACAAAGATAGATATGACCATTCATATATAATAGATATATAATGAATGATATAGGTAGGTACACATAGATAGATAGATAGATAGATAGATAGATAGATTAGAGAGAACAAAGAAACTAATTTAAGTAAATATCCTAACATCATTAACCTTTGATTCATTGACCCAGAGAACTTTCCTAGCTGACTCCCCCCCCCATAGCCCCACCCCTGTGGCAAATGCCGCAGGTCACAAGTGTTAATTGAACATATGCCAAATCTTATCAAGTAGATAACAATTATTGAAGTAAATGACCAGTAAGTGACCAATAAATTTTTACAAGTTCCTGTGTGTGCATGCATAATTATCTGAGTGACCACTCCACATTATTCATGGGGGAGGGGAAAGATGTGCCTGTACATGCTAGAGAGAACAAAAGAGAATGTGAATGAATTAGCAGTTAAGTCAACATTAGATTCTAATGATGGGGGGGGGAATGGCTGTTGTTGTTGTTGTTGTGGTTGTTGTGGTTGTTGTTTCATCCAACCACTTCTTCTTCTTCTTCTTCTTCTTCTTCTTCTTCTTCTCCCAGAAAGAACAGTGTCATTGGGAGATAATGTTGGCAATCTAATGTTTTCATCTCCAGTTTATTATATAGGTTTTTATTGGACGGAGTTTTTAGCCCTGCAGTCTCTATAACAAACGAGATAGATAGATAGATAGATAGATAGATAATGAAGGGAGAGACATATAGATATATAAACACGGATATGAACATAGATAGATAGATAGATAGACTGATAAGAATCAAATGAAATAGATAGATAGATAGATAGATAATGAAGAGAGAGAGATATAGATATATAAATGTGGATATGAACATAGATAGACAGACAGACAGATAGATAGATATATAGATAAGAATCAAATGAGATAGATAGATAGATAGATAGATAGATAGATAAATATAAACAACTGAGATATATATATAGATAGATAGATAGATAGATAAAATCAAATGAGATAAATACATAGATAGATAGATAGATAGATAGATATAAACAAACTGAGATAGATAGATAGATAGATAGATAGATAGATGTGAACAGACTGAGCTAGCTAGATAGATAGATCTGGTTTCAATAATGGCCTTTGCCAACTCAGTGTATGAGTAGCACAGGGATCTGTGCGGTAAAGTGAGGAGCTGTTGTTAGGTGTAGTGCCCCGACTCAGACGCCAAAACACTCTCCTTGGTCTAGCACTACTGTAAAGGGGATAGACTCTCTCACTGTCTAGCTAATACTGACTTTAGGCCACCCCGATGACTTTACTTATATATATATATATATATATATTATATTAGAATTCCTGAACTAATCATTAAATCATACAGAGCTAATCCTGAAAGAAGGCAGCCATACCAGCATGACATCACTGATGACCTCCTTTAGTGCATTTCAGTGATGTTTAATAAGATTATATGTTAAGGCCCTCAACAGACACTCATCAATTAAAATGAAAAATAATATTCCCACTATTCCTATTACTTACAGACCAATATGTTCTATTTTTTATTATACTTTAAATCATTTTATCTGCATTCTTATTTAGTTTCATTGGTCTTTCTAATTTAATGTAATATTTTATTACATTGAACTTAAATACTTGCATATATTTGGTAGTATATATATATATATATATATATATATATATATATTATATATATGTATACTTGCAGTATTTTCTTTTAGACATTTCTGTTAAACGCCACAGACAATTCAAGTCTGAGGATTTTTCATGGTCCTTTCGATTTTCCTAGCGATCTTTTTCGTGTTTGGGTGGAAGTTGTAATAGTCCACCAAATCCTTGTTTTTTCGAGCGCTTTTCGGCTGATGAGGCTGATAAACCAGCCGAAAGCGCTCGAAAAACAAGGATTTGGTGGACTATTACAACTTCTCCACCCAAACACGAAAAGATCGCTAGGAAAATCGAAAGGACCATAAAAAACTCCTCAGACTTGAATTGTCTGTGGTGTTTAACAGAACATATATATATATATATATATATATATTTGACTAATATATACACTCCTAATACATCTGTAGAGGAGACATTAATTGAACTTTCACTGTTTAGCGTTAGACATTTACTCGTCTGTTGTTTACAGACTTGAGTTCTCTGGTGATTGTAAAAACATGCATCTACATAAGTATGTACCAATTAATTGTTGCCGATGCCCGAGATTGTAAGGAGTTTGACAGACGAAAATTCTGTCGAGTTTTGCTCCCAGCTAGAAGTAGCAGTTAAAAAAGTCAAGTCACACTGATGAGACATAAATGTCGAAACACTGTGTCTGTGAATGACTAATATATATATATATGCTATTTTAAGTTATTCAGCAACATGGCTGAGTCAACAGAGAACTGTATCCTTTCAATAAACCAATAAACACTATCACATTGTAGCATCTAGTTCCCTTGGTTAGCTGCTGTAATTAAAGTCATACCTTTCATATGTAACTAGAAGCAACTACCCAGCATCGCCCCGGTATATTGATTTGTCTACATTTAAGATTTACAAATGCTGGAGATTTTTAAGTAGAATTTCAATGCTATTTCCATATATAATTTAATTTTTGAATGTCTTCAGATATAAATCAAATTTCATAATTTTTGCACAAAAAGGCAAGATCCGGTGATATTTAATGTGTATATATATTTAGTCTGAAATTATTTACTTTGTTTTCGTAGTTTCCTCCAGACATACACCCATACATACATACACAACTGCCATGTCATATGACCACACCATGCCACAATATCATAATAGATCAGTTTGGTATGTGAGATCATCAATCATCATCATCATCATCATGAGGTCACACTCTGGGCACAGATTCCCTGACTCTCCCTCTCCAAGCATACCTGTTGGTCATTGCTCCTGGTAGATCCTCTGCGTAGTATCCAGAATCCACACAGAGCTAAACAATGTAGGTTTTTTCTGGTTGACCGACACTGGGACATCCATGTGCAGGTGGCCATAGTAGAATGTCACTTATGAGTTTGTTCTGGTTCCTCCAACAATGTCTGGCATGTCTTGTTCACCTCACCGAGATGGTTTGTGTGATAGGGAGCAGGTGACCGTATAGCATCCAGAATCCGCACAGAGCTAAACAATGTAGGTTTTTTTCTGGTCAACCCATACTGGTGAATCCATCAAAATTCTCACAGGTAAATGTTGACGAGTACTGTCGTTATTTAGATGGTTAGTGGAGGAACAGATTTTGAATTCAGGTGTTGTTGAAATTCAAATCTCTGCAGTAAGATGATTGATATTCAGTGACGTCAAGTTGACCCCAACTTCCTGCCACCGGGAAACAGTGGGAAAGTGTTACATAATTTATAAGCAGTTAAAAATTATGAACGTCCCTGTAGTTAGAATTTTGATTAGGGTCTGTTAACAGGTCACACTCTGGGCAGAGATTCCCTTGACTCTTCCTCTTCAAGTATACCTGTCAGTCATTGCTCCTGGTAGGTCCTATGCATGGTATCCAGAATCCATACAGAGCTAATCAATGTAGGTTTTTTCTGGTTGACCGACACTGGTGTATCCATGGACGGGGTCCATGAAAAATTACCTACAGTTGTGATGGGTAATGACCTTTTACTTTGAAAGTGCCCAATTGGATGCGTGGGAATAGGTTTTAGTTTAGTTAGTCAGAAGCGAACTGGTACCCTATCAAAGAGGATGTCTCTTAAGGTCCGCAACTCACCTGCGGTAAAATCAAATGGGCAGGGTTGAAAATAAAAGCTTGATCAAGAAACAACGAAGTCTTGTTGTGTTAATTAAATGTTAAAACAAGCAATGTCCAGCCCTGCACAAAGAAGAACATAAGAATAAGAACCAACCCTTAACAGAAGCCGAGTGGAAGCCTGGAGAAAATGACCGACAAGATCGAACCGACAAGTAGAAGTGTAACAAGTAAGAAAGAATTAGCCTTTCTCATCATCTTATCTATACTCTTTCTCTCTCGCTCTCTCTCTGATTATATACAGGTAATTCCATGTCAAATCATCCGGGCAATGTCACTTACCCCCTTCAATTTTTCTGAAATTTTGTCCAAGTGTGGATTATAAAAAAATTAACCAATCCTCAAAATTTGAGCTTCCAACTCCAAAAATTAACGGAGTTATGTTGATATTTAGCTCCCAAAATTTGAGGGGGGGTGCGAAAAATGACAACTTTCTGTAACCTATTTTTGTCTATGAAATGAGTTCTAGATCTTCCCTACTCTTAAAGATTGGTTTATAAAAACATTTTTGTGCAAGGAATCTAATAATGCTATCAGAAAAGTCTTAAAATCAACCAATTTTAAGTTATTGATGATTTCTGATTTTTTTCATAGCAAGATCAATATCCCAATGTGGCACTGCATCTATGACAAAAAATTTTTCTATTATTATTTCACATATATTGAACATTATTTGTACCAAAAAGATAGTTTGATACCCAAGTATTTTAGAAGGATATATAACAAAAGAAGTTTAGTTAGCTTAGAGTCAGTTAAGCCATGAGATATAATGTAAGCACGGACCAGTGCAACATTGAGCTTTGTATATTGTGAGAATTTTGATGGCAATATGATTGCTACAAGGGGAATGTATTGTTCCTTTATTATTTCATTTTTGTGTCCCCGCCCAAATTTGGAGAGCTAAAAATCTACATAATTCAGCCAATTTTTGGAATTGGAAGCTCAAATTTTGGGGATTATCTCATTTGAACATAGTCCACACCTGGAAAAATTGAAGAGGGTGGGTGACATGGTTTGGATGATTTAACATGGAATTATCCTTTAATAAACAACATAGTACCTAATTATTGAATAAATACCGGTAACAATGACTTCTTATTTTGTAATTTTAAAAATTAATAAGTTCAATAAATGTAGACATTTTGGCAGATTTTTCTTTCTTTCCATCTTTTCTTCTTTTTCTTTTACTGTCTTTCTTTCTTTTCTTTTTTTCTCTTTCATTTTTTCTTTTTCTTTAATCTTTTTCTTTCCATTTCTTTTCATCTTTTTCTTTCTTTACTTTTTTAACAAAAATAGATTACAAAAAATCGCCATTTTTTGCACTCACTAAAGTTAGAGAGCTAAAAATCAACATAACTCACCAATTTTTGGAATTGGAAGATCAAATTTTGGGGATTGTCTCACTTTAACATAGTCCACACCTGGAAAAATTGAATGGGGTGGGTGACATGGTTTGGATGATTTGACATGGAATTATCCATAATTTGTCAACTTTTAATTTTGAAGTTTGGACATTTTATTTCACTACATTTGTTTAACTCAGTCGTTAAGGTTCTGGTCCTCACAAACACAGCACATAAGTATCACAACATGGATAATTTGCTCTGTACAATAAAATAGGGAGCTGACAGTAGGTATGACACACCAACTCAGATGCAAAAAAAACAATCTCCTGGTCGAGCATTGGTGAAAAAGGGATAAACTCCTTGCTGTGTGACTGATACCATCAATAGGCCACTCTGTGCGATAAGGTAGGGAGCTGATGCTAGGTGTGTAACTCCATGTCAGATGCAAAAAAAAAACTTCATGGTCTAGCATTAGTGAAAAGGGGATAGACTCCTTTGCTGATGCCACTCTGGTGGTAAGGGGGTAGCTGATGATAGGTGTGTCACTCCAACTCAGATGCAAAAACCAATCTCCCAGGTCTAGTGCTAATGAAAAGAGGAAAGACTCCCTTGCTCTCTGGCTGATACCAACAATAGTCCAGTCTGCCAACTTTGCTACTTACTATATTTGCCATAATTATTTGTATTCAATGGTAGGCTGGAATTCAAACTTGCTTACTACAATGTTGTATTTTTATTATTTGGATTTTTCGGACTATTGTTCTCATCTTTATTGTTATCGGCACAACATTTCAGCCGATGTGCCCTCCAGCCTTCTTCAGGTATTTGTTTTTGAACCCTTGAAAATTTATCAAACTTGGGAAACCCCTCCTCAAACTTGGGAACCTTGTTGTCATAATCTTCCAAGTTCAAGGAGCAGATTCCCGAATCCAACAAGAAATACCTGAAGAAGGCCGGAGGACACATCAGCCAAAACGTTGTTCAGATAACAATAAAGCTGAGGACAATTTTCCAATGAATCCAAATAATAAAAATTATCAAGCCTCATCGTAAAAATTCAGAGAAATATAATGTTGTAGTCCAACACATTAGCCAGTATGCTATAGGGACCTCCCCAATGCATGTATCAGTAAACCAACAACCACAATACTACTTGTTAGATTATCGTAATATAAGATGTAAGCCACATTGTCACTCCTGTTTATGAACTTTCCCAATGACGGCAGGCACTTCTGTTAAAATTTTGCCAATGAGAGACAAGGATAAAAAGCATTTAAGATTGTTTGCAACTGTCCTCAATTCAATTGCTAAGTTGAACTTTCTGCAAGAAGACCAATCTTTTGGATTAACACCAGAGGAAACCTACAGAACAACTGAAGATGTAAATATGTAAGACTTGGTCTTACAATTTACGAAACTTACAGACTAGGATTACCAACTGGATTCTGTGAACAACAGAAAAACTGAACCTCTACAATGGCAACAAGGATTCTAACACTACTAATCACAATTGGTATCTTCAATGGCTAGAACTGCTTCAGTCATGTAATATATGTACCAAAATCTAGCACATACTAAAATATTGCAAAACTTTTTACTCACCCTAGTACTTATGAGCAGTATTTATATGTAGGTCAGAAATGGCCAAGGCCGTCATGCTCTATTTGACTACTCAAGATCGGCCATTAATTACTTTTGGATCAAATAAAAAGTACTAAACACAAACGTTATTTCATTATTCCAGCTCTGTCATTATGATTATGATAAGAATGACAAAATTGATACAAATAAAATGATAATAACAGTGGAATGTTATTTGCTTTTCTGCAGAACCCAGCATTTATATTTAGTTGTGGCCATATAGTACCTAAATAAGGAGAATGGAATCATCTGTGATTGAAGGAGTGCCATATATTACCTAAATAAGGAGAATGGAATCATCTGTGATTGAAGGAGTGCCATATATTACCTAAATAAGGAGAATAGAATCATCTGTGATTGAAGGAGTGCCATATAGTACTAAATAATGAGGATGGAATCATCTGTTTTTCCTTTAAATAATATCTGATGAAACATTGGAAGGGAGAAACAATAAGATCTTGTGACTTGTTAATACAACCTAGAAATTGCTAATTACACTATTCACCTTGTATCTTTGCTTAGTAAACCTTTCCCTTTATCCTTAATACTTGTTGTGTTTCTTCTAATCATTTCTCTGTTAACTCTATGATGTATACTGGAACATAGAATATTTTGGTATACTAGTACATCCAAATAAAGGTTTGTGCTAACAATAAAGTGTTTCGTAGCATAGTACTAAGAAGGTCTGAGTAGACGTTTCTTGGAATGCTCTCCTCATTGCGCTAAACAGAAGTACACAAATAGTCAAGGACCAGTTAATGAACACTCTAAGAAAAGGTAAGATAGGATACTCCACTACACATACCAAGGTTTAAAAATCGCATAGGTGAGAAATTGAAACTTATCAAAACCGTAGACTTTATTTCTACACTACTCTAACTTAAATATATTAGGAAGAATATTTAACAGTGGTTTAATAGGTTTGTCCGTCTCACACAGATGGTTTGTAAGACAGGGAGCAGGTGGCCAACAGCTGCTTCCTTGAGGGGTGCTGTTTCCACGACTTGTTCATCACCACACCGTAGACTTTATTTCTACACTACTCTAACTTAAATATATTAGGAAGAATATTTAAGCATGGTTTAATAGGTTTGAATTCAGAGATTTCCTTTTAAACCGGTTACCGTACTGTTGTATGTTGGAACATAGAATATTCCAATATATTAGTTCATCCAAATAAAGGTTCATACTAACAATAAAGTACCTAAATAATGAGAAAAAGAATCCTCTGTTTTTTCATATAAATAATATCTGATAAAACCTTGGAAGAAAAAAAAATAAGATCTCACATGACTTGGTAAACTAAGTAATTCATCATCATCATGTTGCGCAATTAGCACGGATATCCATGACAATCTCTCGCCAATCTTCCCTATCATTTATTGTCCCAGGGAGCTCCTCCATGCAGCATCCAGTATCATCACAGAGTTGGTCCATGTAGGTCCTTGGTTGGTGGACCACATTAGCATGTCCATGTGCTCCTTTCCACAGGAGAATATGGCTTATGAGTTCATGATTGCTCCTTGAGTAGTATCCAGCATGCCTTGTCCGTCTCACTCTGATGGTTTGTAAGATAGGGGCAGGTGGCCATACAGCTGCTTCCTTGGGGGTGCTGTTTTCACAACTTATTCAAGACCACACGCAGCATTCTTGTGCAGCTTCCATCTAGCTTATTCTCAAGGTGCCTCATTAGGATCCAAGTGGTGCAGCCATACAGCAGTACTGATACAACCACAGCTTTGAAGAATTGTTGCTAATTACATAGTTTACCTTTTATCTTAGAAATAAATTCTAACAATAGACATGAAGTTAGTGAAAGTTTCTTCCAATTTATTGATAAACATGAAGTAAGAGAAACATGAAGACATGCCACTTTAACACTAACACATGGGAGACTTGTTTAGAAGACCGTGCAACCTGGCAACCCCTCGTCAAACAAGAAACGAAAATGAGTGAAAAAGAGAGGAAAGAACAGAAAAGAGAGCCAGAAGAATTTTCCATTTATATATATATATATATATATATATATATATGGACAAAGGCCGCATACCCAAAGACCTACTGTATGGCAAATCAGTAAAGTCACCCGACCGGTATAGAGACCACTCATGCACTTTAAAGATGTCTGCAAGAAGGACATGAAGACATGCCACCTCAACACCAATATTTGGGAGGCTTGTGCAGAAGAGCATGCACCTGGCGACTCCTCATCATACAAATGAGTGAAAAAGAGAGGAAAGTAGCCGCCACAGAAAAGAAAGCCAAAAGAAAGGAGAGACAACAGCAACTCCAGCAAGCATCACTGTTTGTTTGCAGTGCACCAGAGATTGCTATTCAAAAATTGGTCTATTCAGCCACTCACACAGTTGCATATAAAAAAATAAAAATAAAATAAAAATGGACACTACACCATCGTCTTTAGTAGACGGAAGGATGCAAACACACACAATAAAAGATCTGACATAAAAATGTTTCATAAGAATAAAAGTGATGGTGAAAAGCTGCTAACCTGAGGTTCCAGGGAGACATTTATTTTATGGTGTCCAAAGTGTGAGTATTTGGGGTACTCCTTTCCAACTCCTCGGCTGAGTTGGGATAAATGTAAAGTCTTTCCAGTACTCATTGCTTTCCACTGTCAAACTCTAATTACCTGTTGAATAAAACATATAGTGAAGAGTGAGTTTAACAAAATAATGTATATCTATACATATATAAAGGGCAGGAAACATTCATAACACATTACACATTAAATATCACCAGGGCTTGGTTTTTGAGCAAAAATAATGAAGATTTGAGTTATATTAGGAAGATATTTAAAAATTCAAATTTGAAAAGTAACAGAAGGGAAAATCATTTGCATGTTATTTTGTTTACTTTTTTTTTGTATGTTTTTTTTTTCACTTTGAAATCTAATATTGATTGATTGAATTAATTGCATCATTTATATCTTTTCTTTTTTCTTAATTGTAAATCATTGAATGGAAATTTCTTACTTTTATGGGGCAATCAGTGAGGATCTCACTCGCGATAAGTAATAATGGATCAACGAGACTAACTTTTTAAAAATCCCCCCTCTATCCAGGCGACGCCGGGTAGCCACTTATAGTCTTATTATAATGGAGATTGTGTGTCTGTAACTGAAACTATATTACTATTCAAGTCATAATTCCCATAGTTATTTACGTCACATTCTGTATGATTTTATTTTTATTTAAACCTCAATTATTAATAACATTGTTTTACACTGTTAATACTGTTGACAATATCTAGATACTAATAACATGCAATTGTATTTATATATACAACAAAATAGCAGTTTACAGTGTGAATGAGAAGGCAAATTTACATATTGATATTAAAAATTTGATTTTAATAAATATGTGCTAAGTATTATTGATTTCTAATTGTTTGGTTTTATCTTAATGAATATGAGCAAAAATCTTAAAAGAAATCCATTAACAAAAAGAAATAACTGTAATTTTATTTTTTATTTCATATTTTAACTAAATTGTTGAATTAGGAAAATTTAGCAATGAAAGATGGGAGTGATGGAAAAGTCAGTTTCAGTGTTCTATTTTTCAATTATACCCTCTTCTCTGTTTCAAATATTTTAACTGCATTTGTGTGTGTGTGTGTGTGTGTGTGTGTGTGTGTGTGTGTGTGTGTGTGCATTGTATACACGTACTCAGAGTTTCCCATGGTGTAATGGTTATCATTGTAAGAAAGGGACACAGTAGCCAGAGTTCAAATCCTGGACGAGGCTGTTTGCATTTCACAGAGTGCTAATATTCTTGTGAAAGGTATGAATCCTGCTATTCTGCCACCATTCTCAAATAACTTAAATAATCCACTTAAATAATTGACCTTGTGTCTCATACTGTTTGTGTGGGGGTGTTGGTAATGTGTACATATACATGTACACATGCAGATATATACACACACACATAAATACACACAAATACATATATATTTATGTGTAAGTGTGTATGTTATATGTGTGTATGTGTGAATATGTGTAATGTGTATATATACATATGTGTGCATATGTGTATTTTTTATATGTAAATATGCAGATAGATATTTATATACATGCACATATATATATGTGTATATGTGTGTGCATGAATGTTTATTTGTGTGTATATAGGTGTATATG
>CM042166.1:8984785-9027285 GCA_023376005.1 Doryteuthis pealeii | reverse complement strand
CAGCTTACGGAAAATTATAAACGAAAACAATGTTTATATTTTCGCACCGTTAAATCAATTGAAATTTAACATAGCCAAAACAAGTTATGACTACCGGTTTTTAAAAAAATTCTATGACAAATCAATTAATGGTCCGACTTTCACAAAAAATTCCATAATTACTTACCTTTTGATGAAAATATGTTTGAAATATTTTTTCCTAAAATATATAAGGGGAAATATTTTTAAGAGGTCTACCCCCCCCCTCACCTATTTTATTTTATGAAATATGAAAAAATGAACCGACAAAAACGATTTTGATTTTTTTTCTATAAAGATAAGAGTCTGAATAATTATATCAGAAGATTTTTATAAGTTTCTATTCGAGAATTTTTTTAGTAAAAGAACCATGAATACAGAATTCTGCTAAAAAAAATATTGATAAAGAAATGGACTCTGTTATTTTTTTTTTTTAAATCGACTGTTTTACTTATTTTTCAAGATAACGATGAGTAATTTTCCCCAATCGGATAATTTGATCTTTGAATTAACTGTTTTTCTTTGTAACAACTCTTTATGTTCGTTTCTTCCTTCAATATTGCCTATATTGAACACGTGACATATTTTGGTGGTACCTACCGTACGCTATTCATATTCCTGACATTAGTACATTATTATGTACTATACATGAGCCCTTGGTGTGTTGTGATGCCCCTGGGCATTATATGCTATAATTTCATCATTATCTATACATATATAAAGGGCAGTTAGCGTGTATGTATGTATGTATGTATGTCCGGATGAAACTATGAAAATTAAACAATTAACGACAAAGTAAATATATATACACATTAAATATCACCAGTTTTTGCTTTTTGTGCAAAAATTATGAAGATTTGATTTATATTCGAATATATCTAAAAATCAAAATATGCATAGAAATAGCATTGAAATTCGACTTAGAAATGTCCAGCATTTGTAAATCTCATTTTTTTTTTTTTTTTTAGACTTCATAATTCGTATTATTTGGATTTTTCGAACTGTTGTCCTCATCTTTATTGTTATATACAAACCGGCAAGGGATTTGCCCTCCGTCCTTCTTCATTTGTTTCTTATCAAACTTGGTTATATTCTTATAGAACTCGGAAGCATTCATGTCGTGATCGGGAGTCTTCACCGGTAGGGGACGGGTGAACGGATTAATGTCTTTTCAGTTCATTTCAATAGGGAAAATTGATTTGATAATCGAGAGAATTAAGTTACGAGCAGAACGATCTAACTCTTTGCCGACCAAATTTTCTTTGTATTTTTACCTGTATGATGGAATATTTCAAAGTTCACTATCTATTCACCTCAGAACTCATTCTATTCAAATAAAGTCCTATTATCATTGTAATCTGAGTTTATGGTGAACTCGAAGATGGCACACGGAGGACAGGATGCCCCCCAAAAGCAGTTCAAAGACCATATTAAGACAACGCTGAAGAAATGCACCTTCACACCTTCAAGTGTGGAAGATCTGGCCTCCAACAGACAGGGTTGGCGAGACGTCTGCCGCACAGGAGCTAAGCGGCTCAATATCAAGATTAACAGGGTTGCAGAACAGTGACGTCTTCGTCATCATGAACCACCAAATGCAGATGGGAACCACCAAATTGCAACGTGTGTTACCGCATCTGCAAAACCAGAATTGGACTAACTGGCCACCAGAGGGTCCACAACTGTTGAAGACATGGAGTGACGTCATCGTCGTCTGCGATGGACTTCTAAAGAGAAAAAAAGGAAGTAATCTGAGTCCTTCTGCTCAATTATAATTAACTAACCATCAGCGACTTACAGCACGATCGCAGTGATGGGAGAGCCGATGTGAGCGGCTTAACTCTTTGCCTACCAAATTTACCTCATGACTGTATCAAATTTTCTTGGTATTTTTACCTGTATAATGGGATATTTCAAAGTTCACTATCTGTTCACCTCAGAACTCATTCTATTCAAATAAAGTTATTTTTGTTATTATTGTTATCTGAGTCCTTCAGCTCAATTATAACAAACTAACCATCAATTTTTATGGTTGGCTAGGATCATGGTCGTGGGAGAGTCGCTGTGAGTGGTTTAAAGTAGACAAAGAGTTAAATTCGTAAGTCAAGGTACTATTGTAGTCTAGGTTAAAAGCCGAGTAAGGATAACCAAAAACCGAACTTTTTTTAAGACCTGATTTTATAAATATATATATATATATATATATATATATATATATATATATATATATATATATATATTAGCCCTTATTTTTCTGATACATTAAGGAAAGAAAAGAGCGTGATTTTCGGATGTTGTCGTCCCGACTTCCTACACTAAAATACGCTAAAAAGTAAACAGTGCTAGTTATGAAGTAGTTTGAAGGCGTTTTTATCGACAAGTTAATGCGATATGAAAGCGATATTTTACAACCCCCCACCCCAATTTTTTTTTTTTTTATCGACACAAGTAATTGTAAATATTTTAAACCCCTCTCCCTTAAAATATCTTTTTTAGCGGTTTGAAGGCGTTTTTATCGACTAATATCTTTTTTGTATGGTTTGAAGGCGTTTTTATCGACAAGTTAATGCTATAAGAAGGTGATATTCTACAGCCCCCACCCCATTTTTTTTTGTTTTTTTCAGAATATTTACAATTACTTGTCGTGTCGATAAAAAAACTTTGGGGGCTGTAAAATATCGCTTTCATATCGCATTAACTCGTCGATTTAAAAAAAAAACGCCTTCAAACCGCTACACGGTTTATAACGAGCACGGTTCACTTTTTCAGCATGCGATGCCTAGCGTATTTTAGGGCAGGAGGCCGGGACGACACCATCCCAAAATCACCGAAAAAAGGTTTTGGTGTAAACGTCTGTGTGGTGTGCATATAAGTACGTATATGCAACAGTGGTTAATAGGTCGTGTATAATGCTTACATAGGTAAGTAAATTATTAGTGAAATGGATCACTAATTAGGACAGAGCCTATTCTTGTAGAGACCACCCCAAGTGGAGTTTAACAGGTGTGAATTCAGAGTTTTTCTTCTCCTAAACTGGTTGCCTAACCAATGTTAAAGAGCACAGTCTGCCCTACTATTTACCCATAGCTGGAGGGAAAATAGCTTGGATGCATACCTTTCCGAAGGATATTAGCGCTCTGTGAAAAGCAAATAGCCTCGTCCAGGATTTGAACTCGGATCGACTCTAACTATTACACCACGCACCCCCACTCCAATTATTACCCGTGTATAGGTCGACCCTTGATATACAGTCAAGTGATCATTGATTTATAAAATTATTCTTTTAAGCCAAAAGTTGTTCGGAATTCGTTCTAACTACTTTTTCTTCTTTGTGGAGATGACTTGAGCAAGGGCTGACTTCTGATTTAAGTCGGAAAATTAAAACGGAAAGTTTTTTAGTGGTCCCCAATGACAGTTTAACTACAGTCTATGAATTAACATTTTGCGAATTGGGTTACGGTTTTAGGGGATTAAGGTTGTTTTTAATTACGTATTGCTTTAAAAAAATAAACAACAACAAAAAAATTACTATACATTTAATTAACCATTGAAATTAATTATTGAATCTATTATTGAGACAGTTGTTTGTGTTAGTATTGCAATGTATAATTTCAATTAAACTTAGTTTTTAAAAATATTTTTCAACATTAAATGTATATTAATATGGATTTTTTGGGTAATTAAAAACAACCTTAATCCCCTAAAACCGTAACCCAATTCGCAAAATGTTAATTCATAGACTGTAGTTAAACTGTCATTGGGTACCACCAAAAAACTTTTCGTTTTAATTTTCAGACCTAAATCAGAAGTCAGCCGAGCAAGAGTAGTTGGATTCATACCTTTCCTGAGGGTATTAGCGCTATGTGAACTGCAGCTTCGTCCAGGATTTGAACTCGGGTCGATGAATCCATTTCCGACGACTCTAACCATTAGCCCACGCGCCTCCAAATAAATAATAGATAAGTAAGTAAGTAAATAAAGGGTGAAACATACAATTGTATGTAAGTAGAAGGCCAAGTAAATAAAATGGGGTGGGGGTGACATTTATTTCTGATCACGTAAAAAAGAAAAAGAAAAAGAAAAGAGATGATTAGAGCGAGTTACGGTGGTTGCTCTCCACTTGTTACGGCTTGTATCCCCCCCACCACACACCTACGTTTTGTAACTCGAGACACAGTGCATCAGACCCACCGGCCTTTATTCAAAATCACGTTCATGCTGTTACTATAGATGCAACCAACGACAATTGTGTACCTCATTTATTTTGTATATATATATATATATATATATATATATATATATATATATATATATATATATATATATGTATGTGTGTGTGTGTGTGTGTAAATAAGTGGAAATTAATCCGACAGAATGAATTTAACATTTTGAAAAAACAATTAGTAATTATTATCTGCTGACAGAATCTGTTTCGACGACTAGACAAAACGTGACCCATTGCGTCACCCATTCAGCTGTGGGTAGATAATTGAGATTAGGGAAAAGTGAGTTTACAAAGCGAATAAATGTTTTTTAATAGATACGGCCGGACGAAACCTTAAAATTATTTTGTTAGCTTTTTAAGAAAGGAAATGTTTGACCTCATTTAAGCTACGGGTTGTTGGTTGTGAAATCTAGCATAGAAATACATTTCAAATTCTCCCCCCCCTCTCTCTCTCTCTCTCTCTCTCTCTCTCTCTCTCTCTCTCTCTCTCTCTCTCTCTCTCTCTCTCTCTCAAACTCTCAATCCGCTGACAGGATAAAGTGCCCAACACTGACGTGCTGGATTGCACCAAGATGAACAGCATGTTCTCCATTCTCTGCGAGAGGCGCCTTCACTGGCTTGGGCATGTCAAGAGAATAGAAAATGGCCGCATCCCAAAAGATCTTTAAGTATGGTGAATTAGTAAAAAGCTCCCAATCGGTAGGTATACCACGCCTACGCTTTAAAGATGTCTGTGGGAGAGACATGAGGATATGCCACATTGACACAAACACGTGGGAGGTAAATGCAAAAATTCGAGCGAACTGGCACCTTAACGTTAAGCAAGGCACGGAGAGGAGTGATGCAGAGAGGAGAGTAGCCTCGACAGCAAAGAGAGCCATAAAGAGGGAGAAAAGACAGCAGCCACAGAAAATATCACAGTTTGTGCGCAATCAGTGCACCAAAGACAGTCATTCAAGAATTGGCCTGTGCGGTCACTTGCGCAGATGCAGATAATTTATTTTTTTATATTTTTGGACACTACGCCATCATCCTTAGTGGATAGAAAGGTGCCAACAAAATATATATATACTAGACAAAATGTGACCCGTTGGGTCATCCATTGAGCTCTAGGTAGATAATTGAGATTAGTAAAACGTGAGTTTGCAATGCGAATTAATTTTTTTTAAATAAATACGGCTGGACGAAACATTAAAATAATTTTGTAAGATTTCTAAGAAAGGGAATGTTTGACCTAATTTAAGCTACGGGCTGGTGCACATGAAATTTAACATACAAATACATTTCAAATTCTCACATCTCTCTCTCTCTCTCTCTCTCTCTCTCTCTCTCTCTCTCTCTCTCTCACACACACACACACACACACACACACACACAAACACAGAAAATAACATATATGATGACGAGCTAATCAAGAGATACATAGAGGGGAAGAAAATGATAGGCAGAATGTGAAGTAAGAAGTTTGTCAGTTTTTTACTTAATTGCAAATTACGACTGATTAGAACCAATTAAAATGGATTTTTTTTCAAACATAACTCAATCCTAAAACTAAGTTGTCTCTAAAGTAACAATTCATTGATAGAATCAACAGTTGTGGTGATATAACAATTTTACAGTAGGTAGGTGTGGCGCTCCACCTTACATGTAAACATAGTGGTATACATGGAACACATTCATTAACCAAACAAAAAATGGGAAGGTTTGATTTTACTATGAAAAATTATTTTTGAATATTTAATGTTATAAAACTTGCTTGAAAAAAATGCTGTGAAACATTTAATTTCTTTTTAGTCTATATTTTTTAGTCTTAATCCTAAAAGTAAGGAATAGTTTAGTATAATTTTCCTGTCATTAAACTAAACAGTAAAAAAGCCTTTTGGAGACAAAAGTTGATTCGCTAAGCTTTAGTATAATGATATATATATATATATATATATATATATATATATATATAAACTACTCACAATACATAAGCATATATCTATATTATGATTGGTCAATTTCTTGCCTAGCCAAAATTATTTTTTCATCATTTTTATCTTCATTGTCCATGGTGATGGTTGCAGTTAATCTGAATCAATGACCCTATGGCCACACAGTTGGCCACTGGTCAGGTGACTTCTCACACTTCACTGATTCGAGGCTGACCAACATTCATAAAAAGGCAACGCTATCAAATACAATCAAGCATGTCCATTAAAGTATTTAGTACACACAGTCACACAAATATATATATATATATATATATATATATATATATATATATATTATGAAATGGGTACAAGAGATAACCTACTCGAGGTTCACCCTAAGGATGTTCAGGGTTAAATCCACTGAATTAATCGAGACACCTATTAATAGCAGTCGATCTCACGTGTGTGTTCATTGCATTAAAGTGTTCTCTTTAATGCAATGAACACACACGTGAGTTCGACTGCATTAATCGGTGTCTCGATTAATTCAGTGGATTTAACCCTGAAGATCTTTATGGTGAAACACGAGTAGGTTATCTCTTGTACCCATTTCATAATAAATTTGCTCTACTTAGTATTGAGCACTTTGTATTTGTTATATTGCTGACTTACCCACCTGAATTCCACACTTATTAACCATCGTGACCAAATTCACCGGTAAGTCAACTTCTCCATATATATATATATGTATGTATATATATATATACAGGGTGTTCGGGAGAAATTTGATAGTTTCATAAGGAAAAAGAAAAAGTGCTTGGTAACTACAAAATTTCATGGATTGTAAAGAAATTCAACAGGCACGGAAATTACACTACTGTCAACAAGTTTCACTCAAAATACCCGCCATTAGTGTCGATCACAGCCTCACTCCTGCTCTGTAACCTGGAGTAAGCTGATGTTACATTTTCCCTATCTTAATTCTGTCGATTAACTGGGCTTTTGTAGTACTGGTACGGCGATTAGTGTTTTTCTCAACAGCGCCACATTCATAATAATCCGTGGGGTTAAGATCTGGGGAGTTCGGAGGTCAAGCATTGGGACTGGTGTAGTCGTAAAAATTCACCGACAACCATTTTTGACTTTTCCCAGAGGTGTAGCAGTGGGCAAAATTCTGCTGCCATACATATGGCCTACCATTGGCTACCCTTGTTATCCATGGCTTAACTACAGTGTTTAGCAACTCCACGTAGGCATCTGAGGGTCCTCCAACACTTTTTCTGCAGATTTTCAAGGAATTCTGCTGTACGAACGCAATCAGATCGTCTATGTTGCTTTCTTCTAGTCACAGCCTCGTAGTCTCCATTGCAATTTTCCAGTTCATGCCTGATTGTTTTTACAGTGTTCAGGGAGCATTGGTCAGCAACCATGATCTCCTTATTTTGATGGCCGGCGCAGATCATCATGATATAAGTTATCATCTTCAATGATTCTGGTGGGTTCCAGTCATTCATTCTATCGGTTATCACGTATATGAATGAAGAAGGGCCCAAGCTTTAAATGATGCATAGTGTGCGTCAATACCTCCAACCTACGGAGAAAATAACCAAATATAAATATGTCAAATTTATCCCGAACACCCTGTATATATATCATCATCATCATCATGTTGTGCAATTAGCACGGATATCCATGACAATCTCTTACCAACCTTCCCTATCATTCATTGCACCTGGGAGCTCCTCTGCGGAGCAACCAGCGTCCTTGCATATTTGGTCAATGTAGGTCCTTGCTGGGCGCACCACACTTGCATGTCCATGTGTTGGCTTCCACAGGAGAACGTCGCTTATGAGCTCGTCCTTGCTTCTCCAGCAGTGTCCTGCATGCCTTGTCCGTCTCACTCGGATAGTTTGTGAGATGGGGGGCAAGTGACCGTACAGCTGTCTCCTCGTGGGGTGCTGCTTCCACGACTTGTTCAAGACTGCGCGCAGCATTCTTGTTATCTAGCTTATTCTCAAGACGCTTCGTTAGGGTCCAAGTGGTGCAGCCATATAGCAGCACTGCTCTCTGTGGATATATATATATATATATATATATATATATAGTTGTAGAAAATTTTTTTCTCTCTACCACGGTTTCGGTGTTCAAAGTACACCTTCCTCAGGAGAACTAAAAATTATAGGTAGCTAATTTTATATATATACTTGTTTGGTCGAGACTTATTTTTATCTTTCCATCCGTCATTTTAATTAGTATAAATTTTTAGTCTTTAAATCTAAACTGTTTCTCTTTGAAATTAAAGGTTAGTTTTCCATTGGCTTATCAGGCAAAAGTAATTTGAAATTCTATCTGTCATCTGTCCTCAACTTCCGTCCCTTTTTTTTCCTTCTATTCACTTTGTTTATATCTTATTTATGTTTATGTTGTAAAGAGAAGTAACCCTTACGTATGCAAATGAGATACGTATATAAAAGCAACAGTGGATTAGCTCAGAGTAATGCGAGTTGATCTCCAACCACACGTGCGACAACTTTCCAAGTAATCTTACCAAGAGACTTTTTTACCTTGCCGGCCGAAAGCCGTTTTATTTTGTTATTTGTATTATTTGTAATAAATTATTATTACAACCACTCAACCTTCTCGTTTATGTATTTCCAAGACATAACAGTTTACTAGTTGGGTTGGACTCTTCTGATAAATTAATTAAGTTGTATTTTTTATAATTAATGCATATCTTATATTAAATCTATATTAATATCTATATTAATAATACAATAATGAGTTTTGTATTTTATGAAAGCGTTTCCCCCAGGAATTCATGTCTTCTATTCAGAAGGTTTTTCTTATCTGGGAATCTAATTATCGCTAACTTCTCTTGTAAATACAAGAAATATGGATCAGTCAAACTTCAGCGGGTATTGGATCTCTTTAATATTTCCCATTTAATAATAGGTGCTAACTATATATATATATATTATATATATATATATATATATATAAGGGTTTTATAATTCGCTTGAAGCATTGTGTATATATATTGGTTTGGAGGTTGATTTTGAAGGCTATCACAATGCAGGTGTAAAGAAAAAAAGGAGGTAACAATGGTGTTGTTTGTTAACCTGTGATTTATTCTTAATATTAATATTTCGAGATAAAATCTATTCACTGTAACTGAAGTAGTTATCGTCTTGTTATGGCATTTCTAGTTTAATGATTTTTTTTTTAAATGTTACAGATGGTATTTTTTATAACTGTATTCTCGTGTTGCATGTTTACATGAATGCGTTTTTTTGTTTGTACGTGTGCGTATGTTGTCATGTGCGTTTTTTTTTTTTTGGGGGGGTTCTTCTTTTGTCATTTTTTTTTTTTGTCATTTTCAAAAAAAAAAATTAATTTAACTAAAAATGCCATAACAAGACGACAACTATGTAAGAAAGGTTCATCACGTCGGGGTCACCAGTTGTAAGAATGGTTCAAAGTTATATATACTTTGAATACAAAACTCCGACGAAGGTTAACAGACAAAACATTTAATATATATACAGCACATGGATATGACGAGATACAAAGTACATAGGTAAAAAGGGTACATAAACAAGGAGTACATAAATAAAGATGAAGACACATTCATGAGTGGTACAAGATAACATATAAAAGTACAGACATGAGACTAGGGATAGTCCATGCTGTGTAGAACTTACAGTAATGTAAGTGGGACCAAAAGCCCCAACGAGACGGGGGAGACCGTGTCTAGCCCATGATTCTCGTGGTTACTGGAACAGGAAAAGCGGCCGAAAGGGTTTGAACCTGGCGCTTAAATACTATAGCCCCCTAGCAGGCACCAGAAAACTAAACCGGGCAGACAACTCTCCCAGGCAAATACGAAACTCACGCTACAACTACTTCAGTTATCGGAAATTCCATGTCAATTGTCTTCCCCTGCCGCTAGGGGACAAATCGCCAATGGCATATTGGCGCCAAAATCAAAACCCTACGTCACTTATCACGGAGCAGTCAACGAGGGAAGTCGCAAAAATAAGCGATCCCTAGACTTTACTTATCAAGAACTGTTACTGGAGAGAGGCGTCTAAAACCACGCTATCTCACTTAGCCCAAACTCAGGGCCTACTTATCAAAAACCACGCATTAAGGGTAACGCAGTATTACCGTTCCCTAAACTCTCTACGAACCTTCAACGGCGGTTTAATTGCAAACTGAGAACTAAAACAAGAAACGACCCGTGAAGCTCGCTTTGAGCCATTCCCTACAACGAAGGAACACCTAACAACACGATACCAAGAACTCTTAGAAGATAAGTCTGGTCGCAAATTCCAGCTAATTTGCAAACCCCCTTTTGTTGTTCTACCATTTTATGTAAATCTTTGTACTCTTTTTATTGTTAACCACTTTGTCTAAAACCTTGTAAATGTTGTAATACAAGTGTCTGCATTCTACTTTTGTGTTTGTTCTTCTTTGTCCGACAATTTGCCAACGACCACGGGGAAATAAAAGCCCCTTCGATACGTAAATACTTTTACAGTTCCAGTGTTCTTCTGAAGAAGAGATTTTATCTCGAAATATTAATATTAATAATAAATCACAGGTTAACAAACAACACCATTGTTACCTTATTTTTTTTCTTTACACCTGCATTGTGATAGCCTTCAAAATCAACCTCCAAACCAATATATATATATATATATATATATATATATATATAGTTAGTTGGTGTCAGAATTATTCTCCCCCACTTCCTATAATCTATACATATATTGGTGTTAGTATAGCATTTAATTCAAAGACTAACAGCAACAAATAAATGAATTAAAACTTAGTTAAATTCTAACAATTTATTTTAGAACAAATAAAACAATGACTAACAATATAAAGTCCTTCTTGTGTATAGAGTCAAGTTTGAGATACTTACCGGTGTGATGGAGAGGATATCTGGTATCTTGAGATTTAGTGATTTCTTGGGGAGAATTTCTGGTCGACGTGCACCCTGGGAACTGTGCCGGAATCTATCTGGTGATTTTGGTATTTTTGCGCCAAAACTTCTGGGTACATCACGTGATTGCTATATCCAATCCCAGCAAGACTCTCCCTCACTTAACCCCACACAGACGAATAAACATATTTTACTGGCCCAATACATACATAAAGGGCAGTTATGTACATGTATATATGTATGTGTGTATATCCGGAGGAAACTACGAAAATTAAACAATTGATGACAAAGTAAATATATATACACATTCACTATCATCAGAAAATAATGATTTTTAAAGATTTTAAAGGTTAAGCAGCAAAGAGGTGGAAACCACTAACTCTTTTTTCAGGATGTCTGAGAACAAAAACAGGCGTCCATGTTCGCAGCTGTTGAGGTAGCGAAAAGACAATAAGTGTGCTTGCACATTATTTGAAACAAACTTAATTGTTATTAAGAACACATTATTCTGCGACTTTCCAGTACATAATATTATGGGGTGGCATCATATGCAAGATACAAACTTTGGGTAATCTGAACATTAGTTACATAAATGAGCGTAACCTCCTCTTGCTTGTTTCACTTTGAGGAAATATCATAAAATGTGTTCTTAATAACAATTAAGTTCAGTTCAAATCATGCACAAGCACAATTAAGAACATATTTTGATATTTTCATGTTAAAACATGCAGTTGTATTGATTCGAACAAATTCGTATTTTCAGTGTATATTTATGGTGAAATGAAAAGGGTAAGAAGCCCATACTGTTCTGTAGACAAGAGACGTGCTGTTAGCCCTGCTGCGGCTAGAATTTGAAAGAGGATCTGACTTTGTCACTTCTCCGTTTATATTACTGCTCGCAACATAACTTACCCATAGCTGGAGGGAGAATATTCTGATGCGTAGCAGGACGAGCTATGGTTTCGACGACTGAAGGCTGTCTTCGTGTTGTTTTTTTTTTTTGTTTTTGTTTTGGAAACCACAACTCGTTGCTAACATTTTTAGCTGAGATGGAACAAACCCAGACACTTTGTAGAATAAGCCTGTGTGTAATATAATATATCATCGTGTGTATATACATAGGAAAAACAATTCACGGCGGATTAAAAAGAACAATTTTTGCTTGAGCAAACTTAGAAGAATGTATGCAAGAATAACATGAATAATATAAAGCAGGTATGTCAAACCGAGTAGCCCCTAGGTCCGCATGGATTACATATGTATGTCATGAGCGTCGCACTTGACAACTAAGTCTTTAAATCCTTCTACATTAACATAACAAAGTGATGATTGCTATCAATAATTTCTTTATTATCAACTAAAACACCATAAAACAGGCATGTCAAACTGAGTAGCCCCTTAGGGCCGCATAGATTACATATGTATGTCATGAGTGCCACATAGATTACACATGTATGTCATGAGCGTCGCACATGACAACTAAGTCTTTAAATCCTTCTACATTAACATAACAAAATGACAATTGCTATCAATAATTTCTTTACTATCAACTAAAAGCCATTGAATACATATCTAAAAAAATAAAAAAACATTTTTTTAAAACGAAAGCTAAAAAGAATAATAAAACGTAAAAGAGTCACTGTCATTTTCAAGTATAGCCATGTGTTGATTGAAAGTATGAGAAGGCAAGAGGAAAGACTCACTCCCTTCCATTGACTGAAATTAGACTCCTCCTTCTGCAACTCAAAGGAATGGGTGAGACAATGCGTTGATAACAATTTTTTTCTCAACAATATGTAATGGTTGATAAAATGTAATAACGAAACTGGCGATTCAAAATCGAGCGCCAAAAATAAGAAGCGGGAATTCTTGAAGTGAAGTAAGACAAATATGAACTTTAAAACAAGAGCAAATGAAAAGGACTTTGCCCAGTATCATGTACTACATTTTGTAACTTTACTTTAATACAAGTTGTATATTTTAATCTGACTTCGTTGTTTTCCTGCATGTTGATAAATGTTTTCAGATAGTGAGATGTGTATAAATAATATAAAAGAATAACACACACACACCACTACATTGCCCAAATGAAAATAAACGACCATTTTCGCCATGGATTTTGGGGAAAAAACTTTTAGAAACCTGTAAAAGCGTTTTATGAGACGCAGTCTGTGTGCGCGTCCGATCCTCTGCTTGCTGAGGGTCGTGTGCGGCCCGCGGTCCAAATGTTTGAAATGCCTGATATAGAGAGTTGTATGAAGGAAATGTCCTAATTTGTTTCTTAGTGAACATCATATTGAAAATATATCGCATGTGTCCCCACCCTTCAAAACATCGATAAAATAAATGATAAATTATTTTGTAATAAAAAATTTTGTCATCACTTTGTAATAAAGAAACTTGAAATATAAAAATAAACAAATAAATATCCAAGGGAAATAACTCTTATAATAGATTAATTGAATTATTTCCCTTGAATTGTAAAAATGGAGAAAAAATGAACTTGGATTTTAACTTTTCTTCAGATGTGCCCAGAAAACACTCTCTCTATTTTTTTTTTTTTTTTTTACATAACATCTTCATTTATAATAAAGTTTTTTGCCGCATTTCAAAATCTTAATGTTTTAAATTCCCTGCCGATTTGTAATATTTCTTAAATAGTATAGTGGTTTTTTGTTTTGTTTTGTTTTTTTATCAAAAACAAATTAAAAAAAAAAAAAGAAACAAAATTGTTTTCTAAAATTTCCTATCATTAAAAAAAGCAAATTTCATATATTCTAAAAATAGACCTAAGTTAGCCTAACCGACGCCAAATCTCGATTCCAATTTTAAGCGTCTGAAAGTAGCCATGTTGAAGTTGATATTGAAACCCTAGAACAAGTTTTAATTCATCTATCTAAACATCTAAGTTTTAAAATGCGTTATTTTGCACAACATATCTTTCGAGATTTTTATATATTCAAAAAATAAACACTAACAATCCTATTTTTGTGTCGGATCACCAAACATATTAAAAAAGTTATCTCCCTTGATAACCCAGTTTTATATGTTTGTGTGTGTGTGTGTGTGTGTGTGTGTGTGTGTGTGTGTGTGTGTGTGGTAGTTACTATGTCTAGCCACACTGATAAGACGTGAAACGTCAAAACACAGTGTCTGTGGATAACTTATTATATGCTCCCAAAACACGGTAGAGCTCTCTAGGAGCAATTTTAATTGACGTTCACCGCCAGCATAAAGCAATTATTATCTGTTTACAGATTTTATCTTTCTGGTGATCGTAAAATATATACACAGATGTATGTATTTATACAGTTAAAACACTGTTCCTTGATGGCAGCTGTCGTTGGCCGAGAGGTTAATGAACCGGGCTGGTGAAAAGTCAATCGGGTTTTGCTCCTGGTCGGAGGTAGTTGCTATGTCTAACCACACTGATGAGACGTAAAACGTCAAAACACGGCGTCAGTGGATGACTATATGCTCCCAAAACCCGGTAGAGCTCTCTAGGAGCGATTTAATTGACATTCACCGCCAGCATAAAGCAATGATTATCTGTTTACAGATTTTATCTTTCTGGTGATCGTAAAATATATACACAAATGTATGTATTTATACAGTTAAAACACTGCTCCTTGATGACAACTGTCGAATGCCGAGAGGTTCACGGACCGGGCTGATGAGACGTGAAACGTCCAAACACGGTGTCTGTGGATGACTTATTATATGCTCCTAAAACACGGTTGAGCTCTCTAGGAGCGATTATTAATTGACTTTCACCGCCAGCATAAAGCAATGATCATTTGTTATTTACAGATTTGATCTCTCTAGTGATCGTAAAATATATACACAGATGTATGTATTTGTACAGTTAAAACACCGTTCCTTAATGGCAGCTGTCGATGGCCGATAGATTAACGAACCGGGCTGGTGAAATGTCAGTCAGGTCTCGCTTTTGATCGGAGGTAGTTGCTGTGTCTAGCCGCACGGATGAGACCTGAAACATCGAAACACGGTCATTGCTTTATGCTGGCGGTGAGCGTCAATTCTCAATTATTCGTATATATTGGTTGGTTGGTTGATTGGTTGGTTGTTTTATAACATGTCAACACATGTTGGTTTACTCAGTCGGTAGAGCGTTCGGCTAGAAATCACAAGGTTCCTGGTTCGATACAGACCCTCGTCAACTCAGCATATGAGTAGCACAGAGATCTGTGCGGTAAAGTGGTGAGCTGATAGTAGGTGTGGCGCTCCATCTCAGACGCTAAAATAATCTCCTTAGTCTAGTGCTAGTGAAAAGAGGATAGACTCCCTCGATGGCTGGCTGATACCGATATTAGGCCGCCCCGATGACTTTACTGAACATATGTTTCTTTTATTCATTCTAGTCGGGTTTTCAAATTTTTGAAAAGTCAATTTTTTTATCTATTCAACCCATTTCATAGTTGGGATCATAACAGGTATTGCCATTACGGATCAGAGCGGACATGGGAGTAATGGGGATGAAGGTGTACTCCACAGCTCCAGAATTGGAATCTCACCGCTATATGCAGTTTAACATCATACCCATTACTTTAAGATATTCAGCCACCGCATTCTAGCACATAATGATAAAGGGTTTGAGGAATTGCCCTAAGAGCAATACGGTCGGGAAAATTATATATGTGCTAACAATTATCTGCTAATCTAGCTTCTAGGTACCACCAAAACACGTCACGAAAATAGTTTAGGCCATATTGAAGGAAGAAACGTAAATATTTTTGAACATTTTTTTAAAATCTCGAAAAAAAAAGAAATAACGAACATAAAAAGTTGTTACAAAGCAATACTGTTAATTCAAAGATCAGATTATCCGATTGGGGACAAATTACTGAACGTTATCTTGAAAAATAAGTAAAACAGTCTGTTTTTTTTTGGGGGGGGGGTTACAAAAGGGTCAGTTTCTGTATTGATATTTTTTAGCAGAATTCTGTATTCATGGTTCTTTTAATAAAAAGCTCCCGTATCGACACTTATAAAAATCTTCTGATATAATTATTCAGACTCTTATCTTTATTAGAAAAAATAAAAATCTTCTTTTTTTTTGGGGGGGTCATTTTTTTTCATATTTCATATAATAAAACATATTTCCCCTAATAAATTTTAGGAATAAACTATTTCAGACATATTTTTATCAAAAGGTAAGTAGTTATGGAAATTTTCGTGAAAATCGGACCATTAATTGATTTTTCATAGATTTTTTTAAAAAAGCCTCTAGTCATAACTTATTTTTGGCTACATTAAATTTCAATTGATTTAACAGTGCAAAAATGTAAACATTGTTTTTCAATCATAATTTTCATTATTTCCGTACACTGAAAAAATTTTTTAATTCATCAGGAATTTATTTAATGTTTCTTATTTTGAATGGACAAAAACATTTCAAGATAATATTAACCTTTCTGCAAGTTTCATTGTGTTAAATATAGGGGGGGGGTAAATTTCACAGGAAAAATTGGTGGTACCTGTAGCCTACTAACCATTACACCGCGTGAGTTGCCCAAGAAAGGTAACAAAACAAGCAAGTTTCTTAAATGTATAGAAAAACATTATGCAAAAATATTTCTTTAATACATTATTAGGGTCAGTAAATTAAAAACAGGGATTTCAAACGAACAAACAAAAAAAAAATGCCCATTCACCAAGCGGTCAGTCTTGCCAAGTTTGCACTAAACGACTTCTTTATTTCTTACTAGCTACGTGTAGCGACATAAAATAACGAGGAGACTCATCTGACGGAAGTGCTCATTTATAATGCTGAAGAAAACGGAAGTGCTTACGTATCACTCCGAAGCCCGGATCAAATAAACCAGAGTTTTAAAAATAACATAATAAGACCAGAAACAATATTAAAATAAGTATTTCTAAAAATATGTAATTTACTTATATGAATATTGATTAGGTACAATAGATAATACTTTTTTTTTTTCTTTAAGTTTGTATTTTAGTTAAGCCTTTTCCCTTCGTTTTATTAAAAGGGGACGTGCTTGATTTTTACACCGATTCTTGTAAAGCATATTTTTTTCTAAGCATGGCGTCAAACGATATTGGTGATTGGTACCGAAGTATTCCTCAAATCACTAAATATTGGTTTACTGGTTCTGTGGTATTGCCGTTAATTGCCAGAGTCGGTTTCATTTCTCCCTTATGGCTTATTTTGCGGTACAACTTTGTGATCTACCGTTTCCAGGTCAGTTTGTTTGATTTGGTCATCAATTTTCTTTTCTTCGTTTTTTGTTGTCTTTTTTTAAGTTAACAATCGAGTGACTTCGTTTTATATATTCTTTATCTATATATTACAAAGAAAAGATTATAATACAGTAATAGTGTTTTATTTATTTATTTTTACTTGCTTATCACTGTTAGAGTTAGTTATCCTGAAATAAAACGTATGTCCTATTTTTTTAAAACAAATGTCTCTATAGCGGTTCCGGGTTTAAGTAAATAAATAAATAAGAATAAAATAAGTTAATGAAAAGGAGGGAAATCCAATATAGCATATTATTAGGTTATATTTTATATTAGCCTTGTACTATTCAGTACGATTTACGATAAAATAGTTATTTTTAAAAAATGAAATTTTCTAAAATATCCCTTTTTTGTTTTAATTTATCAATATGAAGCTTAAAACTATGAAGGTAGGTATTTACTACAAGAAATTGATTTTTGTCTAGTCACCTGTAGGAACCATTCTGTTTACGAAAAATAGACATGTAGTGTGCACCAAATAAGGATTTTACAAGTCGATCACCCCCTATTTATTTACAGCTGTGGGTCTTCTTAGTTTACCCGCGCGTCAAAATACTGTGATATTATTCAGTCCCTCTCGTAGAAAAATTTTTTTTTAAATTTCGCGAATATTTTGGCTTACTTTCCGTTCAGAAGAACTCTCCCTATTTAAATAATGTAAAATTTAAAATTTATTTATTTTTAATAGGAATACATGAGTCCTGTCTACTACGTAAATACAATGGCGAAATGGTCACTGACTTTCTTATCATTTTTAAACAAACATTTATGTATAGTTTTGTACACGAGTTTTATTATCTTCAGTTATTTAAAATCCTCTCTTTAGAGAGTTATTACTCAAATCAGACTACTAACAAGTACTCCTTTGTTTGTTTGGGGGGTTTTAAGGAGTTATTGGTTAACTTTCTATTCCTTATTAATAAATAAATATACCACGAAAGTTGTATAGGTAATATTACAGAAAATTAACTCCAAATAAAATCAAAACAAAGGGCAGATAACTCTGGGACACGTATCACGTAAATGATGGAAAATTGTATTTATGTAGTAGACACACACACACACACACACATACACACCCTTACAATTGTTTAAGTTTGATTCTTTTTCTTTTCTTTTTTTTAATGTCTTAATTATTTAAATCCTGTAAATTTGAATTCATTAGTTAATTAACCTCTATAATTTTTAAGTATGGAACCTATAAAGAAAACTTTAAGTTTCGTTTGTGTGTTGCGGTTTAAATCACTTGGTAGAGCACCTGCCTAGGAATGGCAAGGTTCCTGGTTCGATACCAGTTCCATCAACCAAGCGCATGAGTAGCACTGATAGGCTAATCTGATCTGTGCAGTAAAGTGGAGAGCTGACAGTAGGTGGAGCGCTCCACCTCAGCAAAAACAATCTCCCTGGTCTAGCGCTAGCGAAAGGGAATAAACTCCCTCGCTGTCCTGATAATAGGCCTGTGGGGATTAAAATTTAAAAAACGACAAGCTTCCATGGGCCTTCACCGGAAGAACCCTCTGTGCAAGAAAAGGGACCGACTTCCGACTCCCAAGAGAATATTTTGGTCATTCGAGTTTAGGCCTGAACTGTGTGTAGTCGCTTCCTCGGCCAGGGGGATATCCCCTCGCCACAGACGACTATGGCCAGTGAATAAAGCCTAAGTCATAAACCCACCCTCTGCCTTTGTCTCTTTCTCTTTCGTTCTTTGAATTCCTTCCTTTTGAGTGCGACCACCAAATGAGATGGGGTTATAAAGCAAAAACCCTAAGAACACACAACAAGAATATTCAGCTACCTTTAAACCTTTAAAATACCCAAACCTCTACTACCCCATAGGCCACTCTGCCAACTTTAATATTTTACTTATGTGTCTGCGAACTGGACAGGAACTTGATTCCAATTTTTGGGATCAAATTTTAATGGCAATTTTATCTTGAAAGATCAAAACATTTTTATCTTTTCCAGAACTACTGTTCTCATATATATTTTTAGATAAGGGGAAGGTTTAGCTCAGTCGGTAGTGCGCCCAACTTGGAATAACAAGGTTCTGAGTTTGATACCAGTCCCATCTACTCAGCGTATGATTAGCATAGATTCGGTAATCTGATCTGTGTGGTAAAGTGAAAAGCTGACGGTAGGTGTGTCACTTCACCTCCGAATAAAAAACAATCTCCCAGTCTAGTGCTAAGGAAAAGAGGATAGACTCCCTTGCTGTCCGGCTGATACAGATAATAGGCCACTCTGCCAACTTTACTATTTTACTTATGTGTCTGGGAACTGGACAGGAACTTGATTCCAATAATTGGGATCAAATTTTAATGGCAATTTTATCTTGAAATATAAAAATGTTTTTATCTTTCTCAGAACTGTCGCCCTTATCATTTTAGATAAGGCTAGAGATCAGTCAGGTTGTTAGATCTTAATATAATGGAGATTGTGTGTTTTTCTGTCTGTAACCGAAACTCTGTTACTACTCCAGTCACAATTCCCTTAGTTATTTACATCATTCTTCATGATTTTATTTTTATTTAAATTTCAATTATTAATAAAATTGTTTAACATTATCAGTTCTGTTGGCCTTATCTACATACTAATAACATGCAATTGTATCTATATATACAACAAAAAAGCAGTTTACAGTCTGGGAATGAGGTTAAACTCTATCTGATGGTGAGGTTCCAGTTCTGGAGGTTTGGGGAATGTGGAGCAACCCTTCATCACTATTGCTCCCTGGTCTACTCTGGCCCTGATTGGTAGTACCTGTTAGGGTCCCATCTATGGGTTAAGTAGAAAAATGTGTTTAATAAAAAAAATTGAGTATCAATTAATAATGAATTTATTTCAAAACTTTGCTAGCATTAAATTGACCCACTGAGGTTGATATGCCGTAAAACAAACCAAACCAAACCTGCTAGTCATTCATTGATCCCAGATTCTTAGGAAAACCAATTCATTTGTGAGAATAAGAAACTTGAGTTTTTTTTAACTTAAAATTTAAATTAAAATTGGAAATTGCTTTATTTTTTAAGTTAGTGCATGTTGGAATATTTTTGTATATAAACTGTGTTACAATTCATCACTTAAATTTATAGACTAAGCGGGGTCACGTGGTTTATTTCTCCGCCAATCAACAGCTATAATATGTGGTTAGTTGACTACTTAATCACTGATACTGAACAGATGTCCATTTGCAATCATTGATGAAGGAACTTACAACCAAAGGATTCTTTACCAAGGATTTCCGCTGGACAAACGTTCTTGCTTGAAGCCTAAAGATGGCCCATAAAATCGTAACAGTGCATTTTAATATGAATAAAGTCGTCGGGGCGGCCTAAAGTCAGTATCAGCCAATCAGTGAGGGAGTCTATCCCCTTTTCAATAGCACTAGACCAAGGAGATTGTTTTGGCATCTGAGGTGGAGCACCACACCTACCATCAGCTCCTTACTTTACCGCACAGATCCCTGTGCTACTCATACGCTGAGTTGTCGAGGGCCGGTATCGACTAAGAACCTTGTGGTTTCTAGCCGAACACTCTACCGACTGAGCTAACTTGCTATTATGTGCCTTCCCGGTTTTCCTTTTTTTTTTCCCTCTTTTCCTTTTTTAGATTTTAATCTTTTTTTTTTTTTTTTGTGGCAGTATGATGGTTTAATTTTATTTCTTTTTTTTTTTTTTCTTTTTTTCAGTTATGGCGAATATTTACCTCAGTCCTGTATTACCCCATTTCCGGCCCAAGAGGATTTCATTACCTCCTTAATCTTTATTTCTTATATTCTTATTCAGTCCGATTAGAAACAGGTAAGTGATCAAACTTAATTTTAAAAGCTCTACCATAATTATTTGTCAATAATATGCACCTTTTTTCAAAAATGTTAAAGTCTAATGCTAATCAGTATGCGTCCTGCTTCTCTGATGCATAAAAATCTAAAAGGACTCAGTAAAATCACATCCATGCATCCCAGGACACACCTAAGGACACAATTTTTCCATAAAACAATACATTGCACACAACTGTTGTATTTTGTGTCAAGTATTCATCTCTGTTACAAGTTGAACTCTAAAGAACTTCTAGAGTGTTGGTAGGTGGTTTATATACAGCTTTGGGTTATTCCACTATGAACTCTGGCAAATTCACTTCCTGGGTTTTGATTGGCTGATGGTTTTCAGGGTGAGTAAAGATATGGATAAGTACCCACTCTTCAGCCATCACTCTGCACTATGCCAGCAGCATGTAAGGACTGTATTTAAGTTACAGCTTGCATGTTATACTTGTCTGCTAACTCAACGGTAATTAGAATCCCACTGCGACGGTGTTTCTATGATATCTCGGGGGTAACTTCTACAACAACCAACAGTTCAGGGCTGTGAGTTCTCTGTTAATTCGTAGAAAGTAGCTTCATTTTTTTTTAACAAAAAATTTTCACTGCCAACATCATGAGAGAATTTCTTGACCAAAAAGAGCCGACAAGTTCATTTGCTCCAATAATAACTATAACCAAATGCCTCCGTAACATTTAATGATAATCTATACATATATAAAGGACAGTTTGTGTGTATGTATGTCTGGAGGAAACATGAAAATAAAACAATTAATGACAAAGTAAATATATATACACATTCACTATCACCAGATCTTGCTTTCTGAGCAGAAATCTGAAAGATTGGATTTATATTCGTGAAGATCAGCAAAAAATAAAATTTAAATAGAAACAGCATGGGATTTTTTTTTTTTTTTTTTTTTTGCATTTAATATTTGAAATAGGAGACATTAATTTTTCTTTTCACATTGTCTGTGCACTTTTTTCTGATACCCCACCAGGCCGGATCAACGCAAGGTTTTTTTTTGGGGGGGGGGTGCTATTATTTATTTTTTACATAGGGATTTTAATGGGGCTTCCTGCAAAGATCCAACTTGTGATTCAGTAATAATGGATCTACAAGACTAACTTTTTGTTCCCCCTTCTACCCAGGTGACGCCGGGTAGCTGCTTCTAGTGTATTATATAATCTATGTACTTACATTCATCCTGAAGGACTTAACATATGCAATTCACTGATTACTGTAACCATCTTCTTTCTTCTTACCAAAGTATCAAGGAATGTTTCTATATACAATTGTTGTATATCGTTATATACCCCATTGTTGGGTATATAAACGAGTGTGAGAGAGTATTACTTCAGAGAGTTCTCGGTGATAGAGATATTAGAGAGAGACACTGATACAGACTTACTTGGTTACTTCTTGCTATCTTGTCTGGCTGTTTCCTCCTCTTCTTCTTCTTCTCTGGCCGTCCTGTCATCTTCTAGTTGGGTTCTTCTAACTGCTTCTTCTTTGTAACTTTAGTCATTGCAATCAATCAATGAATGAACAAGACTTTTCTTTCTTGATCAAGATTTTATTTAGCCCATTCTTATTCGCTACGCAGTTGAGATTTAACCTCAGCAGAGAGAAGCATGTTCTCTCTGCTTCAAAGTCCAATTGAAAACTAACATCTAAATCTAATTAATCACGTGACGCACAAGATTTGCGCCTTTAGGCGTCAGAAAGCTATAACCGTTACTGGTAATTTTCCAGTGTTTTCAAAGCCAATAGCCCCTTATTCAGCTAGAGGGTTTGTCAACAATTCATGATACTATGAATTGTAACACAATTGGCTTGATGATGGTGATTCTGTGAAGAAGTAGAAAACAATATCAATATCTACTGCAGAAATGCTGATAAGTATGCGTCCTGCGTCACTGACACATAAAAATCTAAAGGGATGTAGTAAAATCGTATCTCTGCGTCCCAGTGTTTTTTTTTTTTTTTGTTCTTACTCCACCATTTCAAGCTAACTGTAAATACATTTCAATATTTTCTTGGAAACTAATTACAATGTATGGGGTACAAGGTAGAGGTTAGATGGCTTTAGTTGTTCATAGATAAAAACTCTACAATTTATTAAGAAACATGAGTTGGGACCCATAGAATTTCCCGGGGACTCGTTCAAATTAAATCTGAGCATTCCAGAACGAACTTAATTAAAAAGCTATCAGCATCACTGCTGCTGTGTAGTAATACCTCGTAATACTATTGTAGTAATACTGTGTGGTAATACTTTAATAATAAAGATTTGTGAAATCGGGAAAGAGTAAGGATATCAATGATTAAAGAGTGATGAGTTGAGGAACTATTTCAGCTTTAGTATTATTTGGATTATTCGGACTCATGTTCATTGTTATCTGTACAACATTTCAGCCGATGTACCCTCCGGCCTTCTTTAGGTATTTCTTGTCAGACACATAACATAGTGGATAAAGGAGTTAGGTTAAGACAGTTCCAAGTGACAGTTATCTCTAGATTGCTCCTGATTACGACAAGAAGCTTCTCGGGTTTGAAAAGAAGGTTCCTAAGTCCAAGAATAAATACCTGAAGAAGGCAGATAACAATGAAGATGAGGACAATAGTCCGAATAATAAAAATAATACTAATTATCAAACCTCACCTCAAAAATTCAGAGAAATAGTATTTCAGCTTTGCTCATCATTTATATATTAATACGCTTGTTCCTTAATCTTCCATCCGTTATCATCCTGCAACATATTATGGTTAAAAATGAGACCATAAAAATGTTCAAAATACAATGTAAATCCAGATTATCTGGTGTCACTTAATCACAGATTTCTTATTTGTCCCATTTTATTTCACCCAATTTTAAAAATGAAACATTCCAAATCTTATTATGGTTAAAAATGAGACCATAAAAATGTTCAAAATACAATGTAAATCCAGATTATCTGGTGTCACTTAATCACAGATTTCTTATTTGTCCCATTTTATTTCACCCAATTTTAAAAATGAAACATTCCAAATCTTAAATGCCCAATGTAAAATTAATTTCTTATAGAAAAGTTACATGTTTGTTTTATTTGTAATATTGAAATTGTGAAATATGGAAATTTTGGTAATTTTGATCTCATGTCTTCCTGGCCTCCTGCCTTAATTTAAGCTATGTTTTAGTAAACCAGCGTAGGGCGAATTTCTGGCCCAACTTAGATATTTTCCAAGTCATGTTTTTGACACCTCCCACCAGATTTTAATCAGAAAATCAATGTAAATATCTCTCATACATACACATACACACACAAGTAAGAGAGAGTTAAATCAATATTATTATATTTTTTACATAATGAACTATTTAGTAATAGCTCTTAAGTAAATATATGAAACGTTGTAATAATTAAATTATCATACTGTGGTATATCCACAGGTCCCTTTAGTTACATAGATTATAATTAGGAACATTTCTAAATAAATTTTTTCCAAGTACATAAAATAACCCTAGATAGGTTGACATGCCTTTAAAATCAATTGATCAATCCATCATTCATATAACATTTCTTCTTTTTTCCCCAGGTATCTTTGATGGCCGCCCTGCTGATTATGTTTTTATGCTGTTATTCAATCTCACCTGTTTGGTTGTATCCTTTTTCAAAGCCTATAAATTAACAAGACATATACATATATATATATATCATTATCATCATCATCATCATCATGTTGTACTAGTAGTACAGATATCCATGACAATCTCTCACCAAACATCCCTGTTATTCATTGCCCCTGGGAGGTCCTCTGCACAGCATCGAGTATCCGCACAGAGTTGGTCTATGTACGTCTTTGTTAGACAGCCTACTCTGGCGTGCTCATGTGATGGCTTCCACAGAAGAACGTCACATGAGTTCATCCATGCTTCTCCAGCAGTGCCCAGTGTGTCTTTTTCACCTCACACAGATGGTGACCGTACAGCTGTTTTCTAGTGGGGTGTTGTTCCCACGTCTTGTTTAAGATTGCATGCAGCATATAATGGACTCTCCCGTCAATTATCGACGTATGAGGGTTCATACACACAATGAACATCCAGACAGTGATTTGTCTATAGTGGCGAAGGCGTGTGTTTGGACCATCCACACTTTTTGGCACAGTCGATAGGAAAGAATTGGTGCATCAAGGGTTGCCACAAACCCAATCAACGACCGACCTCAGGAATTTTGAATTCAGAGTCTTCCCTCTCCTAGACTGGTTACCTACCCAAGGCTGAAGACCCCAGTCTGCCCTACTATTTAACCCATAGCTGGAGGGAGAATATATGGATTCATATCTTTCCCAAGGGTATTAGCGCTATGTGAAATGCCAACAGCTTCGTCTCGGAAATGAACTCGAATCGACGAGTCCATTTTCCACAACTCTAACCCCTATCCCACGCGCCTCCATGCAGCATATATATATATATATATATATATAAAAAAATAAATAAAGTTATGGTATAGTGTGATCATGGAATCAACAGCAAACAATTTTCAAACAGACCTTGAACACTTTTTGTTTGGTTTGGTTTGGTTTACGGCATATCAACCACAGTGGGTCATTTAATGCCGACATTGTTTTGAAATAAATTCATTCTTAATGGATACTCAATTTTTTTATAAACTCATGTTTTTCTATTTAACCCATAGTTGGGACCCTAACAGTACTACCACTCCGGGTCAGAGTGGACCAGGGAGCAATGGTGATGAAAGGGTACTCCAAATTCCTCTAGACCTCCAGAACTGGAACCTCACCATCAGTTTAATGTCATTCCCAGGACATGAAGACCCTCAGCCACCACCTTCTAGCACTCATATGATAAAAAAGGTTGGGGCTTGCCATAAAAGCAATAGGGTTGGGGCAATCATATAGGTGCTAGGGTTTGACATGACGAACCACTTGATTGGAGAGGGTTTCTCCGACCGCCGTCTAGCCTAAGTAAGGATCTAAGTGGAGTGTTGCATGTCATGAACTGCTCATCAGGGGTTGCCACCACGGCCAACAGGTGGTCCCATTTGAGGAGCGGTGTACTTTTTGTACAGATCTTGAACAACTAAAACAATGAAAGTTAAACTTGCCGTTTTCAAAGGCTGACTTTTTACTTTTCATCTTTTTATAAACTGGACTTTATATATTATGTATTGTATTTGACAAAATCTTTTTGCATTTTTGTTCCTTAACTAATTTTTGTTAGATTATTGGATTCATTGCTGATCTCATGGTAAGTTTCTTATATTTATATTTACTTTTAAAAAGTTTTAGAAAATATTAAATCATGAATATAACTCCTGATGACTGGCAACACTATATACTATTTCAATAAAGAATAATTTACATTAATTTCTTTATTGAAATGACAGTTTTATTTTTATATATCAACTATTTAACAGCTCTTTAGCCTTCAGATTTCAATAAAGAATGTTACATTATTACATCTTATTATAATGGTGATTGTGTGGGTTTTTTTTTTTTTTGTCTGTAACCAAAACTATATTATTACTCAAGTCACAATTCCTTTAGTTATTAACGTCACAGTCTCCAAGATTTTATTTTTATTCAAACCTCAATTATTAATAAAATTGTTTTACATTATTAATACTGTTGGCCTTATCTACATACCAATAACATGCAATTGAATTTATATATACAACAAAATAGCGCTTTACAGTGTGAACGTGAAGGCTAATTTTGCATATTGATATTAAAAATTTGATTTTAATATGTGCTTAGTATTATTGATTTCTAATTGCTTGGTTTTATCTTAATGAATATGACCAAAAATCTTTGAGATAAATCTTAAAAGAAATCCATTAACAAGAAGAAATAACTAATTTTTTTCTTTCCTATTTTAACTAAATAGTTAAATTTAGCAATGAATGAAGAGAGTGATGGAAGAGTTAGTTTCAATTGTTCTATTTTTCGATTATACTCTGCTCTGTTTCAAATCTTTTTATCTGCATTCTTATTTAGTTTCACTAGCCTTTCTAATTTAATATAATATCTTATTACATTAAAACTTAAATACTTGCACCCAGAGGGTGCATATATTTGCTAGTAATTATAAAATGTGTCATAGCCGATAATCTCGGACACAAATTACATTTATATTTTGCCCGTAATCTGAGATTCAGTTGTCCAGTGTACAACTCCAAGGTTCCTGTAGAAGAGATGTCTTTACAGGTGGGAACACATTATCAGAATGAACATGATAATTGGGATAGGAAAGACGACATACACAGGATTTCGATATGATGAGTTTAATTATCAATGAAGAACAAAACAAACCAAAATTATCATAGAAATATATATATAGAGAGCGAAGTTCCTTTTTGTTTGTGTGAGGTATGAGCGATATTTCTGTTAAGTCAAAGAATTACTTATCTGTGTGTATCCAACTCGATGATGGATATGTCAGCTGTTTTTTAACGTCATTTATTTCTGCTGTTTTTATCACATTGTGTCTCTTCCGAAGCTCGGACACCAGCTTGACCAGTAAGTCAAAACGCTCACTCTCTTTTTCTATATTTTTCAAAAAGGAGTGTTTTTCAACTAGATTAAGTTGCTGTGATGTGTGCGTGCAATTAATTCTTAAGCTGCTGCTGCTTTTTCGCTTAACCAAAGTCTCTCTCATGTCACAAATGTCATTTCTTATTTACTTTCACTTTCTATTTCATCAGCTTCTAATGGACCCAATGGTGCTTAGTGTCTTGTACATCTGGTGCCAACTAAACAAGGACACAGTGGTAACATTTTGGTTTGGTTCTCGGTTTAAGGTAAACATTCAATTTCTTTCTTTTTTTTTCTTTTTTTTTTCTTTCTTTCTTTCTTTTTTTTTTTTTTCTTTTTTTTAACTTTAATTTGTTTTTGTTGTTTTTACATCTTATTGTAATGGAAATTGTGTTTGTCTATCTGTAACTATATCATTTGTTGAGTCACAATTCCCTTTGTTATTTACTTCACATTCTGTATGATTTTATTTTTATTTAAACCTAAATTATTAAAAAAAGAATTTTTACATTATTAATACTGTTGACAATATCTACTTATTAATAACATGCAATTGTATTTATATATACAACAAAATAGCAGTTTACAGAGTGAAAAGGAAAGCTAATTTGCATATTGATATTAAAAATTTGATTTTAATAAATATATGCTTAGTATTATTGATTTCTAATTGTTTTTTTTTTGTTTTTTTTTAATGAATATGAGCAAAAATCTTGGGGATAAATCTTAAAAGAAATCCATTAACAAGAAGAAATAACTGTAATTTTATTCTTTATTTCATATTTATTCTGTTTATTTACAGGCAATGTATCTTCCGTGGGTGTTGCTGGCATTTAACCTTGTCATTGGAGACGGGTAAGTTGTTGATTTATAAAAAATGTTTGTTTTTTTATTTCCTCTTGGTACAAATTATATACAGGAAAGTAGGGGGGGTGGGGCTATATTCTGTGTTCTGAATAGGACTTTAAACTGCAGAGTAGCCCTTGTCAGCTGGGGGGGGCTTTAGAATACACCAACATTTTGGGAAATGTGCGAAAAGGGACAATAATTGTGGCAGGACATATCATGACTTATTTTTTCTTTTTCCCAAGCTGAAGGGGCTCATCAAGGGGACCTGTTTTGAATGTGTTGAGGCCATTAAGAGTTCCATAACAACTTAGCTAAGGGACATACCAGAAGAATCCTTCCAGCAGGGCCGAGAAGCATGACAGAGTGCATTAGATTCAAGAGGGGGGGGGGACTACTTTGGAGGAGAAAACATTTAGTTTGTTGTTTGGATTTTAAACGAATTGTTTGTGACAACAGTCTCATTAATTTTCAGACACCGTCATATTAACTATCATTACACTGAAAGCTCCAGTTCCTGCTTGATCAGCAAAGTTAAGCAACAATGAGCCTGTTCTATATTTAATTGGGTGACCACTTAAGCAACAGCAGGTAACATCAGCAACCAGAGCCTTTGTTTATTTAAATGACTTGATGCAGCATCAAATGACCCAAAAAGGGTTGATATGCCATAAAACAAAGCAACCAATATATTAACTATTACATTATTAAAGATTCACATTATGAGATTTGATAATTTGCTTTAGAAGCATTGTTGAGTAAAGTATATTATTTCTTCTTCTTAATGGATTTCTTTTAAGATTTATCTCCAAGAATTTTGCTCATATTCATTAAGATAAAACCAAACAATTAGAAATCAATAATACCAAGCACATGTTTACCAAGTGTACTCTGCGTTTACAACTATCAAATCATCTCTTGTCTGATGTGCTCCTTCTGTCAACCTCTTTATTTAACCCTGATATTACATTCTTATGATTGCAAATAATATCAGATATCTTATTAACTCTTAACATCCTGTTGAGAATTTTGACAAGTCCAGAGCCCAATTCCTATAAGGATTTATCAATAAATGGCCTTTTTTCATTTAAAGTTACCTGTTATTTCCCATAAATTAAAGACTTCTAAATATGTTTAATATTACATTTAAACAAAGGATATCATTTGGGGTTGATTAGGAAAATGAATGTGACTTCCGGCTGGGTGGAATGAGGCAGTATAGGACATTAAGAGTTAATAAATCGTAGCGGTTATCTTGTGAATTTAACTGTTTTTCCTGTTTTTTTTTTTTAATAAATAAAATCATTAATCATCATTTTATGTCTATCTATACATATATAAAGGGCAGTTGGTGTGTATGTATGTATGTCTGGATGAAACTATGAAAATAAAAAAAATTAATGACTAAGTAAATATATATACACCTTCACTGTCACGAGATCTTGGTTTTTGAGCAAAAATAATGAAAATTTGATTTATATTTGTGAAGATAATTAAAAAAATAAAATTTAAATAACAGCATGGAATTTTTTTTTGCATTTAGTATTTTAAATAGGAGACATTAACTTTTTTTTTCAGAGTGACTGGATCAATGCAAGGTCTCTTTTTTTTACATAGGGATTTTAATTGGACATCCGACGAGGGATCCAACTCGTGATGCAACAAAAATGAATCTGTTAGACTCCTTTTTTACTCCCCCCCCCCTCTACCCAGGCAATGCTGGGTAGCTGCTTCTAGTTAATTAATAATTAATTTAATCAATAATTTAATTTGAATTCAAATGTAATGAAAAATCTTCTAAAATGTCCTTTTCCATTTCTTTTTAAGGGGATTATTTGAATTGATTGGCATCCTGGTTGGTCATCTTTACTTTTTCCTCATGTTCAAATACCCACTCGATTTTGGTGGTGCACGTCTGATAAACACTCCACAGTTTCTGTAAGTACCTCTTTTTTTTTCTTTTTCTTTTTCCCTGGGTCGAATGACATTTTTTTCGATTGTTTCACAAATAAACTCATCTACTAAATTTATATATATTACCAACCCATTCACACAAGCAGAATGTGATACATGGTCAGTTTCTTAAGCGGAGTTTAACAGGTTTGAATTTAGAGTTTTCCTTCTTCCAGACGTTATATACCACAAATAATCTAACACTGATTGTATCAGTTTTATCATGCCCAGACACTAATGTCTCGACTGTCAATTAGTTGTCCTACAGCCATTGTATGTGATGGATGTTACTCTAAGGAAGCATACAAAAATTGTAATGCTGCACAAACGCATTGTCAAGCCTTACAGAGAGATCCTGGATATTATAATAACGGAATTATTTGTTTTGTTTCAATTACCATATTTGATGGCATATAGGACGCACTTTTTTTTCAAAATTTTGGCTCAAAAAATTGCCCTGCGTTTTATACATCGTAGATGAGGTTTAAGACCTCCCGTAGGCCAATCTTCTTTATGATACTCACTAACCCAGCTTACACCAGTACTTTTACCTACCCTAAACTCCATGCATCCTTATTTTATTGCTGGTATTGTTATAATCAACGTTAACAGGAGCTGTTTTCAACAATATATGCACTACAATGCACTAAACTTTTTTTCCTGAATCTGACTTGCTGAAATGGGGGTGCATCTTATATGCCGTCAAATACGGTAATTTGCACAAGGGTGTATATTCCTTTTGGTATTAATGCACAATAGAGTGCAAGAGATATTAGATTACGTATAAAAAGCATTACATTTTATGGAAATACCTGAAACCTGTGAGACGTTAGGATTAGGCTACTTCGGTGTTTCTAACATCTAATATTATTATCTCTTGCGCACTATGGTGCATTAGTAACTTTCTTTCAACAGCTAGATTTTGTGTATAAATATGTTTTGTTTTGTTTATTGTACTCGTGCCCAAGACACACCACATAAGTAGCGTCACCCACCCACCCCACAACCAAATCAGGTTAGTTTATAAGTTGAACAACTTTTTTGTTTTTTCTTTTCAACAGGTACAAATACTTTCCAAGTCGAAGAGGAGGCACTTCTGGATTTGGGATGTCACAACCAAATCGACAACGACCCGAGGAAAACCATCATGCTGGTGGTGGAGGTATTGGTGGTTTTGGTGGAGGTGCGCATGCCTGGGGGCGTGGACACACCCTTGGGGGTAACTGATAGCCCATTCAAGAATCATTCAACAGTGAAATAAAAATAAATAAAAGAATGCTGGACAAGAGTTTAAATAACACAAATGATTTGTGTGACAACTCAAAAAAAAAAGGAATATTCTGAATTTCCTTTCCCACCCCCCACAACATCACAACCACCCCCACACCACACAAAAAAAATTAATACATTTTCTGGTTAAATCAAACTTAACAGGCCTAAATTCCACCATCATATTTCGCCCCACCGAAAAAAGAAAAAAATCAGAGAATTAACCAAATTTAATGAAATTTTCATTGTTGATACATTAATGAATAAAATATATAATGCACCAATTATTTTATTGAAAAACTTACATTTTTTCAGGTCAGTTAACTTTGAACCACGTATCTTTGAGAATGTGTGTTACACCTCAATGATACATAGTTCAAAGTTAACTGACCTGAAAAAATGTAAAAGTTTTAAAATAAAATAAGTGGTGCATTATATCTTTTATTTATTAATATATCAACACTGAAAATTTCATTAAATTCGGTTAATTCTCTGATTTTTGGTATTTTTTTCTTCTTTCGGTGGAGGTGACATAAAATGGTGGAATTTAGGTCCGTTAAGTTCGATTTAAACCATTTTGTTCTAAAATTGATCCCCCTACCTTGACAAATATTTGTAAAATAACAAAGATTTAAGTTGGAATGGGGGTCATATTAGCCGAGGGAAGTATGTATCGGGATTTTTTTTTTTTTTTTTTTTTTTTTTTTTTTTAGATTTTAAGATATTTTTTTAGGAAAGCTCTATGGTAGGGTTTCATTTTTTTTTATGTTGAGGGAATTTTAACAAAAAAATTTTTTTTTTCTCAAAAAAACTGAACTACAAATATATAATTAAAAAAAATCTTTCATAAATTCAGTATAAAATATAAAAAAGAATCTACTACTTCTGTCCCATAATAGTTGGTACATTTACATTATAAATTTCATGTTTAATGTAATAATCATTATGGGACAGAAGTAGTAGTTTTTTTTGTTATGCTTTTTTTTTAATTTAAATATTTTGGGATATAAAAAATGCTATCCAATATCACCTTTCTTTGCTATCTAATTTTGAAAAAGGGGGTCATTGACAATCAAAGAATTCTTGAGACGATTAAATTCCTTGTTTTTGTTGTTGACACAAATGTTTCTGTCGGTACCTTCTCTGGTCTTCATCAGGTGTAACATGTATCTCTGTAAAGAGTTTTATGCAAAAATAATATCAAATTATATTTATGTGGAGTTTTTCTCACTTTGAAATTGTCAGTCCTTGTCAGGATTGAACAATCGGCCATTTTTTTCAATGGATTACTTTTTCCCCCAATTTAGTTGATAATAAATACAGGATTGCAGAAAATTTGGCTCTTTTTTTAAAAAGATATCTAGCGAGTTTAATAAAGTATTCAGTTTTTATAAATTATTTATTCTAGTCTTAATGAATAGTTTAGCTATTTGGTAAATGGGCTTTAAATGGATACAAGTCTTTTTTCTAGAGGATTAGTTAATAGTTACCATAGATATACTAGCATATCATGCAATTTTCTGTGACCTCAATTTTAGCTTAATATTAGAGGCTTGCATCATATGTAAAATACAAACTATTTACATACACAAAATTTGGGTAATCTGAACATTAGTTACATAAATGAGAGTAACATCCCCTTGTTTGTTTCACTTTGAGGAAGCTGTTTGTTTTGGTCAGCCATTTTCATTTCACTGCAAATCTACACTGAAAATACGAATTTGTTCAAATCAATACAACTGCATGTTTTAACACAAAAATGCCATAAAATGTGTTCTTAATTGTGCTTGTGCATGATTTGAACAACTTAATTGTTATTAAGAACACATTTTATGATATTTCTTCAAAGTGAAACAAACAAGAGGAGGTTACTCTCATTTATGTAACTAATGTTCATATTACCCAAAGTTTGTATCTTGCATATGATGCCACCCCATAATATTATGTACTGGAAAGTCGCAGAATACACCAATATATATGGTATGCTATTTAATGAATGAACTTTAAAATGGATATAAATTTTTCATTTGCCCTTGAGTCTTAGTGAATAATAGATATACTATTTGATAACTGGGCTTTAAATAAATAAGTATAAATAAATATTTTTTTTTTTTAGTTACCATCGATTCTCACATATGCAACTTTCTGAGGCCTAGACTTTAGTCTGATATTAGGTTGCATCATATGCTAGATACAAACTAGGCCTAACCTTGGCTACCTATTTACACATACAAAGACCAAATCTCGCATATAATGCAAATGTCTAATGATATGCGAGTATATACAGTATGCTATTTGATAAGTGAACTTTTTTTTTGTTCTTGAGTTTTTGTGAATAATTATGGTACTTGAAATGGATTTTTTTTTTGTTGTTGTTGTTCTAGAGTTAAGTTACCATATAGACTCGCATATCATGCAACTTTCTGAGACCTCAATTTAGAGGGTCGCACCATAAGTGAAATATAAACTAGCCCCCAACCTTGGCCAACTATTTACACACTCAAAGGTTGTATCCCACGTAAGGTGCAACCCTCTAAAATTTATGTCCCAGAAATTTGCATTATATACCATAGCTATTTAATAAATGAGCTTTAAATGGATAAAAGTTTGTTTTTTTTATGTTCTAGAGTCTTTGTGAATAGTTGTGCTATTTGGTAAATGGGCTTTAAATGGAGATATATATATATATATATATATATATATATATATATATATACATACACACACTAGAAAAAGCATGACCCGTTGGATCACCTATTGAACTAGATACATAATTGTGATCGGGAAGAAAGTTTCTTTGCAAAACAAATTGCTAAAATTGCAATTAAGTAATAAAAAAAAAAAGTCTTATATATAAGCCAGCCTTTAGCTGCTGAAAATTAGCATATGAATAGTTCAATCTACTGCTCACTCTCTCTAATCTCTCTTTTTACACTCACAGAGAAAACTAACTTATATAAGGAGTGGTTAGTCAAGATATATATAGAGGGGAACGAAAGTGACAGGCAGAATGTGAAGTAAGAGATGGGTGAATTTTTGACTTAATTGCAAATTACAACTAATTAGAGCCAAATGAAATGGAATTTTTTTTCCAGACATATACTTAATCTCAAAACTAAGGAATATTTTAGGATGTATTTTGTGTCATTAAACTAAATAGGAAAAAAGCCTTTAGCAAACAACCATTGATTCACTAAGCTTTAGTATTATTATATATAATATATATATATATATAAATAAAGTTAGCTGGAAATAAAAAATAAAAAAAGATCTAGTCTATTTTAAAAACAATTTTTAGCAATAAATTTAAAAAAACATTTAGTAATATTGTTCATTGTCTATGATTTTTGACTTCAACCCAGAGAGTGTTGTGTCTTTCTCTTTCCCTTTCTAATTGTATTGACAACAAAACAAGTTTAATTGTCCAAAAAATGTTTTTGATAACCTTACCCACTTTTTATTTTTTGTCTTTTTTTATTTAATTTTTTTTCTGACTGACATTTTTTTCAAATTTTTGGGCTGTCTTGTGTTCCCTGAGTTAAAAAACCATCTCCTTCTCTCCATCAGTTATTAACAACAAAAAAAACAAAAAAAAAAAAAAAATAATAATCTGTGAAGTTCCTTTCAATAATTTCAACATCACTTCAGATGCAGCCCCATTCTTCAAGAACTGTACAGAGAAAGGAATTTCAACATTTAAAAAGAAAAAAAAAAAATTAAAACTAAAAAAGAAGAAAAAAAAAACTTTGAAAAAGATGAAGAGCAAAAGGAATGGAATAAAATATTCATTCATCTATTTTATTTACAAACCTTCCTAAGTTGTTGTCTTTGATTTTTTGATTTTGTTTTTGTTTCAGGCAAATTTCCAGACCAACAGTTTTTTGGGGTTTTTTTGCCTTTGAAAATCTTTATTTCTGATACGCAAGATTCAATTTGAAGTATTAGGATTAGATCAATGATTCTCAACCAGGGGCCATATCTCCCCCAGACGATCCTATAACATTTATTTTTTGTTCAGGCAAGCAAAACATATTTTATCCTAAAAATACAATAAGACTTAAACATCGACTGGCTGTGGAAGTCTACTAGAGTAAAGTAGGAATCAAAGGCGTCCAAAAGTTAAATAAAAAGATTGAGAACCACTGGAGTAGACACTGAAATCTGGAAATACGATGAAGAAATTAATCCAACAATATGTGAAGAAAACGTTTTTAAAAAATATAACAAACACAGGATGTTACGATCAGAGGAAACAATTTTATGTGTCTATACTTAAGTATTTCAGTATTAAACCATTATCAGGACACTTGTTACAGAAATTTTTGTGAGGGAGAAAAAAAAATTACTGTAACAGTGTCCTGATGATGGTTTAATACCGAAACACTTAAGTATAGACACATAAAATTGTTTCCTCTGATCGTAACATCCTGTGTTTGTTATATTTTTTGAAAATATTTTCTTCACACTGAAATCTGTATTCAATCTGACTGTAGCACAAGAATCAATTTTCTAGCCCAACATTTTTCTCCGAATTGTATTTGTGTCACGTTTATTTTTGTATTACAAAGACAAGAGTAGAATTGACGTGTAATGAAATTGCAAATCATCATTTCTGGTTTGGTTTGTTTTATGGAAGTAATACCTGGGTGCCAGAGATCTCAATTAGATTCCTATTCTGATTAAATAAAAAACTATTTTAATATAAAAATGTGTTAGAAAGATAAAATTCCTATTAAGTAAAAAAAAAACTTGAAATTGAATGTGCAAGAACATAAAAGTTGATAAACAAAAGACACCTGCATAGTGTAATCTTGCCATTGGGAAAAGGAAGGTGCAAGAAGAGGACAAGGGTAGAAAGATAACCTTCCACTTTCAGTGACTGAGATTGCTTACAAAATCAAAATCACCTGAAATGACCATCCATGGCTCCCCCGTATTAACTCTCTTACGTTAAATAGAAATTGTTTAGCAATGATTTATTTTTTTACACACAAGTTGTATAGTCACAAGGGGCTGTTTATTTCTTCCTAGGCTCGTGGGTTCTTTTCAAAGAGAAGGAAAGAGAGAAAGTATGATCAAACTATTCTATCGTTAGTTATCTTCAGTACTACTATACAAACCATACGGGGAAACGGGAGCCACATCCAAAAAAGGAAGATTTTCTTTTCCTTCCGTTTCACATTCCAGGTCACATCCATTTTTATTTTTAAATCTATTATCAGGGTCATTCAGTCAATTACTGGCACTCTGTTGAGTGTTTACCTTTATAAACTTTGACCTTTGTTCTTATTTCTTTTTCTTCTCTACCTCCTTTCAATCCTCAAATTCCCTGTAGACCACAATAATTACGCTAGTCATGTCAGAAGGATGGGCAAAGGGCGCATCCCCAAAGATCTACTGTATGGCGAATTAGTAGAAAGCACGCGACCGGTAGGGAGACCACACCTGTGCTTTAAAGATGTCTGCAAGAGAGACATGAAGACATGCCACATCAACACCAACACATGGGAGGCTTATGCAGAAAACTGAGCAGCCTGACATCTCGTCAAACAAGGGACAAAAAAAGGAGTGAAAAGAGAGGAAAGAAGCTGCCGCAGAAAAGAGAGCTAAAAGGAGGAGAGACAACAGCAGCAAGCATTACTGTTTGTTTGCAGCCATTGCAGAGATTGCCATTCAAAAATTGGTCTGTTCAGCCACTCATAGTTGCAGATAGAAAAAAAGTGAAAAGGATGAAAAAAAAAAAAGCTTCTGTTATTAAGTAAACTAATGATATATTAAAATTAAAGAAAAAAAAATGGGATAAGTTTATAGGGTAAAGTGATAGTTTGGTAGAAAGTTTGGCTTTTTTTTAAACAATTTTTATAAACTTTTTTTTTCTATTTAACCCATAGATGAGACCCTAACAGGTACTACCACTCCGGGTCAGAGTGGACCTGTGAGCAATGGTGATGAAGGGGTGGGGAAACAAGTAAATGCAGCAAACTAGCACAACTTTATTGCTTTTAGAATTAGTGAGAGTATTTGAATTTTCACTAATCCGCTGTCCAATGGTGGGGGGAGATTGTTGTCTTTTAATTTCCAAAGACAAAAATCTCACCACACACATTGAATGGTAGATTATCAAAAATTCAACACCCCCCCACCCCCCCATTAATTTTAGAAACAAATTCTATTATGTCTATAAGAAGAAAAAAAAATCACCATAATATAAAAACAGTAAAAATACTGAATCAACAGAACGAGATATATTAAAGTGTCATCACTTGAATAATTTGAAACTCACATGATGCATAATATATAATATATATATATATATATATATATATATATATAAAATAATAAAAAAAACAAAAGACTTAGAGAAAGTGTCTACTCTCCTGACTCATCAGATGCAAATGATGAATTCTTTATTACTTTAAAGGCATTTGAAAACAGTCCTGTGATATGAATTCAAAACTATAAATATATTTTAAAAAAAAAAAAAAATTTAAATCTGTTTTCAAATGCCTTTAAATAATAAAGAATTCATCATTCACATCTGATGAGTCGGAGAGTTAGACACTTTGTCTAAGCTCCCTGAAATAGACTATAATGCAAATCTCTAAGTCTTTTGTATTTTCTTTACTTATAAATTTCCTCTGTGACTCTAACATTAAGAGCACACATTGAGCTCTCAAACTGCGACAGGTTTTTTAAATAAAACTCTTGTGTCCTAAGGAAGATTCTTCTCTGGACTTTTGGATTATATATATATATATATATATATATATATATATGTGTGTGTGTGTGTGTGAAGAAAAGGAAGTGAATCCTATGGTATGTAGTATATTAAGAAAAATGAAAAAACACAGGTTAAAATGGTTAAATGGTGAGTTTATCGGTTGACGCTGTTTATCACAAAAGATTTATACACACACACGCAACCACATACCTAAAAAAAATGCACAATGCTTTTTTTTCGATACACACACTTACACATCCCATACTCATACCGTAAAAGAGAATATTTGACGTCATATTTCAAACCGTCTCCTTTTTTAAACAGACTGAATAACAAGGACTACCACTCGCTTTTCTCGTTATTCTGTGATAAAAATTCTTATTACCTTCCATATACCAACAAATGCCCTGAAGATGATCTAATTAATAGATCGAAACACTGCAGCGTCGGCCAATAAACTCACCACTTAACTCATTTAAACCTGTGCTTTTTCATTCTTTCTTAATATACTATATATATATATATATATATATATACTAGCAAATATATGCACCCTCCGGGTGCAAGTATTAATATCATAAAATGTTATATCAAATTAGAAAGTCTAAAGAAACTAAATAAGAATGCAGATAAAATGATTTGAAACAGAGAGGGGTATAATCGAAAAATATAACAGCTGTAGTTTCCTCTTCCATCACCCCCGTCTTTCCTTGCTAAACTTTTCTAATTTAACTATTTAGTTAGATTAGGAAGTAAAGAATAAAATTACAGTTATTTCTTTTTGTTAATTGCTTTCTTTTAAGATTTATCTCCCAAGATTTTTACTCATATTCATTAAGATAAAATCAAATAATTAGAAATCAACAATACCAAGCACCTATTTATCAAAATCAAATTTTAAATATCAATATGCAAATTAGGCTATTTATTGTATATATAAATACAATTGCATGTTATTAGTACGTAGAAATGACCAGCAGTATTAATAATTATAAACGATTTTATTAATGATTGAGGCTTTAATAAAAATGATTCATGGAGAATGTAATGTATAATAACTAAATGGACAATGATCTTGAGTAGTGATATAGTTTCGGTTACAGACAAACAAACACATAATCTCCATTATAATAAGATATATATATATATATATATCTTCTTATCTTCCTTGAAGGTTTGTAAGATGGGTGGTAAGTAGCTATACAACTGGTGTTTCCAATATTTGTTCAAAACAAATTATGCAGCATCCTTTTGTAGTTCCCCTCATCTAGTCTTCTTCAAGCATTTTATTAAAGTCCACATGGTGCAATCATACAATAGTACTGACACAGCTACAGATTGGAAGAATTCCTGTTTCACTCTTTCCTAAATAGAAGCATCAATATCATCATGGACAAATATTATAATGAGAACCCAATCAATTCATAGTCTTATTTTTATAAAAGTTATTCAATGTTAGAGCCGGTTTAGCTCAGTCGGTAGAGAACTTGCCTATGAATCACAAGGTTCCTGGTTCGATACTAGCCTTCACCAACTCAGCGTATGAGTAGCACATGGATCGGTGCGTAAAGTGAGAAGATGATGGTAGGTGTGGCGCTCCACTTCAGATACAAAAACAATCTCCTTGGTTTAAGTGAAAAGGAGATAGACTCCCTCACTGTCTGGCTGATACTGACATTAGACCACCCTTGCCTTGACTTTTTACTTATTCAATGTTTAACATTACTTACCTTCGTTTCGGGTGGGCAAGTGAGATTAAGGCTATTTGGTTGGTCCCAGGAAACCTTCCCCCTAGACATACACCTACCTCTTTGCATAAAAGGGGCAAGGGGTGGGTTAATCGGCCAAAAACTTAAGGCTCCCCTGAAGAAGAATGAGGGGACCAAACATTTTTTTTTTTTTTTTATAATGGCCACACAGTTTCAATTTACAGTAAAATAAATGATAATCTGAACATTATATTTGAAATGAACTTAATTGTTATTAAGAACACATTTTATGATATTTTTGTGTTAAAACATGAAGTTGTATTTTCAGTGTAGATTTACGGCGAAATGAAAATGGCCAACCAAAACATAAGGCTTCCTCAAAGTAAAATAAACAAGGGGAGGTTACTTTCATTTATGTAGCTAATGTTCAGATTACCAAATAAATTAATGTCAATCCTGACTTGGAAGTGAGTCAGGAAAATAAAGTCCAGAAGTCTTGTCACCTCTTAAATATTTTGTTTTAGAGGTAAAATAATTACATAATTAATATCAGAGTGAACAGAAATAATGGGAAGAAACACAATAAGTATTAAGGATAGGGAAAAAGGTTTACTAAGCAAAGATACAAAGTAAAGAGATTAATTAGCAATTGCTAGGTTGAATTAACAAGTCCCAGGAGATCTCATTGTTTCTCTCTTCCGAGGTTTCATCAGACAATTCCATTCTATTATTAAGGTACTGTATGATAATAAAGTTGTTAGGGTGGTCTAATGTTGGTATCAGCCAGACAGTGGGGAGTCTATCCCCTTTTCACTAGCACTGTCTAAGCTAGTGAAAAGGGGATAGACAAGGAGATTGTTTTTGCATCTGAGGTGGAGCCACACCTATCATCAGCTCCTCACTTTACTACACAGATCCCTGTGCTACTTATGCCCTGAGTTGGTGAGGGCCAGTATTGAACCAAGAACCTTGTGGTTCTGAGTCGGATGCTCTACCGACTGAGTTAAACCTGCCATAATAATACAATCCAAAATTCTAAAAAATGATTAAATTTTTTTTAAAGATATTTTTTAGTGTAAAATGATTATATAATTTATATATTATAATATTAAATTATTATATCATATGCACAGTATATTAAATGTCAAGTGGTTGCAGCATGTTTCAAACAGGACCATCCTGAAGAGAACTGGACTCCCTGGTATGCACGACATACTTGACCAACGCAACCTGAGATGGGCTGAGCACTTAAACAGACTTGGAAATGACAAACTGCCAAAGGAGATTCTGTACTCTCAACTGATAGAGGGTTCACATGGAATCAGTAGACCAAAGATCAGGTACAAAGACAACATCAAGAGAAACCTGGAGGACTTTAATATCCCCATAGGCAGTTGGCAAGATGCAACCAGAGACCGAAAATATTGGAGAAAACGAATTCGCGTGGTGGTGTCATCATTGGATACGATGGACAGCAAGTAATAATTAAATTATTATATTATTAAACCAAAAAATAATACAAGTTAAAACAATACCGAAGGGTGACAAGACTTTCGGACGACCCAGTCCTTCATTTGAAAAAAATTTAACAAGGCACAAAAGATTAAAAGAAATATAAACAAAAACGTTTATTTTCATTTTTTTTTTCTCCATTAAGGACACCCAAAAGGTGTACATAAAAAAATATTAAATTAAAAAAAGAAAAAAAAAAGTAAAATTAAAAAAATTTCAAAAAGGGGAAAATCTTTTTTTTAGCACAAAAGACAAAAAAAAAAAAAAAAAAAATTACTTTTTATGACCCCCAAAAACTTTAATTAAAAATGGTGAAAAAAAAAAAAAAAAAAAAATGTAAATAATTTTTTCCTGGTAAAAAATAGGACATGATTTTAATGTCTCTCTTTCTTTTCTTTTTTTTTTCTTTCTGTGATTTTTCCTTTAAAAGGAAAAAAAATGAATTATAGATTGTCCCTTGTATAAAAAAAAAAAAGAAAAAAAAAAAACCCTGCCTATTTTGAGCAAGTGCAAAAAGAAAAATGTTCAATAATTAAAGAACTTGCAGACAGGTTTGAAATTTGTCACTTTGGGACTCTACTTGCCAAATTGGGGAGGAGGAGAAAAGAAACCAACACCCTGTTTATTGGCAACACGTGACGGCGCCAGACCAAGCATTTTCTGGATGTTCTGAAACAAAAATAAATAAAAAATATCAATTTTTGTCTGAATTTTGAAAATGACAAATTATTACAGGGTGACCCCCC
>CM042166.1:8944785-8977285 GCA_023376005.1 Doryteuthis pealeii | reverse complement strand
TCTAAAAAATTCAAATAAATAGTTTCCCACTGAATAGTTACATTAAAATAGTCAAGTAAGTAAAGTCGATATCAGCCAATCAGTGAGGGAGTCTATCCTCTTTTCACAAGCGCTAGACCAAGGAGATTGTTTTTGCATCTGAGGTGGAGTGCCACACCTACCATCAGCTCCTTACTTTACCGCACAGATCCCTGTGCTACTCATACGCTGAGTTGGCGAGGGCTGGTATCGAACTAGGAACCTTGTGGTTTCTAGCCGAACGCTCTACTGACTGAGCTAATAGAGCTAAAAATGATCATATAATTAAGACCAGAAACAAGTGACAATAAAATGTCCAAATTCTTGAAGACAATTATTATGTAGAGGTTTCATGATAGTTTTGAATACAAAGTTCTTTAAGAGGTAAAACTTTTTTTTAGGCTCCCTCATAATCACAGAGAAGTATTTGTTTTATCACCAAACTCACCCAATTTTTTCTTTTGGCTCCTGTCAGCTCCATCCAAGCCAGCTTCCCTTTGTTTTTCCACTAAGAAAAAAAAAATAGAAATAAAAAGAAAAATGTTAAATAAAAGGATCATATATAATAAAAAAAAATTGTATATAAAATTTTTTAAAAATGTGACACTTATATAGAAACTAGAAGTGGCTACCCGGTGTCACCTGGGTAGAGGACGGGGGGGGGAGTTAGCCTCACAGATCCATTAATACTGAATTGTGAGTTGGGTCCTCGTAGGATGCCCCATTAAAATCCCTAAATAAAAAGACCTTGCATTAATCAGGTCTTGTGAGGTGTCAGAAAAAAAAATTTAAAAGTGCACAGACGCACTAAAAAAAAAAAAAATTAATGCCTCCAATTTAAAAATTAAATGCATAAAAAAAATTCCATGCTGTTACTATCTGAATTTTATTTTTTAATTATCTTCACAAATATAAATCAAATGTTCATTATTTTTTCTCTGGAGAGACAGAGATGGGTCTAAACAGAGAGGAGATGTGTGTGGGGGGAGATAAGGAACTTTAGATGAAGGATGAGATGAAAGGTAGAAATGATGAGATGAAGAGAGAAAGGTAGAAATGATGAGATGAAGAGAGAAAGGTAGAAATGATGAGATGAAGAGAGAAAGGTAGAAATGTGAGATGAGAGAGAAGTAGAAATGAGATGAGAGAGAAAGGTAGAAATGATGAGATGAGAGAGAAAGGTAGAAATGATGAGATGAAGAGAGAAAGGTAGAAATGATGAGATGAAGAGAGAAAGGTAGAAATGATGAGATGAAGAGAGAAAGGTAGAAATGATGAGATGAAAGAGAAAGAGATGAAGAGAGAAAAGAATGATGAGATGAAGAGAGAAAGGATGATGAATGAGAGAGAAGAAGGTAGAAATGATGAGATGAAGAGAGAAAGGTAGAAATGAGAGATGAAGAGAGAAAGGTAAAATGATGAATGAAGAGAGAAAGGTAGAAATGATGAGATGAGAGAGAAAGGTAGAAATGATGAGATGAAGAGAGAAAGGTAGAAATGATGAGATGAAGAGAGAAAGGTAGAAATGATGAGATGAAGAGAGAGAGAAAGTAGAAATGTTGAGATGAAGAGAGAAAGGTAGAAATGATGAGATGAAGAGAGAAAGGTAGAAATGATGAGATGAAGAGAGAAAGGTAGAAATGATGAGATGAAGAGAGAAAGGTAGAAATGTTGAGATGAAGAGAGAAAGGTAGAAATGTTGAGATGAAGAGAGAAAGGTAGAAATGTTGAGATGAAGAGAGAAATAGAAATGATGAGATGAAGAGAGAAAGGTAGATAGAAATGATGAGATGAAGAGAGAAAGGTAGAAATGATGAGATGAAGAGAGAAAGGTAGAAATGATGAGATGAAGAGAGAAAGGTAGAAATGATGAGATGAAGAGAGAAAGGTAGAAATGATGAGATGAAGAGAGAAAGAGAAAATGATTTCAATACTTACATTTCTTGCTCTGCTTTTCTACTTCAGATTTTAACTTTTTATATTTGTCTGTTCGATAAACCATAAGCCATGTCAGACCTTTTTAAAAAGAGAAGAAAGAAAAAATAAATTGAATAAGGATTAAAAATGAAAAATAAAAAAACACTGGAAAAAGGTTTTTTGGTTTTAGTGAATTAAAAAGTAACAACTTTCTAAAGATTTTCAAGTGAATAAATGTAATAATAAATGAACACACACAGTTGGACTTGGGAAAGCTTTATTCTACTTAGAATACTGTTGCAGTTTCTAGGGAGTTCATATACTTTCAGAAAGTTAAAGATTTACACAAAGGAGAGGTAATAATAAAATAGGGGAAGTAACTCTCTATTACTTATTACAATAAAATAAATTATTCCTAAATTTAAGTTTATTTATTTTTACCAGAGCTGTGGATTTGTGTTTGTGTAGTTGGAAGCAATTAAGGGGTCACTGGAGTCAGGGTTGGTACATCTATGCAGACTCCAACTCCAGTTGAATTTACACTTTATGTGGCCCTAGTCTAGTCTGTAAAGTTTTACAGTGCACACTCCTTATGAATAGATTATAAAAGATCATGTTTTGGGTTTTTTTAATGAATTGTAATCACTTAATTAAATAAAGAGGAGTCAGAATCAGAGGTGCCAAAAATAGAGAAATCAGAGTCAGAGGTTTTTGTTCCAACTCCGCAGCTATGATTTTTTCTAAAACTTTTTTTGCACCCATTTATTTATTTTGATATTGAAATGAAAGTTGATAGTTGCTGTTCCAAATAAACAAAAAAGGAAAGTAAAAACAAAGCAAAAAAAAAAAAAAAAAAAGCTCAAATATGATTATGATTGCTAAACTAGTCTTACCTCTTTCAACAAAAATTGATGGTCTTAATGACCAGTGTCATGAGTATGTTGGGGTACTTTTAAGAAACTATTGAAATGTATTTACAGTTAGCTTGAAATGGTGAGGGAAGCAAAAAGAAAAACACTGGGATGCATGGATATTATTTTACTGCGTCCTTTTAGATTTTAATGCATCATGGACACAGGATGCATACCTATCAGCATCTCTGATAGTATTAATTAGCATTGACATCTTCCGTGTTATCTTATTAAGGTACAACTCTTGACTAATTATGAAAATGGTTATTCTGTCAGTGGTGATTTTTAAATGAATTCCAATTCTGGGACCTTCACATCTAAAAAAAAATATTTAAAGGTTTTGATAGTTTGTTTATAATAGTTGAACTCTTTGAGAATTCCTCAACTATTTTTATCAACATCTTTGGAAAAAATTTTAAAAGGTGATCATGACCCCAACTTAATACTTTTACCCTGACTCCGTATTTGTCTTAGAGGTTTTACACTAAGCCCCTGTCTCAAGATATTGCTTACTTATTTTAATGCATTCACCAACACTTCTACATTGGTTTTATCAAGTTTTAGGTTTGGTTGGTTGGTTAGTTGGATTTTATGGCATGTCAACCCTTGATGGGTTATTTTATGCCAAAGACATTTTGCTTTATTCATTCTTGTTGGGTATTCATTTTTTTTTTAACTAATCTTTTTTTAAAAGACATTTTTTTTAAACTCATTTTTTTTTTAAACTCATTTTTTAATTTAATAAGACCAAACTGAGTCAGAACTGACCTAAGAGTAATGGCAATGAAGGGGTACTCCATACTCCCTAAAACTCCATAATTGGAACATCACCACTAGATACAGTTTAGCATCAATACCCAGGACACTAAAATCTTCAGCCACCGCCTTTTAGCAGATATATGATAAAAAAGTTTTAGGGGTTGCCATAAAAGTATAATTGAGGAATACGGTCATGACAATCATATAGGTGCTAGGGCTTGATGTGAACAGCCGATTGATCAGATGGGGCTTCTCTGACCAACCCTTTAGCTCAAGTGAGGGCCAAAGTGGAATGTTGCAAGTCATGGACTGCTCAGCCACAGAATTCTATTATTAAGTATCACAGGTGGCCCTACTGGGTTGGGGGTCTTATCCTTCGGCAGAGGGCCAGTGGTGTATTCTATAGCCGCAACCAATTATTTTCTAAAAGATTTCATCCCATGAAAGAAAGCTGACGATGACAAATGCTAAAAGGAAAAATTATTCAATGTCACCAGTGAAAGATTGATTGATTGATTTTAATGGCATGTCAACCTATCCAGGATTATTTTATGCCAAGCGGTAGGTTGTAAGGGATGGTCAAATTTATTGTTATGTCTTTTTTCTAGGATTCCTTTTTTTGATTTTGACAGTAAGTTGTTTGCTGTTGTTTGTTGCTAAGTGGATTGGAAATCAGTTTAAGGGATAATTTTATGGGGTAAAGTTCAAGTTTGTTATAAGCAATAGTTTGGTAAAAAGTTTGGGTTTTTTTTAACAATTTCTTTATAAACAATTTTTCTATTTAACCCATAGATGGGACCCTAACAGGTACTACCACTCTGGGTCAGAGTGGACCTAGGAGCAATGATGATGAAAGGGTGCTCCACATTCCCCAAGGCTTCAGAACTGGAACCTCACCATCAGTTAGAGTTTAACGTCATACCCAAGACAATGAGACCCTCAGCCACCGCCTTCTAGCACCCATATAAGGTTTAGGGTGTTGCCATAAGGGCAATAGGGTTGGGGCAATCATATAGGTGCTAGGGCAATACGTGACCAGCCAATTGATCGTAAGGGTTTAAGTGGAATGTTGCATGTCATGGACTGCCCATCAACCTGGGTTCCATCCTTAAGCACCATGGGTCGCCACCCACGGCCAACAGGTGGCCCCATGGGGGGGGTCTTACCCCTCTGCAGAGGTGCAGTCAGTGTATTCTAATGCCCCAGCCAACAGGGCTGACCAGTGAAAGAGTTTGTCTGAATTTCTGAGATACAAAACCATTATTATAAAGTTATTTATTTAGTGGAGGCACATGGTGTAAGTTATTATCATAGGAAATCGACTCTAGACACCGAGTCCATTTCCTACAACATTTTCCTATGAATCTGTGGGGTAACCGGTTTAATCACCAATGATCCTGTTTCATAGTAGGATCAAATGGCAACTAAACCGGTAACCCCACAGATTTTGTCTGGTGTGGTGGGTGGCTAGACACCCTGCAGAACAAAAACCAAGACTTGTAAAAGAATCGAGGAAGCTCTTTGCTCAACGCCCATCTAGCACATTATTTCCCACGTCCAACCCCTCCTCAATGCAGCAGGGCCATGTAAACTTGGTAGTGTCAGAGCCATGCCATCAGGAACCCAAAGGGGATAGGTCTGGCACCCAGTGGTACCAGGACCACAACCCGGCCAAAGGAGCTCTGGCAAAAATTCATCATAGTCAGAAATCAACAGGTTTTGGCGTACTTGTCACTGCATCAGTGGAAAATCTGTAGCAAACCAGGGCATCTCCTTACCCTGACTGGGATTGGCATGCAGATTTTGGGAGGACCGCTTGTAAATTTCCTATTCCCTTGTTACTCCTTCCATGATGGAACCAGCTTAACTGATCCAGGGTGAATGCAGTCATAGAAAAACAGAAGAATAAATCCTGGACAAGGCAGTTTGAATTTCACGTAACGCTAATACCCTTGGGAAAGGTATGAATCCAATTATTCTCTCTCCAGCTATGGGGAAATAGTAGGGAAGACTGGTCCCTTTAACCTTGCCTAGCTAACCAGTCTAGGAGAAGGAAAACTGAATTCAAACCAGACCTAGAGAGAGAGAGATGAGTTTTGTTGCCCAAAATACACTACATAAGTACCCCCCCCCCAAAGCAAAAAAATCTATTAAATAATTAAAGACATTTCTTTCTAATAATAAATGCAAATCTCAGAGACACATTTTTTTCAACTTTACTCCTAGAGGCCATATCCCAACTTATCATACCATTTTGTAATCAGGCCAACTCCATGAGCAAATTAAAAACATTCCAGGACGAATCTGGACCCGCAATCCTGAAACTTTGGATTCCCCAAATTTTATGTGATTTTTTTTATGTGATTTTTTTTGCAACAATTTTTTCTGTAAGATAATTTTTATAATATATATATTTACTAACCCCTCCGCACGAGCAGGATGTGACACAAGGTCAATTTCTTAAGTGGAGTTCAACAGGTTTGAATTCAGAGTTTTCCTTTTCCTAGACCGGTTGCCTAACCAAGGTTAAAGAGCCCAATCTGCCCTACTATTTATCCATAGCTGGAGGAAGACTTGGATTCATACCTTTCCCAAGGGTATTAGCGCTAAGTGAAATGCGATTACCAAGTCCAGGATTTGAACTCGGGGCGACGAGTCCATTTCCCATGACTTTAACCATTACACCACGCGCTTCCACATAATTTTTATAATATATGAATTTGGAAATAATCAAAATTAACTGCGAAATCCAGCAAAAGTCACGCATAAAATAGAAATAATTGTTTGTATAGAAAGTAAGGACCTAGCTTAAATGCCGCCTGATAGCTCGGCATTTAAGCGAGTTTCTTTATATGTTTACAAAAAAAAAAAACAATGCAAACGAGAATACGACGTTTTACAGATTTTATGACACAAACAATCTAAGCTACAACAGATTCATTTTTGATTATTTGAAATACGTTTTTTTTTTTTTAAATTCCTTTTTTTTTTATAAAGGTAAAAAAAGACTAACTTTTTAAACTGCTGTACTAAAGTGTGTTGCGGTCACCAAGAGCTGCTAGGTAATTTTACCAGAAGCTACAAGTAGTAAAAATAAAAGAATTTCATTAAACAAATAAAAGAAAAAAAATTAGTTTTTTTTTTCTGATATTCAGTTTATTGGTTTATGAAGGATTATGTAAGATGATTATCATGAAAGAAGTTGAAATCGGCATTTAAATAAGGGTGGAGATAGTTAATCTTAGTAAATCCGAAATTTGTTTTATTTGATAATTCAGAGATTAAGTAATAGGGTTTTTTTATGTGTGAGCCTATTTTCATGGTTTGAAATTAAACTGAAAAAGCTGCTGCTGATTTTATAAGGATTTAAGCAAATTGATAATCTTAAAATAGACTGAACTTTTATTCTTATTTTATCATTATTATTATTATTAATTATAATAATAATAATAATAATGTTACATGCACTTTGCAACTATGTATTTACCCAACACATCTGCCACAGTCAGGATGTGACACGAGGTCGCAAATATGGGGGCATCCAGTGAGGATCAAACTCACTATTCAATAGTAATGTTACATGCACTTTGCAACTACCTATTTAGGTTTGGTTTGGTTTGGTTTGTTTTGTTTTACGGCATATCAACCTCAGTGGGTCATTTAATGCCGATAAAGTTTTGAAATAAATCAATTCTTAATGGATAATACAATTTTTTCATAAATACATTTTTCTATTTAACCCATAGATGGGACCCTAACAGATACTACCACTCCGGGTCAGAGTGGACCAGGGAGCAATGGTGATGAAGGGGTGCTCCACATTCCCCAAACCTCCAAAACTGGAAACTCACCATCAGATAGAGTTTAACGTCATTCCCAGGACATGTAGACCCTCAGCCACCGCCTTCTAGCACCCATATGATAAAAAGGGGTTGGGGCTTGCCATAAGGGCAATAGGGTTGGGAAAATCATATAGGTGCTAGGGCTTGACGTGACCAGCCGATTGATCGGAGGGGGCCTCTCCGAACGCCCGTCTAGCCCAAGATAGGGCCAAAGTGGAGTATTGCATGTCATGAACTGCTCATCCACCTGGGCTCTATCCTTAAGCATCATGGGTCGCCACCCACGGCCAACAGGTGGCCCCATTGGGGGAGTCTTACCCCTCTGCAGAGGTACAGTCGGTGCATTCTAACGCCCCACTGACAGGGCAGAACTATCTATTTACCGAACCCATTCACAATGAGTAAGATATAACACAAGGTCATAAGTATGGGGGCATCCAGCAAGGATTGAACTCACTATTCAGTAATGTTACATACACTTTGTAAATATGTATGTACCCAACACATCAGCCATGGACAGGATATGAATATATGGTCAATTTTTTTTAAGCGGCGTTATAGTTGGTTTGAATTCTGAGTTTTCTTTCTCCTAGATTGGTTGCCTAACCAAGGCTAAAGAATCCAGTCTAACCTATTTACCTATAGCTAGGGGTAGAACAAATGAATTCATCCCTTTCACAAGAGTATTAGCATAAAGAGAAATGCAAACAGCCTTATCCGGGATTTGAACTCGGGTTGCCAATTCCATTTCCGACAACAATAACCATTATGATAAGTGCACTTTATATATATACTAGAAAAAACATGGCCTATTGTGTCACCCATTAAGCTCTGGGTAGATAATTGGGATTAGGGAAAAGTGAATTTGCAAAGTGAATCAATCTTTTTTTTTAAATAAATACGACTGGAGAATTTAAAAAAAAAAAAACATTCAAATCTGTTGGTAAGATTTCTAAGAAAGGGAACGTTTGACCTAATTTAAAGCAGAGAAACTAACATATATAACAAGGAGGTAATTGAGATATATAGAGAGAGGCAGAAAGTGAAAAGCAGAATGTGAAGTAAGAGACGGGTCACTTTTTGACTTAATTGCAAAATACGACTAATTAGAATGAAAAATGAGATTTTTTTCAAACATAACTCAATCCTAGACCTATGGAATAATTTAGTGTAATTTTCGTGTCATTAAACTAAACAGTAAAAAAGCCTTTAGGAGACAAATATTGATTCACTCAGTTTTAGTATAATCATATATATATATATATATATATATATATATTCTTGGTTTTGAGAATCATTCCATGCACAATTCTTCTGTAGTGATACAATTCATCCGTTTGAGAGCTCGATGTACATTGCTTCAGGTGTGTAAATGGACAGAATAATCAAAGAGGAAGTGAAGTAAGTCAGCCACAAAACAAAGGCAAAGTGTAAGACTATCAACAACCCCACTAAAATAATAAATAGATGATAATAAAAAAAAAGATGGAGAAACTGTTGGATTTATCTGTGGATATAAGATGTATGTAAAATTGCCACTTCTATTTATGAACTTTCCCAACATTAGGAGGCACTGCCGGTAAAAATTGGCTAATGAGAGACAAGGACAGAAAGCATTTAAGATCTTTTTCAATTGCCCTCAAATCAATTACTGGTTGACATTTCTGCCAGCAAAACCTTTTTTTTTTGGATTACCAACTTAATACAGTTTTATACACATTAAAAGGAACGCAACAGATTAAGATTAACCAACTGGATTCTGTGGTTAACAAAAGAATTGAACACCTACAATGGCAACAAGGATTTTAACAGAAACCATCATTAGAATAATAAATTTTAACAATCTCAACTAAAAGTGACTGTTGGTCACTTTTAGTACCCTCTCTCCATCACACAAAGATCCAAGTTCCCCCCCCCCCACTTCAACATTTAAATTACTTTTCAGAATGGATTGGAATTGTGAAACTTATAATTTTTTCATTTGGAAACATTTTAATTCTATGGTGCATTCTAGCTATTAAATTTGTTGACACACAAAAAGGTTTTAAAAAATCCACAATTTACACAAAAAAAAAAACTAAAAATGGGTAAACAGTAACTACATTACATTTTTAGCTGCACATATAATGAACAAATATTTAAAATTCACGCATTCAACATATCTTAGCAGTTTTTAAAATTCACGCATTCGACGTATCTTAGCAGTTTTAAAATTCATGCATTCGATGCATCTTATCAGTTTTAAAATTCATGTATTTGATATATCTTAGCAGTTTTTGAATTTATGTATTTGACATATCTTATCATTTTTAAGATAAAGTTTGCACATAATGATTATGAAACTTTTCATATGGTCTTTTTGCAAAAACATTAAAATTAGGAAAGGAAGAGAATACACATTAAAATTACAAAATATTTCAAAATAGATTCATAAGAAAAATACAGATTCAATTACGACTCAAAATTATCAATTATGCAAAAATAAAACTACAAAGAAAAATTTAGTAAGAACTAACTTATTATTAAATTTCATGTTTCTTTTTTTCTTTTTATTGATTTTCCTCAAAGCATTGCTAGTCAATTTCTTATTTTTAATCAAATTCTATTTAAATTATTTTGAGATTATAATATGGAATATTTTCATTATTACACACATTTCATTTATTGATTACAAGCAGAGCTACCTGGCACTGCCTGAGATTTTAAATATTAAAAATAAATCTCTTATCTATATTTATATATAGATTAATAACAATTATTTTCCTACATATTTGTTTTATTATCTTTTATTCTTTATATATTCTTGTTTTTAAGTTGTTTATTTTTATTATTCTCCTTTTATTATATGGGTACAGAAAATTATTTTGTTTGACTCCATTTTTTTAAAACACATTTTTGTTAACTCATTTTTTTCTAATTAACCCATAGATGGGACCCTAACAGGTACTACCACTCCAGGTCAGAGTGGACCTGGGGGTAATGGCAATGAAGAGGTACCTCAACACTCCCCAGAGTACTAGAATTGCAACTACATCATTAGATTCAGTTTAATGCTATACCCAGGACACTCTCTGTTTCTCAAATTCTCAGACATTCTAGTAGCAGTAGGTATGGCCCAGATTTTATTTCAACAGCACCTCTCTTTTTCTTTAAACTTTTATTAAAAAAAATTGTTAATTATCACTTTTTTTTCCTTAAGAACAAGAGCTTAAACTTATATATAAATTTATTTTCTATGAAATCCTTAATCATTACAATGAAATAATTCGCGTTAAAAAGAGCATATGTTCAACAAGAGAAAAAACAGCAAAAATGCACCATTTTGACAGATACAGATTTTGATTTATAAAATTCTCCCATTTTAAAGATTTCCCCTCCATATTACAGCAAAATTACGTTAAATTTCATTCATTTTTCCCTAGTTTTGAATTTTAATTCAATAAACCACACAAAAATTTGACCCTACCCATGTATCTACTAATAGCATAAATCATTATTAATTCTAATTTGGAACTAGCAGACCGATTAATTTCTAAGGTTATTATATTCCACCTAGTGGTTAGGGAGTACATTCATTATTGTACAAGGAATATGACTCCCTAACCTCAAGGTTGAAAATAACACTAGAAAATTTTACATTCATAATTATATTTTTTTCTGTACTTGCTTTGGGTAAGAGTGGACCTGGGAGTAATGGCAATGAAGGGATACTCTATACTCTCTAGAACTCCAAAACTGGAGCCTCACCATCAGATACAGTTTAATGTAATACTCAGGATATCTTGGATGGGGGGAGGCTTATACTTCTGCAGTGTATAGTCAATCATTCTTAGCCCCATCCACAGTAGGGACTGTATCAATTTTTACTATTTTCTTTCATTTTTTGAATTTATCAAACTTTTACTGTTTCTTGAAGACATTTTCACTTTGTAGTAGTAGTAATAGTGTTGTTTTTTTCAATTTTGAATAGTAGGTATTCTGGGTACCACCAATTTTCCCTGTGAAATTTACGCCCCCCCCCCTATATTTAACACAATGAAACTTGCGTGAAAGTTAATAGACTTGAAAATTTTTTGTCCACTCAAAAGAAGAAACATTAAAAAAAACTCCTGATGATTTAAAAAAAAATTTTCAGCTTACAGAAATAATGAAAATTATGAACGAAAACAATGTTTACATTTTCACACTGTTAAATTAATTGAAATTCAATGTAACCAAAAACAAGTTATGGTTAGAGGCTTTTTTAAAAATTCTATGAAAAATCAATTGGTCCGATTTTCACGAAAATTTTCATAATTACTTACCTTTTGATGAAAATATGTTTGAAATAGGCTTTCCCTAAAATATATTAGGGAAACTATTTTTTTACGAGGTCTACCACACACCCTATTTTATTTTATGAAATATGAAAAAATGAACAGACAAAAAACGATTTTTCCTTTTTTTTTCCTATAAAGATTAAAGTGAATAATTATATCAGAAGATTTTTATAAGTTTCTATACGGGAGTTTTTTTAGTAAAAGAACCATGAATACAGAATTCTGCTAAAAAGAATATCAATAAAGAAGCAGACTGTTATAAAAAAAACGGACTGTTTTACTTATTTTTCAAGATAACAGCGAGTAATTTTTCACCAATCGGATAATTTGATCTTTGAATTAACGGTTTGTCTTGGTAACAACTCTTTGTTCGTTTTTTGTTTTTTTTGCGAGGTCTTTTAAACAAAAGTTCAAAAATATTTCTTTCTTCAATATAGCCTAAACTGATCATGTGACGTATTTTGATGGTACCTAAGGCATTCTATTTAATTTACCCTACCCGTTCGCCAAGAGTAGGATATGACACAGGGTTGCAAGTATGGGGCAACCAAGAAAGAACGAACTCACTATTTAGTAATAATGGATCTGCGGGACTAGCTTGCTAACTATTGCACCACAATTTGCTGCTTCTTTTTTTTTTTTTTTTTTTTTTTTTTAATCACATGTCGAGTTATTATTGTAATTGATTTTAATTAAGCAGGTCTCATTCTTATCATTCATTGTTCGAAGTATCGTAAAAAATTGAAAATATTTGTTTTCGAAGATATTTAAAAGTTGTTCAACAATTATTACATTCAAATAACTAAAGCCGGTCCCACAAGATTTTCGTCAAGCCGGCAAATTAGTTGATTTGATAATGATAATTCAATAAAAACGAATTTGTTTTAAATTGAGTTTATTATTATTACATTAAACATGGAAATTGATGTCTATGCAATTATATGCACACGTATACAAACAATAAAATCACTGCGACCGGCACGTTTTCAAGCCAAATTAGTTAGTAAATAAAAATCGTAAAGTAGGGTAAGAGTATCATAAAAAAGAAAGAAAGACGGTTGATTTTCTTCATTGTACGGATGATCAAAGTGGTAATAAACTGAGAGTTTTATATTTTAAGATTAATTACTTTTTTGTAAGCTTAAACTACAAATAAAAGAAAAAAAAATTTTAAATACTTTTCGATTTTTCATAAAAAGCATTTAACATTTTTATTTTATTTTATCCATAGATTAAAATGGGGGCTGGACTTGGACTTCCTTACACAAATTTTTGTCGCTGAAGTTTTTTTGTTTTTTTTTAAATTTTGAGATATATACAAAAAATTAAAAATGCATTATCATTATTATTCAAAAGCATTGGCGTTTGTATAGTCTAATATAAAAAAAAGTAATGTAAAAAAATAGAGAGAGAAATTATAGTCACATTCACCATCCAGATAAGAATAAGTTTCAGTCATTTTCTTTTTTTCTTTTTTCTTTATTGAACATTTTACTTTTAAAAAAATCACATGTTCAATTTGCTTCAGTTCACCCACCCGCTATGTTTCTTTGGTCTTTCCCCCTCCCCAAACCCCTAAGAAGATGGTGACTTACGACCCATATAAATTTTGGGATTAAAATCTAACTAAATCTAATTTGAAAGTACTTAATCCGCACTCGTAGGGCCGGTTTAGCGAACCGAATCAGTGACACAAGTTAACAACACAGGTTCCACCAAAAAAATCATCAGGATAATTCTGACATATACATTACCACACAGAGATGCTGATAGGTACGCGTCCTGCGTCCCTGACGCATAAAAATCTAAAAGGACGCAGTAAAATCATATCCATGCGTCCCAGTGTTTTTCTTTTTTCTTGCCTCACCATTTCAAGCTAACTGTAAATACATTTCGATACTTTCTTAGAAACGAATTACACAGGATAAGTTACAAGGTAGGAGTTAGCCGGCTTTAGTTGTTTCCTCAAATCATAAATAAAAACCCTACAATTTAAGAAATAAAAGGACACGGTAAAATAATATCCATGCATCCCAGTGTTTTTCTTTTTTCTTCCCTTTCAAGCTAACTGTAAATACATTTCAATGGTTTCTTAGAAATGAATTACACAGGATAGGTTACAAGGTAGGAGTTAGACGGTTTTAGTTGTTTCCTCAACTCATAAATAAAAACCCTAAAATTTATTTAAGAAACTTTAGTTGGGACCCATCAAATTTCCCCGGTGACTCGTTCAAAGCAAATATGTGCGTCCCAGGATGCACTAAATCAAAAAGCTAGCAGCATCACTGCCACAGGAATAACCAAGTGTCTTTTATTGTTCTCCTTTCAGCTATAGATAAATAATAGGGCAGACTGGGTTTTCTAGCATTGGTAAGACAACTAGTCTAGGAGAAGGAAAACTCTGAGATTCAAACCAGCTGTACCCCGCTTAAAAATTAACCTTGTGTCTCTGTAGTGGAGGGGTTGGGTAAATATATATCCAAATAGAAAAAATTAACGATGGAACAGTTGTGATCAGACACAATTAGGGGTGATTTGGGGGAAGATGTCGGTATTCTAATTTCGTTATCTTGTATACAAAAGTTTTTGCATCCTCATTGTTTACAATGGCTTAATATCTAATGCAAAAAAAATGATTGATTTTACCCATCGACATGTCGACTTGTCTACGGTTATTTTATGCCGAGAGGTTAGGGAATCGCACTCATTGTACGTTTATATTTAAATTTTTGTGTAGTGATTTCTGAAGAGATTTTTTTCTTTTATGTATTTTATCTATTTATTTATTTATCATTTTATTTATTATTTTATTTTTTTCACACAGTCCTGTCGAATACGAATAATTTTTAAAAACAGATCTATTTGACCCATAGATGGGAACCCTAGATACTACCACTCCGGGTCGGAGTGAAACTGTGAGTAATGGCCATGATAGATACTCCTTACTCCCCTGATCCCCCAGAACTGGAGCCTCACCACTGGAATCAATTTAGTGTCATACCAAGGACACACCTTTTTGAGTGTCTCTTCTTAACATTCTACAGGAGATACAGTCGGCATACAGTGTATGCCGATAGGGCTTAGTGTATGCCATACACTAAGCCCTATCGGCAGGGCTGTAATACAATAAAGTAAATTCACTAAAAAGTTCATAAGTGAGCTATTCTGTACAAACACACGGCATGCCAAAGTTTCAATTCAAAAAAATTTAATTCATTTTTTTTTAAATATTGGGTTGTGGTGAAGCTATCTCCGGTTTTGAAATAGAAAGAGCTGGGAATTTTTTCACACTCGATTTTGTAATTCACCAAGTAACCTCTCATTTTACCATTAAAAAATCCTCTGTTTAGCTTGTATTCTTAAGTTCGACATATATACAAACCACAATCTACAATAAAATAAAAGAGAGCCTTAATATTATGACAATTCTGGGCTTCGGTAGTTAATAAAACCATGAAATTGGGTCAACTGTTCCGAATAAGACTAAAACGCGAAAAAGCACGTTTCCGTTTTATAAAAAAATAAATAAAAGAAATCGACGAGAATGTTATCCATTTAAATAAGAATAAATAATAAACTAGTTACAAATCACGTTACTAAACAAAAATTAAATATTTGAGAACAGGTGACGATCGAAAAGAATAAAACTTGGAAAAAGCATCGAAACGAAAAGCCCCTTACTTATTCATCCAAAACAAAACAGTTCAATAATTGAGAAAAATGAATGGGAGAATGTATCGTTTCTTCCATGACAATATTTCACAGAGGTTTAAAAGCTTCCCTATATAATTATTTAGCACCTACCTTCTCCTAGTAAGGCTGTACAGATAGAAATAAAGACGATTAATAGACAATCCACCAACATGGTGCCGCTTGAAGAGTTGAAAGCTGCAACACTATTGAGCACGAGTGTTACACCGTTCGTTAATGTAATTCCGTTATTCTGTTGGTTGACGAGTGCAAGGGAGGTAACTTGCTATCGGAATTTGCGTTGAAGATCTCAAAGGGAGATAACCAATTTAAGAATGACGTGGCAAATGAAAAGACAATATAGTTCTCTAATTTTAGCAGTTTAAGTGCAAGGGAATTAACTAATTTTATTCGCTGTTCATCATGAGGACAAATTTGACATGAGGTTTGCTTAAAATTAAATTTTTTTTTTAAATTGAAATAGATCAATAAGTAAGACTGAGCCTATTCTAGTAGTGACCAAAGCGGTGAGTTTTCATTCTAGACTGGTTGTAACCAAGGTTAAAGAACCAGTCTTACTATTTACCCATTAGCTGGAGAGAGAATATTTGGATTCATACTTTAGAATATTAGCACTATGTAAATAGTGGCTTTGTCTAGGAATTGAACTCGGGTTGAGTCTATTTCCTATGACACTAACCTGTACACCACACGCCTCCCTAATGTGAGGCCCCCCCACACTCGTTCGAGATATTTAAAAAAAAAATTATCCAACTACCCCATCTTATTATTATTTGGATTATTCGGACTATTATGCACATCTTCATTGTTATCTGTACAACGTTTTGGCTGATGTGCCCTCCAGCTTTCTTCAGGTATTTCTTGTCAGACTCAGGAACCTTCTTGGACTCAGGAAGCTTCTTTTCAAGCCTCATCTCAAAAATTCTGAAAAATACCCCATCTTATTTTTAATGTGATGGGGAGGTAATCTCCCACAGCCTTAACCTCCCAGGGCCCTGTTGTGTCCATGGGAATTGAATAATGAATGAAACCAAATAAAAAAATTTTTAAAAACACAAAATAAAATGAATACAAAAAATAACAATATCCCAGAAGGCCTTTGGCAGGAAGAAGCATATGTACATGCTCTGAAAAGAGGGGCTTCCTGGCACCAAAAAGAAACTCTTGGTAGTTCTTCTAAAACATTGACTGGGGACACACATGGGGTTACAAGAGGTTTTATGTCTTAGGCTAAAAAGGTAGTTGTGGTTATTCTTGGTGTGTGTTCTTAGGGTTTGCTTTTAACCCCATCTTGTTTGGTGGTCATGCTGAAAAGGAAGGAATTCATGGAGAGAAAAGGAAGAGACAAAGATAAAATATAGTTTTTGGATTTAAGCTTTATTCATGAGTCATAGCTACCACATGGCAAGAGAATTTCTCCCTGGTCACTAGTCATGACTTGACCCAGTTACTGCCAAAGTCAGAATGGCCGAGAGATTATCTTGAGAGTTGGAAGTGGGTCATTTTACCTGCGCATGTTTGGGGGGCTTCTTCCAGTGAAGCCTCATGAGAGTTTGTTATTTTTTTTATTTTACTTTCTTTTTTCTTTAATTTTATTTTAATCGCCACAACACATCTAACACTGGCTCAGGAAGAAAATTCTTCTCCAAGAGATAGCAGTGAACCTAGAAATAAAAGATAAACTTTAAAAGAATTTCTCAATTTTTGTCTCTTTTTCCTTCTTTCATTCCTTTTCAGCTTGACAACCAATAAGAAGGAAGGACATGTTGGGGTTAATGAGAAAACAAATACCTACCCAAACAACTACATAACCCCATACATCTCACACAGTAAATTATAGGGTAAAGATTTTTTTTTTTGTGGGATTGGGTTTTACTGCTACTGGTCTTCAAATAAAGGGACGCATAATGCTTTTTTACTGATGTCATTAGGTTTATTAATAAACATCGTGAAACTATACAAGGAAAAAAAAAAAACATTTAATAACGGATAACAGCGGATACTTTTTAAAAGAAAGAGAAAATCCTCAAAAATAGGAAATTCTCAAAGAAACGTGAAAGCACTTAATATTGTCGCTTATCCGACCAGTGGCGTAAAAACTCTAAAGGCTTGTCCTGACTTCCCCTTACCCTTTTCCGGTTAGGGTTCATAGACCGCAGAACTAGTGGTTGGCACCAAATAGTATTAAACCATTAAACTACTCTAAATTGAATACTGTGGTTGTAGTTTAATTTTTTTAAAACAAAAATAACTATATAAAAATAAGAAATAATTAACTGGTCGGTTTAGCGGCAATTACATTGGGCTTTTGGTTATTTGGTGGAAGTTGCTGCTGGTGTTGCTAATTTTTTTCTTAAACCTCATTATATGTAGTTTTCTGGTAATCTGAACATTAGCTACATAAATGAGAGTAACCTCCCTTGTTTATTTCACTTTGAGGAAGCCATATGTTTTGGTCAGCAATATACGATATTGGTACCTAAATTGAATTCTATGACGAAAGTCACTTATCGTGTTGGGCAGTCAACCAGCAAGTCACATTTTTCAAGCGCTCCATTTACCTTCTTCACCCTCAGCACTTATTGTGTTGGGCAGTCAACCAGCAAGTGGTGTCATCCAGTGGTCCCTTTACCTTCGCCCTCAGCAAGATAACGCCATAAATTTTGCAACCTTTTGTACCTTTTTGAATATATGTTTTTTATCTTCAATTGTTGTTCTCGTCTTCTTTCATCCGAATTTACTTGCTTATTACTGGGAAATTATAAATTAAATAGTTAAATTAGGAAAATTTAGCAATGAAAGACGGGATTGATATAAAATGATGGAAGAGTTAGTTTCAAAGTTGTTCTATTTTTCAATCATACAACCCTCTGTTTCAAATCATTATCTGCATTGTTATTTAGTTTCATTAGCCTTTCTAATTTAATATATTTTATTAACATTAAGACTTAAATACCCAGAAGATGCATATATTTACTAGTAAAAGATATTACGTGGAACATGTTCAAATAGCTTGTTGAACTTTAGTAATTTTATACCTACTAGCAGGACCTGTGGATATACCATAATATGATAATATAATTATTACGTTTGATACATGTGACAGAGAACACGAGTCGAGTGGCGGATGTAGGGACCTAGGTTATTCTTGAAGGAAGCTGGTTAGGCTTTGTTTGGCGTGTAGGACTTTGATCTAAGATCAAACCTGCGTTATTCTGAATATAAAAAGGCAATATTTGAGTGTAGTGCTGAAGACTGAGTTAACTCAAGTTCCCGTATGTTAAAACCAGATGTCTGTATGACAGCTACAAGTATGTGTATAAATAGACCAGCAGAAATCCAGGAGAGACAGAGGAAAAAAGTATGTGTTACATGTTAGAGACAGTAGCCTTTGAAGAAGAAGAAGAAGTAGAAGTCGACTGCGACAAGTCGGTAAATGGAGAAGAAAAAGGAAAGGAAAAGATTTGTTTGCCACTAAGTGTTGGACTTGTTTTTTTGAGTCCTCTCAACGAAGACTTTTTGAGTTAAATTTTATTTTCCCCCTCAACAATGTTTACTTAAGAGCTATTGCAAATAGTTCAATATGTAAAAAGTATAATAATCTGGATTTAACTATCTCTCACTGTTTTTTCTTTTTCTTTTTTTCATTATGTTTGAATGAAACAGATTAGCGCTGCCACTTCCACACACTCACCTCCTCTCTCTGTCCTTACTCTGTTTCTTATCCTATTTTTTTCTGTGTAATGTTCTATTTCTTACTTTTCTTTCTTTATAATCAAAAGAGAATGATCCATTATTTAACTGAGGTGATGACATTCATAAGAAATAAGAATTCAGTGGATAAGCAACTTATGTGGGCCCCAGAAGCCATGGCAGCTCGGACTGAAAAAATGTTGTTTAAAAGTGGGGATATACAAAGCCCCTTTTAAAATGCATTAGCAAATATGCCCCTTATTATTTTTTAAATATACACACACGTCTCCAAGTTTTTGAACTAAGCCATATGATTTGCTTCCATCCGCCAATTCCCCAAAATGATTTTCAGGCTCAACATTGGGGTCCAAACTGATAAATTTAGTTTAATCATTGATCACATGTTGAGTGGCACTGCAATCAATGAGCAAATGTTCCTTATGTGATAAAGAGCCATACCCAGCAGCAAAAAAATATGTTTGTTTCTTTGGGAAAATACTTAACATTTTGACAAAAAATCCTTTTTCTTATTTCTACAGTCGTAGGACATGTGGCCCTTTTTATTACAAATATAACATGTAATAATTGTTTTTAATGGCGACTTCTTGTTACCCTTCCAAGATCTGTCCAGATAATTCTGGTAGTTGGTATATTGAGTTGATCTGCCTCATAGCGGGATTGGAGGTTTCCCTTTAAATTGGGTCTTCAGTTGAATAGTTCCATGTTCGGATTCCCCAGAGTACATACTTTTGTTTCTTCATAATAACCCGTAGACTTACATTGATGAGCGGACATAGGATTAAATCACTGGACCTTTTCCAAATACGCGGAATAGGACTTTACGCTTACCGAAGATTCATACCACAGACTTTCTTTAAGATCTTTTCAACTGGCCAAGGATGGCATTTTAAACTTTTACAACCAGATAATCAGGATTTATATTTTTGCATTTCATCTTGGAAGATTTTGAATGGTCTCCATTTTAACCAGTGTTGTGTGTGTGGGTTTTACCACTTTGTTTTATGTAATATTCCCTACAACTATTTCTAAGTTGTCTTCTTTTTTTCACACTACTTAATAATTGTTGATATATTATGTCCACTGTATTTACTCTTTACTACTCTACATTTCAATTGATTCTGTCCAACGGTTCAAGTGAAAATATCAATCTAATTTTTATTATTGTTGAACACTCTCTTCATGTCTTATCTAACAAATTAAAATTGATAGACTTTTTAAAAATTTAATTATGACATCTGATATGCACAAGCAAAAATAGACAGTTTGGAATTAGCATCTCTGACACTAATTTAAAAAAATTTTTTTTAAATATTATATATATTATATATATAATATTATAAAAATTCATTTCTTTGTAAAAGTTTCTTTAGATTATTTTTCTTAAAAAACAACAGATTATCAAATTTCTTTTCTTTTTTAATTTAAAGAAAAATAAACTCCGGAGCCTCCATGGAACTTCGAACTGAAACCTTTTATTAATCCACCAGCTGAGACGTTGTGTATAAGATTAAAGATGAGGACAACAGTCCGAAAAATCCTGGCGAATGGGTTGGGTAAATACATACATTAACTAAATATTTATTTTCTCACCAGCAGAATCTTTGTGCACCCCTCCCACCGATAGAGGGCAGTGGAATCCAAGATGAGTTGCAACTATAGCCACATGTCTAATTTTTTGGAAAATACATCTACAAGATAACGTTGGGGATGCATCGTCAGTAATGTTTCCCTGTATTCATTACCAGTTCCGGGTCTTTCAACATTATACTGGTTCCAACAGGAGACCCCGTCCAAATGTTAAATTTCGGGCTTGCATCCAGCAATATTTTTGCTAGTTCATTGTTGCATCATTTTAAGTATGACATTTTGTGTCAGTGTTGGTTTTATAAGAGATTCTTTGACCATGCTGAGGTTGAGTGGTGGCATCTCATTGGCTACTTGCTTTGAAGTACCGCCGGCCAATGGGCACCCTCCTCTCTGCTCGACATGTGCCATAGTTGTTAAAAAAGGCGAGATTTTCTTTCTTGGTTTTCCGGTTCTGATCAGCTAAAGGGACTTTACCGTCCACAAAACCAGAAACTGTTTGTAAATTAAGGTGAGACCTTTTTTCTTTTTTTTTTAAGAATATTACAATAAAATTACATTCTATATATAATCATTTATTAACCTTTACTTGCAGCACTGGATATCTTCATCAGTCATATAGAAATCCAATCTCACTGACAAGTTAAAGCAACAATTCTTCCAAGCCCGTAGTTGTATCAGTGGCTACTGTATGGCTGCAACCACTTAGACCCTAACCAGCGCCTAGAGAATAACTGTATGGGAGCGGCACAAGAATGCTGCATGTGATCCAAAACACCCTACAAAGAATTCAGCACATGGACATAGTGTTAGGCTGTCTAGCAAAAACCTAATTGATCAGCTCTGACGGTTACTGGATGCTGCGCAGAGGACCTCCCAAGAGCAAATGAATGATAGGGATGGTTGGCGAGAGATTGTCATGGATAACCATAGCTACTACCATTACGTGATGATGGTGTCTGGGGCAACCCAAGAAGACTAACTCACTGTTAATGGTTCACCACATGAGAGGCCCAAGTTCATCTATCTATATACATATATAAGGGCGTTGTGTTAATGTATGTATGGGTGTAATGTGGAGGAAAACTATGAATATAAACAATTAACAGCAGAGTAATATATATATATATACACATCACATATGAACTATCACCAGAGCTTGTCTTTTTGTGCAAAAAATGAAGATTTTATCTGTATTTGGGAGATATTGAATAATCAAAATTTGAAAAGTACCGAAGGAAAGTCATTAGCGCATTATTTTTTTGCTTTGAAATATTGATCGTTGATTAATCACCCCATTTTATCTTAATGCTTAAAATTGTAAATATTGAATTAAAACTTCTTACTATATTGTTAGTGATGTAATTCCTTGTCCGCAGGCCAAAAGTTCCTGACCCAACCAGATCTTTTTTACGTGGGGAGTCTTTATGGGCACTCCAGTGAGAATTCAACTCTACAATAAGTTTAATTAATGGGTCTGTGAGATTAACTTCTTTACCCCTTCCCCTTCTACCCAGGTAATGCTGGATAGCACTTTAGTTCTATATTGTTTGAAATCAGTGAGTATTTTTGGTAGTCCCCTGTTAATTATGTGGGGAATATTAATCAGAAATAGTAAAGTTAATGGGGTGGCTAATGTATCAGCAGACAGCCAAGGAGCTATCCAACATTTATACTCACAACTAGACCCAAGGAGATTTTTTAGCATCCCAAAATTGGAGCGCTAACCTACCATCAGCTCTCACTTTACACACAGATCCATGTGCACTCATAATGCTTAGTTGGTGAGGGCCGGTATCAAACCAGGAACCTTGCTGATTTTCTCCTAAGGTGGACGCTCTATCAATTGAGCTAAACGGCTCCTTAAACCTTTACTTGTGGCACAAGCCTGGGTGTCCTGGGGCACCCAAGAAGACTAACTAACTCACTATTAATGGTCAGTCATGCTAGGCGGCCCCAAGTTTACATCTCTTTATCTATCTAATATACTATTAAGGAATAGTTAGTGTGTATGTATGGCATCGTCTGAAGAAACTACAAAAATAAACAATAAGACGAAAGTAAATATATATACTATATACAAACACACATTCACTATCACCAGATCTTGCTTTTTGAGCAAAGTTAAAATGATTTTATTATATTTGTGGAAGATATTAAAAATTAGATTTGAAGAGTAAGAGAAGGGAAAGTATTGGGGTTGTGTTTGTAATTAAAACAAAGAAATCAACATTATGGAAGACCAAAACAATCAATGGATTCTGTGAGTAACATTTTTTTTTTTTTATCTCCCTTTCGACCCAGGCAATGGCTGGGTTAGCCTCTTCTAGTTCTACAGGGTGCATAAAGTCCCACAACAGGTGAAAATGTATCAACAAAATGGCAGTCATGTTGAAGAGGAATATAAAAAAATACATCAATATTAACCTTTAGGAGTTGAACTTTTACTGTTTTTTATTTATTATTCCTCTTCAACATGATGCCATTTTTGTTGATACATTTCAACTGTTGTGGGACTTTATGGACACCCTGTAGAACTAGAAGAGGCTAACCAGCATTGCCTGGGTTGAGAGGGAGATTAAAAAAAATGTTACTCCACATATCCATTGATTGTTTTGATTGATTTCTTTGTTTTAAATTACAAACACAACCAATGATTTCCCTTCTCTTACTCTTCAATTCTAATTTTAAATATCTTCACAAATATAAATAAAATCATTACTTTTGCTCAAAAGCAGATTCTGGTGATAGTGAATGTGGTTGTATATATATATATATTTACTTGTCGTTAATTGTTTTTTTTTGTAGTTTCTTCAGGACATGCATACTACACACTAACTATCCTTTATATATGTATATATAGATAGATAAAGAGATGTAACTTGGGGCCCCTAGCATGATGACCATTAATAGTGAGTTAGTTAGTCTCTTTGGGTGCCAGACAACCAGGCTTGTGCCACAGTAAGGTTAAGGAGCCGGTTTAGCTCAATTGGTAGAGCGTCCACCTAGGAATCACAAGGTTCCTGGTTTGATACCGGCCCTCACCAACTAAGCATATGAGTAGCACATGGATCTGTGTGGTTAAGTGAGGAGCTGATGGTAGGTTAGGCGCTCATTTTGGATGCTAAACAATCTCCTTGGTCTAAGTGTGAGGTATAAATGGGATAGACTCCCTTGCTGTCTGCTGATACATTAGCCCACCCCACTTAACTTTACTTATTTCTGGATTAATATTCCCACATAAATTATACGGGGGACTACAAAAATACTCACTGATTTCAAACATATATAGAATAGAAGTGGCTATCCAGCATACCTGGGTAGAAGGGAAGGGGGTAAAAAGAAGTTAATCTACAGAACCATTTTACTTATTGTGAGTTGAATCTCACTGGATGCCCCATAAAGATCCCACGTAAAAAAGATCTGGTGGGATTGTCAGGAACTTTTTTTGGCCTGGGTACAAGGAATTTACATCACATAAATATAGTAAGAAATTTAATTCAATAATTTACAATTTTTTAAGATTAAGATATAAATGGGGGTGAATTAATTCAATCGATAATATTTCAAAGCAAAAAAATAATGCGCTAATCGATTTTCCTTCTGTTACTTTTCAAAATTTTGATTATTCAATATCTCCCAAATACAGAATAAAATCTTCATTATTTTTGCACAAAGCAAGCTCTGGTGATAGTCAATGTGTGTGTATATATATATATATTTACTCTGCTGTTATTGTTTTATATTCATAGTTTTCTCCAGACATACACCATACATACATATACACAACTGCCCTTTATATATGTAGATATAGATAGATGTAACTTGGGCCTCTCATGTGGTGAACCATTACAGTGAGTTAGTCCTTCTTGGTGCCCCAGACACCATCATCAACGTAATGGTAGTAGCATGGTTATCCATGACAATCTCTCGCCAAACCATCCCTATCAATTCATTGCTCTTGGGAGGTCCTCTGCGCAGCATCCAGTAACGTGCAGAGCTGATCATGTAGGTTTTTTGCTAGACAGCCTACACTAGTGTTTCATGTGCTGAATTCTTGTAGGGTGTTTTGATCACATGCAGCATTCTTGTGCTCCGCTCCCATCTAGTTTATTTCTCTAGGCGCTTTGTTAGGGTCTAAGTGGTGCAGCCATACAGTAGCACTGATACAAATACGGCTTGGAAGAATTGTTGCTTTACTTGTCAGTGAGATTGGATTTCTATATGACTGATGAAGTTATCAGTGCTGCAAGTAAAGGTTAAAAATGATTATATAGAATGTAATTTTATTGTAATATTCTTAAAAAAAAAAGAAAAAGGTCTCACCTTAATTTTACAACAGTTCTGGTTTTGTGGACGGTAAAGTCCCTTTAGCTGATCAGAACCGGAAAACCAAGAAAGAAAATCTCTGCCTTTTTAACACTATGGCACATGTCGAGGCAGAAGAGGAGGATGCCCATTGGCCGGCGGTACTCAAAGCAAGTAGCCAATGAGATGCCACACTCAACCTCAGATGGTCAAAGAATCTCTTTAAACAACACTGACACAAAATGTCATACTTAAAAGTGATGCCACACATGAAGTAGCAAAAATATTGCTGGGATGCAAGCCGAAATTTAACATTTGGACTGGGTCTCCTGTGGGGAACCAGTAATATGTTGAAGACCCGGAACTGGTAATGAATACAGGGAAACATTACTGACGATGCATCCCAACGTAATCTTGTAGATGTATTTTCCAAAAAATTAGACATGGTGGCTATAGTTGCAACTCATCTTGGATTCCACTGCCCTCTAGCGGTGGGAGGGTGCACAAAGATTCTGCTGGTGAGAAATAAATATTTAGTTAATGTATGTATTTACCCAACCCATTCGCCATGGATTTTTCGGACTGGTTGTCCTCATCTTTTAATCTTATATACACAACGTCTCAGCTGGTGGATTGAATAAAGGTTCAGTTCGAAGTTCCATGGAGGCTCCGGAGTTTTATTTTTTCTTTAAATTAAAAAGAAAAGAATTTGATAATCTGTTGTTTTTTTAAGAAAATAATCTAAAGAAACTTTTACCAAAGAAATGATTTTTTATATATGATATAATATATATATATATATATATTTAAAAAAAATTTTTTAAATTAGTGTCAGAGATGCTAATTCAAACTGTCTATTTTTGGCTTGTGCATATCAGATGTCATAATAAATTTTAAAAATGTCTACAAATTTAATTTGTTAGATAAAGAACATGAGAGAGTGTTCAACAATAATAAATTAGATTGATATTTTCACTTGAACGTTTTGACAGAATCAATTGAAATGTAGTAGTAAAAGAGTAAATACAGTGGGACATAATATATCAACAATTATTAAGTAGTGTGAAAAAAGAAAGACAACTTAGAAATAGTTGTAGGAAATATTACATAAAACAAGTGGTAAAACCTATCTAAATATCATCTTGCAACAACCACTGGTTAAAATGGAGACCATTCAAATCTTCCAAGATGAAATGCAAAAATATAAATCCTGAATTATCTGGTGTAAAGTTTTAAATGCCATCCTTGCCAGTTGAAAGATCTTAAAGAAAGTCCTGTGGTATGGAATCCTTCGTAAGCGTATAAGTCCTATTCCGCGTATTGACAAAGGTCCAGTGATTTTAACCTATGTCCGTCATAATGTAAGTCTACGTGGTTATGAAGAAACAGAAAGTATGTAACTCTGGGGAATCCGAACATGGAACTATTCAACTGAAGACCAATTTAAAAGGGGGTAAACCTCCAATACCCTGCTATGAGGGCAGATCAACTCAATATACCAACTACCAGAATTATCTGGACAGATCTTGGAAGGGTAACAAGAAGTCGCCATTAAAAACAAATCATTACATGTTATATTTGAATAAAAAGGGCACATGTCCTACGACTGTAGAAATAAGAAAAAGGATTTTTGTCAAAAATGTTATATTTTTCCCAAAGAAAAACAACATTTTTTTGCCTGCTGGGTATGCTCTTTATCACATAAGGAACATTTGCTCATTGATTGCAGTGGCACTCACATGTGATCAAATGATTAAACTAAATTTATCAGTTTGGACCCAATGTTGAGCCTGAAATCATTTTGGGAATTGGCGGATGGAAGCAAATTCAATATGGGCTTAGTTCAAAAACTTGGAGACGTGTGTTGTATATTTAAAAAATAATAAGGGGCATATTTTGCTAATGCATTTTAAAGGGGCTTTGTATATCCCACTTTTAAACAACATTTTTTCAGTCCGAGCTGGCCATTGTGCTTCTGGGGCCCACATAAGTTGCTTATCCACTGAATTCTTATTTCTTATGAATGTCATCACCTCAGTTAAATAATGGATCATTCTCTTTTGATTATAAGAAAGAAAAGTAAGAATAGAACATTACACAGAAAAAATAGATAAGAAAGAGTAGGACAGAGAGAGAGGTGATGTGTGGGAAGTGGCAGCGCTAATCTGTTTCATTCAAACATAATGAAAAAAGAAAAGAAAAAACAAGTGAGAGATAGTTAAATCCAGATTATTATACTTTTTACATATTGAACTATTTGCAATGCTCTTAAGTAAACATTGTTGAGGGGGAAAATAAAATTTAACTCAAAAAGTCTTCGTTGAGAGGACTCAAAAAAACAAGTCCAACACTTAGTGGCAAACATTTTTCCTTTCTTTTTCTTCTCCATTTTACCGACTTGTCGCAGTCGACTTTCTACTTCTTCTTCTTCTTCAAAGGCTACTGTCTCTAACATGTAACACTACTTTTTCCTCTGTCTCTCCTGGATTCTCTGCTGGTCTATTTATACACTACTTGTAAGCTGTCATACAGACATCTGGTTTTACATACCGGGAACTTGAGTTAACTCAGTCTTCAGCACTAGCACTCAAATATTGCTTTTTATATTCAGAATAACGCAGGTTTGATCTTAGATCAAAGTCCTACCACGCAAACAAAGCCTACCAGCTTTCCTTCAAGAATAACCTAGGTCCTACATCCGCCACTCGACTCGTGTTCTCTTCACATGTATCAAACGTAATAATTATTTATCATATTATGGATATATCCACAGGTCTGCTAGTAGGTATAAAATTACTAAAGTTCAACAAGCTATTTGAACATGTTCCACGTAATATCTTTTACTAGTAAATATATGCATCTTCTGGGTATTTAAGTCTTAATGTTAATAAAATATATTAATTAGAAAGGCTAATGAAACTAAATAACAATGCAGATATGATTTGAAACAGAGGTTGTATGATTGAAAAATAGAACAACTTTGAAACTAACTCTTCCATCATTTTTATCAATCCCGTCTTTCATTGCTAAATTTTCCTAATTTAACTATTTAATTTTAATTTCCCAGTAATAAGCAAGTAAATTCGGATGAAAGAAGACGAGAACAACAATTGAAGATAAAAACATATATTCAAAAAGGTACAAAAGTTTGCAAAAATTTATGGCGTTATCTTGCTGAGGGCGAAGGTAAAGGGACCACTGGATGACACCACTTGCTGGTTGACTGCCCAACACAATAAGTGCTGAGGGTGAAGAAGGTAAATGGAGCGCTTGAAAAATGTGACTTGCTTGGTTGATGCCCAACAGATAAGTGACTTTCGTCATAGAATCAATTTAGGTACCAAATTCGTACGAATTATCGTATATTGCTGACCAAAACATATGGCTTTCCTCAAGTGAAATAAACAAGGGGAGGTTACTCTCATTATGTAGCTAATGTTCAGATTACCAGAAACTACATATAATGAGGTTTAAGAAAAGAAATTAGCAACACCAGCAGCAACTTCCACCAATAACAAGCCAATGTAATTGCGCTAAACCGACCAGTTAATTATTTCTTATTTTTTATATAGTTATTTTTTGTTTATAAAAATTAACTACAACCACAGTATTCATTTAGAGTAGTTTAATGGTTTAATACTATTTGGTGCCACCAACTAGTTTTGCGGTCCTATGAACCTAACCGGAAAAGGGTAAGGGGAAGTCAGGGACAAGCCTTTAGAGTTTTTTACGCCACTGGTCGGATAACGACAATATTAAGTGCTTTTCAACGTTTCTTTTGGAGAATTTCCTATTTTTTGAGGATTTTCTCTTCCTTTTAAAAAGTATCCGCTGGTATCCGTTTATTAAATGTTTTTTTTTTTTTCTTGTATAGTTTCACGATGTTTATTAAATAAACCTAATGACATCAGTAAAAAAGCATTATGCGTCCTTTATTTTGAAGACCAGTAGGCAGTAAAACCCAATCCACAAAAAAAAAATCTTTACCCTATAATTTACTGTGTGAGATGTATGGGGTTATGTAGTTGTTTGGGTAGGTATTTGTTTTCTCAATTAACCCAACATGTCCTTCCTTCTTATTGTTGTCAAGCTGAAAAGGAATGAAAGAAGGAAAAAGAGACAAAAAATTGAGAAAATTCTTTTAAAGTTTATCTTTTTATTTCTAGGTTCACTGCTATCTCTTGGAGAAGAATTTTTCTTCCTGAGCCAGTGTTAGATGTGTTGTGGCGATTAAAATAAAATTAAAGAAAAAGAAGTAAAATAAAAAAAATAACCAACTCTCATAGGCTTCACTGGAAGAAGCCCCCAAACATGCGCAGGTAAAATGACCCAATTCCAACTCTCAAGATACTCTCGGCATTCTGACTTTGGCAAGTCTGGGTCAAGTCATGACTAGTGGACAGGGAGAAATTCTCTGCCATGTGGTAGCTATGACTCATGAATAAAGCTTAAATCCAAAAACTATATTTTATCTTTGTCTCTTCCTTTTCTCTCCTGAATTCCTTCCTTTTCAGCATGACCACCAAACAGATGGGGTTAAAAGCAAACCCTAAGAACACACACCAAAGAATAACCACAACTACCTTTTTAGCCTAAGACATACTCTTGTATACCCCATGTGTGTCCCCGTCAATGTTTTAGAAGAACTACCAAGAGTTTCTTTTTTGGTGCCGGAAGCCCCTCTTTTCAGAGCATGTACATATGCTTCTTCCTGCCAAAGGCCTTCTGGGATATTGTTATTTTTTGTATTCATTTTATTTTGTGGTTTTTAAAAATTTTTTTATTTGGTTTCATTCATTATTCAATTCCATGGACACAACAGGGCCCTGGGAGGTTAAGGCTGTGGAGATTACTCCCATCACATTAAAAATAAGATGGGGTATTTTTTCAGAATTTTTTGAGATGAGGCTTGAAAAGAAGCTTCCTGAGTCCAAGAAGGTTCCTGAGTCTGACAAGAAATACCTGAAGAAAGCTGGAGGGCACATCAGCCAAAACGTTGTACAGATAACAATGAAGATGTGCATAATAGTCCGAATAATCCAAATAATAATAAGAATGGGGTAGTTGGAATATTTTTTTTTTTAAATATCTCGAACGAGTGTGGGGGGGCCTCACATTAGGGAGGGCGTGTGGTGTACAGGTTAGTGTCATAGGAAATAGACTCGTCAAACCGAGTTCAATTTCCTAGACAAAGCCCTATTTACATAGTGCTAATATTCTTGGAAAGGTATGAATCCAACTATTCTCTCTCCAGCTATGGGTAAATAGTAGGGCAGACTGGGTTCTTTAACCTTGGTTAGGCAACCAGTCTAGAATGAAAACTCACCGCTTGGGGTGGTCACTACTAGAATAGGCTCAGTCTTACTTATTGATCTATTTCAATTTAAAAAAAAAATTTAATTTTAAGCAAACCTCATGTCAAATTTGTCCTCATGATGAACAGCGAATAAAACATTAGTTAATTCCCTTGCACTTAAACTGCTAAAATTAGAGAACTATATTGTCTTTTCATTTGCCACGTCATTCTTAAATTCTGGTTATCTCCCTTGAGGATCTTCAACGCAAATTCCGATAGCAAGTTACCTCCCTTGCACTCGTCAACCAACAGAATAACGAATTACATTAACGAACGGTGTAACACTCGTGCTCAATAGTGTTGCAGCTTTCAACTCTTCAAGCGGCACCTGTTTGGTGGATTGTCTATTAATCGTCTTTATTTCTATCTGTACGCCTTACTAGGAGAAGGTAGGTGCTAAATAAATTATATAGGGAAGCTTTTAAACCTCTGTGAATTGTCATGGAAGAAACGATACATTCTCCCATTTCATTTTTTCTCAATTATTGAACTGTTTTGTTTTGGATGAATAAGTAAAGGGCTTTTCGTTTCGATGCTTTTTCGCCAAGTTTATTCTTTTTTCGATCGTCACCTGTTCTCAAAATATTTAATTTTTTGTTTAGTTAACGTGATTTGTAACTAGTTTATTATTTTATCTTATTTAAATGGATAAAATTTCGCGATTTCCTTTTATTTATTTTTTATAAAACGGGAAACGTGCTTTTTCGCGTTTTAGTCTTTTCGGAACAGTTGACGCCATTTCATGGTTTTATATACTACCGAAGCCCAGAATTGTCATAATATTAAGGCTCTCTTTATTTTTTGTAGATTGTGGGTTTGTATTATGTCCGACTTAAGAATACAAGCTAAACAGAGGATTTTTTAATGGTAAAATGGAGAGGTTACTTGGTGAATTACAAAATCGAGTGTGAAAAATTCCAGCTCTTTTCTATTTTCAAAACCGGGATACTTCACCACAACCAATATTGTAAAAAAAATGATTAAATTTTTTTTGAATTGGAACTTTGGCATGCCGTGTGTTTGTACCAGAATAGCTCACTTATGAACTTTTTAGTGAATTTACTTATTGTATTTACAGCCTGCGATAGGGCTTAGTGTTAATGGCATACACTAAGCCTATCGGTCATACACTGTATGCCGGACTGTATCTCTGTAGATTAAGAAGAGACACTCAAAAGGTGTGTCTTGGTAGACCTAAATTGGATTCCATGGTGAGGCTCGCAGTTCTGGGGGATCAGGGGAAGTAAGGGAGTGATCTATCATGGCATTACTCAGTTTCACTCCGACCGGAGTGGTAGTATCTTAGGGTTCCCATCTATGGGTTCATAGATCTGTTTTTAAAAATTTATTCGTATTCGACAGGACTGTGTGAAAAAATAAACTAATAAATAAGATAAATAAATAAATAGATAACTACATAAAGAAAAATCTCTTCAGAAATCAACTACACAAAATTTTAAATATAAACGTACAATGAGTTGTCGATTCCTAACCTCGGCATAAAATTAAAAAAACCGTAAGACCAAAAAGTCGACATGTCGTTGGGTAATCAATCATTTTTTTTTTGGGGCATTAGATATTAAGCCATTGTAAACATGAGATGCAAAAACTTTTTTGTATAAAGATAACGAAATTAGAATACACCGAATCTTTCCCCAAATCACCCTAATTGTGCGTCTGATCACAACTGTTTCATCGTTAATTTTTTCTATATTGGATATATATTACCAACCTCACTAGCAGAGACACAAGTTAATGTTTTAAGCGGGGTACAGCTGGTTTGAATCTCAGAGTTTTTCCTTTCCTAGACTAGTTTGTCTTAACCATGCTAGAAACCCAAGTTCTGCCCTATTATTTATCTATAGCTGAAAGGAGAACAATAAAAGACAACTTGGTTTATTCGTGTGGCAGTGTAAAGTGCTGCAGCTTTTTGATTTAGTGCATCCTGGGACGCACATATTTGCTTTTGAACGAGTCACCGGGAAATTTGTGGGTCCCAACTAAAGTTTCTTAAATAAATTTTAGGGTTTTTATTTATGAGTTGCAGGAAACAACTAAAGT
>CM042166.1:8897276-8944685 GCA_023376005.1 Doryteuthis pealeii | reverse complement strand
TACAAAACTTACTGATTAGTAAAGTATTTAGATATCAACTTTACCAAGGACAAATCTCGGCTGTTATTTTTCAATTTTCTCTCTTGACGTTCTAAAATAATTAATTAAAAAAAATCAATGGTTAAAGTGATTCTTATATTCATGCAACCTACAACTGATTCTTTAAAACTTGAAAAACTTTCCCTCTCCCTCACCAAATATTTGTTATAAGAAAATGGTTGGTTAGTGGTTGCTGGCATATCAACCCATGTGGGTTATTTTTTTGGTTGGTTGATTAGATTTTACAGCATGTCAACTCTTGTTGGGTCATTTTATGCCAAAGATGTTTTGTTCTGTTCATTCTTGATGGGCACTCAAATTGTTTTTAACTCAATTTTTTAAATAGCACAGGTACTATGAATTCTCTGAATTCAAACCTGTTAAACTCAGCTTAAGAAATTGACCTTGTGTCGCATCCTGCTTGTGCGGAGGGGTTGGTAAATATATATATACAAAAATTGAATCTTTCAAAACAGATCAATAATCAAGAAATACTTTTAACCATTTTTTGAACATGACTATATTCCTGGAGATTGAAGAAGATAAAACTGTAAGGAACAATTTTAATCAAGAGTCATTCCCCTTAATTCTTTAACTGATGGAATAAATTAAAAGAAAGGAAAAAAAAAAAAGACTGAAAATATAAAAATTATTTTAGATATTTTGGTTTGTTTTGTTTTACGGCATATCAACCTCAGTGGGTCATTTAATGCCGATAAAGTTTTGAAATAAATTCATTCTTAATGGATAATACAATTTTTTTTATAAATACATTTTTCTATTTAACCCATAGATGGGACCCTAACAGGTACTACCACTCCGGGTCACAGTGGACCAGGGAGCAATGGTGATGAAGGAGTGCTCCACATTCCCCAAACCTCCAAAACTGGAAACTCACCATCAGTTAGAGTTTACTGTCATTCCCAGGACATGTAGACCCTCAGCCACCGCCTTCTAGCACCCATATGATAAAAAGGGGTGGGGCTTGCCATAAGGGCAATAGGGTTGGGAAAATCATATAGGTGCTAGGGCTTGACGTGACCAGCCGATTGATCGGAGGGAGCCACTCCGACCGCCCGTCTAGCCCAAGATAGGGCCAAAGTGGAGTATTGCATGTCATGAACTGCTCATCCACCTGGGTAGATATTTTGGATTGTTGTCCTCATCTTTAATGTTATATACACAAACAATATGCTCTCTGTTTCTTGTCAAACTCAAGAGCCTATATGTTGCAATCAGGACAAGAAGGCCAGAGGGAAATAATAAACATGAGGATAACAGTAAAAAAAAATCTAAATAATACAAATTATCAAAAGCCTTATCTAAAAAATTCAGATAAATAGTTTCCCACTGAATAGTTACATTAAAATAGTCAAGTAAGTAAAGTCGATATCAGCCAATCAGTGAGGGAGTCTATCCCCTTTTCACAAGCGCTAGACCAGGGAGATTGTTTTTGCATCTGAGGTGGAGTGCCACACCTACCATCAGCTCCTTACTTTACCGCACAGATCCCTGTGCTACTCATACGCTGAGTTGTCGAGGGCCGGTATCGAACTAGGAACCTTGTGGTTTCTAGCCGAACGCTCTACTGACTGAGCTAATAGAGCTAAAAATGATCATATAATTAAGACCAGAAACAAGTGACAATAAAATGTCCAAATTCTTGAAGACAATTATTATGTAGAGGTTTCATGATAGTTTTGAATACAAAGTTCTTTAAGAGGTAAAACTTTTTTTTAGGCTCCCTCATAATCACAGAGAAATATTTTTGTCATCAAACTCACCCAATTTTTTCTTTTGGCTCCTGTCAGCTCCATCCAAGCCAGCTTCCCTTTGTTTTTCCACTAAGAAAAAAAAAATAGAAATAAAAAGAAAAATTTTAAATAACAGGATCATATATAATAAAAAAAAAATTGTATATATAATTTTTTTAAAATGTGACACTTATATAGAAACTAGAAGTGGCTACCCGGTGTCACCTGGGTAGAGGGAGAGGGAAAAAGTTAGTCTCTCAGATCCATTAATACTGAATCGTGAGTTTGATCCTCGTAGGATGCCCCATTAAAATCCCTAAATAAAAAGACCTTGCACTGATCAAGTCTGGCGAGGGTGTCAGAAAAGAAAAAAAAAGTGCACAGACGCACCGAAAAAAAAAAAAAAAAAATTAATGCCTCCAATTTAAAAATTAAATGCATAAAAAAAAATGTCCATGCTGTTACTATTTGAATTTTATTTTTTAATTATCTTCACAAATATAAATTAAATGTTCATTATTTTTGCGCTGGAGAGACAGAGATGGGTCTAAACAGAGAGGAGATGTGTTGTGGGGGGAGATAAGGAACTTTAGATGAAGGTAGAAATGATGAGATGAAGAGAAAAGAGAAGATGAGATGAAGAGAGAAAGGTAGAAATGATGAGATGAAGAGAGAAAGGTAGAAATGATGAGATGAAGAGAGAAAGGTAGAAAAATGATGAGATGAAGAGAGAAAGGTAGAAAATGATGAGATGAAGAGAGAAGGTAGAAAATGAGATTGAAATGATGAGATGAAGAGAGAAAGGTAGAAATGATGAGATGAAGAGAGAAAGGTAGAAATGATGAATGAAGAGAGAAAGAGAAATGAGATGAAGAAGATGATGAGAGATGAAGAAGAGAAAGATGTAGAAATGATAGATGAAGAGAGAAAGGTAGAAATGATGAGATGAAGAGAGAAAGGTAGAAAATGATGAGATGAAGAGAGAGAAAGGTAGAAAATGATGAGATGAAGAGAGAAAGGTAGAAATGATGAGATGAAGAGTAGAAATGATGAGATGAAGAGAGAAAGGTAGAAAATTGATGAGATGAAGAGAGAAAAGGTAGAAAAATGATTGAATGAAGAGAGAAAGGTAGAAAATGATGAGATGAAGAGAGAAAGGTAGAAAATGATGAGAATGAAGAGAGAAAGGTAGAAATGATGAGATGAAGAGAGAAAGTAGAAAAGATGAGATGAATGAGAGAGAAAGGTAGAAATGATGAGATGAAGAGAGAAAGGTAGAAGATGAGATGAAGAGAGAAAGAAATGATGAGATGAAGAGAGAAAGAGAAATGATGAGATGAAGAGAGAAAGTGAATGATGAGATAGAAAATGATGAGATGAAGAGAGAAAGGTAGAAATGATGAGATGAAGAGAGAAAGGTAGAAAATGATGAGAATGAAGAGAGAAAGGTAGAAAATGAAGAGATGAAGAGAGAAAGGTAGAAATGACGAGATGAAGAGAGAAAGGTAGAAAGGTAGAAAATGACGAGATGAAGAGAGAAAGGTAGAAAATGACGAGATGAAGAGAGAAAGGTAGAAAATGACGAGATGAGAGAGAGAAAAACGAGAGAAGAGAGAAAGGTAGAAGAATGACGAGATAGAAGACGAGATGAAGAGAAGAAAGTAGAAATGACGAGATGAAAGAGAGAAAGGTAGAAAATGACGAGATGAAGAGAGAAAGGTAGAAAATGACGAGATGAAGAGAGAAAGGTAGAAATGATGAGATGAAGAGAGAAAGATAGAAATGAGATGAAGAGAGAAAGGTAGAAAGGATGAGATGAAGAGAGAAAGGTAGAAATGATGAGATGAGAGAGAAAGGTGAAGATGAGATGAAAGAGAAAGAGAAGAAATTGAGAGATGAAGAGAGAAAGAGAAATGATGAGATGAAGAGAGAAAGGTAGAAATGATGAGATGAAGAGAGAAAGTAGAAATGATGAGATGAAGAGAGAAAGGTAGAAATTTGATGAGAAGAGAGAAAGGTAGAAATGTTGAGATGAAGAGAGAAAGGTAGAAATGATGAGATGAAGAGAGAAAGGTAGAAATGTTGAGATGAAGAGAGAAAGTAGAAATGATGAGATGAAGAGAGAAAGGTAGAAATGATGAGATGAAAGAGAAAGGTAGAAATGATGAGATGAGAGAGAAAGGTAGAAATGTTGAGATGAAGAGAGATGATGAATGAGAGAGAAAAGGTAGAAATGATGAAGAGAGAAAGGTAGAAATGATGAGATGAAGAGAGAAAGGTAGAAAATGATGAGATGAAGAGAGAAAGGTAGAAATGTTGAGATGAAGAGAGAAAGGTAGAAATGATGAGATGAAGAGAAAAAGAAAGAAAATGATTTCAATACTTACATTTCTTGCTCTGCTTTTCTACTTCAGATTTTAACTTTTTATATTTGTCTGTTCGATAAACCATAAGCCATTCAGACCTTTTAAAAAGAGAAGAAAGAAAAAATAAATTGAATAAGGATTAAAAATGAAAATAAAAAAAACACTGGGAAAAGTTTTTTGGTTTTAGTGAATTAAAAGTAACAACTTTCTAAAATTTTCAAGTGAATAAATGTAATAATAAATGAACACACACGGTCGGACTTGAGAAAGCTTTATTCTACTTAGAATACTGTTGCAGTTTCTAGGGAGTTCATATACTTTCAGAAAGTTAAAGATTTACACAAAGGAGAGTAATAATAAAACAGGGAAGTAACTCTTAATTACTTATTACAATAAAATAAATTATTCCTAAATTTAAGTTTATTTATTTTTACCAGAGCTGTGGATTTGTGTTTGTGTAGTTGGAAGCAATTAAGGGGTCACTGGAGTCAGGGTTGGTAAATCTATGCAGACTCCAACTCCAGTTGAATTTACACTTTATGTGGCCCTAGTCTAGTCTGTAAAGTTTTACAGTGCACACTCCTTATGAATAGATTATAAAAGATCATGTTTTGGGGTTTTTTTTATGAATTGTAATCACTTAATTAAATAAAGAGGAGTCAGAATCAGAGGTGCCAAAAAATAGAGAAATCAGAGTCAGAGGTTTGTTTCCAACTCCGCAGCTATGATTTTTTTAAAAACTTTTTTGCACCCATTTATTTATTTTGAGTTTTGAAATGAAAGTTGATAGTTGCTGTTCCAAATAAACAAAAAGGAAAGAAAAAACAAAGCAAAAAAAAAAAAAAAAAAAAGCTCAAATATGATTATGATTGCTAAACTAGTCTTACCTCTTTCAACAAAAATTGATGGTCTTAATGACCAGTGTCATGAGTATGTTGGGGTACTTTTAATCCCATACCCCACCCCCCAACCCGCTTTGATACAATTTTGGGTTTGCCTTCACATGTTAAACTTGTTCTACTGAAAGCCATTCACAATTAATGACATCACAGAAATTTAAGTTCTTTTCTGAATTTCATTGGTTAAAATCAACCAATCAAAATGAGTCCCAAAATGCTGATAGCTTTTTGATTTAGTGCATCCTGGGATGCATATATTTGATTTGAATGAGTCCCCAAGTAATTTGATGGGTCCCAACTAAAATTTCTTTATAAATTGTAGGGGTTTTATTTATAATCTGGGGAAACATCTAAAGTCGTCTAACCCCTACCTTGTAACTTATCCTGTGTAATTCGTTTTTAAGAAACTATTGAAATGTATTTACAATTAGCTTGAAATGGTGAGGGAAGCAAAAAGAAAAAACACTGGGATGCACAGATATTATTTTATTGCATCCTTTTATATTTTAATGCATCATGGACACAGGATGTATACCTATCAGCATCTCTGATAATATTAATCAGCATGGACCTCTTCCCTGTTATCTTATTAAGCTACAACTCTTGACTAATTATGAAAATGGTTATTCTGTCAGTGGTGATTTTTAAATGAATTCCAATTCTGGGACCTTCACATCTAAAAAAAATTATTTAAAGGTTCTGATAGTTTGTTTATAATAGTTGAACTCTTTGAGAATTCCTCAACTATTTTTATCAACATCATTGGAAAAGATTTTAAAAGATGATCATGATCCCAACTTAATACTTTTACCCTGACTCCGTATTTGTGGTTTTACACAAAGCTCCTGTCTCAAGATATTGCTCACTTATTTTAATGCATTCACCAACACTTCTACATTGGTTTTATCAAGTTTTAGGTTTGGTTGGTTGGATTTTACGGCATGTCAAACCTTGTTGGGTTATTTTGTGCTGAAGACATTTTATTCTATTCATGCTTGATGGGTATTCAGTTTGTTTTTTTTAAATAGATTTTTATTTGGTTGGTTGGTTGGTTGGTTGGTTGGTTAGATTTTATGGCATGTCAACCCTTGTTGGCTTATTTTATGCCGAAGACATTTTTGTTTTATTCATTCTTGTTGGGTATTCATTTTTTTTAACTAATTTTTTTTTTTAATTCATTTTTTAATTGAACAGATACAACCATACTGGGTCAGAACGGACCTAAGAGTAATGGCAATGAAGGGGTACTCCATACTCCCTAAAAATCCATAATTGGAACATCACTATTAGATACAGTTTAGTATCAATACCCGGGACACTAAAATCTTCAACCACCGCCTTTTAGCAAATATATGATAAAAAAGGGTTAGGGGTTGCCATAAGAGTATAATTGAGGAATACAGTCATGACAATCATATAGGTGCTAACAGCTGATTGATCAGATGGGGCTTCTCTGACCAACCCTTTAGCTCAAGTGAGGGCCAAAGTGGAGTATTGCAAGTCATGGACTGCTCAGCCACAGGATTCTATTCTTAAGTATCCCAGGGCACTACTCAGGGCTAAACAGGTGGCCCTACTGGGTTGGGGGTCTTATCCATCTGCAGAGGGGCAGTCGGTGTATTCTACAGCCGCAACCAATTATTTTCTAAAAGATTTCATCCCATGAAGGAAAGCTGACAATGACAAATGTTAAAAGGAAAAAATATTCAATGTCACCAGTGAAAGATTGATTGATTGATTTTAACGGCATGTCAACTCATCCAGGAGGTTGTGAGGGATAGTCAAATTTAATATTAGGTCTTTTTTCAAGGATTTTTATTGATTTTGACAGTAGGTTGTTTGCTTCTAAGTGGATTGAAAATCAGTTTAAGGGATAAGTTTATAGGGTAAAGTTCAGGTTTGTTATAAGTGATAGTTTTTTTTTTTTTGTAACAATATCTTTATAAACAATTTTTATATTTAACCCATAGATGGGACCCTAACAGGTACTACCACTCTGGGTCAGAGTGGACCTAGGAGCAATGATGATGAAAGGGTGCTCCACATTCCCCAAGGCTTCAGAACTGGAACCTCACCATCAGTTAGAGTTTAACGTCATACCCAAGACAATGAGACCCTCAGCCACCGCCTTCTAGCACCCATATAAGGTTTAGGGTGTTGCCATAATAGGGTTGGGGCAATCATATAGGTGCTAGGGCAATACGTGACCAGCCAATTGATCGTAAGGGTTTAAGTGGAATGTTGCATGTCATGGACTGCCCATCAACCTGGGTTCCATCCTTAAGCACCATGGGTTGCCACCCACGGCCAACAGGTGGCCCCATGGCGGGGGGGGGAGTCTTACCCCTCTGCAGAGGTGCAGTCAGTGTATTCTAATGCCCCAGCCAACAGGGCTGACCAGTGAAAGAGTTTGTCTGAATTTCTGAGATACAAAACCATTATTATAAAGTTATTTATTTAGTGGAGGCACATGGTGTAAGTTATTATCATAGGAAATCGACTCTAGACACCGAGTCCATTTCCTACAACATTTTCCTATGAATCTGTGGGGTAACCGGTTTAATCACCAATGATCCTGTTTCATAGTAGGATCAAATGGCAACTAAACCGGTAACCCCACAGATTTTGTCTGGTGTGGTGGGTGGCTAGACACCCTGAAAAACAAAAAAACCAAGACCTCTAAAAGAACCAAGAAAGCTCTTTGCTCAACGCCCATCTAGCACATTATTTCTCACATCCAACCCCTCCTCAATGCAGCAGGGCCATGTAAACTTGGTAGTGTCAGAGACATGCCATCAGGAACCCAAAGGTCTGGCACCCAGTGGTACCAGGACCACAACCCGGCCAAAGGAGCTCTGGCAAAAATTCATCATAGTCAGAAATCAACAGGTTTTGGCGTACTTGTCACTGCATCAGTGGAAAATCTGTAGCAAACCAGGGCATCTCCTTACCCTGACTGGGATTGGCATGCAGATTTTGGGGGGACCACTTGTAAATTTCCTATTCCCTTGTTACTCCTTCCATGATGGAACCAGCTTAACTGATCCAGGGTGAATGCAGTCATAGAAAAACAGAAGAATAAATCCTGGACAAGGCAGTTTGAATTTCACGTAACGCTAATACCCTTGGGAAAGGTATGAATCCAATTATTCTCTCTCCAGCTATGGGGAAATAGTAGGGAAGACTGGTCCCTTTAACCTTGCCTAGCTAACCAGTCTAGGAGAAGGAAAACTGAATTCAAACCAGACCTAGAGAGAGATGAGTTTTGCTGCCCAAAATACACTATATAAGTAACCCCCCCGCAAAGCAAAAAAATCTATTAAATAATTAAAGACATTTCTTTCTAATAATAAATGCAAATCTCAATGACACATTTTTTCAACTTTAATCCTAGAGGCCATATCCCAACTTATCATACCATTTTGTAATCAGGCCAACTCCATGAGCAAATTAAAAACATTCCGGGACGAATCTGGACCCGCAATCCTGAAACTTTGGATTCCCCAAATTTTATGTGATTTTTTTTATGTGATTTTTTTTGCAACAATTTTTTCTGTAAGATAATTTTTATAATATATATATTTACCAACCCCTCCGCATGAGCAGGATGTGACACAAGGTCAATTTCTTAAGCGGAGTTCAACAGGTTTGAATTCAGAGTTTTCCTTCTCCTAGACCAGTTGCCTAACCAAGGTTAAAGAGCCCAGTCTGCCCTACTATTTATCCATAGCTGAAGGAAGACTTGGATTCATACCTTTCCCAAGGGTATTAGCGCTAAGTGAAATGCGATTACCAAGTCCAGGATTTGAACTCGGGGCGACGAGTCCATTTCCCATGACTTTAACCATTACACCACGCGCTTCCACATAATTTTTATAATATATGAATTTGGAAATAATCAAAATTAACTGCGAAATCCAGCCAAAGTCACCCATAAAATAGAAATAATTGTTTGTATAGAAAGTAAGGACCTAGCTTAAATGCCGCCTGATAGCTCGGCATTTAAGCGAGTTTCTTTATAAGTTTACAAAAAAAAAAAAAAAAAAAGCAATGCAAACGAGAATACGACGTTTTACAGATTTTATGACACAAACAATCTAAGCTACAACAGATTCATTTTTGATTATTTGAAATACGTTTTTTTTTTTTTTAAATTCCTTTTTTTTTTATAAGGTAAAAAAAAGACTTTTTAAACTGCTGTACTAAAGTGTGTTGCGGTCACCAAGAGCTGCTAGGTAAATTTTTACCAGAAGCTACAAGTAGTAAAAATAAAAGAATTTCATTAAACAAATAAAAGAAAAAAAATTAGTTTTTTTTTTCTGATATTCAGTTTATTGGTTTATGAAGGATTATGTAAGATGATTATCATGAAAGAAGTTGAAATCGGCATTTAAATAAGGGTGGAGATAGTTAATCTTAGTAAATCCGAAATTTGTTTTATTTGATAATTCAGAGATTAAGTAATAGGGTTTTTTTATGTGTGAGCCTATTTTCATGGTTTGAAATTAAACTGAAAAAGCTGCTGATGATTTTATAAGGATTTAATCTAATTGATAATCTTAAAATAGACTGAACTTTTATTTTTATTTTATCATTATTATTATTAATAATAATAATGTTACATGCACTTTGCAACTATGTATTTACCCAACACATTTGCCACAGGCAGGATGTGACACAAGGTTGCCACTATGGTGGCATCCAGTGAGGATCAAACTCACTAGCTAGTAGTAATGTTACATACACTTTGCAACTATCTATTTAGGTTTGGTTTGGTTTGTTTTGTTTTACGGCATATCAACCTCAGTGGGTCATTTAATGCCGATAAAGTTTTGAAATAAATCAATTCTTAATGGATAATACAATTTTTTTATAAATACATTTTTCTATTTAACCCATAGATGGGACCCTAACAGATACTACCACTCCGGGTCAGAGTGGACCAGGGAGCAATGGTGATGAAGGGGTGCTCCACATTCCCCCCAAACCTCCAAAACTGGAACCTCACCATCAGATAGAGTTTAACGTCATTCCCAGGACATGTAGACCTCAGCCACCGCCTTCTAGCACCCATATGATAAAAAGGGGTTGGGGCTTGCCATAAGGGCAATAGGGTTGGGAAAATCATATAGGTGCTAGGGCTTGACGTGAGCAGCCGATTGATCGGAGGGGGCTTCTCCGACCGCCCATCTAGCCCAAGATAGGGCCAAAGTGGAGTATTGCATGTCATGAACTGCTCATCCACCTGGGCTCTATGCTTAAGCATCACGGGTCGCCACCCACGGCCAACAGGTGGCCCCATTGAGGGAGTCTTACCCCTCTGCAGAGGTGCAGTCAGTGCATTCTAACGCCCCACTGACAGGGCAGAACTATCTATTTACCGAACCCATTCACAATGAGTAAGATATAACACAAGGTCACAAGTATGGGGGCATCCAGTGAGGATCAAACTCACTATTCAATAGTAATGTTACATACAATTTGCAAATATGTATGTACCCAACACATCAGCCATGGACAGGATATGAATATATGGTCAATTTTTTTAAGCGGCGTTATAGTTGGTTTGAATTCTGAGTTTTCTTTCTCCTAGATTGGTTGCCTAACCAAGGCTAAAGAACCCAGTCTAACCTATTTACCTATAGCTAGGGGTAGAACAAATGAATTCATCCCTTTCACAAGAGTATTAGCATAAAGAGAAATGCAAACAGCCTTATCCGGGATTTGAACTCAGGTCGCCAATTCCATTTCCGACAACAATAACCATTATGATAAGTGCACTTTATATATACACTAAAAAAAACATGATCCATTGAGTCACCCATTGAGCTCTGGGTAGATAATTGGGATAGGGAAAAGTGAATTTGCAAAGCAAATAACAAAATTTTTTTAAATAAATACGACTGGAGAATTTTTAAAAAAACATTAAAATCTGTTGGTAAGATTTCTAAGAAAGGGAACGTTTGACCTAATTTAAAGCAGAGAAACTAACATATATAACAAGGAGGTAATTGAGATATATAGAGAGAGGCAGAAAGTGAAAAGCAGAATGTGAAGTAAGAGACGGGTCACTTTTTGACTTAATTGCAAAATATGACTAATTAGAACCAAATGAGATTTTTTTCAAACATAAGTCAATCCTAGATCTATGGAATAATTTAGTGTAATTTTTGTGTCATTAAACTAAACAAGCCTTTAGGAGACAAACATTGATTCACTCAGTTTTAGTATAATCATATATATATATATATATATATATATATATATATATATATATATATTCTTGGTTTTGAGAATCATTCCATGCACAATTCTTCTGTAGTGATACAATTCATTCGTATTAAGAGCTCGATGTACATTGCTTCAATTGTGTAAATGAACAGTATAATCAAAGAGGAAGTGAAGTAAGTCAGCCACAAAACAAAGACAAAGTGTAAGACTATCAACAACTTCACTAAAATAATAAATAGATGATAATAAAAAACAAAATGGAGAAACTGTTGGATTTATCTGTGGATATAAGATGTATGTAAAATCGCCACTTCTATTTATGAACTTTCCCAACACCAGGAGGCACTACCGGTAAAAATTGGCCAATGAGAGACAAGAACAAAGCATTTAAGATCTTTTTCAACTGTCCTCAAATCAATTACTGGTTGACATTTCTGCCAGCAAAACCTATCTTTTTGGATTACCAACTCAATACAGTTTTATACATACTAGCAAATATATGCACCCTCCGGGTGCAAGTATTTAAGTTTTAATGTAATAAAATATTGTATTAAATTAGAAAGGCTAATGAAACTAAATAAGAATACAGATAAAAAGATTTGAAACAGGGGGGTATAATCGAAAAATAGAACAACTGAAACTTACACTTCCATCACTCTCGTCTTTCATTGTTATTTTTTCTAATTTAAGTATTTAGTTAAAAGAGGAAGTAAAGAATAGAATTACAGTTATTTCTTCTTGTTAATGGATTTCATTTAAGATTTATTGAAGAGATTTTTGCTTATATTCATTGAAATAAAACCAAACAATTAGAAATCAATAGTACTAAATACATATTTATTAAAATCACATTTTAAATATCAATATGCAAATTAGCCTTCCCGTTCACACTGTAAACCGTTATTTTGTTGTATATATAAATATAATTGCATGTTATTAATATGTGGATATGGTCAACAGCATTAATAATGTAAAACAATTTTATTAATAATTGAGATTTAAATAAAACTAAAATCATGGAGATTGTGATGTCAATAACAAAGGGAATTGTGACTTGAGTAGGAATATAGTTTCGGTTACAGACAGAAAAACACACAATCTCCATTATAATAAGATTAAAAGGAACACAACAGATTAATATTAACTAATTGGATTCTGTGGTTAACTGAAGAATTGAACCCCTACAATGACAACAAGGATTTTAACAGAAACCATCATTAAAATAATAAATTTTAACAATCTCAACTAAAAGTGACTGTTGGTCAAATTTAGGACCCTCTCTCCATCACACAAAGATCCAAGTTTCCCCCCCCCCCTTCAACATTTAAATTGATTTTCAGAATGGATTGAAATTATGAAACTCCTATAATTTTTTCATTTGTAAACATTTTAATTCTATGGTGAATTCTAACTATTAAATTTATTGCCACACAAAAAGGTTTTGAAAATCCACAATTTACACAAAAAAAAACAACTAAAAATGGGTAAATAGTAACTACATTACATTTTTAGCTGCACATATAATGAACAAATATTTAAAATTCACGCATTCGACGTATCTTAGCAGTTTTTTAAATTCACGCATTCGACGTATCTTAGCAGTTTTTTAAATTCACGCATTCGACGTATCTTAGCAGTTTTTTAAATTCACGCATTCGATGTATCTTAGCAGTTTTTTAAATTCACGCATTCGACGTATCTTAGCAGTTTTTTTAATTCACGCATTCGATGTATCTTAGCAGTTTTTTAAATTCACGCATTCGACGTATCTTATCAGTTTTAAAATTCATGTATTTGACATATCTTAGCAGTTTTTGAATTTATGTATTTTACATATCTTATCATTTTTAAGATAAAGTTTGCGCATAATGATTATGAAACTTTTCATCTGGTCTTTTTTGCAAAAACATTAAAATTAGGAAAGGAAGAGAATACACATTAAAATTACAAAATATTTCAAAATAGATTCATAAGAAAAATACAGATTCAATTACGACTCAAAATTATCAATTATGCAAAAATAAAACTACAAAGAAAAATTTAGTAAGAACTAACAGAATTACTTATTAAATTTCATGTTTTTTTTTCTTTTTATTGATTTTTCTCAAAGCATTGTTAGTCAATTTCTTATTTTTAATCAAATTCTATTTAAATTATTTTGAGATTATAATATGGAATATTTTCATTATTACACACATTTCATTTATTGATTACAAGCAGAGCTACCTGGCACTGCCTGAGATTTTAAATATTAAAAATAAATCTCTTATCTATATTTATATATAGATTAATAAAAATTATTTTTCTACATATTTGTTTTATTATCTTTTATTCTTTATATTTTCTTGTTTTTAACTTGTTTATTTTTATTATTCTCCTTTTATTATATGGGTACAGAAAATTATTTTGTTTGACTCAATTTTTTTACACACATTTTTGTTAACTCATTTTTTTCTAATTAACCCATAGATGGGACCCTAACAGGTACTACCACTCCAGGTCAGAGTGGACCTGGGGGTAATGGCAATGAAGAGGTACCTCCACACTCCCCAGAGTACTAGAATTGCAACTACATCATTAGATTCAGTTTAATGCTATACCCAGGACACTCTCTGTTTCTCGAAATCTCAGACATTCTAGTAGCAGTAGGTATGGCCAAGATTTTATTTCAACAGCACCTCTCTTTTTCTTTAAACTTTTATTAAAAAAAATTGTTAATTATCACTTTTTTTTTCCTTAAGAACAAGAGCTTAAACTTATATATAAATTTATTTTCTATGAAATCCTTAATCATAACAATGAAATAATTTGCGTTAAAAAGAGCATATGTTCAACAAGAGAAAAAACAGCAAAAATGCACCATTTTGACAGATACAGATTTTGATTTATAAAATTCTCCCATTTTAAAGATTTCCCCTCCATATTACAGCAAAATTACGTTAAATTTCATTCATTTTTCCTTAGTTTTGAATTTTAATTCAATAAACCACACAAAAATCTGGCCCTACCTATGTATTTACTAATAGCATAAATCATTATTAATTCTAATTTGGAACTAGCAGACCGATTAATTTCTAAGGTTATTATATTCCTCCTAGTGGTTAGGGAGTACATTCATTGTCGTACAATCCTAACTCCTAACCTCAAGGTTACATTCATAATTATATTTTTTTTCTGTACTTGCTTTGGGTCAGAGTGGACCTGGGAGTAATGGCAATGAAGGGATACTCTATACTCTCCATAACTCCAAAACTGGAGCCTCACCATCAGATGCAGTTTAATGTCATACCCAGGATATCTTGGATGGGGGGAGGCTTATACTTCTGCAGTGTATAGTCAATCATTCTTAGCCCCATCAACAGTAGGGTCTATCAATTTTTACTATTTTCTTTCATTTTTTGAATTTATCAAACTTTTACTGTTTCTTGAAGACATTTTCACTAGTAGTAGTAATAGTGTTGTTTTTTTCAATTTTGAATAGTAGGTATTCTGGGTACCACCAATTTTCCCTGTGAAATTTACGCCCCACCTCCCCTATATTTAACACAATGAACTTGCGTGAAAGTTAATAGACTTGAAAATTTTTGTCCACTCAAAAGAAGAACATTAAAAAAACTCCTGATGATTTAAAAAAAAATTTTCAGCTTACAGAAATAATGAAAATTATGAACGAAAACAATGTTTACATTTTCACACTGTTAAATTAATTGAAATTCAATGTAACCAAAAACAAGTTATGGTTAGAGGCTTTTTAAAAAATTCTATGAAAAATCAATTGGTCCGATTTTCACGAAAATTTTCATAATTACTTACCTTTTGATGAAAATATGTTTGAAATAGGCTTTTCCTAAAATATATTAGGGAAACTATTTTTTTTACGAGGTCTACCACACACCCTATTTTATTTTATGAAATATGAAAAAGTGAACAGACAAAAAACGATTTTTCCTTTTTTTTTTCTATAAAGATTAAAGTGAATAATTATATCAGAAGATTTTTATAAGTTTCTATACGGGAGTTTTTTTAGTAAAAGAACCATGAATACAGAATTCTGCTAAAAAGAATATCAATAAAGAAGCAGACTGTTATAAAAAAAACGGACTGTTTTACTTATTTTTCAAGATAACAGCGAGTAATTTTTCCCCAATCGGATAATTTGATCTCTGAATTAACTGTTTGTCTTTGTAACAACTCTTTGTTCGTTTTTTGTTTTTTTTTTTGCGAGGTTTTTTAAACAAAAGTTCAAAAATATTTCTTTCTTCAATATAGCCTAAGCCCTAAACTGATCATGTGACGTATTTTGGTGGTACCTAAGGCATTCTATTTAATTTACCCTACCCGTTCGCCAAGAGTAGGATATGACACAGGGTTGCAAGTATGGAGCAACCAAGAAGGAACGAACTCACTATTTAGTAATAATGGATCTGCGGGACTAGCTTGCTAACTATTGCACCCACGATTTGCTGCTTCTTTTTTTTTTTTTCTCTTTTTTTTTATAATCACTGTCGAGTTTTTTTTGTAATTTATTTTAATTAAGCAGGTCTCACTCTTATCATTCATTGTTCGAAGTATCGTAAAATATTGAAAATATTTGTTTTCGAAGATATTTAAAAGTTGTTCAACAATTATTACATTCAAATAACTAAAGCCGGTCCCACAAGATTTTCGTCAAGCCGGCAAATTAGTTGATTTGATAATGATAATTCAATAAAAACGAATTTGTTTTAAATTGAGTTTATTATTATTACATTAAACATGGAAATTGATGTCTATGCAATTATATGCACACGTATACAAACAATAAAATCACTGCGACCGGCACGTTTTCAAGCCAAATTAGTTAGTAAATAAAAATCGTAAAGTAGGGTAAGAGTATCATAAAAAAGAAAGAAAGACGGTTGATTTTCTTCATTGTACGGATGATCAAAGTGGTAATATACTGAGAGTTTGATATTTTAAGATTAATTACTTTTTTTGTAAGTTTCAACTACAATTAAAAGAAGAAAAAAAATTTTTTTTAAATACTTTCGATTTTTCATAAAAAGCATTTAACATTTTTATTCTATTTTATCCATAGATTAAAATGGGGGCTGGACTTCCTTAAACAAATTTTTGTCGCTGAAGTTTTTTTGGGGTTTTTTTTAAGTTCGAGATATATACAAAAAAATTAAAAATGCATTATCATTATTCATTCAAAAGCATTGGCGTTTGTATATTCTAATAAAGAAAAGTAATGTAAAAAAATATAGAGAAATTATAGTTATATTCACCATCCAGATAAGAATAAGTTTCAGTCATTTTTTTTTTTTCTTTATTGAATTTTACTTTTAAAAAATCACATGTTCAATTTGCTTCAATTCACCAAACCCGCTATGTTTCTTTGGTCTTTCCCCCTCCTCAAACCACTAAGAAGATGGTGACTTACGGCCAATATAAATTTTGGGATTAAAATCTAACTAAATCTAATTTGAAAGTATCCGCACTCGTAGGGCCGGTTTAGGGAACCGAATCAGTGACACAAGTTAACAACACAGGTTTCACCAAAAAAATCATCAGGATAATTCTGACATATACATTACCACACAGAGATACTGATAGGTACGCGTCCTGCGTCCCTGACGCATAAAAATCTAAAAGGACGCAGTAAAATCATATCCATGCGTCCCAGTGTTTTTCTTTTTCTTCCCTCATCATTTCAAGCTAACTGTAAATAATACATTTCAATATTTTCTTAGAAACGAATTACACAGGATAAGTTACAAGGTAGGAGTTAGCCGGCTTTAGTTGTTTCCCCAGATCATAAACCCTACAATTTAAGAAATCTAAAAGGACACGGTAAAATAATATCCATGCATCCCAGTGTTTTTCTTTTTTCTTCCCTTTCAAGCTAACTGTAAATACATTTCAATGGTTTCTTAGAAATGAATTACACAGGATAGGTTACAAGGTAGGAGTTAGACGGTTTTAGTTGTTTCCTCAACTCATAAATAAAAACCCTAAAATTTATTTAAGAAACTTTAGTTGGGACCCATCAAATTTCCCCGGTGACTCGTTCAAAGCAAATATGTGCGTCCCAGGACGCACTAAATCAAAAAGCTAGCAGGATCACTGCCACAGAAATAACCAAGTGTCTTTTATTGTTCTCCTTTCAGCTCTAGATAAATAATAGGGCAGACTGGGTTTTCTAGCATTGGTAAGACAACTAGTCTAGGAGAAGGAAAACTCTGAGATTCAAACCAGCTGTACCCCGCTTAAAAATTAACCTTGTGTCTCTGTAGTGGAGGGGTTGGGTAAATATATATCCAATTAGAAAAAATTAACGATGGAACAGTTGTGATCAGATACAATTAGCGGTGATTTTTGGGAAGATTATTCCAATTTCGTTATCTTGTATACAAAAGTTTTTGCATCCTCATTGTTTACAATGGCTTAATATCTAATGCAAAAAAAATGATTGATTTTACCCATCGACATGTCGACTAGTCTACGGTTATTTTATGCCGAGAGGTTAGGGAATCGCACTCATTGTACGTTTATATTTAAATTTTTGTGTAGTGATTTCTGAAGAGATTTTTTTTTTTTATGTATTTTATCTATTTATTTATTTATCATTTTATTTATTTATTTATTTTTTGCACACAGTCCTGTCGAATACGAATAATTTTTAAAAACAGATCTATTTGATCCATAGATGGGAACCCTAGGTACTACCACTCCGGGTCAGAGTGAAACTGTGAGTAATGGCCATGATAGATACTCCTCACCCCCCCTGATCCCCCAGAACTGGAGCCTCACCACTGGAATCAATTTAGTGTCATACCAAGGACACACCTTTTTGAGTGTCTCTTCTTAACCCTCTGCAGGAGATACAGTCGGCATACAGTGTATGCCGATAGGGCTTAGTGTATGTCATACACTAAGCCCTATCGGCAGGGTTGTAATACAATAAAGTAAATTCACTAAAAAGTTCATAGGTCAGCTATTCTGTACAAACACACGGCATGCCAAAGTTTCAATTCAAAAAAATTTAATTCATTTTTTTTTTTTAATATTAGGTTGTGGTGAAGCTATCTCCGGTTTTGAAATAGAAAGAGCTGGGAATTTTTTCACACTCGATTTTGTAATTCACCAAGTAACCTCTCATTTTACCATTAAAAAATCGTCTGTTTAGCTTGTATTCTTAAGTTCGACATATATACAAACCACAATCTACAAGTAAATAAAATAAAAGAGAGCCTTAATATTATGACAATTCTGGGCTTCGGTAGTTAATAAAACCATGAAATTGGGTCAACTGTTCCGAATAAGACTAAAACGCGAAAAAGCACGTTTCCGTTTTATAAAAAAATAAATAAAAGAAATCGACGAGAATGTTATCCATTTAAATAAGAATAAATAATAAACTAGTTACAAATCACGTTACTAAACAAAAAATTAAATATTTGAGAACAGGTGACGATCGAAAAGAATAAACCTTGGAAAAAGCATCGAAACGAAAAGCCCCTTACTTATTCATCCAAAACAAAACAGTTCAATAATTGAGAAAAATGAATGGGAGAATGTATCGTTTCTTCCATGACAATATTTCACAGAGGTTTAAAAGCTTCCCTATATAATTTATTTAGCACCTACCTTCTCCTAGTAAGGCTGTACAGATAGAAATAAAGACGATTAATAGACAATCCACCAACATGGTGCCGCTTGAAGAGTTGAAAGCTGCAACACTATTGAGCACGAGTGTTACACCGTTCGTTAATGTAATTCCGTTATTCTGTTGGTTGACGAGTGCAAGGGAGGTAACTTGCTATCGGAATTTGCGTTGAAGATCCTCAAGGGAGATAACCGGAATTTAAGAATGACGTGGCAAATGAAAAGACAATATAGTTCTCTAATTTTAGCAGTTTAAGTGCAAGGGAGTTAACTAATGTTTTATTCGCTGTTCACCATGAGGAAAAATTTGACATGAGGTTTGCTTAAAATTAAATTTTTAAAAAATTGAAATAGATCAATAAGTAAGACTGAGCCTATTCTAGTAGTGATCACCCCAAGCGGTGAGTTTTCATTCTAGACTGGTTGCTTAACCAAGGTTAAAGAACCCAGTCTGCCCTACTATTTACCCATAGCTGGAGAGAGAATAGTTGGATTCATACCTTTCCCAAGAATATTAGCACTATGTAAATAGTGGCTTTGTCTAGGAATTGAACTCGGGTTGACAAGTCTATTTCCTATGACACTAACCTGTACACCACACGCCTCCCTAATGTGAGGCCCCCCACACTCGTTCGAGATATTTTTTTAAAAAAATTATCCAACTACCCCATCTTATTATTATTTGGATTATTCGGACTATTGTGCTCATCTTCATAGTTATCTGTAGAACGTTTTGGCTGATGTGCCCTCCAGCCTTCTTCAGGTATTTCTTGTCAGACTCGGGAATTTTCTTGGACTCAGGAACCTTCTTTTCAAGCCTCATCTCAAAAATTCCAAAAAATACCCCATGTTATTTTTAATGTGATGGGAAAGTAATCTCCCACAGCCTTAAACTCCCAGGGCCCTGTTGTGTCCATGGGAATTGAATAATGAATAAAACCAAATAAAAAAATTTTAAAAGCACAAAATAAAATAAATACAAAAAATAACAATCTCCCAGAAGGCCTCTGGCAGGAAGAAGCATATGTGCATGCTCAGAAAAGAGGGGCTTCCTGGCACCAAAAAGAAACTCTGGGTAGTTCTTCTAAAACATTGACTGGGGACACATATGGGGTTACAAGAGGTTTGGTGTTTTAGGCTAAAAAGGTAGTTGTGTTATTTCTCTGAATGTTTGAGATGAGGCTTGATGATTAGTATTATCTGCGTTATTCGGACAATTGTCCTCATCTTCATTGTTATCTGTACAACCTTTCCCGAGTCTGAGAAGGTTCCTGAGTCCAACAAGAAATACCTGAAGAAGGCCGGAGGGCATATCGGCCAAAACATTGTACAGATAACAATGAAGATGAGAACAATAGTTTGAATAATGCAGATAATACTAAGGTAGTTGTGGTTATTCTTGGTTTGTGTTCACAGGGTTTGCTTTTAACCCCATCTTGTTTGGTGGTCACGTTGAAAAGGAAGGAATTCACAGAGAGAAAAGGAAGAGACCAAGACAAAATATAGTTTTTGGATTTAGGCTTTATTCATGAGTCATAGCCACCATGTGGCAAGGAAATTTCTCCCTGGCCAGTAGTCGTGACTTGACACAGTTAAGGCCCAAGTCAGAATGTCCGAGAGATTATCTTAAGAGTCGGAAGAGGGTCCGTTTCCTGCGTATGCTCAGAGGGTTCTTCCGTGGAAGTCTCTTGAGAGTTTGTTATTTTTTTTATTTTACTTTCTTTTTTTCTTTAATTTTATTTTAATCCCCACAACACATCTAACACTGGCTCAGGAAGAAAATTCCTCTCCAAGATAGCAGTGAACCTAGAAATAAAAGATGAACTTTAAAAGAATTTCTCAATTTTTGTCTCTTTTTCCTTCTTTCATTCCTTTTCAGCCTGACGACCGATAAGAAGGAAGGACCACACATGTTGGGGTTAAAGAGAAAACAAATACCTACCCAAACAACTACATAACCCCATACATCTCACACAGTAAATTATAGAGTAAAGATTTTTTTTTTGTGGGATTGGGTTTTACTGCCTACTGGTCTTCGAATAAAGGGACGCATAATGCTTCTTTACTGATATCATTAGGTTTATTTAATAAACATCGTGAAACTATACAAGGAAAAACAAATAACATTTAATAACGGATAACAGCAGATACTTTTTAAAAAGAAAGAGAAAATCCTCAAAAAATAGGAAATTCTCAAAGAAATGTGAAAGCACTTAATATTGTCGCTTATCCGACCAGTGGCGTAAAAACTCTAAAGGCTTGTCCCTGACTTCCCCTTACCCTTTTCCGGTTAGGGTTCATTGACCGCAGAAACTAGTGGTCGGCACCAAATGGTATTAAATCCATTAAACTACTCTAAATTGAATACTGTGGTTGTAGTTAATTTTTTATAAACAAAAAATAACTATATAAAAATAAGAAATAATTAACTGGTCGGTTTAGCGGCAATTACATTGGGCTTTGGTTATTTGGTGGAAGTTGCTGCTGGTGTTGCTAATTTCTTTTCTTAAACCTCATTATATGTAGTTTTCTGGTAATCTGAACATTAGCTACATAAATGAGAGTAACCTTCCCTTGTTTATTTCACTTTGAGGAAGCCATATGTTTTGGTCAGCAATATACGATATTGGTACCTAAATTGAATTCTATGACGAAAGTCACTTATCGTGTTGGGCAGTCAACCAGCAAGTCACATTTTTCAAGCGCTCCATTTACCTTCTTCACCCTCAGCACTTATTGTGTTGGGCAGTCAACCAGCAAGTGGTGTCATCCAGTGGTCCCTTTACCTTCGCCCTCAGCAAGATAAGTCTTGTAGCAAACGCCATAAATTTTGCAAACTTTTGTACCTTTTTGAATATATGTTTTTTATCTTCAATTGTTGTTCTCGTCTTCTTTCATCCGAATTTACTTGCTTATTACTGGGAAATTATAAATTAAATAGTTAAATTAGGAAAATTTAGCAATGAAAGACGGGATTGATGTAAAATGATGAAAGAGTTAGTTTCAAAGTTGTTCTATTTTTCAATCATACAACCCTCTGTTTCAAATCATATTATCTGCATTGTTATTTAGTTTCATTAACCTTTCTAATTTAATATATTTTATTAACATTAAAACTTAAATACCCAGAAGATGCATATATTTGCTAGTAAAAGATATTGCGTGGAACATGTTCAAATAGCTTGTTGAACTTTAGTAATTTTATACCTACTAGCAGGACCTGTGGATATACCATAATATGATAATATAATTATTACATTTGATACGTGTGACAGAGAACACGAGTCGAGTGGCGGATGTAGGGACCTAGGTTATTCTTGAAGGAAGCTGGTTAGGCTTTGTTTGGTGTGTAAGACTTTGATCTAAGATCTAAGATCGAACCCGCGTTATTCTGAATATAAAAAGGCAATATTTGAGTGTAGCGCTGAAGACTGAGTTAACCCAAGTTCCCGTATGTTAAAACCAGATGTCTGTATGACAGCTACAAGTATGTGTATAAATAGACCAGCAGAAATCCAGGAAAGACAGAGGAAAAAAGTGCGTGTTACATGTTAGAGACGGTAGCCTTTGAAGAAGAAGAAGAAGAAGAAGAAGAAGTAGAAGTCGACTGTGACAAGACAGCAAATGGAGAAGAAAAAGGAAAGAAAAAGATTTGTCTGCCACTAAGTGTTGGACTTATGTTTTTGAGTCCTCTCAACGAAGACTTTTTGAGTTAAATTTTATTTTTCCCCTCAGCAATGTTTACTTAAGAGCTATTGCAAATAGTTCAATATGTAAAAAGTATAATAATCTGGATTTAACTATCTCTCAGTTTTTTCTTTTCCTTCTTTTCATTATGTTTGAATGAAACAGATTAGCGCTATCACTTCCGCACGCTCACCTCCTCTCTCTGTCCTTCCCCTATTCTCTTTCTTATCCTATTTTTTTTTCTGTGTAGCATGGTCTATTTCTTACTTTTCTTTCTTTATAATCAAAAGAGAATGGTCCATTATTTAACTGAGGTGATGACATTCATAAGAAATAAGAATTCGGTGGATAAGCAACTTATGTGGGCCCCAGAAGCCATGGCAGCTCGGACTGAAAAAATGTTGTTTAAAAGTGGGGATATACAAAGCCCCTTTTAAAATGCATTAGCAAATTTGCTCCTTATTATTTTTTAAATATACACACACGTCTCTGCGTTTTTGAACTAAGCCATATGATTTGCTTCCATCTGCCAATTCCACGAAATGATTTTCAGGCTCAAAATTGGGGTCCAAACTGATAAATTTAGTTTTATCATTGATCACATGTTGAGTGGCACTGCAATCAATGAGCAAATGTTCCTTATGTGATAAAGAGTCTCCACCCAGCAGCAAAAAAAATGTTTGTTTTCTTTGGGGAAAATACTTAATATTTTGACAAAAATCCTTTTTCTTATTTCTACAGTCGTAGGACATGTGGCCCTTTTTATTATAAATATAACATGTAATATTTGTTTTAATGGCGACTTCTTGTTACCCTTCCAAGATCTGTCCAGATAATTCTGGTAGTTGGTATATCGAGTTGATCTGCCCTCATAGCGGGATTGGAGGTTTTACCCCTTTTAAATTGGGTCTTCAGTTGAATAGTTCCATGTTCGGATTCCCCAGAGTACATACTTTCTGTTTCTTCATAACTACGTAGACTTACATTGATGACGGACATAGGATTAAATCACTGGACCTTTACCAATACGCGGAATAGGACTTATACGCTTACCAAAGGATTCCATACCACAGGACTTTCTTTAAGCTCTTTTCAACTGGCCAAGGATGGCATTTAAAAACTTTACACCAGATAATCAGGATTTATATTTTTGCATTTCATCTTGGAAGATTTGAATGGTCTCCATTTTAACCAGTGGTTGTTGCAAGATGATATTTAGATTAGGTTTTACCACTTGTTTTATGTAATATTCCCTACAACTATTTCTAAGTTGTCTTTCTTTTTTTCACACTACTTAATAATTGTTGATATATTATGTCCCACTGTATTTACTCTTTTACTACTACATTTCAATTGATTCTGTCAAAACGTTCAAGTGAAAATATCAATCTAATTTTTATTATTGTTGAACACTCTCTCATGTCTTATCTAACAAATTAAATTGATAGACATTTTTAAAATTTATTATGACATCTGATATGCACAAGCCAAAATAGACAGTTTGGAATTAGCATCTCTGACACTAATTTAAAAAATTTTTTTTAAATATATATATATATATATATATATATATATATATATTATATATATATAAAATTCATTTCTTTGTAAAAGTTTCTTTAGATTATTTTTCTTAAAAAAACAACAGATTATCAAATTCTTTTCTTTTTAATTTAAAGAAAAATAAACTCCGGAGCCTCCATGGAACTTCGAACTGAACCTTTTATTCAATCCACCAGCTGAGACGTTGTGTATATAAGATTAAAGATGAGGACAACAGTCCGAAAAATCCATGGCGAATGGGTTGGGTAAATACATACATTAACTAAATATTTATTTTCTCACCAGCAGAATCTTTGTGCACCCCTCCCACCGCTAGAGGGCAGTGGAATCCAAGATGAGTTGCAACTATAGCCACCATGTCTAATTTTTTTGGAAAATACATCTACAAGATGCATTGGGATGCATCGTCAGTAATGTTTCCCTGTTCATTACCAGTTCCGGGTCTTTCAACATTATACTGGTTCCCACAGGAGACCCAATCCAAAATGTTAAATTTCGGGCTTGCATCCCAGCAATATTTTGCTACTTCATTGTGTGGCATCACTTTTTAAGTATGACATTTTGTGTCAGTGTTGGTTTATAAGAGATTCTTTGACCATGCTGAGGTTGAGTGGTGGCATCTCATTGGCTACTTGCTTTGAGTACCGCCGGCCAATGTGCATCCACCTCTCTACCTCGGCATGTGCCATAGTTGTTAAAAAGGCAGAGATTTTCTTTCTTGGTTTTCCGGTTCTGATCAGCTAAAGGGACTTTACCGTCCACAACACCAGAACTGTTGTAAATTAAGGTGAGACCTTTTTTCTTTTTTTTTTTTAAGAATATTACAATAAAATTACATTCTATATAATAATTTATTAACCTTTACTTGCAGCACTGATAATCTTCATCAGTCATATAGAAATCCAATCTCACTGACAAGTTAAAGCAACAATTCTTCCAAGCCGTAGTTGTATCAGTGCTACTGTATGGCTGCACCACTTAGACCCTAACAAAGCGCCTAGAGAATAAACCAGATGGGAGCGGCACAAGAATGCTGCATGTGATCAAAACACCCTACAAGAATTCAGCACATGGAAACACTAGTGTAGGCTGTCTAGCAAAAACCTACATTGATCAGCTTTGCACGGTTACTGGATGCTGCGCAGAGGACCTCCCAAGAGCAATGAATGATAGGGATGGTTGGCGAGAGATTGTCATGGATAACCATGCTACTAGCGTGATGTGATGATGGTGTCTGGGGCACCCAAGAAGACTAACTCACTGTTAATGGTTCACCACATGAGAGGCCCAAGTTACATCTATCTATATCTACATATATAAAGGGCAGTTGTGTATATGTATGTATGGGTGTATGTCTGGAGAAAACTATGAATATAAAACAATTAACAGCAGAGTAAATATATATATATATACACACACATTGACTATCACTAGAGCTTGCTTTTTGTGTAAAAATGATGAAGATTTTATCTATAATTGGGAAGATATTGAATAATCAAAATTTGAAAAGTAACAGAAGGAAAAGTCATTAGCGCATTATTTTTTTGCTTTGAAATATTGATCGATTGAATTAATCACCCCATTTATATCTTAATCTTAAAAAATTGTAAATTATTGAATTAAAATTTCTTACTATATTGTTATGTGATGCAATTCCTTGTACCCAGGCCAAAAAAGTTCCTGACATCCCACCAGGTCTTTTTTACGTGGGGATCTTTATGGGGCATCCAGTGAGGATTCAACTCACAATAAGTAATAATGGATCTGTGAGATTAACTTCTTTTTACCCCCTTCCCCTTCTACCCAGGTAATGCTGGATAGCCACTTCTAGTTCTATATATGTTTGAAATCAGTGAGTATTTTTGTAGTCCCCCTGTATAATTATGTGGTGAATATTAATCAGAAATAAGTAAAGTTAATGGGGTGGGCTAATGTATCAGCCAGACAGCAAGGGAGTCTATCCCATTTATACTCACACTAGACCAAGGAGATTGTTTTAGCATCCAAAATGGAGCGCCTAACCTACCATCAGCTCCTTACTTTACCACACAGATCCATGTGCTACTCATATGCTAAGTTGGTGAGGGCCGGTATCAAACCAGGAACCTTGTGATTCCTAGGCAGACGCGCTACCAACTGAGCTAAACTGGCTCCTTAACCTTTTCTTGTGGCACAAGCCTGGGTGTCTGGGGCACCCAAAGAGACTAACTAACTCACTGTTAATGGTTCATCATGCTAGGGGCCCAAGTTACATCTCTTTATCTATCTATATATACATATATAAAGGATAGTTAGTGTGTATGTATGCATGCCCTGAAGAAACTACAAAAATAAAACAATTAACAACAAAGTAAATATATATATATACACACATTCACTATCACCAGATCTTGCTTTTTGAGCAAAAGTAATGATTTTATTTATATTTGTGAAGATATTTAAAAATTAGAATTTGAAGAGTAAGAGAAGGGAAAGTCATTGGTTGTGTTTGTAATTAAAACAAAGAAATCAATTATGGAAGACCAAAACAATCAATGGTTCTGTGAGTAACATTTTTTTTTTTTAATCTCCCTCTCGACCCAGGCAATGCTGGGTAGCCTCTTCTAGTTCTACAGGGTGTCCATAAAGTCCCACAACAGGTTGAAAATGTATCAACAAAAATGGCAGTCATGTTGAAGAGGAATAATAAAAAAAATACATCAATATTAAACCTTTAAGAGTTGAACTTTTATGTTTTTTATGAAAAGATTTTATCATTTGTACAATGCGAGTTATTAATATTCAATTTTAAAACTGTTTCAAGACTTTGTGGACACCCTGTATATATGTTTGAAATCAATGAGCATTTTTGTACTCACCCTGTATAATCATGTAGTGAATATTAATCAGAAATAAATAACAAAAACTTTGTGGGTTTTTTTTTTATCCGTTTTAGTGAGATACCAAGAAAAAAGAATGTTTAAAAATGAGATATATTACAGTCCCAAAATCACAATGCTTGCCAGCCAATAAGAAGAAAGTACATGAAATATTGATCTTGGCAAGTCATGTACAGTCTTTAAATTTTGGGGTGGGAGGGTCATTCATCCAATATTGTGTATCCGGCAGATGTGTCTTTCTCTCTCCTACTGTGTCCTTAACCAGAACATCCACGACAGCCACAAAGGACACACTCTACAATTTTACCCTGTAAGAAGAAGAAAAATAGAAAAAAAAGTAAAATTTATTAAAAGAGTAAATAAAATTCACTTAAAAATAATACATATAAAACAGGTTAACACAATTTTTGTTGAGTTGGATCTGTCATATTTTTGACCTCTGAATCCAAAAATGACCTCAGTTTTTCTATATCACATCAAGTTTTTGAGCTACAGGATACCCTCAATTTTTATCAAAAACCATAAAAATATTACATTTAGCCAATTTATGCTTATTTTATGGAAAGTGTTAAAAATTTACAAATATTGTTGTATTGTTGAGGTGGTAAAAGATACATGGAGAAATAGTGTGCTCGAGATATATTTTATTCAGCCCTTGTATCTGGTGCTAACAGATACATACTACGTAAAACCAAGAAGTAGAACAATTCACAAAGACAAACTTACAAGAATGAGGAGGGTCAAATGTGTGTAGTCAAGCGCAGTGATTTTGTCAGAATATAATTTTCCATCTATCACTGCTGCATCAACTATTATAAGGCTATGAGCCAGTCCATCCTGTAGGGATGTTAACTCCTCTACAACAGTTGTATAATAATAAAACATTTCACTGAGCAAGACAATTTTTGTTGAGTTAGGTTTCAGCACTTCTTTTAGACTAACTTTTGGACTCTGAATTCAATAAATTACCTCAGTTTTCCTCTATTACATCAACTTTTTGAGTAACACGATACCCTCGATTTTTCTCAAAAACAATAAAAATACAGCCTCTAACAAATTTGTTCTTATTCTATGGAAGGTTTTGAAAATTTACATATAATGGAAAATAATAAAACATTTTGTTTTTTCCATTTTAGTTTTGTCAGTGTGTTGGGACTTCTGTTTGTTCCTCAAATAGGATGAAAAAAAAAAAAAAAAAAAAAAAAAAGAGATAACTTAAATGCCACCACATATCCATTGGCGTTCCCATTTAAACTTTGTGGCATAATTTTTTTGAAACTGTTAGAGAAAATTTTGCGAATATAATTACCTATTTGATGGCGCATAAAATATATATATATATATATATATATATATATATTAAAATCGAATGGTTTAAAATACGGATTGTTTAAAATATACTGACTTCGGGTATTCGAAGATTCATGATATTGCAAGAAACTCGAGACAGTATATTTTAAACCATTTTATTTTAATCATCTATTTAGCTCTTTATATTGAGCACTTTTTAATCGGTTTTAGTGAAAAAAATCCTGAATTAAATACGATTGTATACTTATTTGCTTGGTGGATTTAATGGTAATCGCAGTATATATATTGATTAGATAGTTTGTTACATATATAAGTAAAGAGTGCTCAATATCATTGATAGAGAACTTATATCTAAGTTAGAGTAGTGAAGACATGAAGTCAATGGCACTTAGGATTGTAAAGGGTTAAACCTATTTATTATTCCAAGTCGTTTGATAAGCAAATGATTTCCCATGAAATACTCACCTCTTCCAATTTGCTTTTTGGTACTCGACATATACAGTTTGTTTGAAAGTTTGTGTCTCTTGTTTGGATACAACGCAAACAACACAAATTCTCATAGCCTTGCTTCTTCCATTTTGCTATCAGATTTTTATCAGCAATACTTTCTCGTAAACAATATTCATAAAGTTCTATAAGGAAAGAAAAAAACATGGGTTTTAAAATACAAGATTTCACAAACAGTAAACATATTGGAAAAATGACAGTTTATGAAGAATATTTGACAGACATTTTTAGATAATCACAAGGGTCATTCCATGTCAAAACACCAGCAAAAAGGTTGAAATCTGCACCCACCAACACCAAATTACAATTTTTAAAAATACTTCCATACATTCAATATTTCTGAAATTTGGTATGTAGGGCAAATAAGGACTGTAGAATCCAAATATACAATTATTTTAACCCTATAACTGATAGAAAATTTTATTTTGCTCACCCAAATGCATAACTCTAAAGTCAACAATTTTTTTTAAAAACACAGAGATTCTGCAATGCTGCACAGCCTTAATTTAGAGGCAAAATAGGAAAATTATAAACACCCCCCACCTCTAAAATCGGAACAGTATGGTCTAGCACAAAATAATTTGGCACATTTTCCTAACTCATGAGGGGGAACATTTGTGCAAAATTTCAAGTAATTTGGTGTCGGTGGGTGTAATGCCCTGGTGAATTGACATGAAATGACCCACAAGCAGAAGTACCCAGTCTATGACCAAACTGAAAGGATTTTAGGAATGTCCAGTAAGTGAGAGTAGTAGGGATGTGAGGAGTAAGAGGAAAATAATTTAGAAAATTCCTTATCAAATTTTTTAAAAATTGTTACGAATTTGCATATTACAATATTAATTTATTTTAGGAAGTTCAACAAAAAGGTTTCAGAGTTTGACAAGAAACACCTGAAGAAGGTCAGAGAGCACATCGGCTGAAATGTTGTGTATATACCTATAAACACAAGGACAACATTCTGAAAAATCTTGATTTCATCCTTCTTCTCAATTTTGGCCTGAATCACTTGACTATTTCAGCTTTCTATCATTGTGGTCTTCCAAGTGGTCATTTCCAGCCACTCAGATACCACTCAACAACCACACCGGTCTAGATATGCCATGATAATAATAATAATAATAATAATAAATGGTGCAAAAGGAATACCTCCAACATTTTAAATTGCTACCTGTGTAGTGAAATGATTGATTGGTTTCAATTGTAGTTGGTGCACTTGGAACAGTCCCAAAAGGATTAGAAAAGGGTTTGGAAAGTTTGGAAGTCAGAGGAAGGATTGAAACCATTCAGAACACTGCACTGCTGCAATCTGCCAGAATACTCAGAAGAGTCCTGAGGAGACTTGCTGTCACTCAGACTCCAGTGAAAGACCATCAGTTAATGCTGATGTGAAAACTCAAAAGGAGTAAATAATAAATGGTGCAAAAGGAATACCTCCAATATTTTAAACCGCTACCTGTGTAGTGAAATGATTGATTGATTTAAACGGCATGTCAACCCATCTAGGGTTATTTTATGCCAATCTATTTTTTTAATGTTTTTTACAAGGATTTTTCTTGATTTTGACAGTAAATTGTTTGTTGCTAAATGTATTGGGAATCACGTTGGGGGATAAGTTTATAGTGTAAAGTCCAAGTTTATTGTTATATTTTTTATATAATTTTATTTCTTTCAGGAAGGACAAAATGTCAACTATACTGATATTTTTAAATAACTCTCATGACAGTGTTGTAACAATGTTGTCTAAGAATAGAAAAATCACCATGTTCTATTAGCAAGTGAACTTAAGCAAATGACAATGGTAGTTCCATCTAGACATCTAAAAAAAAATAAAATAATAAAAAAATTAAAAAATTTGTTTTTAGATATGAGCATGGCTTGAACAGGTGCACACCATGCATTTGCTGTTGAAATGTTGGTAATCTGAACATTAGCTACATAAATGAGAGTAACCTCCCCTGGTTTCTTTCACTTTGAGGAAGCTGTGAGTTTTGGTCAGCCATTTTCATTTCACCGTAAATCTACACTGAAAATATGAATTTGTTCAAATCAATACGACATGTTTTAGCACGAAAATATCATAAAATGTGTTCTTAATAACAATTAAGTTCATTTCAAATAATGCGCAAGCACAATTAATAACACATTTTATGATATGTTCGTGTTAAAACATGCAGTTGTATTGATTCGAACAAATTCATATTTTCAGTGCAGATTTACTAAAATATAATTTACTAATAATACAATAAAACAAAGACCTAGATTTTTTTATATATATATATATATATATATATATATAAAAGTAAAGTCAATGGGGTGGCTTATTGTCATTATCAACCATGCAGCAAGGGAGTCTATTCCCTTTTCAGAAGCGCTAGACCAAAGAGATTATTTTAGCATCTGAGGTGGAGCGCCACACTCACCATCAGCTACTCATTTTACCACACAGATTCCTGTGCTATTCATACACTGAATTGGTGAGTGCCAATATCGAACAAGGAATCTTCTGATTCCTAAGCAGACTCTCTACTGACTGAGCTAAATTGGCCCTATAATATATATATTTTTCTTTCCTTCCCATTAATGTTAGATAACTAACAAGAATTAAAACAAAGAAACCCTTACCTCTGCTGATAGCGTGTCGTCTGTAAAAAAGATCATAAATGTATCGGGACCGTTGGTGATGGATTCTGAATATGGGCCACAAAGCTTCAACTTTCCTTTTACCTTCATGGGGTTCAGTTTCCGCTAGATTATTAAGAAGAAAAAAAGAATTAGAATATGAAAAAGAAAGCTTGTTTTTTTATTACATAAGCAGGTTTTTAACTTTAAAAAAAGAAAAAGAAAAGAAAGTGTTATTCATAGTTAACACAAAGCAGAGAGAGTTTAAAAATGACATCAGGTCAATATAAAACCGACTACAGTAGTAATTGATTTGCAAAACAAACTTGCTTACCTCTCTTTGTAAGGTACACAACACAGGTATTAACTCTTATCATGCTGTTGAGAATTTTTTAAGTCTAGAGTCCCATTCCTATAAGGATCTAAAAATGCTAAAAATGTCCTTTTCATTTAAAGTTACCTGTTATTTCCCTTAAAATAAAGACTTCTAAATATGTTTAGTATTATATTTAAACAAAGGCTATCGTTTGTGTCTGATTAGGAAAACGAATGTGACTTCCGGCCAGGTGGAATGAGGTGTTAAGAGTTAATCAAATTTATTTTTGTAGGTATTTACACAACTGCTCGACACTAGTAGGATTTGACACAAGGTCAATTTTTAACAGGTTTGAATTCAGAGTTTTCCTTCTCCTAGACCAGCTACCATATAAAAGTTAAAAAGCCCAGTCTGCTCAACTATTTTAGCTATAGCTGGGGGGAGAATAGTTAGTTGGTTGGGTTTTACAGCATATAAACCCATTGGGTAATTTTAGGCTGAAGATGTTTATGTTTTATTCATACTTAATGGATACTCAATTTTTTTGTTATAAACACATCTTATTTAACCCATAGATGGGACCAGGGAATAATGGTGATGAAAGGGTGCTCCACATTCTTCAGAGCTGCAGAACTGGAACCTCATCATCAGATAGAATTTAACGTCAAACCCAGGACAAAGACCCTGAGCCACCACTTTCTAGCACGATAAAAACAGTTGGGGGTTGTCATAAAATGGTGTCCAAAACATAGTGAAGAGTTAATTCTGACGTTTAGTCTGGCACAAGGTAATACTAATGAGGCACCCAGTCAGAAAAACTGTAATATAAAAGCATTAAGTAATGGAAATAGAGTGGACTTTTGCTAACACCAGGTCAAGTGGAACCAACACTTGATTGATGAGACTGATGATATCTGATAAGACAAAGAGGATGAATCCACATAAAGCAACACTCATTTTCATCCTGCAGAGTCAGGAAGTCAGCCAATGCTTTCAGACAAGCTAGGGCCTCTGCTGAGATAATTCACAGCCTATCTCTGTAGCATTCTCAGTTGATTTTTTTAAATTTTTTTTTATTGAGGTAATTCTTATATAGAGCTCTGTAAATGGAGTTCAACACTGTTTGAAATTATGCAAATATCCCAGTGTTCAAAAGTCATGAGAATTTAAAACCCCAAAATTGGAGGTACAAAAGTGGACACGATTTTGTTCAAAAAATGTCACAGATCAATTCAAAACAAGAAATTCAGTAATTTATTTCTTTACTTTAGAGCAATTTTGATAAAACTTGGCATTTCAAAAACCTTTAGATATGGTTGAAAGTATCTCATAGATCAACTACATGAAACACAAAGTCCTAAGTTGTTGTTTTTATATATATACCTTAAACATTTTATTTTGTGATTTTTACTCTACCCTTTTGTTGTATTTCAAACTATCATGTATTAAGCACTGTAATAATTTTGCAAATAGAAATATATATATTGTTAGGTATACCCAATTTATCGAAAATCCATGTTTTTTTCAATACAATTTTGAAAAAAAGTTTACCAAAAATCAGGGAATTATCTGATTTTAATGAAATTTTTCAGAGTTGATTTATTAATGAATGAATTTTATAAGGCATCAGTTATTTTTTTTTTCAAAACTTTCTGATTTTTTCAGGTCACTTAACTTTGACCCCCTCCCTTGTTTTTTGACGCGCAAAATATCAGTGATATATATGTGATTGATACTTTTTTTCTGCACAAATAAAATGACAAAAGACCAAAAGGTATGAATAGAAGAAAAAAACTTTTTTTTTTAAGAATCTGCTCGGTAGTAAATAAGTACGAAAAACTGGAAATAAAATGAAAATAAAATAAATAATAATCTATGGAGATTTTTTTTTCTTTTTACTCATTTCGATAATTATTCAATTTACTATTATTTTATAAAAGAAAAAATATACATCAATATTTGTTCCGTTTAAAAGGGAGGGGGCGCTAAATTTCCAATACAGTTTTCAACAAAAAAAAAAAAAAAAAAAAAAATGGGTGATTGATACTAAAGTAAAGTAATTATTAAAAAAATTATTTGTTTTAGAGTCTAATAATATGACATTTTAAACTTAAAATGGTAATGCCCATATTCTAAATGAATTTTATATATTAATTTATCATAGAAGAAATACTAAATTAAAAGTTTTGAAATAAAATAACTGATGCATTATAAATTCATTAATTGATAAATCAATACTGAAAATTTCATTAAAATCGGATAATTCCCTGATTTTTGGTGATTTTTTTTTTTTTTTTTTTTTTTTGCAATCGTGAATGTTACATTTATTTTGTAAAAATGTTTTTTTCAACAGCGTTTCAAACCGAACGCGATCGAAATTGACCGAAAAAATCGTTTTAAATGTATTAAAAATAAATTACATGTGTAATATTATTTTTCTTTATCTTTTTATTGATGCTTATTATGTTACTACTTTTCGACTTAAGACAAAATTTTGACCTTAAAATATCGATTTAATTCATTTTAATTCGTTTTTAAAATGATTAGCAGACGAAAATTGGGTATCTTTAGTATAATTGATAACCTCACGCCAGATGAGAACTAAACGGTAGTAATCCAGCAAATTTATTTTGAAAAGTAAATTTCTCACAATTTTTTAAAAATTCAAAGTGATGAACCTAATCATCCGTATTCCAAATTTACTACGAAAATAAATAAACAAAAACAAATCGTTTTTAAGAAATTGACAAAAATCGTTTTTCAGAAATTGACAAAAATCAGACCAAAAAGAGAAAAGAAAAAAAATAACTTTTGAAAAAAATTTGAGAGAAAATATAATAAGACAGAATGCTAAAAATTACAATATTCTTAGATTTTCAATTCAAAATACAAACAATACCAGATTTTAGTGACGTATTTGTGCCATCTGGTTTACGTTCAAATCCCACAACTATCTACTAGAAATAATTTACACATGCAGAGATGATGATAGGTACGCGTCCTGCGTCCCTGACGCAGTAAAATCATATCCATGCGTCCAGTGTTTTCTTTTTTTCTTCCCTCACCATTTTCAAGCTAACTGTAAAAAAAATACATTTCAATAGTTTCTTAAAAGCGAATTACACAGGATAGGTTACAAGGCACAAGTTAGACGGATTTGGTTGTTTCCCAGATCATAAATAAAACCCGACAAGTTATTAAAGAAACTTTAGTTGAGACCCATAAATTTTCCCGGGGACTCATTCAAAGCAAATATTGTGCGTCCTAGGACGCTCTCTAAATTTAAAAAGCTATCAGCATCACTGCACATATAGCTTTTTATCAAAATTAAATCTGTCTATATTCGTGTTTGGCACTTTGACGTTTTTTTAATTCATATTTTAGTTCATTAAAATAAGATAAATGTTATTCAATCTTTTCTTTTTATTATTATTTTATTTTAAAAAATTTTAAAAAAACACAACCTTCTCTCATCTTCTGGGTCCAATTTCATTCTAATGTTGGTTCGATAAGTTCCCACCTTCTGGTGGAGGGCTTTTTACTTCTACGTACCTTCGGCATGTTCTTCAAAGATTAATTTCATAATTTAAAAAGGTTTTTTTTTTTATTCAAAACTAAAAAATATAAACAACAGTACCCACAAAAGCACGCTGTTTAACTCCTTTAACACTATTTATTCTTAATACAACAAAAGCTCATCAAACCGGAAGTGGGTGTTTGAAAAATCACATTCTCGCGAGATTATTTATATTAAATTAAAAAATAACAACATTTTTGATTTAATAGTAATATAGATTTATTGCGATTTGATATATATATAAAAAAGAAGTATCATTTAAATGTCATTTTTAAAATTACTTAAAATAAAACAATGTGGTTCTCGCACGTGTCGCGGTGAATGAGCAGTCATTGTTTTACAAGCTTATGGCTACAGGACACCTTATATAAGTTGTGTGTTCTTAAGAATAATAAATTCTCCTTTTGCGTCGCCAACCACTCAGTCTCAACTGAGATTAAGTTTGTTTAAGTATGGATGGAAAGTAGTAACATAATTGTTGAGTTGTTAATGCTATTTTTCTCGATTAAAGTAAAAAGGGAAAAAAGAAACAATGAGTCATGTGATTCTGGGAAATATATTGTTACAAATTTTTTGTCCACTCCTAAAAATGACGATGTTTTATAAAATTCTAATTCAAGGAAAAAAAAAAAGAAATAAGAAAAGAAACAAATCCTAAGAAAAATATTTGTGTGTAAAATTGTATTATACAATGGGTAAATTTCATGTCAAATCATCCAGCCATTTCACCCACCCCCTTCAATTTTTCTGAAATTTTGGCCCAAGTGTGGATAATGATAAAGTTAGACAATTCCCAAAATTTGAGCTTCCAATTCAAAAATGGCGGAGTTATGTCACTTTTAAGCTCTCTCAAAATTTGAGGGGAGGTGGGTCACAAATAATCGCAAACTTTTTTGTAACCTATTTTTTGACTGTAAAATGAGTTCTAGCGCTTCCCTACTCCTAAAAATTGGTTTTTAGAAGCATTTTTGCCACAAGAAATCCAAAAATGCTATCAAAAAAGTCTTAAGGCCAACCAATCATAAGTTATTGAGGATTTCTGATTTTTTTAATAGCAAGATCAATATCCTGATGTGGCACTGGAGTCTACGACAACAATTTTTTCTTATTATTATTCCACATATATTGAACATTATTTGTACCAAAAAGATAGTTTGATATTTCGATATAAACGAATTTTTAATAGTGTGATATTGATATAAACCATTTTTATAAGTAGGGAGCTTCTAGAACTCAATTTATACAGACAAAATAGATTACAGAAAGTTGCCCGATTATTTTTTTGATAAACCCATTGGTAATTTAGCTGAAGATGTTTATTTTTATTCATACTTAATGGATAACTCAATTTTTTTGTTATAAACACATCTTATTTAACCCATAGATGGGACCAGGGAATAATGGTGATGAAAGGGTGCTCCACATTCTTCAGAGCTGCAGAACTGGAACCTCATCATCAGATAGAATTTAACGTCAAACCCAGGACAAAGACCCTGAGCCACCACTTTCTAGCACGATAAAAACAGTTGGGGGTTGTCATAAAATGGTGTCCAAAACATAGTGAAGAGTTAATTCTGACGTTTAGTCTGGCACAAGGTAATACTAATGAGGCACCCAGTCAAGATAAAACTGTAATATAAAAAGCATTAAGTAATGGAAATAGAGTGGACTTTGCTAACACCAGGTCAAGTGGAACCAACACTTGATTGATGAGACTTGATAATCTGATAAGACAAAGAGGATGAATCCACATAAAAGCAACACTCATTTTCATCCTGCAGAGTCAGGAAGTCAGCCAATGCTTTCAGACAAGCTAGGGCCTCTGCTGAGATAATTCACAGCCTATCTCTGTAGCATTCTCAGTTGATTTTTTAAATTTTTTTTATTTGAGGGTATTCTTATATAGAGCTCTGTAAATGGAGTTCAACACTGTTTGAATTATGCAAATATCCCCAGTGGTTCAAAAGTCATGAGAATTTAAAACCCCAAAATTGGAGGTACAAAAGTGGACACGATTTTGTTCAAAAAATGTCACAGATCAATTCAAAACAAGAAATTCAGTAATTTATTTCTTTACTTTTAGAGCAATTTTGATAAAACTTGGCATTCAAAAACCTTTAGATATGGTTGAAAGTATCTCATAGATCAACTACATGAAACACAAAGTCCTAAGTTGTTGTTTTTATATATATACCTTAAACATTTTATTTTTGTGATTTTTACTCTACCCTTTTGTTGTATTTCAAACTATCATGTATTAAGCACTGTAATAATTTTGCAAATAGGAAATATATATATATGTTAGGTATACCCAATTTATCGAAAAATCCATGTTTTTTCAATACAATTTTGAAAAAAGTTTACCAAAAATCAGGGAATTATCTGATTTTAATGAAATTTTCAGAGTTGATTTATTAATGAATGAATTTTATAAGGCATCAGTTATTTTTTTTCAAAACTTTCTGATTTTTTTCAGGTCACTTAACTTTGACCCCCTCCCTTGTTTTTGGGACGCAAAATATCAGTGATATATATGTGATTGATACTTTTTTCTGCACAAATAAAATGACAAAAGACCAAAGGTATGAATAGAAGAAAAAAACTTTTTTTTTTAAGAATCTGCTCGGGTAGTAAATAAGTACGAAAAACTGGAAAATAAAATGAAAATAAAAAATAAAATAATAATCTATGGAGATTTTTTTCTTCTTACTCATTTCGATAATTATTCAATTTACTATTATTTTATAAAAGAAAAAAATATCATCAATATTTGTTCCGTTTAAAAGGGAGGGGGCGCTAAATTTCCAATACAGTTTTTCAACAAAAAAAAAAAAAAAAAAAAATGGGTGATTGATACTAAAGTAAAGTAATTATTAAAAAAATATTGTTTAGAGTCTAATAATATGACATTTTAAACTTAAAATGGTAATGCCCATATTCTAAATGAATTTTATATATTAATTTATCATAGAAGAAATACTAAATTAAAGTTTTGAAATAAAATAACTGATGCATTATAAAATTCATTAATTGATAAATCAATACTGAAAATTTCATTAAAATCGGATAATTCCCTGATTTTTTGGTGATTTTTTTTTTTTTTTTTTTTTTTTTTGCAATCGTGAATGTTACATTTATTTTGTAAAAATGTTTTTTCAACAGCGTTTCAAACCGAACGCGATCGAAATTGACCGAAAAAATCGTTTTAAATGTATTAAAAATAAATTACATGTGTAATATTATTTTTCTTTATCTTTTTATTGATGCTTATTATGTTACTACTTTTCGACTTAAGACAAAAATTTGACCTTAAATAATCGATTTAATTCATTTTAATTCGTTTTTAAAATGATTAGCAGACGAAAAATTGGGTATCTTTAGTATAATTGATAACCTCACCGCCAGATGAGAACTAAAACGGTAGTAAATCCAGCAAATTTATTTTGAAAAGTAAATTTCTCACAATTTTTTAAAAATTCAAAGTGATGAACCTAATCATCCGTATTCCAAATTTACTACGAAAATAAATAAACAAAAACAAATCGTTTTTAAGAAATTGACAAAAATCGTTTTTTCAGAAATTGACAAAAATCAGACCAAAAAAGAGGAAAAGAAAGAAAAAAAATAACTTTTGAAAAAAATTTGAGAGAAATATAAATAAGACAGAATGCTAAAAATTACAATATTCTTAAGATTTTCAATTCAAAATACAAACAATACCAGATTTTTAGTGACGTATTTGTGCCATCTGGTTTACGTTCAAATCCCACAACTATCTACTAGAAATAATTTACACATGCAGAGATGATGATAGGTACGCGTCCTGCGTCCCTGACGCAGTAAAATCATATCCATGCGTCCCAGTGTTTTTCTTTTTTTCTTCCCTCACCATTTCAAGCTAACTGTAAAAAATACATTTCAATAGTTTCTTAAAAGCGAATTACACAGGATAGGTTACAAGGCACAAGTTAGACGGATTTGGTTGTTTCCCAGATCATAAATAAAAACCGACAAGTTATTAAGAAACTTTAGTTGAGACCCATAAATTTTCCCGGGGACTCATTCAAAGCAAATATGTGCGTCCTAGGACGCTCTAAATTAAAAAGCTATCAGCATCACTGCACATATAGCTTTTTATCAAAATTAAATCTGTCTATATTCGTGTTTGGCACTTTGACGTTATTTTAATTCATATTTTATAGTTCATTAAAATAAGATAAATGTTATTCAATCTTTTCTTTTTATTATTATTTTATTTAAAAAATTTTAAAAAAACACAAACCTTCTCTCATCTTCTGGTCCAATTCATCTAATGTTGGTTCGATAAGTTCCCAACCTTCTGGTGGAGGCTTTTTACTTCTACGTACCTTCGGCATGTTCTTCAAAGATTAATTTCAATAATTTAAAAGGTTTTTTTTTTATATTCAAAACTAAAAAATATAAACAACAGTACCCACAAAAGCACGCTGTTAACTCCTTTAACACTATTTATTCTTAATACAACAAAAGCTCATCAAACCGGAAGTGGTGTTTGAAAATCACATTCTCGCGAGATTATTTATATTAAATTAAAAAAATAACAACATTTTTGATTTAATAGTATATAGATTTATTGCGATTTGATATATATATAAAAAAGAAGTATCATTTAAATGTCATTTTTAAATTACTTAAAATAAAAACAATGTGGTTCTCGCACGGTGTCGCGTGAATGGGAGCAGTCATTGTTTTACAAGCTTATGGCTACAGGACACCTTATATAAGTTGTGGTTCTTAAGAATAATGAAATTCTCCCTTTTGCGTCGCCAACCACTCAGTCTCAACTGAGATTAAGTTTGTTTAAAGTATGGATGGAAAGTAGTAACATAACTTGTTGAGTTGTTTTATGCTATTTTTCTCGATTAAAGTAAAAAGGGAAAAAAGAACAAATGAGTCATGTGATTCTGGGAAATATATTGTTACAAATTTTTGTCCACTCCTAAAAATGACGAATGCTTTATAAAATTCTAATTCAAGGAAAAAAAAAAAGAAAATAAAGAAAAGAAACAATCCTAAGAAAAATATTTGTGTTAAAATGTATTTATACAATGGGTAAATTTCATGTCAAATCATCCAGGCCATTTCACCCACCCCCTTCAATTTTTCTGAAATTTTGCCCAAGTGTGGATAATGATAAAGTTAGACAATTCCCAAAATTTGAGCTTCCAATTCAAAAAATTGGCGGAGTTATGTCACTTTTAGCTCTCCAAATTTGAGGGGAGGTGGGTCACAAATAATCGCAACTTTTTGTAACCTATTTTTGACTGTAAAATGAGTTCTAGCGCTTCCCTACTCCTAAAAATTGGTTTTTAGAAGCATTTTTGCACAAGAAATCCAAAAATGCTATCAAAAAAGTCTTAAGGCCAACCAATCATAAGTTATTGAGGATTTCTGATTTTTTAATAGCAAGATCAATATCCTGATGTGGCACTGAGTCTACGACAACAATTTTTTCTATTATTATTCCACATATATTGAACATTATTTGTACCAAAAAGATAGTTTGATATTGATATAAACCAATTTTTAATAGTGTGATATTGATATAACCAATTTTTATAAGTAGGGAAGCTCTAGAACTCATTTTACAGACAAAAATAGATTACAGAAAGTTGCCATTTTTTGCCAACCCCACCAACTTTGGAGAGCAAAAAATCAACATAACTCCTCCAATTTTGGAATTGTTGGCTCAGATTTGGGGATTGTCTAACTTTAACATAGTCCATACCTGAAAAATTGAAGTGGGTGGGTGACAATTTTTTTTTCTGGATGATTTGACATAGAATTAACACAATAATAGTTATAGCTAAAGATTATTCATTTTAATTTTACTTTGAGTAACATATTTAATATTTGTTTATCAATTTATTTATTTTTTAAGTATATTTTCAACTTATAAGAATAGTGGGTATTATTTTATATGAGCAACACTTTGGGGCCTGTGTCCAGTGGCTTCAGCTTCTGGGCCAGTGGGTATTATTTTATATGAGCAACACTTTGGGGCCTGTGTCCAATGGCTTCAGCTTCTGGACCAGTGGGTATTATTTTATATGAGCAACACTTTGGGACCTGTGTCCAGTGGCTTCAGCTTTTGGACCAGTGGGTATTATTTTATATGAGCAACACTTTGGGACCTGTGTCCAGTGGCTTCAGCTTCTGGACCAGTGGGTATTATTTTATATGAGCAACACTTTGGGACCTGTGTCCAGTGGCTTCAGCTTCTGGACCAGTGGGTATTATTTTATATGAGCAACACTTTGGGACCTGTGTCCAGTGGCTTCAGCTTCTGGACCAGTGGTATTATTTTATATGAGCAACACTTTGGGACCTGTGTCCAGTGGCTTCAGCTTCTGGACCAGTGGGTATTATTTTATATGAGCAACACTTTGGGACCTGTGTCCAGTGGCTTCAGCTTCTGGACCAGTAGGTATTATTTTATATGAACAACACTTTGGGACCTGTGTCCAGTGGCTTCAGCTTCTGGACCAGTGGGTTTTATTTTATATGAGCAACACTTTGAGGCGATTGTCCAGTGGCTTCAGCTTCTGGACCAGTAAAGTAATGTTAACAGTGTTGATCCCAGGGGGCTATCTTCCAAGGCAATACCTGCCCCTTTGATTTAAAGGGGCAGGGCTGGGTTTATTGCCCAGTGCCTGAGGTGCCCTCTTGAGGGGTAATGCCGACAGGATCAATGCATTTTTTTGCATCCCATGAGCTTCAGTTCGTGGGTGGTCCCACATTAAAAAGACCTTGTGTCATACCTGCATACCTGGGGTGCAAGGTAAATATTACAAACATGAAACATTTTGTAAGTAAAGTCAACGGGGTGACCTAAAGTCGGTATCAGCCAGTCAGCGAGGGAGTCTATCCCCTTTTCAATAGCACTAGACCAAGGATTGTTTTTTTAGCATCTGAGGTGGAGCGCCACACCTACCATCAGCTCCTTAGAAAGGAAGACAAACAACAAACTCACATGAACAATTCATATATAAATGTTAGCTCCTTGCCAACCAAATGTGTCCCACTGCTGTACCAACTTTTCTAGGTATTGTAGTGATATGATAAGAAGTTAATGCATTGAAAGTAGAACTAAAGTGACGAAAGTAAGCAATCTGCACATAGAATCAGTGCAGGTATAAAGCAAAAATAGAAATAATGAAAATGATAATTTTGGACCAATCAGAGGCTTTCATGCCTAAACAGTGCAAAAGAACATAAAACAATGAAATAAAAATTATAAAAGACAAAACAAGAGACAGCAAATATAATATAAAGGTTAGGTATTATTAACAAATATGTACATTTAAGGAGAAATAACAGAAAAGGGTAAAGTTCAATGTCTTTCAACCAAACTCAGGTAAAAAGAGTTTAAGGGTATGTGGAATGTTTCTTTGGAGAGTTATGTAGATGCATCTGGGTTGAATGATAAACAGAAGAAACTGAAGAGAATCTAAAACTAAGTGCCAAAATTTGATGAAGTAGTTGGTTTTGAATTAGTAGTTTTAATGTATGTAGGTATGATTGTCTGTGTGATACTATAATGGAAGGAGAACATGGTCAGAATAAATAAATGAATAAAAATAGAATATGTTAAAGCCAGGCATAAGTAAATGGGTGGGTGTTTGTCCTTTTTACGAACACAAAAGATTAGGCCGTAGGGTTTGAGAGGGTTATACGACCACCGTGAAATGGGACCACTTGGTGATAATATCTTTAAGCATTTAGGTACTAAAAGCAAAAAGGATTTTTATGAGAAAATCTCTTTTGAAAAAATTAATGGTCAAAGTATTGTAGACGTGATGTCCAGAAAAGGAATAACTGCTTTAATTTTAAGGGATAATGTCGTCTAAAAGTCAGCGTTGAATTTAAGTGTCAGCCCTCTGTGTGGTCCAGCAGCAGATGGGTGGTGGGGAGAATTTTACATAAATTCAGCTAAGCTCCAGCCCTTAGCAGTTAGAGCCGGGGCTGTTGAGGTGTCAAGGTTGCCAGTAGAGGTAGCCGATAGACAGCCAGTGAGATAGATCGCTAAAGTATCACAGACCCCCTTCTTCCATCCGCGTCTTGTTTACAAACTTTGTAGTTGTTGTTTTGTTTTTAATCCTTGTGAACCTGTCTCTGACTCGTGCCCTTCAAATCGGCCAGCACAGAATATCACAACGTTTGGGGTTTGGGCATCGAAGGTGCAAGAGTGCAGAACAGGGATTCTAACATCTGTAGGAGTTTCAACCTATGAGTCAGAGTTCATGTCCTGAACAGGGATGGACTTGTGGAGATTAAAATAAAATTAAAATGAAAAATAAAAAATCACAAACACCCATGAGCCTTCAGACCAGAAGAACCCTCCGAGCATGTGCAGGAAAAAGGATCCACTTCTGATCACCAAGATAATCTCTCAGCTATTCAAACTTAGGCCTTAACTGGGATGAGAAACTACTACTGGGCAGATATCTCCTTACCACAGGGTGGCTATGACCCGTGAATAAAGCCCGATTCCTAAAACTACCTTTTGTCTTTGTCTCTTCCTTTTCTTTCCTTGAATTCCTTTTCAGTGCGACCACTAAATAAGACGGGGGTTAAAAGCAAACCCTGTGAACACACACAAGGAATAACCAATCACCTTTAAACCTCAAACATTAAAACCTCTTGTTCCCCTACAGACTTGGGGGAGAGGGGTTACATTTCAATGAAGGTAGGACAGGGGATTAGCTAAATGATGTGTGGGGATTAAAATAAAATGAAAATAGAATTAGAATAAAAAAAATACAAAAAAATAACAAACTCCCATGGGGCCTTGACCGGAAGAACACCTCTGCATATGTCTGACAAAAAGGACTGACTCCCTACCCCAAAAAGGATACCTTGGCCATTTGAACTGAGGCTGCAACTGAGTGTAGTCGTTTTCTAGTCATGGGGCATGACCCCTCGCTACAGATGACTATGAAGCCTAAGTCATAAAACTACCTCCTGCCTTTGTCTCTTTCCTTTCTTGTTCCTTTTCGTTCATTAAAAATTCATTTCAGCTTACCAGCCCACAAGGAGAAAGAACCAGCTTTATTGGGGATAAGATAAAAGACGATCATTTTGTGTGCAACTTTCACCACATTGGAGATATTACGTTTCCAAAATCGACCTACCCTAATGCTCACTTTCCAATGGAGACAATTATTTATTGTCTCCCTACACCATGAAGACCCTGAATTCAAACACTCTGCCATCAAGTCATGACATGTTGACTCCATTACTGTCTATGACTTACAGGGATCGGAGAGGACCTGAATCCTGGAATGGTGTGGGGATTAAAAAAACAAAAATAAAAATAAAAATAAAAAACTACAAACTCCCATGGGGCCTTGACCGGAAGAACACCTCTGCACATGTCTGACAAAAAGGACTGACTCCCTACCCCCAAAAAAGGATACCTTGGTCATTCGAACTGAGGTTGTAACCGGGTCTAGTTAGTCCTACTAGCCAGGGAAATATTCCCTTGCTACAGGCGACTATGACCTGGTCAATAAAGCCTAAGTCATAAAGCCACCTTCGGCCTTTGTCTCTTCCCTTTCTCGTTCTTTAAATGCCTTCTTTACAGCACAACCACCAAAAAGGGATGGGGTTAAAAGAAAACCCAAGAAACACGCAACCAAAAATATCCCAGCTACTTTATACCTGTAAAACACCCAAAACCACCTACGCCCCATAGATGTATATGTATGGAAAGAAGGGTTGCCTTTGACAAATACTTATCTACTTAGTATCTTCTTCTATAGACTGCCCTGTCAGCTGGGGTGTTAGAAGGCACTGACTGCACCTCTGCAGACGGGTAAGACTCCAACAATGGGGCCACCAGTTGGCTGAGGGTGGTGAACCGTGATGCTTAAGGATAGAACCCAGGTGGTTGAGCAGTCCATGACATGCAATATTCCATTTTGGTCCTTACTTGGATTAGACGGGTGGTCAGAGAGACCCCCTCCGATCAAGCCCTAGCACCTATATGATTGCCCCAACCCTATTGCCCTTATGGCAAGCCCCAACCCTTTTTCTCCTATGGGTGCTAGAAGGTGGTGGCTGAGGATCTTAGTGTGGTCCCGGAGTGGTAGTACCGGTTAGAGTCCCATCTATGTGTTAAATAGAAAATATGAGTTTATAAATAAAATTGAGTATCCATTAAGAATGAATTTATTTCAAAACTTTGTCAGCATCAAATAACCCACTGAGGTTGATATGCCATAAAACAAACCAAACAAACCAAATCTTCTATAGATCTGGGTAACTGTTGACTGCTATCTGCTGGGGGGGGGGTTGTTATCTGTCATCTATTTCAGGGGGGGAGCCTGTTCTGGTGAAAGTCAGTAGAGCATCTGCCTTGGAATCACAATGTTCCAGGTTCTATAACGGCCTGAACCAACTCAGTGCATGAGTAGCACAGCTTGATTCCTGGTTTGATGCCAGAAATCCTACAAAAAGATTTTAATTCTTTAAAAAAAAAATTTAATTCGCTTTGCAAACTCCCTTTTCCCTAATCCCAATTATCTGCCCAGAGCTCAATGGGTGACCCAACGGTTCATGTTTTGTCTAGTATATATATATATATATATATATATATATATATATATATATATAATATATATATATATCACCATAGTATGAATGATAGAGCTATTATATATATAAGATTAGATTTATATTAGAGTATAAATATATTTGTCTGATGAATACTAAAAAAGATATGACACTCAGGGTCACAGAATTATTTCCATGCAATATATATATATATATATATATATATATAATATATATGTAAAACAAAAAGAATTTTAAAAAAAAAAAAAAAAAATTTTTTCTGAGAACAAAATACATTTTGCGGACCTTCCTTTTTTATAAAATATTGAATTTTCTCCCGTTGGAACCAGAACAACATTTATATATATATATATATATATATATATATATATATAATAGTTTTTAAAAAATTTGGTGAACAAGCAAGAAACTATGAGTTTTTTTTTATTTCAATGGTTGTTTGGCTCATTCTCAGATTTTGAAAAAATTTCCAGCATTTATATTAGAATATAAAATTAAAAAAATAAAAAATAAAAAAAAAAAGAAACAAAAAAAATTGTTTTCTACTTTAAATTTAGTCACTAGTTTTCAAATAGGAGGCGCTGAGAACTTTTTCACACACCCAACAAAATCATCCATAATTTCTCAGTAATAAAATTATTACCCCCAACTATATTTTTCAATTACTTTTTCATACATTATATTTTAAATTTATACTATGTACAATATTCAAAATATCTAAATAATTTAAATTTATACAAAACTTTTGTTATATTGATAAACGTTATTATAGTATCATGAAAATTCAATTCAACAGGCAAAAAAAACTATATGAAAACTAATACACAAAATTATGGTTCTGTTGCGCTACCGTATTTTATAGAAAAATCCTCTTTTTAAATGTAGAAAACTATTCGGCATTTATTTGAGATCGGTGTGTAGGGGAGCAATCCGTAATTTTGTAAATCGGATCGCATAACAACGTTGTTTCACACAACGCCGACCATATTGATTTGCGGATTGCTCCCGCAGTGTGTGTGGCGCTCGTAGCTTCTTCTTGTCTGTACGACAGACAGAAAAAAATAATTTGGGGTTTCTCGTGCAGAACTCTTTATATCTTCGAAAACTCTTTCTTTGATTTTTAGTGTTTATTTTCAGTTTTCAAGAAAAAACAATGCCGAAAGGTAAGATACGTGATTTTTAAATTTTTAAAAATTGATATGATAGTCATCTTCAGTATGGATCAGTTAGTCCAAAATGGCCATAAATACAGGGATCAGTTTATAATGCGCTATTAATTGTAAACTGATCCCTCCTACTGTATTTCTTAAACGTAATCGTGGTCTTTCCTTTTTATCTTTCCTACAAGTTAAAGAATGTTAAGAGAAATTTGATATTTTTTAAGGATTTTT
>CM042166.1:8887276-8894776 GCA_023376005.1 Doryteuthis pealeii | reverse complement strand
TCTAATTCCTACCTTGTAACCTATCCTATGTAATTTATTTCTAAGAAACTATTGAAATGTATTTACAGTTAGCTTGAAATGGTGAGGGAAGAAAAAAGAAAAACACTGGGATGCATGGATATGATTTAACTGGGTCCTTTTAGATTTTTGTGCATCAGGGACACAGGATGTGTACCTATCAGCATCTCAGTATATATATATATATATATATATATAGGATTGAAACGAAAGTCTTGTCTGATACAAAGTAATATTTATTCAACCAATAAAGACAACATGTAAATTGAGAAATATATAAACAAAACATCATTCGTCAGTGTTTCTAAAATGTTTCAATGTTTAATTTATATATAAATATTATACGAATATTATAACTTGTATCGAACAAGACTTTCATTCCAATCCTACAGAGATGCTAATAAGTGTGCAACCTGCATCCCTAACGCACAATAGTCTAAAAGGACGCAGTAAAATCATATCCATGTGTCCCAGTGTTTTTCTTTTTTCTTCCCTCACCATTTTAATCTAACCATAAATACATTTCAATAGTTTTGTAGAAATGAATTACACGGAAAAAACTACCCACACTGTGATTGAAGTCTCTAGTTGTTTGAAGGCGTTTTTATTTTTAATATTTTTTTAGGGTTAGGGTTTTTAATTTTCGAAGCTCAATCATATTTATTTAAAAAATACATGACAGTTGTTTGGTTTAATAATATTTTTATTTTCTGAACTCGGTCGTATTTATTTAAAAATTTGTGACAGTTGTTTTAAATTGAAATAAAATGAAAATATCAGGGGGATAGATATTTTAAAGGGGGGTAAATATTTACATTTACTTGTCGATAAAAAACCTGGGTGGTGGCTTACTTTTAACGCCTTCAAACCACTAAAATAAAGTATTTTAAACAGGGGGAGTGTTAAACATTTACTTGTTGAGAAAAAATTGGGGGAAAAACGCCTTAAGAGCAGGTTGTTTTTTTAGCTGGCCAAGACACATTTATGTGAAGAGCCCCTAGGAATACTTGAAACTATATAACTGTGCAAACAAATGATTATTGTTAAATAGAAATAGATAATTGAAACTATATAATTACTTGGGGGGGGGGAGACTGACTTCAGTATTAAATAACCCAACAGGGGTTGATATGTTGTAAATCCATTCAGCCCAATTTGCAGGATATCTTTCAAATATTTGAATTTATAAAAACATATCGGCTACAGGAATGTTCTGAATTGAGGCTTTGCTCTGATGGATGTGGCTGTACAATACACCTCTGCAGAAGGGTACCCCCCCACACCCACCCACCAATGGAGCCACCTGTTGGCCGTGCATGGCAACCTGTGATGCTTAAAGATGGAGTCCTGGTGGCTGAGCAACACTCCACATTGGCCCTTACTTAGACTAGACAGGTGGTCAGATAAGCTCCCCTCCTATCAATCAGCTGGTCAGTACCTATATGATTGTCTCAACCCTATTACCCTTATGGCAAACCCATGATCCTTTTTATCATATGGGTGCTAGAATGCAGTGGGTCTTAGTGTTCAGAGTATGGCGTTAAACTGCATCTAGTGAAGTTCCAATTTTGGAGCTCTGGGGAGTATGGAGTACTCCTTTATCACCATTACTCTCACGTTCACCCTGAACCTGAGTGGTAGTACCTGTTAGGGTATCATCTATGGGTTGAATACATCAAAAAATTAGTTTAAAATATTCGAATACCCAACACGAATGAATAAAACAAAACGTCTTCAGCATAAAATAAACTAAGGGTTGACATGCCATAAAATCGTCCCAATGAACCTGAATTGAGACTAAATTCCGAATATGACATCTAAATAAATCTAATAATTTAAAAATAAATTTATTTTTAGTGATGTGTAGGGTCTGCTTTTTGAGATGAAAATTGTATGTAAAATGGGTAAAAGGGATCAACATATAATCATATATAGTAAATCAGGTTAGTTGGTGTTAGGAACGATTCTAAGCTGGTCCTTTTTTAGCAGAATTGGTATAGTCTAAGTTGTGAGAGCTCAATGTACAATAATTTGTGAATTATACACAGAGCAACATATTTAGTAAAGAAAAAGGCTTAAATACCGATTAAATTGGCAGTTATAAATTTATTTCTGCCGACATACACACGCATATATATATATATATATATAATAATAAACTTTCACTGCCAGCATAACGCAATGATCATCTGTTTACAGATTTGATCTCTCTAGTGATCGTAAAGTATATTCAGAATGTATGTATTTAAAAAATAAAACAGTTAAAAACACTGCTCCTTATACAGCAGCTGGCAATGGCCTAGAGGTTAACGGATCAGACAGGTGTAATGTCAGTCAGGGCTCGCTTCTGGTCGGAGTTAGTTGTTGTGTCTAGCCACACTGAAGAGGTATGAAACGCCAAAACACGTGTCTGTGGATGACTTTTTATCTATAACAAAATGCTATCTAAACAGCTCAGGCCTCGACACTAACTTTTTTCATGACCATCCCAAACAAAAATTATCAACCATCCCATATGGGGTTTGGACCATCCCGAAATCAAAATATTTTTGTTTAATTCATTAGCATCATCTATACTTGTCAGTCACCAGTAGAATAATAACATATAATAAAACATTAAGAAAAACTGAAGCAGTGATAATTCTGGATATTTGGACAAAAAATCCATTTCCTAGTGTGTTTTGAGCTAAAGAAAAATACTTTTTTTTACTTTAAGTTACCCAATTTTCATGTAATCATTGGTTTCATTTTTCGAGAAGGACATGCTGAACCTTTTGAAATTTTTACTGTCCCGGATGATGTATTGATCATCCCGGATGTAATTTTTATCGTCCCCGGGACGGCATTAATGTCGAGCCCTGATACAGCTACTGTTTGTGCTATTAAAACCTTACTATCATAAGACTGAGATACTGACATTTCAAAATACTTGATTTTGATAAAAACTGTTAAACATGTTTTTGGTACCCTTAATTACTAGAATAAATTTTGCTGTATGTAGGTATTTGCCTCTCATGCCACTTATGAGGGCATAACACAAGGACAGTTTTATGTGAGCCCACCCACAACCTGAAGCTCATGGGTGGTAGGCACAAAAAATGCATTGATCTCATCGGCATTCCCCCTTAAGGATGGCACCTCAGGTGCTGGGCAATAAACCCAGCCCTGCCCCTTTAAATCAAGGGGGCAGGTATTGCCTGGGGGGATAGCCCACTGGGATCAACGCTATTAATTTTACTTATCCAGCCCAGAGGTTGAAGCACTCTGGATATATATATTTACCAACTCCTCCGCACGAGCAGGATACGACACAAGGTCAATTTCTTAAGCGGAGTTTAACAGGTTTGAATTCAGAGTTTTCCTTCTCCTAGACCGGTTACCTAGCCATGGTTAAAGAGTCCAGTCTGCCCTGCTATTTACCCATAACTGGAGGGAGAGTAGGATTCATACCTTTCCCAAGGGTATTAGCGCTAAGTGAAAATGCAATTACCACGTCCAGGATTTGAACTCGGGGCGACGAGTCCATTTCCCATGACTTTAACCATTACACCACGCGCTTCCTGGATAGAGCCCAATGGCCCTACATCAGGTAAAATTTTGCTGTATGTAAATCTTGAAATATAATTCCTGTTTTGGTCAGTCATTTATGTAACAGTTTTTTCTGTGTGGATACTGGATGTCATGAAAAGGACTTGCCAGGAGTGATGACCGATATGGATGTATGGTAAGAGAGTCACGGGAATTTGTTCTGTCAGCGTGACATGATGATATTGCTAAATTGTTTGATATGCACTTAAAAAGATAAACAAATCACAGAATTTTAGATTCACAACAAACTTTTGCCTTTGTTTTTTAGATACAACTTTGTTTCACTTTGTTCTGATCATGAAATAAAGTTTGAATCATTCTTTTGAGTCATGAATATTACTCTGCTACGATAGGTAACTCAGTTCACCTAAGTTAGGCTCAGCTTTTAAAATACTGATTAACAATAGCATTGTGCGTCTCACAGAAATTACCAGTAAAATTTGTAATATTCTTATAAATGATTCCTACCAATCAGTGAATTAGTATGACTGTCTTTGTGTGTGTGTGTTCTAGTTTTTTTTTTTTAATATATATATAGGGTTAGCTCAGTTGATAGAGCGTTCGGCTAGAAACCACAAGGTTCCTAGTTCGATACTGGCCCCCGCCAACTCAGCGTATGAGTAGCACAGGGATCTGTGCGATAAAGTAAGGAACTGATGGTAGGTGTGGTGCTCCACCTCAGATGCAAAAAACAATCTCCTTGGTCTAGTGCTAGTGAAAAGAGGATAGACACTTGCTGATTGGCTGATACCGATTTTAGGCCACCTAGACAACTTATATATATATATATAGAGAGAGAGAGAGAGAGAGACGGTTTAGCTCAGGCGGTAGAGCATCTGACTTGGAACCACAAGGTTCCAGGTTTGATACCACCCTCGCCAACTCAGCATATGAGTAACACAGGGATCTGTGTGGTAAAGTGCTGGAGCTGATGGTAGGTGTGGCTTTCCGCCTTGGATGCCAAAAACGATCTCCTTGGTCTAGTGCTAGTGAAAAGGGGATAGACTCCTTTGCTGTCTGGCTGATATCAACTTTAGGCCACCCCGATGTCTTTACTTTATATCAGAGTGAAGAACTGAGTTTCTTGGATTTGTATAGTAACATTCCCAGCTGAAATAAATGGTGTAGTAATTTCTTACCTGTAATCTTGGACCAAACAGTAGTTGCTTCAAGTGTGCAACGTTTCACCTGTTAGATCCAGAAGACAAGCAATTGGTTCTTCCTACTTATCTAGTCATGACTGGGAAGGAAGTAATGTACATCATTTTTTATTGGTTACTTTCAGCTTAAAAGACGAATTGCAGTAACAGTTGTTTTTTTGGGTTTTATGTGGTGAATGTTATTGTGTGCTTGGTGGACATTTGCTTCAGGATGACCTGCCGAAATAGTTGTTCTGATAGGGTCACTTTGGTGATGTTGGAAGGCGTGAAACTTGTAATGACCGCAAGTTGATAACATCACTGAGGCAATCCTGTGCAACCTTTGACAAAACCCTGGTGGATAAGCAATCCTTCACTTAGGCAGGCAGTCAGAGAGGCTCCATCCGATCAATTGGCTGGTCACATCAAGCCCTAGCACTTATATGATTCTCCCAACTCCATTGCCCTTATGGCAAGCCCCAACCCTTTTTATCATATGTGCTAGAAGGCTGTGGCTATTCATATCTTGGGAATGACATTAAACTCTATCTGATGGTGAGGTTCCAGTTTTGAGGTTTGGGGAATGTGGAGCACCCCTTCATCACCATTGCTCCCTGGTCCACTCTGACCCGGAGTGGTAGTACCTGTTAGGGTTCCATCTATGGTTTAAATATAAAAATGTGTTTATGAAAAAAAAAATTGAGTATCCATTAAGAATTAATTTATTTCAAAACAAGTTGGCATTAAATGACCCACTGAGGTTGATATGCTGTAAAACAAAACAAACAAGCACCCTTTGAGGTGTATGATAACAAATCAGTTATTTATCACTTGTATCTTTTTATTTATTCCTTGCAGTAACTGAATAAATGTATCTGTTCTATATTGGATATTTGATCTGTTGTCAAAAAGGAATACAAACTCGGTGATGCTTGATATCTTTTTGATTTAGTGCATCCTGGGACGCACATATTTGCTTTGAATGAGTCCCCCGGAAAATTTATGGGTCCTAACTAAAGATTCTTAATAAATTGAAGGGTTTTTATTTATGATCTGGAGAAACAACTAAAGCCATCTAACTCCTACCTTGTAACATATCCTGTGTAATTCATTTCTAAGAAACTATTGAAATGTACTTACAGTTAGCTTGAAATGATGAGGGAAGAAAAAAGAAAAATACTGGGACGCATGGATATGATTTTATTGCGTCCTTTTTGACTTTTGTGTATCGGGGATACAGGGCGCGTACCTATCAGCATCTGTGTCACTGATGATCCGACTATGAAACCAGTAGTACTGAATTATGTAGTACCAGTAGCACATTTAGCGACCAGACACATTTTTATTGCCACTTGTTGATACAGGAACATTTATAAAACTTTCCTACTTCCAATATCTCTTATCAAAAAGGTAGTTGTCAGTTATAAGTGTTGAACTTCCTGAATAGAACTATTACATCTTGTTGGCATTCTTCCGTATGTTAAAGATGGTGGCGTAGTGTCCATTTATTTTTATTTTTCAATTTTTTACTGCATCTGCAAATGTGGCTGAACAGGCCTTTGAATGGCAATCTCTGGTGCAGTGACTACAAACAACAGTGATGCTTGCTAGAGTTACTGTTGTCTCTCCTTCCTTCTGGGTCTCATTTCTGTGGCTGCTTCTTTCCTCTTTTTTCACTCCTTTTTGTTCCTTGTTTGACGAGGAGGCGCCAGGCCACTCTGTTTTCTGCACCAACCTCCCATGTGTTAGTGTTGATGTGGCACGTCTTCATGTCCTTTTTGCAGATGTCTTTAAAGCATAAGTATGGATCCCACATGGAGAACTATTACATATATTATTTTATTATTGTCAATAAAAGAAATAGTTGAACTGTAGAAGTTATCTTATATCTACTCAATGAAGAATTGTTTTTTAGCATCAGTTCATTTTAAAATAGAATTAGACTAAATTTTAAATTAGAGAATATTAGACTTTAGAATTAGACTAAATTTTTGTATTTTAGTATAGCATTACTATTTATTTTTAATAAAAATAAAATAAATTTAACTGTAAGCTAATCTGACTTCAATATCAGGGGAAGTTCCTATGGTGTTGTGGCTAACATTCTGGACTGTGACATTATAGTAAACAAGTTCAAACTCCAGTATTTCTTTGTCTTGATTAAGAATATTTCTCATGAAAATAGATTTAAATCATAGCACCTAAAAGAAATGAGAAGGTTGATTAAAATTGAAGCCTTTTCCTGTAGAGGGATGAGTCCCCATGGTGTTGTGGCTAATGTGATGGACTGTGACATTATAGTAACAAGTTCAAACTCCAGTATTTCTTTGTCTTGATTAAGAATATTTCTCATGAAATAGATTTAAATCATAGCACCTAAAAGAAATGAGAAGGTTGATTAAAATTGAAGCCTTTTCCTGTAGAGGGATGAGTCCCCATGGTGTTGTGGCTAATGTGATGGACTGTGACATTATAGTAAACAAGTTCAAACTCCAGTATTTCTTTGTCTTGATTAAGAATATTTCTCATGAAAATAGATTTAAATCATAGCAACCTAAAAGAAATGAGAAGGTTGATTAAAATTGAAGCCTTTTCCTGTAGAGGGATGAGTCCCCATGGTGTTGTGGCTAATGTGATGGACTGTGACATTATAGTAAACAAGTTCAAACTCCAGTATTCTTTGTCTTGATTAAGAATATTTCTCATGAAAATAGATTTAAATCATAGCAGCCTAAAAGAAATGAGAAGGTTGATT
>CM042166.1:8867276-8882276 GCA_023376005.1 Doryteuthis pealeii | reverse complement strand
ATCAAAGAATGTTTAAAATATGCCTCCAGTTCTGGCTCTCAGTTGCACCATGAGCAGACCTGGAGTATATATATTTACCAACCCCTCCGCATGAGCAGGATGCTACACAAGGTCAATTTCTTAAGCGGAGATCAACAGGTTAGAATTCAGTGTTTTCCCTCATCTAGACCGGTTACCTAGACATGGTTAAAGAGCCCAGTCTACCCTGCTATTTATCCATAGCTGGAGTGAGAGTAGGATTCATACCTTTCCCAAGAGTATTAGCGCTAAGTGAAATGCAATTACCACGTCCAGGATTTGAACTCAGGGCAACGAGTTGATTTCCCATGACTTTAACCATTACTCACTTGCCAGGAGCAGACCTAGATTATAGTATGCCATGGATTATAGCAACTAAAATATATTTACAAAATAAGAAAATTATAAATAAAATTGCAACATTTTTCTTGTGAAGAGAAGCCAATGTACAAAAGGTTTGGGACGATCTTCTAACAGGGTACAGACTCTCAGTAAACACTTTCTAGGACTCGCTGGTTCAAATCCTTGGATAAATGAACAATAAATACTATTTTCTCCATTGTCAACACTGTCACTCTTCTCACCGCCTGGTTTGTTCTGCTTCAGTGTGAACAACTGCCTACTTTTATTACAGTTCACCTAGCCATTATGCAAATTACACCTCTTGCCATTTGAGGCTTTCATGCACGGTGCAGCCGATTCTTTGCTGATTACGTATGGGGGGGGGGTCGGCTATACCCATTACATATTGGTAACAGCGATGTAAGAGTGTACCATCTATGGCTGCCCAGGGTTTATGTAAATAAAGTCATCGGGGTGGCCTAAAGTTGGTATCAGCCAGACAGCCTATCCCCTTTTCACTAGCACTAGACCAAGGAGATTGTTTTCAGCCTTTGAGGTGGAGCGCCACACCAACCGTGAGCTCCTCACTCTACTGCACAGAACACTGTGCTACTCATACATAGAGTGGGCAAGGGCTGGTATCAAAACCGAATCCTTGTGGTTTCTAGTCTGACACTCTACTGACTGAGTTAAACCGGCCCTTATTTATGTACTTTTAGTCAATGATACAAATACCACCCCAAGCACCTATATGATTTTTCCCAACCCTATTGCCCTTATGACAAGCCCCAACCCCTTTTTATCATATGGGTGCTAGAAGGCGGTCCACTCTGACCCGCAGTGGTAGTACCTGTTAGGGTCCCATCTATGGGTTAAATAGAAAAATGTATTTATAACAACATTGTATTATCCATTAAGATTTGATTTATTTCAAAACTTTATCGGCATTAAATGACCCAGCGAGGTTGATATGCCGTAAAACATAAACAAACCAAACCAAACCAAATACCAGCCATTCGGTTTCAAAGGGTTGATATGCAAAACACGTTAAAGTAAATCGGCAATAAAACCGAAAGTACCAGCTTAAGTCGCGTTTAAGGAGTAATTAATGCCCAAATTATCAGTTAATTAGATAAGTAAAATATTTTTGGAATGCTAGTATTTCCGTAATTTGCTTCTTACATCTACAACTCACCAAAAGTTATGAAATTTAATCTCTGTCTCGCTTATTCATTTAGGGAAGCCTTGAAGCATACGACAGCAATTTCTTGCTACTGAAATAATAAATAGACACTTCAATCCTTTTCGAAGTTAATAACTTGGTTGGCCGCACATGAACTGTTTGTTTACTTAGATTACAATATAATGATAAGTGTTTAGGAAATGTTTTCTCATTCATGTTCTCTGATAATAATTATCTATTATTGTTGTTGTCTATTTAACTAAATAAAAATGGCCACCATTGTCAGCAGGGCTGTGGAGTCACAACACAAAACCTCCAACTCCTTTATTTTTGGCACCTCTCACTTCTCTTTATGTAATTATGTGATTACTATACATGAGAAATATAAAACCATGATTTTTTTTTTATTGTCTATTTATAAGGAGTGTGCACTATTACATTATAGACTAAACTAGAGCCATATAAAGTGTAAATTCAACTGGACTCTCTCTCTCTCTCTCTCTCTCTCTCTCTCTCTCTCTCTCTCTCTCTCTCTCTCTCTCATATATCTATCTATATAGTTGTACTGCCCTGTTAGTGGGGTGCATCGACTGCACCTCTGCAGAGGGGTAAGACTCCCCCCAATGGGGCCACCTGTTGGCCATGGGTGGCGACCCGTGATGCTTAAGGATAGAACCCAGGTGAATGAGCAGTTCATGACTTGCAATACTCCACTTTGGCACTATCTTGAGCTAGACAGGCGCTCGGAGAGGCCCCCTCCGATCAATCGGCTGGTCACGTCAAAGAACCTATATGATTTTCCCAACCCTATTGCCCTTATTGCAAGCCCAAACCCCTTTTTATCATATGGGTGCTAGAAGGCGGTAACTGAGGGTCTACATGTTCTGGGAATGACGTTAAACTTTACCTGATGATGAGGTTCCAGTTTTGGAGTCTTGGGGAATGTGGAGCACCCCTTCATCACCATTGCTCCCTGGTCCACTCTGACCCGGAGTGGTAGTACCTGTTAGTAGAAGTGTTAAATAGAAAAACATGAGTTGATAAACAAAATTGTATTATGCATTAAGAATGAATTCATTTCATAACTTTGTCGGCATTAAATAACCCACCGTAAAACAAAACAAATATATAGTTGTAGAAAAGTTTTTGTCTCTACCACTGTTTCGGTGTTCAAGGTACACCTTCCTCAGGAGAACCCAGAGTTCTCCCGAGAAAGGTATACCTTGAATACTGAAACCGTGGTAGAGAGAAAATCCTTTCTACAATTATAAATGCTCTATATTTTATGAGATATATTGCTACAGCAATGAAAATGTGGTAGTCATTTTTTGATATATATATATATATATATATATATATAATATAGTATTTCATAATTTGCTTGAAGCATTGTTAAGTATATTATTATTGATATTTTGAAGGCAATTACAATGTGTATAAAATAAAATATTGTCCAATGTCTGATCAGACATTGGACAATATTTTATTTTATTTTTTATATGCATTGTAATTGTCTTCATATATATATAATATATATATATATAAAAGGACACAGTGAAATCGGATCCATGCGTCCCAGTGTTTTTCTTATTTCTTCCCTCCCCATTCCAAGCTAACTGTAAATACATTTCAATATTTCTTAGAAATGAATTACACAGTATAGGTTCCAAGGTAGGAGTTAGCCAGCTTTAGTTGGAATCCATAAATTTTCCTGGGGACTCATTCACTGCTGCTGGACTTTGACAAACACTTTGATGGTGATGCTTGTGCGGAGCAGAAGAGTCGTCAGAGGGTTCACACGTACAGAGGAGCGGTAGGGAGTTTGAACCTTGACCGAAAACTGAACTTTGCCAAAATTCTAGACCTTATATAAGTCTTAAAATTCCCATGCAACCCACATGGCCACACCTCCTCGACTGTGGCACCCACAGTTTTCTTGCTAACACACCTCTTCACCACAATTTTGGTTTTCATTAGCCATAGTCTACACCTATGCAAATACTTGTTTTCCATTGTTCATGGCTTACACCCAGATATTTCCTGTGTTTATGCCTCGTGTATCAAACCCACACACTTCCTGTCTTCTTGTAGCCGCTTTGTTGATTTTATCTAGTACTGTCAATTACATCCGCCGGGTTCACTGCCAGTCAAGGCAATATATTACAATAAGACTGAAGCTGCGGGACATAAGAAATCGGACCTTGGACATGCCTATGCTCTGCTATCAATTGTCAAAAAGCAGTTGAATGGCAGTCACTTTAATGATGGACGATCGTTTTATATATATATATATATAATATATATATATATATATATATATATTAGTCTGTTGCAAATTAACTTTCTTCCTCTTTTGCCAAAGAGTTCCTTCTACTGAAACAGCCCACGGGAGATAACTCATAATCTACATAAGTCATTCCCTCTTGGTTGGGTGATAACTGATCATATAATTATCTTTTATATAACTCGATATGCAATGCGCTCAGACTCCCCCCCCCCAAAAAAAAAAAAAAAAAAAAAAAAAAAAAAAACTAATTAAAATTTGTCTGGCTATAAGTTTAAACTTTTAGTATGATTTAATTATCAAATATAACGTGAAAATTATTTTTGAAACTTATATGAAACTTATTTATCATCACTGAAATAATAAATAAATTCATGTTAAATGTTTTTTGCCTTGCTTAGTTTTTACTCCTTTTGCCTTGCCTAGTTTACTGATTGTTGTTTTGTGTAGTTTTGGTTACTCCTTTTCTTTATTGTCATGCCTTGCCTAATTGTTGATTACTCCTTTTGTTTATTGTCTTGCCTTGTCTTTTCTTTGCTGTTTTGCCTTGCCTAGTTTTGGTTACTCTTTTCTTAACTGTTTTGCCTTGCTTGGTATTTAGTTACTCCTTTCTTTACAGTTGTTTTGCCTTGTTTTAGTTTTGGTTACTCTTGTTTACTATTTGGCCTTGCCTCTGGTTTGTTTACTGTTTTTAATAAACATTCTCTCTGTGATTCCTGTAAATATTGGTTGTGCTAGGAAGCACTCCCTACAATTGAACTACTTTTCAAAGTGGAAAAAGAATTTGAGAATGGGAAGCATTTTTTTTTCTTTTTTTTTTCTTCTTTCCACTTGTCAACATGTTTCTATTATGCTGACCAATTATATAAGGAGTGCTTGATGTTAGTGGTTAATAATAAAATGGCTTAGAGTAGTGGTTCCCAACTTTTTTTTTTTTCTTCTTTTTTTGTCATGCCCAACCTAACCATCTCTAAAATCATAATCCTCTCATAAGTTTCCTTAACAACTTGAGATTGCATCTATGCAGTAATAGTATGCAATAGTATTAGGATTTAATTTTAAAATATTGTTACTAATATATATATATATATATATATATATATATAATGTATTTGGGCAGCATTCTTTCATTTATACATGTAGAATTAAACAAAAGGCACATCTCCTGTTTAACAATTTTATTTTTGATCTTTTCCAATTTTCTGGCCAACTTTTTAATGTCTGGGTGGAATTGATGGATAAGTCCACCAAAGTTCAGTTCCCGAGTACTTTTGGCACTTCGAAGTGCCATCATCAGGGGTGATGTATTCCAGTTTTTTTAAATTATATTAATGTGGAGGCTGGAAAACAATACAAACCGTCCTTGAACAAAATTAATTTCCAATGCAGTACACACATTCTAAAATGCCTATAACACTTTTCTCACCAATCTTTCTCCTTCCAGCCTCCACATTAATATAATTTTTAAAAAACTGGAATACATCACCCCTGATGATGGCACTTCGAAGTGCCAAAAGTACTCGGGAACTGAACTTTGGTGGACTTATCCATCAATTCCACCCAGACATTAAAAAGTTGGCCAGAAAATTGGAAAAGATCAAAAATAAAATTGTTAAACAGGAGATGTGCCTTTTGTTTAATTCTACATATATATATATATATACACACACATACACAAATTTTTATGTATATATTAATATATATATATATATTATATATATATATATATATGTATACACACATATACAGTACATATGTAATTATACATGTACATATATACACACATTTTTTATGTATGCATATATATATATATATATATATATATATATATAATATATATATATATATATATATATATATAACAGTTAAAAACACCATTCCTTAAACGGCTGCTGGCGATGGCCTAGAGGTTAACAGATCGGACAGGCGTAAAGTCGGTTGGAGTTCGCTTCTGGTCGGAGTTAGTTGTGTCTAGCCACACTGATAAGATATGAAACATCGAAACACGGTGTCTGTAAATGACACACACACACACACACACAGAAAGTACATATGCATACACACAAATATTTTGATGTATGCCTATTGTATATGCAGCATATGAATTAACTTGCACACTTACTAGAAAAACATTCACTATTAATAACTCCTTCTCAAATTGCCCCCATCCCCATGTTGGGAACCATGAATCTAGAGAGATTCAAATATTGATAACCAATGAAGCACTCATAAAAAAAAAAACATCTTTCATTAAAAATATAAAAAATGTCTGCTACTATTTTCTGGTGCAGAGCAAAATCTCTATTCCAAGTTTTGATGTTAAATGTACCATTGTCATCACTCATTTTTAACAATACTCTCATCTCTTTTATGTAATTGATATTTTTGTAAACAAAATCTTAGAAATGTAACTGATTGTTTGATAAGTTTTAGTATCAACTTTACTTGCTACTGACTGATGCAATAAACATTTCTAATTCACTGTACTCTCTGCTATTTTCTTTTTTTTTCTTTTTTTTTTTTTTTTCATTTGTCTTCTTTTTTTTTTCTTTCTTTTTTTTTTTCATTTTTCTTTTTTTTTTTTTTCTTTCTTTTTTTTTTTTTTTTTTTTTCATTTTTCTTTTTTTTTTTTTTTTTTTCTTTTTTTTTCTTTTTTTTTTTCTTTTTTTTTTTTTTTTTTTTTTTCTTTTTTTTTTTCTTTTTTTTTTTTTTTTTTTTTTTTTTTTTTTTATTTTTTTTTTTTTTTTTTTTTCATTTTTATTTTTTTTATTTTTTTTTTTTTTTCATTTTTATTTTTTTTTTTTTTTTTTCATTTTTATTTTTTTCATTTGCATTTTTCTTTATTTTTTTTATTCCATTTCTTTTTCATTTGAATTTTTTTTTTTGTAAACAGCTGATTATGATGCAATGTTAATAGAGGCGCTGATAGGTACATGTCCCTGATGCATAAAAATCTAAAAGGATGCAGTAAAATCATATCCATGCATCCCAGTGTTTTTCTTTTTGCTTCCCTCAATATTTTCTCAGAAATGAATTACACAGGATAGGTTACAACTATAGGTTAGACTGCTTTAGTTGTTTCTCCAGATCATAAATAAAAACCCTTTAATTTATTAAGAAACTTTAGTTGGGACTCATCAAATTTCCCGGGGACTCATTCAAAGCAAATATGTGTCAGTGGATGTACTAAATCAAAAGCTATATATATATATTTCTGAGTACCCCCTTCATTGCCATTACTCTCAGGTCCACTGACCCCAGAGTGGTAGTATCTGTTAGGGTCCCATCTATGGCTCAAATAGAACTATACAGACTCCAACTGGTGGTGTGTGGTGTAATGGTTAGAGTTGTAAAAAATGGTCTCGTTGACCCAAGTTCAAATCCTGGACAAGGCTGTTTGCATTTCACATAGCGCCAATACCCTTGGGAAAGGTATGCATCCAACTACTCTCTTTCCAGCTATGGGTAAAACCTGTTAAACGCCGCTTAAGAAATTGACATTGTGTCACATCCTGCTCGTGCAGATGAGTTCGTAAATATACATCATACATTTCCCAAGGGTATTAAAGCTATGTGAAATGCAAACAACCTCATCCCGGTTTTGAACTCAGGTCACTGAGTCCATTTCCTACAGTAATAACCATTGCACCACAGCCACTTTAAAATGTTTGCCTTATATGCTAAAAAAATAGGGGGTATTGAAAGCTTTTCTTGTTCTTTTAAACCAATACTATTTGTAATAGCTAACATATACACCATATGTAGGGTACAAATATTTAAATTTTAATGTAATAAAATATACTAAATAACAATGCAGATAAAAAGATTTGAAACAGTGGGGTATGATCGAAAAATAGAACAATTGAAACTTACACTTCCATCACTCCCATCTTTCATTGTTAAATTTTCCTAAATGAACTATTTAGTTAAAATAGGAAGTAAAGAATAAAATTACAGATATTTCTTCTTGTTAATAGAGTTTTTAAAGATTTATCCCAGAGATTTTTGGTCATATTCATTAAGATAAAACCAAACAATTAGAAATCAATAATACCAAGCACATATTAATTATTTATTAATAATTGGGTTTTAAATAAAAATAAAATCATGGAGAATGTGATGTAAATAACTCTGGAATTTGTTACTAGAGTAGTAATATAGTTTTGGTTACAGACAGAAAAACACACAATCTCCATTATGATAAGATGTGCCTGGTATTTGACTTACTGTATTCACAAGATTTAACTAGCATTATTTATTAGGCCTTACTGAGGTCTATTTTAAATGAGACACTGACATCAACTTGTAATTATTTTTCTTATTTAATCAAAGGGGATTTAATTCTCTAATTCAAGCTAGTGCACTGCAAACGGAGAGTTTTACTTCAGCCATTTTCTCTCCACCCCCCCTTTCTATTTGCTTTAATTGATTCTATGAATGATGCAATTTTGTGTATAATACTTCAGGGTCTTTTTTGTTTACTAAACTCAGAAGGGATTTAAAAATTGTATGTATTTGTCATTTTTGTGTATAATTTTTAGACATTTTTGATAAATGGTTATAATACTTAGCTTAAGATGGGCTTATATATAAATTTTTTTTTTTTTTTTTTTTTCATATTGGGTTAATGTCTGAAGTCTACTAGGTTTTTCTTAGAAACAAGATAGCTCACACTAAAAGGAAATATATATATATATATATATATATATATATATATGACAAGACATAGAAGTGGGGTGTCCCTGTGGCTAACATGTTGGACTGTAACCTCATAGTAAGACAGAGAAAAAGGCATTTTCCAGGTTATTTATCTTTATGTTGTTAAATAATCTGGGGGGAAAAAAAAGAAGACATTAACAGTTTAAGTTTTAATGTTCTAATGCGTGTAATACACACCGCTAACTTTTGGACTGAAAAATCTGGGAAAATAATGCATAATCTCATACACAATTAATTATGTTAAAAAAGAAAAATATTTCATTTCTAAACTTTTGAAACACACTATATTGTGAAATTATAAGGTTAGAAATTATCACTAGTTTCTACATTTTAATTAGACAATTTTTAATGGTCTCTTATTTTATATTGAAGTTAGAGAGAACAAGTTTGAAGAAATTTATTTTAATTTGTAAAGATTTAAAAAAAAATAGTTTGAACATTTAATTTTTTTTTTTTTTTTTTTTTTTTTTCAATATTGATTATTAATTCTTTCTCTTCTCTCCCCCCCCCTAAAAATTCCCGTTGTTTAGTAGTTTATGTGTACTACATTCATTCTAGTTGAAAATAATCTTTTATCTTAAAATCTTTGTTCTCTTGTAAACTTTTGAAAAGTCTAATAAAAATACTTTTGCATTTGACTAATAAGAATTGAAGTAAACACTTTCTTCTCGGTCTTTAATGATTGTTTAAGACTAAAACCAGAAAACAATAGAACAATGATAAAATGTTACCTGAGCCAAATGTAATTTTCTTAATTGGATGTCATTTTCGTCAATTGTCCTTTCTGATGTCATTATACTAACACACGGACAAGAGTAACTAATGACTAAAAACAGGGGGGAAGAAAAAAAGAAAATTAAATGTTATGGTATAAAAGGCAATATCTTTGCCAAATAAATAAAATCACCATTTTTCGTGTATGGTTAAACAGCTGCAAAATAGTGACTTTTACAAACTACAAATCAAAAGTTTTTGAAATATATTTTGGTAACACGCTTGAAATATAGTTTGGTAACACGCGCAACGAGTGTTTTGCAAATATAGTTTGGTAACGAGTGTTTTTTACAATATATTTTAGTAACAAGTGTTTTGCGATGTTTTGGTAACATGTGTAACAAGTGTTTTGCAATATTTGGTAACGAGTCACAATTTGGCAGCTCTGGGTGAATTTGCTGGGGTCATAAAGGTGATGAGCCACACTGGACTATGAGATGACAAGTTTGCCTGATACTCCCAGAGTGTTACTTGCCTGATTTCCAAGTATTCTACATTGTTTGAAAAAAAAGAAGAAAAAAAAGTTTCTTGTCTTAGAATAAATTAAAATACTGAAAGATTCAAATGAAAACCCCATCTTTACTGGAAGGAGGGATGTCTTTAGCATAGGGGCTAAAATGCTGAACTGCGACATCATAGTATGAGAGTTTGAACTCCAGTCACGCTATTGCATTCACTTTCAGACTAATACCCTTGGGAAAGATATGAAATACTCTTATGCCCCCAGCTAGGAGTTAAATAGTGCCACTACAGTTTTTCTACAAGGATGGTTTTTGGAATTAAATAACCTGTCATTAACTCTTAACATCCTGTTGAGAATTTTCTATGTCCAGAGCATTCCTATAAGAATATATTCAAAAATGGTTAAAAATTACTTTTGCATCTAAAGTTACCTGTTATTTCCCTTAAATCATAGACTTCTAAATATGTTTAATATTACATTTGAACAAAGGCTATCATTTGGGGTGGATTAGAAAAACGAATGAGACTTCCGGCCGTGGAATGAGGTGGTATAGGACTTTGAGTTAAACAAAGAAACTAAGCTAAGTCTATCACTACTGAAACTTACTACATTTTTTGACTAAACTTGATAAAAATAAAGATATAGCACAGAAAAATATTTTTGAAAGCCATGACACCCTATTTTAAATATTAAAAATTGGTGAGTTTAATCAACATAAGAAAACTAGAATACCTCCATAATCCTTGATGTTAATAAAATAAAAAATAATTTTGCATTTAAAATAATCATTTTGCATAAAGAATTATTTTGCATTAAAAGAAAATAATTTGTATTTAAAAAATATTAATTTGCATAAAGAATTATTTTGCATTAAAAAAAAATAATTTGTATTTAAAAAATATTAATTTGCATAAGAATTATTTTGCATTACAAAAAAAAATAATTTGTATTTAAAAATATTAATTTGCATAAAGAATTATTTTGCATTTAAAAAAAAAAAAATCTGTCTCAGATCAGATTTCAAATAATTAAAAAAAAAAAAAAAACTCAACTTTTATTTGTTTATTTTTGTTATCTAGTATTGTTGACATTATGTATGACTGCTGAAATAAATCTGATGTAATTTTTAGTAGTGTGTGGGTGGGTGAGTGTCTTGACACAACAGGACATGAGTTTCTGGCAAATTGCCATAAGTATACTACTACTACTACTACAAATCATAATTACTATCTTTTTACTATACGAGAAAATCACTTAAATAAACCTGATACTTTCTTTGGATCAGTTTAACTAAAGTTTTATACTTGTTTTCCTTTTCTTTTAACTTTATAGACAATATCCTAGAGGCATCATTTTTTATAATAAGCATAGAAAATAAAAAATCTTTCTCTTATTCATAATTGTCATTTAAATAAATCAGCCTCATTGTGATACTCTTCAATCATGAGATAAAAAAATTAAGGTCAGGTGATTATAGTGTGAAAAATTATTGTGCTAACAACTGGTCTTTGCTTTTATTCTTAACTAGAAGTGACTACCCAACGTCACCTGGGTTGAAGTGGAAGAGGTAAAAAGTTAGCCTCGCAAATCCATTATTACTGAATTGCTAGTTGGATCCTTCCAGAATATCCGATTAAAATCTCTACGTAAAAAAAGACCTTGTGTTGATTCGGCCTGGTGAGGTGTCAGGGAAAAAAGGACACACACTCTGAAAAGAAAAATCAGTGTCTCCTATTTAAAATATTAAATGCAAAAAAAAAAATCCCTGCTGTTACTATTCAAATTTTATTTTTTAATTATATTCATGAATATAAATTAAATCTTCATTATTTTTGCTCATAAAGCAAAATCTAGTGATACTGAATGTGTATATATATTTACTTAACCGTTAATTATTTTATTTTTGTAGTTTCCTCTGGATACATATACACACAACTGCTCTTTATATATGTATAGATAGATAGATAGATAGATTAAAAGGCAATGTTCAATGTTTTTACTGAGCTCCAAAAGAGTTAACCCCTTCCCTTTCACTTTTTTTTTTAATTGCCGGTCCAAAACAAGGCAGGTTTTTTTTATATGCTTAATTATCCCTTTTATATTTGATGAAGTGAATTTGAGTGAATATTTCTTATAAAATTATCAATATTTTTGAAGTTATATGGGTTTGAAATTATCCTGTAATTATTATCCCAAGTATTCTTGGTATAGACATCATACACTCACACACACACATATGTATACAGAATTGAAGGAAAAAATAAAGAAAAATCTAAGTTTATTTCTTTTATTAGTAATGAACTTAATTGTTATTAAGAACATAATTCATTTCAAATAATGCACAAGCACAATTAAGAACACATTTTATGATATTTTCGCATTAAAACATGCAGTTGTATTGATTCAAACAAATTCGTATTTTCAGTGTAGATTTACGATGAAATGAAAATTGCCAACCAAAATATATAGCTTCCTCAAAGTGAAATAAACAAGGCGAGGTTACTCTCATTTATTTAACTAATGTTCAGATTACCCAATGTTTTTACAACACAAACAACATGAGAGATATATTTAAAAATGTCAGTATAGATGACATTTTGTCCCACCTAAAAGAAATGAAATTTTACTAAAATATAACAATTAACTTGAACTTTAACCTATAAACTTATCACTCAAAATAATTCCCAATCCATACAACAAACAACTGCAGACAACTTTTTTTTTAATATAAAAATAAAAATAAATCTGACCATCCCTCACAATTTACCACTTGGCATGAAATAACCCTAGACAGGTTGATGTGCTGTTAAAATAAATCATTAACCAAATGACATTTAATTCTGTAATTCACACCAGTGCACTGCAAACAAATAGTTTTACTCCTGCCATTTTCTTCCTCCCCTTCTATCTACCTTAATTGGTTAAATGGACAATGAAATTTTGTGTATAATTCTACTACATTAAGAAGGGCTTAAAAGTTGTATGTACTTTATGTAATTCATATAGGGTGTCCCAAAAGTCGCTTAGAGATTTCAAAAATAGAATAAAAGTTTGAATTTTTAAAGATAAATTTATACTTTTTCTTTGTTAGAATATGAAGTAATCTTGTACTACCCTTTTACTGAAGAGTGATATCATACGTTAGGAAAGATTTATCTCCCCTTAACAGATTCTAATTAACATTTCATATGTTATGTTATATTGAAAATTTGGAGGATTATAAATAAAGATGTTCAGTAAATGCAAACCCTACAAAATTATCATTCAGTTGCAAATTGCTTTGTTCTCTAAGTTAGGCCATTTTAAATGTATTACTCGTTAAAAAATGCTCACTAGGAAATGCTGTTTTTGCTGTGTCACCATTTATTTATTTATTTATATATACTAGCAAATATATGCACCTCCGGGTGCAAGTATTAAGTTTTAATGTAATGAAATATCGTATTAAATTAGAGGCAGACAAAAAGATATGTAACAGAGTGGGGGTATAATAGAAAAATAGAAATGAAACTTACTCTTCCATCACTCCCATCTTTCATTGCTGAATTTTACTTATTTAACTATTTAGTTAAATTAGGAAATAAAGAATAAAATGACAGTTATTTTTTCTTGTTAATGGATTTCATTTAAGATTCATTGAAGAGATTTTTGCTTATATTCATTAAAATAAAACCAAACAATTAGAAATCAATAATACTAAGCACATATTTAATAAAATCACATTTTTAATATCAATATGCAAATTAGCCTTCCCATTCACACTGCAAACCGCTATTTTTTGTATATAAATACAATTGCATGTTATTTGTATGTAGATGTGGACAACAGTAATAAGAAGGTGAAGAAATTTTATTAATAATTGAGGTTTAAATATAAATAAAATCATGAGAATTGATGTAATAACTATGTTAATTGTGACTCGATTAGTAATTATATACAATTGCATGTTATTTGTATGTAGATGTGGACAACAGTAATAAGAGGTGAAGAGGTTAAATATAAATAAAATCATGGAGAATGTGATGTAATAACTATGTTAATTGTGACTCGATTAGTAATATAGTTTCGGTTACAGACAGAAAACACACAATCTCCATTTAATAAGATATATATATATATATATATAATATATATATATATATATATTATATATATATATATATTCTCCTCCTCCCAATCGTTACACCTCTTTACATAGTTTCTATGACTTCCTGAATTTTAAGTTAGATATTTCAAGGTAAGTGATATTTTACTATTCATTGTAATCCAATTACTTTGGATTGAGCACTATTTTACTATACACTAGTGATGCTGGTAGCTTTTTGATCTGGGATGCACATATTTGCTTTGAATGAGTCCCTGGGAAATTTGCTGGGTCCCAACTAAAGTTTCTTAATATTGTAGGGTTTTTATTTATGATCCTGGAAAACAACTAAGCCATCTAACTCCTACCTTGTAACCTCTCCTGTGTAATTTGTTTCTAAGAAACTATTGAAATGTATTTCCAGTTTGTGATAGTGAGGGAAGAAAAAAGAAAAACACTGGGATGCATGGATATGATTTTACTATGTTCTTTTAGATTTTTGTGCGTCATAGAAGCAGGACGCGTACCTGTCAGCATCTCTGATACACTATTTTATTCAAACTCTGAAAGATCATATCAGATGGTAATATAAAATGCTGGATATTGTTACCATTCACAAAATCTTTATAATTAAAAAATTTTTTTTTTTTTTTTTAATATGTATTGTTTCCTGAAATTAAATTTGTATGTATTTTTGTGTTCTATTTTTATGAACTTTGGCTAAGAGCTAAAATACTGTAAGCAAACTGGGTCCTTTGCATTAAATTACCCAAAAATGCCATAAAAAATGACTTGATTCGATATTGACCTGAAAAGGGTTGATATACTATAAAAGCAACCAACAGATAGCTAAAGAATAAAAACGAGTGATTTTGATCGTCAAATATGATTTTGCATTCATTTTTTTTATTAAATTTGATAAATTATATCGTGCTAATATGTAAGCCATTTGGTATTTATTCGTTCCATGGTCTTATTCATGTATTTTTATTTATTCATGTATTTTTATTTATTTTTTTAGGAGGCACTGCTGCAGGCCGTGGTAAAAGAAGCCACAAAGGTCAAAGACGAATGTTTACAAATGAAGAAGAACTTGCTCAACAACATGAACAGGAAGAAAAGAAAAGAGCTTG
>CM042166.1:8789776-8862276 GCA_023376005.1 Doryteuthis pealeii | reverse complement strand
GAAAAGAGGATAGACTTCCTCGCTTGTCTGGCTGATACCGACTTTAGGTCATCCCGACGACTTTACTTACTTTATAACAGAACAAAAATCATTGGATTATAATAATGAAATTTATTGTGTACAGTGCTCAAGTGCACCACAACTCATCAAAGTCTCATGTCAAGTACACAGAATAATGTATTAGTGTCAGGAACATGAACAGTTTACAGTAGTAATATGTATTAGGTAGACTAGTTTGCCAGATATCGTACGCTTAGAAGAATGCCCGATTGATGGCCATTAGTGATGTGTTGTTCACAACATACATATCATGGTAATCTGAACATTAGCTACATAAATGAGTAACCTCCCCTTGTTTATTTTACTTTGAGGATGCCATATTTTGGTCGGCCATTTTCATTTCACCGTAATCAATATATTGATTCGAACAAATTCGTATTTTCAGTGTAAGTTTACGGTGAAATGAAAATGGCCAACCAAAATATATGGCTTCCTCAAAATGAAATAAACAAGGGGAGGTTACTTTCATTTATATAGCTAATGTTCAAATTACCCATATCATTTAAACGATCAGGCAAATCTGCAACCTAATATTCATGATCTCCTCATCCTTATCCTTAGAACGCCACTATAATTTTTATCATTTAAATAGCTCAATGTAAGGCATTTTTCATATTGGTTGCTCACTGACCAATGTTAACAGGTAGATAATTGTTTGCCCACTTAGTTCTGTCGGTAGTGCATCCACCCAGGAACCTCTGGGTTCAATGCCAGCCTTAGCCAACTCGGCACATGAGTAGCACAGCTTCTGTGCGGTAATGTGGGGAGCTGATGGTAGGTGTTGTGCTCCCCCTCAGATGCTAAAACAATCTCCCTGGTCTAGCACTAGTGAAAAGGTGATAGACTCCCTTGCTGTCTACTTCACTTTTTTTACTTACAAGGATTTTTTTTTTTAATAAATGACCCGCCTGCAAAATGGTTAATTGCTAATTTGTTATTACTTTGAGACACCACCTCCCACCCCCGTCATGCCCAAATATTTTACTCTGCCTTTTTGTCCTGTTTTCCAATTTTATCAGTAAATTATTGACCGTTAATATCAGCATTCTCTTCTTGTCTTTGAGATAAGATCAAAATGCTGGTATTCAAACAAAATCTATATTCATTGTTTCAGCCGATAATTGTGGCATATGTTAATTGCATGTTTACAGACTTGTTAAAAAAAACAACTTTTTTTTAAATTCATTGATAAAATTACATTTTGTATGTATCATGGTGTGCTATACTTTAGGTCTACTACTAGCGCAACTTATAGCCAGAACTGGGGGCCTATTTTAAATGTTCTTTGATCCAATCAAATAAGAGCAGGACATTTTGGTTTCAACTTGAGCTTGCTACTCCAGTATTGTTGGCTTAAAGGAATTTTTACTTACATTTGGAATATCATTTATCATTTGAATAAAGAGTTCGGCGAGACCTACAAATAATGTGAATGTTTCCGTTTCATTATGTAGATCATATCTTTTACCAGAAATCTTAATTACCTTTTTGTTTTGTTTAATAATTCAGTGTCTACAATAATATTACATATTTTTTATTTAATTCTCTGAATGTTTGAGATGAGGCTTGATGATTAGTATTATCTGCATTACTCAGTACATCTTTATTGTTATCTGTACAACGTTTCAGGCGATATGCCATCCGGCCTTCTTCAGGTATTTCTTTTCAGACTCGGGAACTTTTCTTCTTTTTTTTTCGGACTCTGGGGAAACTTCTTGTCGTAATCGGGAACCTTCTCCTGATTACAACCAGAAGGTTCCCGAGTCCGACAAGAAATACCTGAAGAAGGCCGGAGGGCACATCGGCCAAATGTTGTACAGATAACAATGAAAATGAGGACAATAGTCCGAATAACGCAGATAATACTATTTTTATTTAACTTTCAATGCATCTTATCTTCAGTGGCTGGGGCGTTAGAATGCACCTCTGGAGATGGGTAAGGCTCCCCCAATGGGGCCATCTGTTGGCCGTGGGTGGTGACCCGTGATGCTTAAGGATAGAACCCAGGTGGATGAGCAGTTCATGACTTGCAATACTCTACTTTGGCCCTATCTTGGGCTAGACGACGGTTGGAGAAGCCCTCTACGATCAATCGGCTGGTCACGTCAAGCCCTAGCACCTATATCATTTTCCCAACCCTATTGCCCTTATGGCAAGCCCCAACCTCTTTTTATCATATGGGTGCTAGAAGGCGGTGACTGAGGGTCTACATGCCCTGGGAATGACGTTAAACTCTATCTGATGGTGAGGTTCCAGTTTTGGAGGTTTGGGGAATGTGGAGCACCCCTTCATCACCATTGCTCCCTGGTTCACTCTGACCCGGAGTGGTAGTACCTGTTAGGATCCCATCTATGGGTTAAATAGAAAAACATGAGTTGATAAACAAAATTTGTAATCCATTAAGAATGAATTTATTTCAAAACTTTGTCGGCATTAAATGACCCACTGAGGTTGATTTGCCGCAAAACCAAACTATTATCTTCAGGTATTCAAATCGTTATTTTAAGTATTTTGAAAAATAGTTAACTTAATTTTCAATAGGCCTCCAGTTCTGACACTCAGTTGCACCAAGAGCATTACTGGAGTATAGTACACTATGGTATATTCTCTTTTGTTACAAAATACTGAAACATTTAAGATCATAACTTTCTTGTTTTTAATTTATTTTTTATGAATGTTTGTTTCATCATATATATCATATCTTTTACCAGAAATCTTAATTACCGTATTTGACAGCATATAAGACGCACCCCCATTTCAGCAGGTCAGATTCAGGAAAAAAAAGTTTTTAGTGTATTTAAGCATATATTGTTTAACAGTCTACTGTTAACCTTGATTATAACAATACCAGCAATAAAATAAGGATTCATGGAGTTTAATGGTAGGAGTGTAAGCTGGGTTAGGGACCATAATAGAGAAGATTAGCCTAGGCCTACGGAAGGTCTCAAACTTCACCTGCAATATAGGAGATACAGAGCAATTTTTTTTAGCCAAAATTTTGGAAAAAAGATGCGTCCTATATGCTGTCAAATACGGTACATCTTTGTTTTGTTTAATGCTAATCGATATCCACAACAATATTATATATTTTCATTTATTTAACTCTCAACACATCTTATCATCTTCAGGTATTAGTCAAATTGTTATTCATTTTCAAAAATAGTTAACTTAGTATTCAATAGGTCTCCAATTCTGTCTCACAGTTGTGCCGTGAGCAGGCAGTATAGTATACCATATTATCTATATCTATTTGTGTGTGTGTGTGTGTGTGTATTTTGAGATGTATATAATATCATGCAACCTGATCTCATTACAGCGAAATGAGATTCTTTTATGGTAACATGAGACATCATGTTATGGATTCTACTGGTGATGAAATAGAATTTTATGTCAAATTAGGTAAATAAAATTCTATAATTTAAAAAATTGTGTGCTTTTTTTTTTACTTTTCTTTTTTTAATTTTTTTTACCCCCACCCCTGAAAGGTCAATAGATTAAGGATTATATAATATATATATATATATATATATATATATATATGGGAGTAAATATGGAAAATAAATCCGACAATATAAAGAAAATTTGAAAAAAAAGTGTTCCGAAAATAGGATGAATTTAATTATCGATGTTTAAACATTTCAGTTTCATTAAACCTTCATCAGGATGTATCTTGGGGTGAAGAAAATGATGGATGTTTTTATAAGGGACAGGAGATGAAAATCTTTTTAGTTTAACTAACTAAAAAGATTTTCATCTCCTGTCATCTATAAAAACATCCATCATTTTCTTCACCCCAAGATACATCTTGATGAAGGTTTAATGAAACCGAAATGTTTAAACATCGATAATTAAATTCATCCTATTTTGGAACACTTGTTTTTTTTTCAAATTTTCTTTATATATAAAGAAAAATCTTATTAAAAATGAAAAAGTGCAACATAAAATGCAATTGTGAAATTTATACCTGGGGGTGTCACTGTGGCGTAGTGGCTCTAATGTGATGGACTGTGACATCATAGTAAGCGATTTCAAACTCCAGTCGTGCTATTAAATTCACTTTCAGATTTATACCCTTGGGGGAAAAATATGAGCCTCCTCATCCTCCCCAGCTATGGGTTAAATAGTACCACTACTGTTCTTGTTTCAAGGATGGCTTTGGCATTAAATAACTGACAAAGGTTAATATGCCATTAAACAAAGAAAATAACCCAACCTCTTCGCCTGTCACACTGGTATATCAGTTGTACATTTATTTAACCTCTTCACCATAGCATCAGTTTACTGATGTGGAGATTAACCAGTAAAGGTTAAATTAGGGCTGAAAGGGGTTAAATCTTCTTTCTCGAAGATAAATGAATAAACCTAGTGACTTTTGAACTTTTATATTTGAAGAAAGTGAAATTTAATGTATCTCTCTCAACCATTTTTTAACCAATTTTTCTGTTTGAAATGGTCATTTACAAAGTTTTCCTTAGTTTGGCACAAGGCCAGTAGTATGAAGCACCCAGTGAGAATCAAAATCATTAGCAATGGTCTGCTAGACTATCTCACTAACCATTACAACAGATGCTTCCTTCTGTGTTAATTACTAAGCTTTGCTTAGTTTAGCATACTAAGTTTCTGGTTACTTAGAGAAGTGGTTCTCAACCAGGGGCCATATAACATTTTGGGAGGATTCAGGTCCATAAATTTTTTTTTTTTATAAATAAAAAAAATTAAAAAAAACTGTTGAGAACCACTGGTTTAGGGTATTTCCTGTTACTAAGTGGTCACCCATCTAACTATGGGACATTTTCATTGCTGCCTTAACTTCAGTGATTTTTACACCAAAATATTGCTGAACCTTCTGACTCATCCTATCCAACTTCATAAAAATGGACTTTTCTATAAATGCTTTTTGCTATTGAAATTTAAAAAAAAAAAAAAAAAAATTTTTTCATGATCCTTGTTTTGATTTTGTATTGAATTTAAAACCATTTGAAGGTTAATTTTCCGATTTCAAATTCTTTAATATATGAGTTTTTTAATTTATTTTAAGATTAATTTCAACCTAACATTTTTCTTCTTAATCATAAATCCTGCTCAACTCATTTGTCTACACCAGATGCCTTCTCCTATGTTATTTACTTAGCTTTGCTTTTCTTGCTTACAGTATTTCCTCTTTATAAATGGTCACCCATCTAAGTACTAAACAGGCTCATTAATACCTTAACTTCAGTGGGTGAGTCTCCATGGTATAGTGACTAACATGCTGGACTGAGACATCATAGTTAGCGAGTCCTGGGAATGACATTAAACTCTTATCTGATGGTGAGGTTCCAGCTCTGGGGAATGTGGAGCACTCCTTCATCTTCCATGTCTACTCTGACCCGGAGTGGTAGTACCTGTTAGGGTCCCATCTATGAGTTTAGTAGAAAAACATGTTTATAAAAAAAAAAAATTGAGTATCTATTAAGAATGAATTTATTTCAAAACTTAGTCGGCATTAAATAACCCACTGAGGTTGATATGCCGTAAAACAAACCAAACCATAGTTATCGAGTTCAAACTCCACTCAAGCTATGATGGACCCCTGGGAAATGTATGAACCCCCCCCCTCATCCTCCCAGCTATAAGTCAAGTGATACTGTTCTTCTACAATGATGGCTTTGGCATTAAATGATGCCATAAAGCAAAGAAACTAAATCTTAGTTTGGCACAAGGCCAGATGTATGAGCTCCCAGGGAGAATCAGAATTATTAGCAATGATCTGCTAGACTCTCTCACTAACCATCACCCTAGATGGTTCGTTCTGTGTCATTTACTACACTTTCTTATGTTTGGTATACACGCTCTGGTTACTTACTTCTACAAGAATGGCTTTGGCATTAAATAACCCATGGAGGTTGATATGCCATTAACCAAACCAAACCTTAGTGAAATTAGTAAGTAGTAAAATCGGTAGAGTGGCCTATTGTTGGTATTGGCTGAACAGTGAGGGTGTCTATCCCCTTCTTGCTTGCACTAGATCAGGGAGATTGTTTTTTGCTGAGGTGGAGTGCTACATCTACTGTCAGCTCCCAATGCTTTAATGCACAGTTCTGATTATCCAAGCTGTGCTACGAGTTGGCGAGGACCGGTATCAAATCCAGAACCTTCTGATTCATAGGTGAATGCTCTACTGACTGAACTAAACCAGCCTCCAGATATATTAGAAAAGGATTTGTGCTACTGTAATATATTTGTGCTATTGTAAAATATATATATATATATATATACTGAGCAGCATCTCTTTAAAAATGGTAGACGTTTCTTAAAATGCTTTTTTTTTTTTTCTTTTTTTTTTTTTTGCTAGGGAAAAAAAATATAATTTTTTATCTGATTTTTGTATTTAATTCAAAAATATTTTTGAAGGTTTAAATTTCCAATTTTCAAGTTCTTTTAATCTAGAATTTAAATGTGTTTGCTTTTTATTATTTTTAAATGCAAATTACAACCTTATATTTTTTTATCTCTTTTTCCTAATTATAATAATAATTCTTTCTTTTTTTTTCTTTTTCAGCAAAAGATACAGCAAAAGTGTCCGCAAATAAACTTAAGGGCAAGTCTTGATATTAAACACAGCAATATTAAGTGCATCCTGTGACTTGAAAGCTATGTGATTTCACAAGTAATTACTAGTAACTCTGGTTACTATTACACAACTATTGTTATGATTATTATTAAAATTATTATTACTATTAATACTGAAGTTATGAGTTGCGTGGGTAGAAAAGAAAAGTCAAGTTTGGCTATCAGTCTACCAGCGTATCACATCTACTGCATCTATCTTTGTACCTGAAAAAAAATATAATTTAGGATGGATGAGATTCTTGTCTCATTTTCATTCCTAAACTCACATAGGCTCTGGGGAGACAACGTTAAAAAACTCTTTGACCTGTAACCTTGGTAACGTTCTGTGGGTGGGGTACTCTATTTTTTTGCAGGAAAATGAATTCCTGCATGACAAGATTCATTCATTATCCTAATAGCTTTTTTTTTCCCTTATTTTTTATTTCCTTTTTAAAAAAAAAAAAGAATTTTTTTTTTTTTTAATACAAAAATAATAAAGGGGACTTTAAAATAAAAATGCTTTATTTTATTTTTATTTTTATTTTATTTAATTTTTGTTTAAAAGTTTTAACCAGACTATTTTATACTAACAATGTGAATGTATGGTGGATATTTTTGGCCAAAACGTTTTAGTTTGTAAAACAATTTTTAGCATTCATTTTATTCAATTATTTTTTTATTTAATAAGTATTTTATTATTTTATCCTATTAAGTATTCTCCCTTTTCCTTTATCATACATCTTATCAATTTAGTTTACTTTATTTTATATTTTAAGATACAAATTTTTTTTTTTAAATGTTTTTTTTTGTATATTATGTTTATTCGTATTCAAAGCCCTTATTTAATTTTGTCAGGATTATTTTTGCCAGTCAAGAAAAAAAAAGAAAAGAAAAAGTTATCCTTTTTTTTTTAATACATCAATAAAGGGGACTTTAAAATAAAAATGCTTTATTTTATTTATTTATTTATTTTTGTTTAAAATTTTTAGCCATTATATACTAACAATGTGAATGGGTAATCTGAACATTAGCTACATAAATGAGAGTAACCTCCCCTTGTTTCTTTCACTTTGAGGAAGTCATATGTTTTGGTCGGTCAATTTCATTTCACCGTCTATCTACACTGAAAATATGAATTTGTTCGAATTAATAAAATTGAATGTTTTAACACGAAAATATCATAATTGTGCTTGTGCATTATTTGAAATGAACTTATTAAGAACACATTTTATGATATTTTCATGTTAAAACATGCAGTTGTATTGATTATGGTGAAATGAAAATGGCCGTCCAAAACAGACGGCTTCCTCAAAGTGAAAGAAACAAGGGGAGATTACTCATTTATGTAGCTAATGTTCAGATTACCTGTGGATATTTTTGTCCAAGTCTTGTAATTTAAAAATCAGTTTTTATTATTGATTTTATTTTTAAAAAATTTTTTTTTCATTTACTAAGTATTTTCCCTTTTTAATATCTTATCAATTTAGTTTACATTTTGTTATTAATTTTTTTTTTTTTTTTTTTTTTTTTTTTTTTTCCCCCAAAAAAAAATTTTTTGTACTTTCTGTTTATCCATATTTGAAGCCCTTATTTAATTTTGTTAGGGTTATTTTTGCCAGTCAGAAAAATCTTTAAAAAAAAAAAAAAAAGAATGAAATTATCCTTTCTTTCCACATAAGTTTTAATTTATTGCAGCCGTGTTGTTGGCCAGTTTTTATTGTTTGGGTTTTAATAAGAAGGGACATAATAAATCAAAATTAGCTTATTGTCACTTACACTGCTACTGAGGGGCGGAAGTAAAAGGGCATATATATATATATATATATATATATATATATATATATATATATATATATATATAATGGCCAGTGCTGAGGAAGAGATGCTGTCATTTATTTATTTCCTTTTCTGCTCCATTTCTTACCTGCCATCCATAATAAATATATAATGTATTAAAAAAATATCAAACAAACTCTTATTAATAATGGATTTCCAAACTATTTAGTAGATGAACAAATTAAACTAATGATTAACAATAAGAATAAAATAAATAATAAAAGTTAGGTTACACAAAATAATTATCCTATTAATTTATTTTATCAAATGCATCCGAATTTTAGATTAGATTAAAAAATACTCAAAAAAATACATAGACATCCCCTATAGATAATGATAGAATATGATTTATAATTTACTATTAAAAAATTTTAAACATTAAATTTGATTATTAATAATTCTTTCCCTTCCATTAAGAGAATGAAAAAACCAATGTTATTTATCAATTTAAATGTCCATTGGGAGAATGCATCTCCAATAATAATAAAAAATGATGAGTTACATTGGCTACACCACAACAAAATTACCAAGGAGGCTTACCCTACACCTATCAGATTCTAGCTCCATATGTCAACATATATATATATAATTTTTTTTTTTTTTTTTGCAGAAGCCTAGATCAGTTGGTTCTTTGTAGCAATAGAGAGTTTTTTTATTTTATCTCAGTGATTTGTTTTCAGGATTATAAAATCTCCAAATAAATAGCTAAACGGATAGGCTGTCTTAAAGTCTTAATTTGCCTTCTGTTTATATAACAACTATTATTAAACTGTAACTTTTATTTATAGAAAAAGATTTCTGGAAAAGAGTTCAACACTTTTGTTCTGATATCATGCCATGCTTTTTCTTCTATTTTAATGATAATTATAATAAATAAATTAAATAAAAATCTTTGGATGCTATCACCTCAATTTATCACATGGTAAATTTATTACATAATAACTTTTATAGATAAGGATTCCTGAAAGGGAGATAATCTCTTTTATTCTTACATTATACCACACTTTTTTTCTATCAATAAATAAATTAAAAAAAACATTTTTTTTTTTGGATCCTATCAGCTGAATTAATTCTAGTTAAATTGATCAAATTATTATTACACTAACTTTTATAGATAAGGATTCCTTGAAGAGAGATAATCTCTTTTATTTTCACATTATGCTACACTTTTTTTCTTTTTTTTTTTCATTTTATTTTCTATCAATAAATGAATTAAAAAAAATCTTTTTGATGTTATCACTCGAATTAATTCTCTGTAAATTTATTGCATGGTAAATTTATCAAATAATTAATAAAAAGTATTATTTGGATTATTCGGAATATTGTCCTCATCTTCATTGTTATCTGTACAACGTTTCAGCCGATGTGCCCTATGGCCTTCTTCAGGTATTTCTTGTTGTACTCTGGAACCTTGTACAGATAACAATGAAGATGAGGACAATAATCTGAATAATACTAATTATCAAGCCTCATCTCAAAAATTCAGAGAAATTGATAAAAAGATTTAAAAATCTGGATGCTATCACCAAAATTGATTCTAGGTAAATTCATCATATTAGATTAATTGCTCTTATAAAATGTCCCTAATTGTATACCTTTAGCTCTTCAGAGTGGTAGTACCTGTTAGGGTCCCATCTATAGAATAAATAGTAAAATGTGTTTATAAAAAAAAAAATTGGGTATCCATTATGAATTAATTTTTTTCAAAACTTTGTATTGAATGACCAACCGAGGTTGATATGCCGTTAAACAAACCAAACCTTTTAGCTCTTTTTATTAATTTCTTAAATTGAAAATTTAGCCACAAATAATTTACCTACAATAAATTTACTAAACAGAACCAGGATTACTAATTTTTATTAAAGATTGTATTTCTATGGACAATGAAATTTTTTAAAATCCCCTAAATATCATATAACTGATACTAATAGCCATTCTTATAAAACTCCAATTAAAAATAAAAACATTTCTAGTTTTTTCTTTCTTTTTTTCTTTTATTTAAAAAAAAAAAAATATTTTATTGCTCTTAGAATATAAGATTTCACTAATCCCGAACTTTTAGCTTTTTATATTGGTTTCTTAAAAGCAATAATTAAATTTGGGAAAATTTAGCCACAAATAATTTATCTACAATGAATTTACTGACCACAACCAGGATTACTAATTTTTATTAAAGATTGTAATTCGGTGGAAATTTTTTAAAAATCACCCAAATATCCTTAACTGATACTGATAGCCATTTTAATAAACCTCCAACTAAAAATAAAGACATTTCTAATAGTTTTCTTTCTTTTTTTTTTTTTTTTTTTTTTTTTTTAAATATATATTTTAATTCCTAAGATTGAAATTGGAGCAGCTAATTATCTTTCCTCTTTTTACTTTTTCCCCTCTTGAAAGTCAGAGGTGATCACTCAGTTCTTGTGAAAAGTTTTTTTTTTTTTTTTTTTTTTTTTTTGTTTTTTTTCTTCACTTTTTGAGGAATTTTTTCTGTCAAGGATGTGAAGCTTCTTGAACCTTAAGATTTGCCATTTTGTGTCTCTTGGAAATATTTTCATTAAACCTTTTAAACTAAAAGACAACAAAATAAAAAGGAATTTGTTTCTTTATTGATTTCTTTTCAATCACATTTTTCTCATCACATTTTTCTCTTTAAAAAAAAAAAAAAAAGTAAAAAATAATAATAATAATTGCTGATTTTTTTTCCTGAAATCAGTTGCTAACTGGATTTAAAACCAGAAGGATTTCAATGACTACAACTAGATTCTCTGCTACAAGGAGCTACACTTTTGTTCTACCTAGGATTTCAAGAAATACAACAGACTTTCTATTACTGAGACTAAACCCTTTTCTACCATTGGATTTACCAATAGGAAACCTAAATGGCGATCAGAATCTCTCTCTCTCTCTCAAAAATGCCTACAGCCATGTTCTCATGGTCCTGCGTTGTCTTCAGTGGTGTCACCAATCTCGTTCTCTCACACTTTCTTGCTGGGGCTGTAGAATACATCAACTGCATCTCTGCAGAGGGGTAAGGCCTCCCCCCACCAATGGGGCCTCCTGGTGGCTGAGCAGGTCATGACTTGCAATACTTCTACTTTGGCTCTGACTTGGGCTAGATGATTAGTCAGAGAGGCCCCCCTCCAATAAATTGACTGGTCACATCAAGCCCTAGCAGCTATATGATTGTCTCAACTGTATTGCTTTTATAGCTAACCCTTTTTATCATATGTCCGTCCTAGAAGTCTGTGGCTGAGGGTTTTAGTGTCCTGGTATGATGTTGAACTGCATCTAGTGGTGAGATTCCAATTCTGGGAAGTGTGGAGTACCCATTCATCGTCATTACTTCCAGGTCCACTCTGACCCAAAGTGGTAATACTTCTTAGGGTTAAATAGATCAAAAAGTGAGTTTTAAAGAAATTTGAATAACCAACAAGAATATGAATAAAACAAAAACGTCTTCAGCATAAAATAATCCAAGGGTTGACATGGCGTAAAATCCAACCAACCAACCCCACACATACTTCTTGCCGTCAAACCAACATACAGGTCAACCCGGAATAGGAAATCTTGTGATCTTAGTTTCAACTTTTGAGTGGATGTAGAACATGAGGTTGCTTGTTCACTCTCTTCTCAGCATATATATTTTGTTTTTCTTTCTTGTTCTTCTTTTGTTTCTTTTCTTGTTCTTCTTCCTCTTTTCTCTTCTTCTTTCTTTTCTTGTTCTTCTTCTTTCTTCTCTTCTTTCTTTTCTTCTTTCTTCTCTTCTTTCTTTTCTTCTTTCTTTTCTCTTCTTCTTTCTTTTCTTTTCTTCTTCTTTCTTTTCTCTTCTTGTTTCTTTTCTTCTTCTTTCCTTTTCTTGTTTCTTTTCTTTTCTTCTTCCTTTTCTTGTTTCTTTTCTTTTCTTCTTCCTTTTCTTGTTTCTTTTCTTTTCTTTTCTTGTTTCTTGTTTCTTTTCTTTTCTTCTTCTTCTTGTTTCTTTTCTTTGATACCAGAAATCCACCCTGTTATGATAACCACAAGACTTATCACACTATGGTAGATGAACTTGATAAGATTGGTCGATTAACTCTTAACGTCCTATACCACCTCATTCCACCCGGCCAGAAGTTACATTCATTTTTCTAATCAACCCCAAATGATAGCCTTGTTTAAATGTAATATTAAACATATTTAAAAGTCTTTAATTTAAGGGAAATAACAGCTAACTTTAAATGAAAATGTCATTTTTAGCCATTTTTTGATAAATGGTTATAGGAATTGGGCTCTGGACTTATAAGTATCATCCTGTTGAGAATTTTCTGTTTACCAAAAACAATTTTAACTCTTAAGAGTTAAAATTGTTTTTGGTAAATATAAATATCCCTAAATATTGTTTATGTTAAGATCCAATTTTTGTATGTTATCATAACAGTAAAAATAGTTCATCATAAAACTTTTGTTGCAGCTTTTTAACTGTTGTGCTTAATTGTGGGATGTGCATATACGTAAACCAGATGATCGATAATCAGAATCTAATAATATTTTTCTTTTATTGTAATGGTTATCAAGATATTCACTAGTAATGAAAATACAAGACTAACAAGTTCGCTCCTCACTGGATGCCCCATGCTTGACTTTGTGTCCCAACCTACCTGTTGCAAACCGAGTGGGTTTGGTTAAGTAGGTGTCTATGTGCAAAACTATCTTAATTTTAATTACTTTCCTTATTTACCTTATCTTAAATTAATGTCTCCAAATCCACCAGAATTGGATTTTACAAGTATGTTTATAATATGTAGTCAATGTACATTGACCTGTGCATTTTTTTTTTATTACTCAAACATATCCTCCTAAATTGTAACAGCCTCAAATACACCTGCACCAAATACTATCAAACAAGAAACCTGAAAGACATCTTTAGCAATACAAACCCAGAAGACATTTTAAAAAAAAGAAAAGAAAAAAAAATTTTTTTTCAACAAGATATAACAAAACATAACCAAATATCTCCATAGAACCACTACTTTAAAGACTGAAATCCAAAATAACCTTTTCTGGCATTAAATGACCCACAGAGGTTGATATGCCGTTAAACAAAACTCAATTCTCTTTCACTAGGCTATAATTACTGAAGATTATTTGCTACACATGAATTTTTCTTTTTTCCTCTTTTAGTTTAATAATTGTTAACTGGACCACTCCCCCATTTTGAACTCCTTTTCACCATTTCATTCCACAACTTTCAAAAAGGTAATTTAAAAAAAAAAAAAAAAAAGGAACATTTTCTTTGTTCAAAATTAGCCAAGATGGCAACCAGAAAATGGTTGCTAATAATTCCAACCAATTTTGTTAATTCTAACTCAGCAAAATAACGGTATGGTTCACTACCCCCAATAAGTAAGTAAAAAGGTAAAGTCATCGAGGTGGCCTAAAGTCGGTATCAGCCAATCAGTGAGGGAGTCTATCCCCTTTTCATAGCACTAGACCAAGGAGATTGTTTAATGCATCTTAGGTGGAGTGCCACACCTACCATCAGCTCCTTACTTTACTGCACAGATCCCTATGCTACTCATACGCTGAGTTGGCAGGGCCAGTATCGAACTAGGAACATTGTGGTTTCTAGCTGAATGCTCTACCGACTGAACTAACCTGGCCCTTTATCTTTACTACCCCCCAGTAGAATTGATATCTGGAGATGAATAAATCCTATTTTGCTCAATTAAGCCTGTTTAGTTTCATTGGTTTAAATCAGTAGAGAATCAACCTTGGAACCACAAAATTCTGGATTCAATATCAGCCCTCAGTGGGGAGCTGATGGTAGGCGTGAGGCTCCCTGGTTAGGCACTTGTGAAAAGGGGAGATTATCAATTATTTTTAGCCTGAAAAATACAAACAGAACATTTGTAGATGATATTCGTGCAAGAAGGTCACCATCATGACAAGAAGTAAAGAATTGACAAATATTAAAAAAGAATTGTTTTTTAAACTCTGGAAGGAATGTAAAAGTTACAGGAAAATCTCACACAACCTAAATATTCCATTTACTACTATTAGTTCATTAATTGCAAGATATAATAAACAAAAAAAACGGTTATTTCCTAGAGTAACATGATATTACAGAGTGACTCAGAAAAAACAGAACCCAAATTATTTATCTATTTTCCCATTAAACTAAACCTCAACCCTAACACCACTAGTTGAGTATAATAATATAACAGGGTGACCCAGAAAAAACAGACCCCACAAATTTTGTAATAAAACAGTTAATTTTAATTTTTTTTTTTTTTTTAAGTTTAACTCCAACAAGGGTTGGGGTTTAGGATTAGTTTAATGCGAAAATAAATAATTTGGGTTCTGTTTTTTCTGGGTCACTCATGTTACTCAACTAGGAAATAACCCAAAAAACTGTTGAAAACCAAAGAACAGGTTCTTCATGGAAAATTTCTTCAAGATTGAGGAATTAATCATTGAATTAAACAAAATCCAATCAAGAGTTGCAGGTCGATTTGCTTTCATCAACAATCTAAACCACTGGTCCTCAACCTTTTTTTTTTTTTATCCATAGACCCCTTTTCCCTTTTTTGGTGGACTCCCTCATAACTTGGTCATAAGAAGACAATATTCTATTTTTCACTAATATACATTTTGAGGTTTTAGTAATCAAAGAAACAGTATATAATTAAGATTTATTTTTAAATGAAAACTAATTTAATGCAAATAAAGTATTCTACAACAATTATAATAATAATTATTGTGATAATAATCCTTTACCAATATCTTGTATTACAATATTATGATATTTCAAGCCCATGGAGATCAGAGCTCTTTAGATTCTAAACGGACAATAAGCAATGAAATTTATAGGAACCATATAAAGTTACGCTCCACTGCTATTGAAAATACACAGATGCTTGGTTGAAATTCGTTAGTGAACATAAGGATAAGGAAAATCGCATTGGGAAAGAGTATTATGGACAGATGAAACCAAAATTGAAGTTGTTTAAACATGAATTCTTGAAATCATATTTGGAGGAAAGATGGCAATGGACAAAAAAAAGAAAAGGTGCTTTAAAATTTAAGATCTTCAAATAATGTAGAAGAAAAAAATGCATTAAATCAGTGGTTCTCAACTGGGGTCCATGTGGACCCCAGAGACCATATAAAATGGCAAGCAAATATATTTAATTATAAAATTACAATGGGATTTTTAAACATCAAATGGCTATGGGGGTCCGTCCACCAGAGTAAAATAGGGTTAAAGGGGTCCATGGGTAAAAAGAAGGTTGAGAACCATTGCATTAAATAAATAAAACGAAAGGGAGATAACTCTTAAGCAAGTAGGAGCGAATAACTCAGATTATAGGAAATAACCGAACAAAGGGGAACCACTCTTGACTGATAAATTTATTTATTTTCTCATTAAATTAACCCTATCTTTTTTTTCCTAGTAGATCAATAAATAATGTATCATTCAAGATTGGTTCCCCTTTGTTTTGTTAGATTTATAGGAAATAACCCTCAGATCTTATTTTTTTTTTACTTTTCTGCTAATTGATTAGAGGGTGTTTCTCTGACCGTCCATCTGGTTCGTTAGGGCCAAAGAGGTTATGTTGAATGATGGACTGCTCAGCTAGCAGCAGGATTCTGTTCTTAAGCATCACGGGTCACCATTCATCGTTAATAGGGGATCAAGTTGAATGTGTACAGAGGTTTACCCCTCTGCAGAGATGCAGTTGGCATTTTCCCCAGCCGACATTTTGAGATGTCCTGATTAAGAATGTTTTTGTCGCAAGTTATAATGGTGTCTTTGAAGAGGAACAAAACTAACAGACTGGAATTGATATTTCCAAACATAACATTCTCTTTCCGTTATTTCCTATAACTCCAACCTAAAAAAAAGGGGAACCACTTGAATGAATTTTACTTAATTAATCTATGCATTATTTTCCCATTAAACTAAACCTAACGTCTTTTTTCCTTTCTTTAATGGGAAAATAATGGGTAGATTAACATAAAATTCAGAGTGGTTTCCCTTTTTTTAGGTTGGAGTTTATAGGAAATAACCCTCTTTCCCTCATTGGAATCAAAGTCATTTTTTTTTTTTTATAGAAAAAAAAAAAAAAAAATTCTTGGTTGTCCTATATATGTTTGTAATAAAAAAAAAAAAAAAAAAAAAATAAAAATAAAAAAAGGTTGGTTGATTTTTAACGTATGTTATTATTGTTGTGCCCATTTACTGATCAGGGACCCCAATTACTTGCTTAGGGTGAAATTATATAATGTGTGTTGAAATAGAGGAAAATATGGAGTATAACAACAAAACAGTTAAATTCAATTGATATTTGCCTCATATACTGAAGCTTTCTCAAATTTATGATTAATCTCTTCTGCAGGCCGATAGCCAGGCCACAATGGTCACTGACATTCAGTTGTCAATCGAAGTGTTAGGAGATTCTTGTACTTTTTGTTACTTGGTGGAAAATTAAGTATCATAGAACTTGCTTAGTTTAAATTGGCATGTTCAAATGAAATCTTTTTGCAGATCCGATATTGCAGGCCACAGGGTTCCTGACATTCCAGTTTGTCAATCGGAAGTGTGGAGATTCTTGTACTTTTTGTTACTGGTTGAAAATAAGATTATCAATAGACTATGCTTAGTTTTAAATGGCATTTTCAAATGTAAGTCTTTTTGCAGATCCGATTATGCCAGGCACATGGTCCTGAGTTCCATTTGTCTAATCGAAGGTAGGAAGATTGCTTGTACTTTTTGTTACTGTGGATAATTTAAGATATCATAGGCTTGCTTAATTGTTTTAAATGGCATTTCAAATGTAAGTCTTTGCAGACCGATATGCCAGGCCACAGTTGACGTTCCAGTTTGTCAATCGAAGTGAGGAGATTTCTTGTACTTTTTTTGTTAGTTGGTGAAATTAAGATATCATTAGACTTGCTTAATGTTAAAAGGCATTTTCAATGGTAAGTCTTTTTGCAGATCCGAATATGGACAGGCGACATGCCTGAGTCCAGTTTGTCAATCGAGTGTCAGGAGATTTCTTGTACATTTTGTTACTTGGTGAAAAATTCAAGATATCATAAGACTTGCTTAACTTTTAAATGTGCAATTTTCAAATGTAAGTCTTTTTGCAGATCCGATATGGCCAGGGCACATGTCCTGATGTTCAGTTTCAATCGAAGTGTAGGAATTCTCTTTACTTTTTTAGTTGGTAAAAATTCAGATATCATAGACTTGCTTAAGTTTAAAGGCATTTTCAAATGTAATCTTTGCAGATCCGATATGACCAGCACATGGTCTGATGTCCAGTTGTGTCAATCGAAGTTGGAGAATTTCTTGTACTTTTTTACTTGGTGAAAATTAGATATCATAGACTTGCTTAAGTTAAATGGCATTTTCAAGTAATCTTTTTGCAGATCCGATATGCCAGGCCACATGGTCCGAGTTCCAGGTTGTCAATCGATGGTAGGAGATTTCTTGTACTTTTTTACTGGTAGGTGAAAATTAAGATATCATAGACTGCTTAAGTTTTTAAATGCATTTTCAAATGTAGTCTTTTGCAGGTCCGATATGCCAGGCCACATGGTCCTGAGTTCCAGTTTGTCAATCGAGTGTAGAATTTCTTGTATTTTTTACTTGGTAAAATTAGATATCATAGACTTTGCTAAGTTTTAAATGGCATTTCCAAAATGTAAGTCTTTTTTGCAGATCCGATATGCCAGGCAATGCGTCTATTCCAGTTTGTCAATCGAAGTGTAGGGAGATTTCTGTATCTTTTTGTTATTGGTGAAAATTAGATATCATAGACTTGCTTAAGTTTTAATGGCATTTTCAAATGTAAGTCTTTTTGCAGACCCGATATCCAGGCCACATGGTCCTGATGTTCCAGTTGTCAATCGAAGTGTAGAGATTTCTGTATTTTTTGTTATTGGTGAAAATTCAGATATCATAGACTTGCTTAAGTTTTAAATGGCATTTCAAATGTAAGTCTTTTGCAGTCCGATATGCAGAGCCACATGGTCTGATGTTCCAGTTTGTCAATCGAAAGTGTAGGAGTATTTCTTGTATTTTTTGTTAGTTGTGAAAATTAAGATATATAGACTTGCTTAAGTTTTAAATGCATTTTCAAATGTAAGTCTTTTTGCAGATCCGATATGCCAGGCCACATGGTCCTGAGTTCCAGTTTGTCAATCGAAGTGTAGGAGATTTCTTGTATTTTTTGTTTATTGTTTTGAAAATTCAGATATCATAGACTTGCTTATGTTTAAATGGCATTTTCAAATGTAAAGTCTTTTTTCTAACGAAAAACTGTCCTGTGCAGTGTAAAATTAATTTGAGATATTGGCCCTAGCGTAAATTATTTGAGATGCCCAGTAAAATTAATTTGAATATTGGCCCTAGTGTGTAGTTAATTGAGATATTGCTAGTAAATTAATTTGAGATTGCTGAGTTTTTAGGTAAAATATTTGATTTGGCTAGGTAAAATAAGTTGAGCTTAATTGCCTAGGTGTAAAAACTTATTTTGGATATTGGCCTAGAAAATTAATTCTGAGATATTGGCACCTTAAAAGTAATTTGAATTATGCCTAGGGTAAAAATTAATTTGAGAATTGCCTAGGGTAAAAGTTAATTTGAGATATTGGCTAGGGTAAAATAATTTAGATATTGGCCCTAGCGTAAAAATTTGAATGGCCAGTTAAAATTAATTTGAAATTGCTAGGTAAAATTAAAAGTTGAGGTTTGTCTCATAAATAAGTAAATCCTCAAATTTATTAAAGAAAGAAACCAATAAATAATAAATCTGAAAATGTTCATTTATCTTTCCCCCTCAAATAAAATGTGTGCGCATCTATTTATTAATTTATTAATAAATTTAAATTATTTATCGAATATTTTACACAAAATAGGTTTATTTATTCGGAAAAATGTTTTTGTTTAACTCAATTGTTACTGAAAAAAGAAAGTGTTAAAAAATAATTTTTTACTGATTACAGTGTGTTCTATTCTATGTATTGACGATTTTGTATTGGTGACGTTAAGCAGACATATGTTCAGTTACAGAGACTGAATCTCCATATATTAATAGAGATGTGTGTTTACAGCACTGAACGGCTATATAAACAGTATAATCTTCTGAATCCTAAAAGGGAAAATCTCAGTTTGTTTGTTATTAATTTCTTAGTCAAAGCGATTTTGGCAACTGTGACTCCATTTTCAATAGTAACCATCATCATCGCCTGCTGGCGAGTTAGAATATGCTACTATATCTCCCCACAGAAGTGGGTGATGTAATGGTTAAAGTCATGGGAAATGGACTCGTTTTGCCCCGAGTTCAAATTCCTGGATGTGGTAATTTCACTTTGTGCTAAAACCTCTTGCGAAAGGTTATAAATACCTACTCTCTCCTCCAGCTATGGATAAATAGTAGGGCAGGATTGGGCTCTTTAAACTTGTTAGGTAAACCGGTCTAGGACAAGGAAAACTCTGAATTCAAACCTGTGAACTCCGCTTAAGAAATTGACGCCTGTGTCACATCCTGCTCGTGCGGAGAGTTTGGTAAATATATATATCCTCCCCACAAAATAAGGTGTCTGGGTATGACACTAACTGCCATACTTCTCCAAATGTTACTCTTGGTATAGAGTCCTCTATACAGCATCCAGTTGTCCAAACACTTGATAATTTAAGTTTTTGTTGTTGGCCAACACTGGGTGTCTATGGAGAATGTTTCTGATGAGTCCTTCCTTACTCTTCACAGTGTCCAACATGTCTTGTTCATTTACTTGGATTGTTTGTGAGATGGGAGGGGTGACCATACAGCTAAGTTTTGTATGGAGCCGATTCCAGATTTGTTGTGAAAAACAGCCTGCAGTATGCTGAGTAGTTCTACTCTAGCTTTTCTACAATTTTTCATTAAAATCCAAATGGTGGCAGACCATATAATAGTACTGATATGACTACAGCCTGTAAGAATTCTCATCTCTCCTCTCTTATGGTTGTATGATCACAATTAGTATTTTTTTAAAATTGTGAAAGATAAAGATATCATAGACTTGCTTAAGTTTTGGAATGGCATAGTGAAATTTAAAACTTTTTTTATGTATTTTAGCCAGTCAATGAAATTAGCTCATAATAACAGTATGATCATCATGTCTGTGCAGCAGCACGATATCCATGACAATCTCTCACCAATCCTCCCTATCATTCATCGCACCTAGGGAGTTCTTTCCTCGCTACGCCAGCATCTTACATAGCTGGTCATGAATCCTTGCTTGGCCCACACTATCATGTCCATGTGTTTGCTCCACAGGGAACATTGCTTATGAGTTAAGTCCTTGCTTCGTCCCAGCAGTGTCTGCATGTCTAAAATCAGTTCAGATACATACAATTCTTGTTATTTTTAAAATTCTTATTTAAAAGCATTGAGCAGTGGTTTGTCTCCATTTTTAATAACCAGTCCATCATCTTGCCCTGTTGGCATTTGAATATGCTGACTTGTACCTGCCCCACAAAATAGGTGTCTGGTATGACACTAAACTGCATACTTCTCCAACATCTCTCTTAGTAGTCCTCCATACTCATCTAGATCGCGCAAGGACCTGGTCAGATTTTGCTGATTCGGCCCAAAACTATTGTGTCCATGTTAAGAATCTAAAACTTTTTAAAAATCTATCTTAGCCAATCTCTGAATATAGCTTATAGTAACATTAACAATTTTGTGATTTAATAACAAAAATCAGTCATTAGTTTTCGTTTTTTAAATTATATCACTGAATTTATTATTCATAAATGAAAAATAATTTATTCATATATATTATTTTTATTATTTTATTTTATATATTTTTTAATTATATATTATATATTATTATATTATATATATTTTATATAATATTTTATATATATATATATATATATATATATATTTATTATTATTTATTATTTATATTTATCAATTATTTATATCTATTAAAATCTGTGATTTATATCACTTCAATCACTGAATTAGCTTATAGTAACAGTATGATCTTGCTGAATTTTAATAAACAAAATCAGTCATTTGTTGTTGTTTTCGTTTTTTTTAATTTCTTATTAAAAGCATTTTAGTAATGGTTTGTCTCCATTTTCAATAACCCAGTCCACATCTGCCCTGTGGAGGCTAGAATAGCTTGACTGTACTTTCCCACAAAAAGGGGTCTGTCTTTGGTATGACACTAAACTGCATACTTCACAAGGCATGTCTTGCTTGCTTATTGGATGGTTTGTGAGATGGGAGGTAAGTGCCATACAGCTGCAGTTTTGTAGGTGCTACATCCAGGATTTGTTCCAAACAGCTGCAGTATTCCGAGTAGTTCACATCTAGCTTTTCTTCCAAGATTTTTGTTAAAATCCCAATGGTGCAACCATATAGCATACTGACAGCTACTTGCTTGTAAGCATTCCTATCTCTCCTCTCTTATGTTGTATAATTACTTAGTTTAAAAATATTGATACACATTCCAGCAAAAGCTGAAACAGTGACCATCTCACACTATAGTATATATGGTGAATATTAAGATATCTAGGACTTGCTTAAGTTTTAAATGACTTTTCTTCAATGTTAAAACTTTTTTTTCTTTTAATATACGTTTAGCCATCACTGATCTTGTTGAATCCAAAAAGAAAAATTTGGTTCATCTTTTTCTTAAATCTTTTAGCTAAAAACATGTTGGTAAGAATTGTCTCTATTTTTCATTATACCCAGTCAGCATCTCCCCTGCTTGAAGGCTTAGATACTGTTGATGCACCCTCTTCACAAAAAGGGTTATCTAGGTATGACACAAACTGCATACCTCTCCAACATGTTACTCTGGTAGGTCCTTCATACGCATCCAGTTCCACACACCTGATAAAATGTAAGTTTTTGTTGGTTGGCCACACGTGGTGTGTCCATGTGTAGTAGTCCATGGAGAATGTTGCTGATGAGTTCATCCTTACTTCTTCAGCAGTGTCAACATGTTTGTTCATCTTACTTGGATGGTTTATGAGATGGGGTAATGGTCATACAGCTGCTTGTTTGTGAGAGCTGCTTTCAGGATTGTTAAAAACAGCATGTGGTATCCTTGTGTAGTTCCCATTTAGCTTTTTATCCCAGCGTTTGTAAGTCCCAATAATGGAACCATATAGTTGTCGACACAGTTACAGCTTGTAAGATTTCCCATCCCTTCTCTTTATAGATGTACTAGCATTGGTACCGCTCACCTGGGTAGAGGGGGATTTTTTTAAGTTAGTCCCAGATCCATTATTACTTAATCATGAGTGAATCCTCGTGGATGCCCCATTAAATCCCTATAAAAAAACATTAAAATAATTAGACTTGCATTATCCAGCTCTCTGAAAAAATGTAATGGCTACTATCTAAAATATCAAATGAAAAAAATCCATGCGTTTATCATTTAAATTTATTTTTAATTATCTTCATGAATAATAATTTTGCTAAAAAACCAAGCCCTTGTGATATTTAATGTGTATATATATTTACTTAATCGTAATTGTTTTATTTTCGAAATTTCCACCGGACATACATATACACACACTGCCTTTATATATGTATAGAAGATTATCACACTTAGTTTTAAAATTAAAAAAAAAAATTATCTGTCAAGGGCAGACAACCAAACATGTCTTCTGCTTGACAATCCGTTCAAGGCCATAACTCAATTTACACTTTTCCCTCTATTTAAAAAAAAGGTTTCTTGCCACGCTTACTGAGTTTAAGTGACTTCGTTTATTCATTAAATTTATTGTAGTTAAGTTTTAAATTCAGACGGTATCTAAAAATCTTAAATGTGTAAGCTCCTTCCCTTTTTTTTATTTTCATTTCTTAAAGGAATCTGCAATCTGTTGCTATTTTATTGGTTTTTTCTCTTTTGTTTTGTTGAAATGGAATACCTCCATCTTTGTTTGAATATCATTAAAGAGCTCCAAAGAAGCTGCTTCCTCTAGAGCCTCATTCTTTTTCCTCATCTTTGTCACCATCTTGAAAAAAAAATTAACACCCCTCCCTTCCATCACAACAGTATTTTGTCAGTATATTCCTTATAATATTAGCAGTTAAAAGTTGCAGTAAGTCAAACGTTTTTAGACCTTATTTTTTCAATCAGGTATCATTGGGGAATGGGAAAGGTTTATATATAACTCTTCCTATAGGTATGATCATTTAAATTTTTTTAAATACTTTGAAAGGAAAATAATGTTTGTATCAGTTTTTAAATTGTATGAAAAATATATTCTTGATAACTGTGTATTGGGGTGAAAAGACTGACTGTTTGAGTTCTAATTTTTTTTCTTTTACTAAAATTCATTACTGAAAATTTAAGTTACAAAGTTTTAAAGAAAAAAAAAATTATTACAAAAGACAATTTTCTTCTCTGTCACTTTTTTTTATATTTGATATAAAAATAAAGAGGTATTTGTTGTAGGGTGTAGTTTGATAATTTCTTGGTATAATTATTACTTAAAAAGTTTATTTTCCAAAATAAGTTGTTTTACCTATATTTAATACTTCTCAGAATACAGATGTCTGTTCTTTTTTTTTTTTTTTTTTTTTATTCAAATAAATAAAACCGTGTGAAATTGAAAAAATTTTTTTTTTTTTTTTCTTTTAAATTCTTTTGACATTGATTTTGTAAAAATTATCTATATAGCTCTGTTTTGACGTCTCATCGTCTCATCAGTGCAGCTAAGACATGCAGGTTGTTCCAGGCCAGGATCGAAATCTGACTGATTTGTCGCAGTTCTCCACCTATTACATGATCTACTTTGAAAAAGAAGAATTTACAAAGATAAACATATCAGGCTGCTTAGAGCACTTATATATATGAGGAGTGAAGGATTGGCTAAATTGACAAAATGTGTTGAGAATAGAGGAAAATGTGAATATAACAACACAAACAGTAATTCAATTGATATTTCACCTCATTATTGGCTGAAGCTTTCTCAAAACTTATTGATTCTCTTTAAAGTCAACCAACTGACCCCATAAAAATAAACACCAACCCATCCAACTTTTCTACCTATACCCCTCATCACCACTTTACCTTTTCACTATAAAAAGCAGAATGTCAAAAGCACNTTGTAGACTCAGTGCCACAGTTCATGGATATTGATCTCTGCTATTAAAAAATCAAGAAATTCTCAATAACTTTTAAAATTGGTTGCTGTAATACTTTTTGATAGCTTTTTGGATTTCTTGTGGCAAAAAATGCTTCTAAAAAACCAATTTTTAGGAGTAGGGGAAGCGCTAGAGACTCATTTTACAGTAAAAAATAGGTTACAAAAAGTGCGTATTTTTTGCGACCCCCGACGCCGCCCCTCAAATTTGGAAGAGCTAATAATGCATAACTGCCGCCAATTTTTTGAATTGGAAGCTCAAATTTTGGGATTGTCTACTTTATCATTATCCCACACTTGGGGCAAAATTTCAGAAAAAATTAGAAGGGGGTGGGTGAAATGGCCTGGAATATTTGGACATGAAATTTCCCAATTGTTATAAATACATTTCTAACGACAAATATTTTTGCTTAGGATTGTTTCTTGATTCTTTATTTTCTCTTTTTTTTCTTTGAATTAGAATTTTATAAGCATATCGTACATTTTTAGAAGTGGACAAAAATTTGTAACAATAGTATTTCCAGAATTCCACTGACTTGTCAATTTGTTCTTTTTTTCCCTTTTACTTTAATCGAGAAAAAATAGCATAAACAACTCAAAGTTTTGTTACGTACTTTCCATCATCTTTAAACAAACTTAAATCTCAGTTGAAGACCTGAGTGGTTGGCGACGCATAATGGGAGAATTTCATTATTCCCTTTAAGAACCACAAGCTTATATAAGGTGTCGCTGTAGCCATGAAGCTTTGTAAAAAAACAATGAACTGCTCCATTCACGGCGACATGCCGTTGCGAGAATCCACAAATTGTTTTTCTTTTCATAGTAATTTTTAAAATGATATTTAAATGTAATACTTCTATTTATATAAATATATAAATCGCAATAAAGTCTATATACTATTAAATCGAAAATGTTGTTAATTTTTTTAATTTAAAATATAAATAATCCTCCGCGTAGAATATGATTTTCAAACACACCGACTTCCGGTTTGATGAGCTTTGGTTGTTATTAAGAATAAATAGTGTTTAAAAGGGAGTTCACAGCGTGCTTTTGTGGGTACTGTTGTTTATTTTTTAGTTTTGAATATAAATAAAAAACCTTTTAAATTATTGAAATTAATCTTTGAAGAACATGCCGAAGGTACGCAGAGTTAAAAAGCCTCCACCAGAGGTTGGGAACTTATCGAACCACATTAGATGAATTGGGACGCAGAATGATGAGAGAAGGTTTGTGTTTTTTTTTATTTTTTAATAAAATAATAAAAAAGAAAGAATTGAATAACATTATCTTATTTTAATGAATATAAAATATGAATTATAAATAACCGTCAAAGTGCCAAACACGAATATAGACAGATTTAATTTTGATAAAAGCTATATGTGCAGTGATGCTGATAGCTTGTTAATTTAGAGCGTCCTGGGACGCACATATTGCTTTGAATGAGTCCCGGGAAAATTTATGGGGTCTCAACTAAAGTTTCTTATAACTTGTCGGGTTTTTATTTATGATCTGGGAAAAACCAAATCCCGTCTAACTTGTGCCTTGTACCTATCCTGTGTAATTCTGCTTTTTAAGAAACTATTGAAATGTATTTTTTACAGTTAACTTGAAGATGGTGAGGGACGAAAAAATAGAAAAAACAACTGGACGCATGGATATGAATTTTAACACTGCGTCAGGGACGCAGGCACGCGTACCTATCATTCATCCTCTGCATGTGTAAATTAAATTTTCTAGTAGATAGTTGTGGGATTTTGAACGTAAACGACAGAATGGCACAAATACGTAACTAAAAAGCTGGTATTGTTTGTATTTTGAATTGAAATCTTAAGAATTTGTAATTTTTAGCATTCTGTCTTTTATCTTTTCTTCAATTTTTTTTCAAAAGTTATTTTTTCTTTCGCTTTCTCTTTTTTGGGTCTGATTTCTTTTTTGTCAATTTCCTGAAAAAAGATTTTTGGTCTAATTTCTACAAAACGATTTGTTTTTTGTTTATTTATTTTCCGGTAGTAAATTTGGAATACGGATGATTATGGATTCATCACTTTAAATTTTTTTTTAAATTGTGAGAAATTTTAGCTTTTCAAAATAAATTGTCTGGATTTAACTAGCCGTTTTAAGTTTCTCAATTTGGCGGTGAGGTTTTATCAATTATACTAGGGTATAACCCAATTTTTCGTCTGCTAATCATTTTAAAAACGAATTTAAAACCTGAATTAAATCGATGTATTAGGTCAAATTTTTGTTCTTAAGTCGAAAAGTTAGTAAGCTAGATAGAGCTCATCCAATAAAAAGATATAAAGCGAAAATAATATTAACATGTAATTATTTTTTGAATAACTTTAAAACGATTTTTTTGCGGTCATTTCCGATCGGCGTTCGCTTGAAACGGCTACTGTTGGAAAAAAACATTTTTTACAAAAATAAATGTAACATTCACAGATTGAATAAAAAAAAAAAAAACCGAAAAAAAAAAAAAAAAAGAAATGACCAAAAATCAGGGAATTATCCCGTTTTTAATGAAAATTTTTCAGTATTGATTTATCCAATAATGGAATTTTAATAATGCATTCATTTATTTTATTTCAAAGAATTTAGTATTTCTTCCTATGGTAAATAATATATAAAATTCATTTTAGAAATATGGGCATTACATTTAAGTTAAATGTCCATATTATTAGACTCTAACAAAATATTTTTTTTAATAATTACTTTACTTAGTATCAATCACCCCATATTTTTTTTTTTTTTTTTTATTTGGTCGAAAACTGTTTGGAAATTTTAAGCGCCTGCTCCTTTTAAACGGACAAATATTGATTGTATATTTTTTTCTTTTATAAATAATACAATTGAATAATTACGGAAAAGTTATTCCATAAATATTATTTTAGTTTTTTATTTTCCATTTTATTTTGTACTTATTTTTACTAACCCGAGCAGATTCTTTAAAAAAAAGGTTGTTCTTCTATTCAACACCTTCGGTCTTTTGTCTTTTTAATTTTATGCAGAAAAAGTGTTAATCACATATATATTCACATGAATATTTTGCGTCCCAAAACAGGGGGGTCACAGCTTAAGTGACCTGAAAAAAATCAGAAGTTTTGAAAGAAAAATAACTGATTGCCTTATAAAATTCATTTCATGTAATAAATCAACTGAAATTTGATTAAAATCAGATAAATTCCCCTGATTTTTGGTAAACTTTTTTTCAAGATGTGGGCGGGGGCTCAAAAGTTGTATTGAAAAAACCACGGATTTTTTTATAATTGGGGGTATATCCTAAACATATATAATACTGATTTATATATTTTATATTTGCAAAATTTATTACTAGTGTTTAATACATGGAAGTTTGAATACAAACAAAAAGGGTAGAATAAGAATGACAAAAATAAAATGTTTACAGGTAATAGTATAAGTAAAAACAACAACTTACGACTTGCATTTCTGTAGTGATCTATGAGTATACTTTCCAACCATATCTAAAGGTTTTTGAATGCCAAGATTTTATCACAAATTGCCCAAACGTAAAAGAAATCAATTACTGAATTTCTGTTTTGAAATTGGTCCGCGTGATTTGTCTCATTTTTTTTTTTAACAAAATCATCTCCACTTTTGTACCTCCAATTCGGGGTTTTAAAATTATCATAACTTTTGAATCACTGGGATATTTTGCAATAATTCAAGCAGTGGTTGAACTCCATTTACAGAGCTCTATATAAGAAAACCTCCAAATAAATAAAAAAATAACTGAGAATGCTACAGAGATAGGCTGTAATTACCTTCAGCAGAGGTCCTAGCTCGTCTGAAAGCATTGGCTGACTTCCTGACCTGCAAGATGAAAATGGGTGTTGCTTTTATGTGGATTCGTGCTCTTTGTCTGCAGAATCATCAAGTCTCAATCAATCAAGTGTAAGGTTTCCACTTGACCTGGTGTGTAGCAAAAGTCCGCTCTATTTCCATTACTTAAATGGCTTTTTATATTGTTACAGTTTTATCTGAAACCTGGTGCCTGCATTAGTAATTACCTTGTGCCAGACTAAACCTCAGATTAACTCTCAACTAAATGTTTTTTGGGACCAAATTTTATGAAAGCTGAGTGCCCCATTTTGGTTGACATACAAGATAAGGAGGGGCTTTCTTGTGGTAACGATTATATGTTGGAAAGGAAATTGATATGGCAACTGAGTTCACTGTGGATGAGGTTGTTTGCATTTCACATCTATTAATAATGGAGATTCACTCCCAGTTTTGTCTGTAACTAAAAATTAGTCACTGCTTAACGTCACAATTTAACCCAAAATCATCATAACATGAAATAAATACACTAAAAATTTGAACTCGCAACATAGACAGTCCTCATGTTTTTTAAAAACAGCGAGTTTTAAATAAAATAATGACAGGTATTATATATATATATATATAGTTTGTTTTTTTTATACATATTTACAGTTTACATTTCAATTGTTTATTTTTTTGATCTTTTAATGAATTTTGAATGATTTTACTTACTTAGGGTACTCAACTTGCTGACATTGAATTTTTTAACACTCCCCACCCTCAGGCAATGTTTCAAAAAATCTATTTTTACATCGCCGGAGGGTGTTTTTTTTTATTCTGTAATGCTAGTATTTGGCTGATAAACCCTGGGAAAGTATGAATACCAACTGTTCTCCAGCCCTTTACAATCAACCTGACTGCACCTTCGCAGTGGAGTAAAACCCTCCCACAAATGGGCCACCTGTTGGTCCGTGGGAATGGAGACCTGTGATCTTAGGATGTAATCCTGGTGGCTGAAGCAAAGTCCATGACATGGCACACTCCTCTTTTGGTCCTTACTTAGGGCAAGATGGGTGGTCAGAGAGGCCCCCTTGATCAAATCAGCTGATCATGTCAGCCCTAGCACCTATATGATTGTCCCCAACCCTATTGTCTTATGACAATCCCGTAACCCTTTTTATTATATGTGCTAGAAAGCAGTGGCGTCAGCGGTCTTTTGTCCTGGGTATGAGTTAAACTCTATCTGATGGTTGAGGTTCCAGTTCTGCAGCTCGTGGGGAATGTGGAGCACCCCTTCATCAACATTGTTCCCTGGTTCACTCTGTAGGGTCCCATCTATGGGTTTAAAATAAAAAGATTTGTGTTTATCACAAAAAATTGAGTAATCCATAAGGATGAATAAAACAAAAACGTCTTCAGCCAAACCTAAAAATTACCGCATTGGGTTGACATAAGATCCCGTGAAAAAACCAAACCAACCAACTATTTCTCCGGCTCACACCTCCGATATGGTAGTGCTGAAACATAGTTGAGCAGACTGGGCTTTGTTAACTTTTGTATAGGTAACAGTGGATCTATGGAGAAGTGAAAACTCTGACTGAATTCCAAAGCCTGTCAACCCTGTTTAAAAAGTTGACTTTTGGTCCAAATCCTACTATGTGGAGCGTTGTGTAAATACCGTTACAAAAATAAATTTGATTACTCTTAACACCTCATCCAACCTGGCCGGAAGTCACATTCGTTTTCCTAATCCGACACAAATGAATAGCCTTTGTTTTAAATATAATACTAAACATATTTAGAAGTCTTTATTTTACAGGGAAATAACAGGTAACTTTAAATAAAGGGCATTTTTAGCATTTTTATATCCTTATAGGAATGGGACTTAACTTAAAAAAATTCTCAACAGGATGATAAGAGTTAATACCTGTGTTGTGCACCTTACAAAGAGAGGTTAGAGTTTTTGTTGCAAATCAATTACTACTGTAGTGTGTTTTATATTTGGTTACATGATGTCATTTTTTAAAACTTGTCTTTGCGTTTGTGTTAACTATGAATAAACACTTTCTTTTAATTATTTTTTTTTAAAGTTAAAAACCTAACTAATATAATTAAAACACAAGCTTTCTTTTTCATATTCTAATTCTTTTTTTTTTCTAATATTTCTAGGCGGAAACTGAACCCCATGAAAGGTAAAAGGAAAGTTTGAAGCTTTGTGGCCCATATTCAGAATCCATCACCACGGTTCCGATGACATTTATGATCTTTTTATCAGACGACATGCTTATCAGCAGAGGTAAGGGTTTCTTTGTTTTAATTCTTGTTAGTTATCTAACATTAATGGGAAGGAAAAAAGGAAAAAAATTATATATATATATAGGGCCAATTTAGCTCAGTCTGTAGAGAAGTCTGCTTAGGAATTCACAAAGATTCCTGGTTTGATATTGGCTTCTCACCAACTCATGTAGATTAGCACAGGGATCTGTGTGGTAAAATGAGGAAGCTGATGGTAAGGTGTGGCGCTCCCGCCTCAGAATTGCTAAATAATATCTTTGGTCTGCGCTTCTGAAGAGGATAGACTCCCTTGCTGCATGGTTATAAACTGACATTAGGCCACCCGTTGACTGTTAAAATCTGGGGTCTTTGTTATCTTGGTATTATTAGAAATTAATATTATTATTTATAGTAAATCTGCACTGAAAAATATGAAATTTTGTTCGACCATACAACTGAATGTTTTAACATGAAAATATATAAAAATGATATTAAATTGATTGTGCTTGCGCCTTATTTGAAAAATTAACCGTTAATTGTTATTAGAAAACATTTTATGATTTTTCATGCTAAAACATGTAGTTGTATTGATTTGAACAAATTCGCAATAATATTTTACCGGTGAAATGAAAATGGCTGGACTTAAACACATCACGGCTTTCCTGTGAAACAAACAAGGCGAGGTTACTTTCTCATTTAATGTAACTAATGTTCAGATTACCAACATTTTCAAATTAGCAACATGCATGGTTGCACCAGTCCAAACCAGGCTCATTCTATAAAAAAAAAAAAAGGGTCTAGGTGGAGGCTCCCTTAACCAATTTGCCCCCCAGAATATTGCTTAAGTTCACTTGCAGCACATTTCATCTAATAGAACATGGTGGATTTCTATTACTTAGCAATATTGTTAACTAACTGTCATGAGAAGATTATTTAAAAATATCAGTATAGGTTAGACATTTTGGTCCTCTCCTGAAAGAAATAAAATTATAACCGAAAAATATAATAAACTTGAACTTTAACCTATAAACTTATCCTCCCAACGTGATTCCCAATATTTATCAACAGCAGTTTAATGTCAAAATCAGAAAAATCTTGTAAAAAAAAACATTTAAAAAATAGATCTGACATACCCTCACAATTTACTGCTTGTGCATAAAAACAAATTTAAACCCCCCTAGTGGCTTGACATGCCGTTTAAATCAATCAATCATTTCACTACACAGGTAGCAGTTTAAAATGTTGGAGGTATTCCCTTTTTTGCCCATTTTTAATTATATTATTATTATCATGGCATATTCTAGACCAAAGTGTGGTTGTTGAGGGTATCTGAGTGGCTGGAAATGACCACTTGGAGACGCAGCAAAGACCCCAAGTGATAGAAAGAATGAAATAGTCAAGTGATTCAGGCCCAATATTGAGAAAGAAGGATGAATATCAAGATTTTTTAGAATGTTTGTCCTTGTGTTTATAGGTATATACACAAGTTTCGAGCCGGAGTGCTCTCTGGCCTTCTCAGGTGTTCTTGGTCAAAACTCGGATAAACCTTTTGTTTGAACTTCCTAAAATAAATTAATATTGTAGATATGCAAATTCGTAACTTTAAAAAAAAATTTGATAAGGAATTTCTAAATTATTTTCCTCTTACCTCTCTTTACTGCCTGCACTTCCCCACTATACTGCTCAACTTCACTAGACCATTCCTAAAAATCCTTTTCAGTTTTGGGTCATAGACTGGGTACTCTAACTGTAAGGAGGCCCATAAAAGAGGGGTATAATCCATATTGTAACACCCGGCCTTCAACTTTCCGGGTAGCTTCAGTTTTTTTCGATCATTTAAGGCCCTTCAAGCTACCTTCTGGACCTCTGTAACCTAGAATGTCGGTCAGATCAAGTGGGATCGAATAGAGACGTCCAAGGCTCTTTAGCCGGGTTACTCCCTGACTTGTTGGGATAATATCACCTCCAATTATGAAATGGATCTCTCCTGACAAAACCTCTGATTAGAGACAGACTCCGACTTTTCTTTCGGCTTAGCCTTCATTCTCCTGCCCATGTGAAAAAATCATGGTATCTTTGGTAGTAAGGCTATACGGCATGCGATTTTTGACTGGGACACACACGGATGGTGAGTCATCCATAGCTCTGGAAGGAGAGGAAATTACTGTTCTTTTGTCATCAACACCTGTTGATGGTGGTTCGCTGCACCCGTAAAATTGTTCCATGGCAGAACGAAAAGAAGTGGAGAGATCACACAGCCCCATCATGATAACCGATTTCAAGTGCTTTGCCATTTGGTGGTGTAGTCTTTCACGGTAAATTTCATAAAGCTAATTAAAAATATTTCATTAGATTTCCCCAACCTTGCGTAGGGAGTTGAAAATATCGAGTGCCATCCGGATTAGTTGAATGAGACCTGAACTGTATGCCGCATTGGCCGAGAATGCAAGCCCAGATTACATGTAGTTTCTGTTTTTTCTTTTTTTTGGCTGAGAGATAGAACTTCAAATCCATAATCTAAATAAGTGCTGATGCATCATCGCAAGAACCTGTTTTTTTTTTTTTTAAATTGTTGATTTGGAGTCATGCATTTGTGAGCAAAAGAAAATTTCTTTCAGGGTGTAAAATAATTGTATATTTGGATTCTACAGTCCTTATTTGCCCTACATACCAAATCTTCAAAGAAATATTGAATGTATGGAAGTATTTTTAAAATTGTAATTCAGTGTCGTGGGGTGCAGATTTTCAACCTTTTTGCTGGTGTTTTGATATGGAATGACGCCTTGTGATTATCCTAAAATGTCTGTCAAAATATTCTTCATCAAAAATGTCCATTTTTCCAATATGTTTTACTGTTTGTGAAATTACTTGTATTTTTAAACCCTCTGTTTTTATCTTTCCTTATAGAACTTTATGATATTGTTTACGAGAAAGTAATTGCTGATAAAAATCTGATAGCAAAATGGAAGAAGCAAGGCTATGAGAATTTGTGTTGTTGCGTTGTATCCAAAGAGAGACACAAACTTTCAAACAACTGTATTGTTCGAGTACCAAAAAGCAAATTTGGAAGAGGTGAGTATTTCATGGGGAATCATTTGCTTTATCAAACGACTTTGAATAATTAAATAGGTTTAACCCCTTTACAATCCTAAGTGCCATTAAACTTCATGTCTTTCACTACACTAACGTTAGATCAGTAAGGTTTCTCTATCAATGATATTGAGCAGCTCTTTAACTTATAAATATAACAAACTATCCTTAATCAATATATATAACTGCAGTTTTCCCATTAAATCGCACCAAGCAAATAATATACAAATCGTATTTAATCAGGATTTTTTTCACTAAAACGATTAAAAAGGCTCAATCATAAGAGCTCAATAGATGATTTATAAATTAAAATGGTTTTAAATATACTGTCCTCGAGTTTTCTCACAATATCAATGAATTTTCGAAATACGCCGAAAGTAGTAATATTTAAACCATTCGATTTTTATATATAATATATAATATATATATATATTAGTATTATGCGCCATCCAATAGGTAATTATATTCACGCAAATTTTCTCCAACAGTTTTCAAAAAATTAATGCACAAGGTTTAATGGGAAATGCCCAATGGATATGTGATGGCTATTTAAGTTATCTTTTTTTTTTTTTTTTTTTTTTTTTTCCATACTATTTGAGGAACAACAGAAGTCCCAACACACTGACAAAAACTAAAAATGGAAAAACAAAATGTTTTTATTATTTTCCATTATAATGTAAATTTTCAAAACCTTCCATAGAAATAAGACAAATTTTGTTAAGCTATGATTTTATGGTTTTTTGAAAAAAATCGAGGGTTTCGTGTTTACTCAAAAAGTTGAAATGTTAAAATAAGGAAAACTGAGGTAATTTATTGAATTCAAGTCCAAAAAGTTAGTCTAAAAGAAGTTGGCTGAGACCTACTCAACAAAAATTGGTCTTGCTGGGTGAAATGTTTTATTATTATTATACACACTGTTGTAGGAGGAGTTAACCCCCTACCAGAAATGGACTGGCTCATAGCCTTATAATGTTGACGCAGCAGTGATAGACCGGAAAATTATATTCGGGACAAATCAGCTGCGCTTGACTACACACATTTGACCCTCCTTCATTCCTTGTATAGTTTGTCTTTGTGAATTTGTTCTAAATCTTCTGTTTTTCAATGTTATAGAGTATATCTGTTAGCACCAGATAAAAGATACATAGAGAAATAGTGTGCTTGAGATATATTTCATTCAGCACTTTTATCTGGTGCTAACAGATACTTATAACATAAAACCAAGAAGTAGAACAATTCACAAAGACAAACTTACAAGAATGAGGAGGGTCAAATGTGTGTAGTCAAGCGCAGTGATTTTGTCCGAATATAATTTTCCGTCTATCACTGCTGCGTCAACTATTATAAGGCTATGAGCCAGTCCATTCTGTAGGGGTGTTAACTCCTCTACAACAGTTGTATAATAATAATAAAACATTTCACCAAGCAAGACAATTTTTGTTGAGTTAGGTCTCAGCACTTCTTTTAGACTAACTTTTGGACTCTGAATTCAATAAATTACCTCAGTTTTCCTCTATTACATCAACTTTTTGAGTAACACGAAACCCTCGATTTTTTTCAAAAACCATAAAAATACAGCCTCTAACAAATTTGTTCTTATTCTATGGAAGGTTTTGAAAATTTACATATAATGGAAAATAATAAAACATTTTGTTTTTTCCATTTTAGTTTTTGTCAGTGTGTTGGGACTTCTGTTTGTTCCTCAAATAGGATGGAAAAAAAAAAAAAAAAAAAAAAAAAAAGAGATAACTTAAATGCCATCACATATCCATTGGCATTCCCATTTAAACTTTGTGGCATAATTTTTTGAAACTGTTGGAGAAAATTTGGTGAATATAATTACCTATTTGATGGCGCATAATATATATATATATATATATATATATATATATAAAATCGAATGGTTTAAAATATACTAACTTCGGGTATTCGAAAATTCATGATATTGTGAGAAACTCGAGACAGTATATTTTAAACCATTTTATTTTAATCATCTATTTAGCTCTTTATATTGAGCACTTTTTAATCGGTTTTAGTGAAAAAAATCCTGAATTAAATACGATTGTATACTTATTTGCTTGGTGGATTTAATGGTAACTGCAGTATATATATTGATTAGATAGTTTGTTATATTTATAAGTAAAGAGTGCTCAATATCATTGATAGAGAACTTATATCTAAGTTAGTGTAGTGAAGACATGAAGTTAATGGCACTTAGGATTGTAAAGGGTTAAACCTATTTATTATTCAAAGTCGTTTGATAAGCAAATGATTTCCCATGAAATACTCACCTCTTCCAATTTGCTTTTTGGTACTCGACATATACAGTTTGTTTGAAAGTTTGTGTCTCTCGTTTGGATACAACGCAAACAACACAAATTCTCATAGCCTTGCTTCTTCCATTTTGCTATCAGATTTTTATCAGCAATACTTTCTCGTAAACAATATTCATAAAGTTCTATAAGGAAAGAAAAAAAACAGAGGGTTTTAAAATACAAGATTTCACAAACAGTAAACATATTGGAAAAATGACATTTTATGAAGAATATTTGACAGACATTTTTAGATAATCACAAGGGTCATTCCATATCAAAACACCAGCAAAAAGGTTGAAATCTGCACCCACCGACACTGAATTACAATTTTTAAAAATACTTCCATACATTCAATATTTCTGAAATTTGGTATGTAGGGCAAATAAGGACTGTAGAATCCAAATATACAATTATTTTAACCCTGAAAGAAAATTTTATTTTGCTCACCCAAATGCATGACTCCAAAATCAACAATTTAAAAAAAAAAAAAAACAGATTCTGCGATGATGCACAGCCTTAATTTAGATTATGATTTGAAGTTCTATACTCTCAGCCAAAAAAGAAAAAACAGAACTACATGTAATCTGGCTTGATCTCGCCAATGCATACAGTTCAGTTCTGCATCAACTAATCCGGATGGCACTCGACTATTTCAACTTCCCTAGCAAGGTTGGGGAAATCATAATGAAATATTTTAATTCAGTCTTTATGAAATTTACCGTGAAAGACTACACCACCAAATGGCAAGCACTTGAAATCGGTATCATGATGGGCTGTGTGATCTCTCCACTTCTTTTCGTTCTGGCCATGGAACTAATTTTACGAGGTGCAGCGAACACGTCAACAGGTGTGATGACAAAAGAACAGCTAATTCTTCCTCCTTCCAGAGCTTTTATGGATGACATCACCATCCTTGTCCCGTCAAAAATCGCTGCCGATAGCCTACTACAAAGATACCATGATTTTTTCACATGGGCGAGAATGAAGGCTAAGCCGAAGAAAAGTCGGAGTCTGTCTCTAATCAGAGGTTTTGTCAGGGAGATCCATTTCATAATTGGAGGTGATATTATCCCAACAGTCAGGGAGAAACCGGTAAAGAGCCTTGGACGTCTCTATTCGATCCCACTGACTGACCGACATCAGGGTACAGAGGTCCAGAAAGTAGCCTTGAAGGGCCTTAAATTGATCGAAAAAACTGAGCTACCCGGAAAGTTGAAGGCGTGGTGTTACCAATATGGATTATTACCCCGTCTTTTATGGCCCTTACAGTAGAAGTACCCAGTCTATGACCAAACTGAAAGGATTTTAGGAATGTCTAGTGAGTGAGAGTAGTGGGGAAGTGAGGAGTAAAAGAGAGGTAAGAGGAAAATAATTTAGAAAATTCCTTATCAAATTTTTTTTAAATAGTTACGAATTCGCATATTACAATATTAATTTATTTTAGGAAGTTCAACAAAAAGGTTTCCGAGTTTGACAAGAAACACCTGAAGAAGGCCAGAGAGCACATCGGCTGAAACGTTGTGTATATACCTATAAACACAAGGACAACATTCTAAAAAATCTTGATTTCATCCTTCTTCTCAATATTGGCCTGAATCACTTGACTATTTCATCTTTCTATCATTGGGGGTCTTTGTGGTCTTCCAAGTGGTCATTTCCAGCCACTCAGATACCACTCAACAACCACACTGGTCTAGATATGCCATGATAATAATAATAATAATAATAAATGGTGCAAAAGGAATACCTCCAACATTTTAAACTGCTACCTGTGTAGTGAAATGATTGATTGATTTAAACGGCATGTCAAGCCATCTAGGGTTATTTTATGCCAAGCAGTAAATTGTGAGGGATGGTCAGATCTATTTTTTAAATGTTTTTTTTTACAAGGATTTTTCTTGATTTTGACAGTAAACTGCTTGTTGATAAATATATTGGGAATCACGTTGGGGGATAAGTTTATAGGTTAAAGTTCAAGTTTATTGTTATATTTTTGGTATAATTTTATTTCTTTCAGGAAGGACAAAATGTCAACTATACTGATATTTTTAAATATCTCTCATGACAGTGTGGTAACAATATTGTCTAAGAATAGAAAAATCACCATGTTCTATTAGATGTGTGCTGCAAGTGAACTTAAGCAAATGGCAATGGTAGCTCCACCTAGACCTTTTTTTTTTTTTATAGATATGAGCATGGTTTGGACTGGTGCACACCATGCATTTGCTATTGAAATGTTGGTAATCTGAACATTAGTTACATAAATGAGAGTAACCTCGCCTTGTTTGTTTCACAGGAAGCCGTGTGTTTTAGTCAGCCATTTTCATTTCACCGTAAATACGAATTTGTTCAAATCAATACAACTACATGTTTTAGCATGAAAATATCATAAAATGTTTTCTTAATAACAATTAAGTTAATTTCAAATAATGCGCAAGCACAATCAATAATACATTTTATGATATTTTCATGTTAAAACATTCAGTTGTATTGATTCGAACAAATTCATATTTTCAGTGCAGATTTACTATAATAATAATATAATTTACTAATAATACAATATAACAAAGACCCAGATTTTAAAGTCAACGGGGTGGCCTAATGTCAGTTATAACCATGCAGCAAGGGAGTCTATCCTCTTTTCAGAAGCGCTAGACCAAAGATATTATTTTAGCATCTGAGGCGGAGCGCCACACCTACCATCAGCTCCTCATTTTACCACACAGATCCCTGTGCTAATCATACACTGAGTTGGTGAGAGCCAATATCAAACCAGGAATCTTGTGATTCCTAAGCAGACTCTCTACAGACTGAGCTAAATTGGCCCTATAATATATATATATTTTTTTCTTTTTTTTCCTTCCCATTAATGTTAGATAACTAACAAGAATTAAAACAAAGAAACCCTTACCTCTGCTGATAGCATGTCGTCTGTAAAAAAGATCATAAATGTATCGGGACCGTTGGTGATGGATTCTGAATATGGGCCACAAAGCTTCAACTTTCCTTTTACCTTCATGGGGTTCAGTTTCCGCTAGAATATTAAGAAAAAAAAAAGAATTAGAATATGAAAAAGAAAGCTTGTGTTTTTATTATATTAGTAGGTTTTTAACTTTAAAAAAAATAAATAAAAGAAAGTGTTATTCATAGTTAACACAAAGCAAAGACAGTTTAAAAATGACATCATGTCAATATAAAACACACTACAGTAGTAATTGATTTGCAAAACAAACTTGCTAACCTCTCTTTGTAAGGTGCACAACACAGGTATTAACTCTTATCATCCTGTTGAGAATTTTTTAAGTCTAGAGTCCCATTCCTATAAGGATATAAAAATGCTAAAAATGCCCTTTTCATTTAAAGTTACCTGTTATTTCCCTTAAAATAAAGACTTCTAAATATGTTTAGTATTATATTTAAACAAAGGCTATCATTTGTGTCGGATTAGGAAAACGAATGTGACTTCCGGCCAGGTGGAATGAGGTGTTAAGAGTTAATCAAATTTATTTTTGTAGGTATTTACACAACTGCTCCACACTAGTAGGATTTGACACAAAGTCAATTTTTAAACAGGGTTTGACAGGTTTGAATTCAGAGTTTTCCTTCTCCTAGACCAGTTACCATACAAAAGTTAAAAAGCCCAGTCTGCTCAACTATTTTAGCTATAGTTGGGGGGAGAATAGTTGGTTGGTTGGTTGTGTTTTACGGTATGTCAACCCAATGGGTAATTTTAGGCTGAAGACGTTTTTGTTTTATTCATCCTTAATGGATACTCAATTTTTTGTTATAAACACATCTTTTTATTTAACCCATAGATGGGACCCTAACAGAGTGAACCAGGGAACAATGGTGATGAAGGGGTGCTCCACATTCCCCAGAGCTGCAGAACTGGAACCTCACCATCAGATAGAGTTTAACGTCATACCCAGGACAATAAGACCCTGAGCCACTGCTTTCTAGCACATATGATAAAAAGGGTTAGGGATTGTCATAAGAGCAATAGGGTTGGGACAATCATATAGGTGCTAGGGCTTGACATGATCAGCTGATTGATCAAAGGGGGCCTCTCTGACCACCCATCTTGCCTAAGTAAGGACCAAAAGAGAGTGTTGCATGTCATGGACTGCTCAGCCACCAGGATTACATCCTTAAGGATCACAGGTCTCCATCCACGACCAACAGGTGGCCCCATTGTGGGAGGGTTTTTTACTCCACTGCCGAGGTGCAGTCAGTGTATTGTAAAGGGCTGGAGAACAGTTGGATTCATACTTTTCCCAAGGGTTATCAGCAATACTAGTACAGAATAAAAAAACACCCTCCGGGCGATGTAAAAATAGATTTTTGAAACATTGCCTGAGGGGTGGGAGTAAAAAATTCAATGTCAGCAAGTTTGTACCCTAAGTAAGTAAAATCATCAAATTCATTAAAAGGATCAAAAAATAAAACAATTTGAAATGTAAACTTTAAATATGTATTAAAATAAAACAAACTATATATATATATATATAATACCTGTCATGTATTTATTAAAACTTGTTTTAAAAAACAATGAGGACTGTCTAATGTTGCATGTTCAAATTTTGAGTGTATTTATTCTATGTTATGATGATTTTGGGTAATGTGACGTAAGCAGTGACATAATTTTTGTTACAGACAAAAACTGGGAGTGAATCTCCATTATTAATAGATGTGAAATGCAAACAACCTCATCCACAGTGAACTCATTTGCCATATCAATTTCCTCCAACAATAATCGTTACACAAGAAGCCCCTCCTTATCTTTGTATGTCACAAATGTGGGGCACTCAGCTTCATAAAATGGTGCCCAAAACATAGTGAGGAGTTAATTCTGAGGTTTAGTCTGGCACAAGGTAATACTAATGAGGCACCCAGTCAAGATAAAACTGTAACAATATAAAAAGCATTAAGTAATGGAAATAGAGCGGACTTTGCTAACACCAGGTCAAGTGGAACCTACACTTGATTGATGAGACTTGATGATCTGACAAGACAAAGAGGACGAATCCACATAAAAGCAACACCCATTTTCATCTTGCAGGGTCAGGAAGTCAGCCAATGCTTTCAGACGAGCTAGGACCTCTGCTGAGATAATTCACAGCCTATCTCTGTAGCATTCTCAGTTGATTTTTTTTATTTTATTTGAGGTTATTCTTATATAGAGCTCTGTAAATGGAGTTCAACACTGCTTGAATTATGCAAATATCCCAGTGATTCAAAAGTTATGATAATTTAAAACCCCGAAATTGGAGGTACAAAAGTGGAGATGATTTTGTTAAAAAAAAAAATGACAAATCACGGACCAATTCAAAACAAGAAATTCAGTAATTTATTTCTTTACGTTTGGAGCAATTTTGATAAAACTTGGCATTCAAAAACCTTTAGATATGGTTGAAAGTATCTCATAGATCAACTACATGAAATGCAAAGTCGTAAGTTGTTGTTTTTATATATATACCTTAAACATTTTATTTTTGTCATTCTTATTCTACCCTTTTGTTGTATTTCAAACTTCCATGTATTAAACACAGTAATAATTTTGCAAATATAAAATATATATATATATATATATATATGTTAGGTATACCCAATTTATAAAAAAATCCGTGTTTTTTTCAATACAATTTTGAGCCCCCGCCCACATTTGAAAAAAAGTTTACCAAAAATCAGGGAATTATCTGATTTTAATCAAATTTTCAGTTGATTTATTAATGAATGAATTTTATAAGGCATCAGTTATTTTCTTTCAAAACTTTCTGATTTTTTTCAGGTCACTTAACTTTGACCCCCTCCCTTGTTTTTGGGACGCAAAATATCAGTGATATATATGTGATTAACACTTTTTTCTGCATAAATAAAAAGACAAAAGACCGAAGGTGTGAATAGAAGAAAAAAACCTTTTTTTAAAGAATCTGCTCGGGTAGTAAATAAGTACAAAATAAAATGAAAATAAAAACTAAAATAATAATTTATGGAGATAATTTTCGATAATTATTCAATTGGCTATTATTTTATAAAAGAAAAAAATATACATCAATATTTGTTCCGTTTAAAAGGGAGCAGGCGCTAAATTTCCAATACAGTTTTCGACCAAAAAAAAAAAAAAAAAATATGGGTGATTGATACTAAAGTAAAGTAATTATTAAAAAAATATTTGTTTTAGAGTCTAATAATATGACATTTTAAACTTAAAATGATAATGCCCATATTCTAAATGAATTTTATATATTAATTTACCATAGAAGAAATACTAAATTTTTGAAATAAAATAACTGATGCATTATAAAATTCATTAATTGATAAATCAATACTGAAAATTTCATTAAAATCGGATAATTCCCTGATTTTTGGTCATTTCTTTTTTTTTTTTTTTTTTCTTTTTTTTTTTTTTTTTCAATCGTGAATGTTACATTTATTTTGTAAAAATGTTTTTTCAACAGCGTTTCAAGCCGAACGCGATCGAAATTGACCGAAAAAAATCGTTTTAAATGTATTAAAAATAAATTACATGTGTAATATTATTTTGCTTTATCTTTTTATTGATGCTTATTATGTTACTACTTTTCGACTTAAGACAAAAATTTGACCTTAAATAATCGATTTAATTCATTTTAATTCGTTTTTAAAATGATTAGCAGACGAAAAATTGGGTATCCCTAGTATAATTGATAACCTCACCGCCAAATGAGAACTAAAACGGTAGTAAATCCAGCAAATTTATTTTGAAAAGTAAATTTCTCACAATTTAAAAAAAAATTTAAAGTGATGAACCTAATCATCCGTATTCCAAATTTACTACGAAAATAAATAAACAAAAACAAATCGTTTTTAAGAAATTGACAAAAATCGTTTTTTCAGAAATTGACAAAAATCAGACCAAAAAAGAGAAAAGAAAGAAAAAAATAACTTTTGAAAAAAATTTGAGAGAAAATATAAATAAGACAGAATGCTAAAAATTACAATATTCTTAAGATTTTCAATTCAAAATACAAACAATACCAGATTTTTAGTGACGTATTTGTGCCATCTGGTTTACGTTCAAATCCCACAACTATCTACTAGAAATAATTTACACATGCAGAGATGATGATAGGTACGCGTCCTGCGTCCCTGACGCAGTAAAATCATATCCATGCGTCCCAGTGTTTTTCTTTTTTTCTTCCCTCACCATTTCAAGCTAACTGTAAAAAATACATTTCAATAGTTTCTTAAAAGCGAATTACACAGGATAGGTTACAAGGCACAAGTTAGACGGATTTGGTTGTTTCCCAGATCATAAATAAAAACCCGACAAGTTATTAAGAAACTTTAGTTGAGACCCATAAATTTTCCCGGGGACTCATTCAAAGCAAATATGTGCGTCCCAGGACGCTCTAAATTAAAAAGCTATCAGCATCACTGCACATATAGCTTTTTATCAAAATTAAATCTGTCTATATTCGTGTTTGGCACTTTGACGTTATTTTAATTCATATTTTATATTTCATTAAAATAAGATAAATGTTATTCAATCTTTTCTTTTTATTATTATTTTATTTAAAAAATAAAAAAAACACAAACCTTCTCTCATCTTCTGGTCCAATTCATCTAATGTTGGTTCGATAAGTTCCCAACCTTCTGGTGGAGGCTTTTTACTTCTGCGTACCTTCGGCATGTTCTTCAAAGATTAATTTCAATAATTTAAAAGGTTTTTTTTTTATATTCAAAACTAAAAAATATAAACAACAGTACCCACAAAAGCACGCTGTTAACTCCTTTAACACTATTTATTCTTAATACAACAAAAGCTCATCAAACCGGAAGTGGTGTTTGAAAATCATATTCTCGCGAGATTATTTATATTAAATTAAAAAAATAACAACATTTTCGATTTAATAGTATATAGATTTATTGCGATTTAATATATTTATATAAAAGAAGTATCATTTAAATATCATTTTTAAATTACTTAAAAGAAAAACAATGTGGTTCTCGCACGGTGTCGCGTGAATGGGAGCAGTCATTGTTTTACAAGCTTATGGCTACAGGACACCTTATATAAGTTGTGGTTCTTAAGAATAATGAAATTCTCCCTTTTGCGTCGCCAACCACTCAGTCTCAACTGAGATTAAGTTTGTTTAAAGTATGGATGGAAAGTAGTAACATAACTTGTTGAGTTGTTTTATGCTATTTTTCTCGATTAAAGTAAAAAGGGAAAAAAGAACAATTGAGTCATGTGATTCTGGGAAATATATTGTTACAAATTTTTGTCCACTCCTAAAAATGACGAATGCTTTATAAAATTCTAATTCAAAGAAAAAAGAGAAAATAAAGAAAAGAAACAATCCTAAGAAAAATATTTGTGTTAAAATGTATTTATACAATGGGTAAATTTCATGTCAAATCATCCAGGCCATTTCACCCACCCCCTTCAATTTTTCTGAAATTTTGCCCAAGTGTGGATAATGATAAAGTTAGACAATTCCCAAAATTTGAGCTTCCAATTCAAAAAATTGGCGGAGTTATGTCACTTTTAGCTCTCCAAATTTGAGGGGGGGGGGTCGCAAAAAATCGCAACTTTTTGTAACCTATTTTTTACTGTAAAATGAGTTCTAGCGCTTCCCTACTCCTAAAAATTGGTTTTTAGAAGCATTTTTGCACAAGAAATCCAAAAATGCTATCAAAAAAGTATTACAGCCAACCAATTTTAAGTTATTGAGGATTTCTGATTTTTTAATAGCAAGATCAATATCCTGATGTGGCACTGAGTCTACGACAACAATTTTTTCTATTATTATTCCACATATATTGAACATTATTTGTACCAAAAAGATAGTTTGATATTGATATAAACCAATTTTTAATAGTGTGATATTGATATAAACCAATTTTTATAAGTAGGGAAGCTCTAGAACTCATTTTACAGACAAAAATAGATTACAAAAGTTGCCATTTTTTGCCAACCCCACCAACTTTGGAGAGCAAAAAATCAACATAACTCCTCCAATTTTTGGAATTGTTGGCTCAGATTTGGGGGATTGTCTAACTTTAACATAGTCCATACCTGAAAAATTGAAGTGGGTGGGTGACAATTTTTTTTTTCTGGATGATTTGACATAGAATTAACACAATAATAGTTATAGCTAAAGATTATTCATTTTAATTTTACTTTGAGTAACATATTTAATATTTGTTTATCAATTTATTTATTTTGTAAGTATATTTTCAACTTATAAGAATAGTGGGTATTATTTTATATGAGCAACACTTTGGGGCGTGTGTCCAATGGCTTCAGCTTCTGGACCAGTGGGTATTATTTTATATGAGCAACACTTTGGGACCTATGTCCAGTGGCTCCAGCTTCTGGACCAGTGGGTATTATTTTATATGAGCAACACTTTGGGACCTGTGTCCAGTGGCTTCAGCTTCTGGACCAGTGGGTATTATTTTATATGAGCAACACTTTGGGACCTATGTCCAGTGGCTCCAGCTTCTGGACCAGTGGGTATTATTTTATATGAGCAACACTTTGGGACCTGTGTCCAGTGGCTTCAGCTTCTGGACCAGTGGGTAGTATTTTATATGAGCAACACTTTGGGGCGATTGTCCAGTGGCTTCAGCTTCTGGACCAGTAAAGTAATGTTAACAGTGTTGATCCCAAGGAGCTATCTTCCAAGGCAATACCTGCCCCTTTGATTTAAAGGGGTAGGGCTGGGTTTATTGCCCAGTACCTGAGGCACCCCCTTGAGGGGGAATGCCGACAGGATCAATGCCTTTTTTTGCATCCCACGAGCTTCGGTTCGTGGGTGGTCCCACATTAAAAAGACCTTGTGTTATACCTGCATACATGGGGTGCGAGGTAAATATTACAAACATGAAACATTTAGTAAGTAAAGTAAAGTGGACGGGGTGGCCTAAAGTCGGTATCAGCCAGTCAGCGAGGGAGTCTATCCCCTTTTCAATAGCACTAGACCATGGAGATTGGTTTTTTAGCATCTGAGGTGGAGCACCACACCTACCATCAGCTCCTTAGTAAGGAAGACAAACAACAAACTCACATGAACAATTCACATATAAATGTTAACTCCTTGCCAACCAAATGTGTCCCACTGCTGTACCAACTTTTCTAGGTATTGTAGTGATATGAACTAAAGTGACAAAAATAAGCAATCTGCACATAGGATCAGTGCAGGTATAAAGCAAAAATAGAAATAATGAAAATGATAATTTTGGACCAATCAGAGGCTTTCATGCCTAAACAGTGCAAAAGAACATAAAACAATGAAATAAAAATTATAAAAGACAAAACAAGAGACAGCAAATATAATATAAAGGTTAGGTATTATTAACGAATATGTACATTTAAGGAGAAATAACAAAAAAGGGTAAAGTTCAATGTCTTTCAACCAAACTCAGGTAAAAAGAGTTTAAGGGTATGTGGAATGTTTCTTTGGAGAGTCATGTAGATGCATCTGGGTTGAATGATAAACAGAAGAAACTGAAGAGAATCTAAAACTAAGTGTCAAAATTTGATGAAGTAGTTGGTTTTGAATTAGTAGTTTTAATGTATGTAGGTATGATTGTCTGTGTGATACTATAATGGAAGGAGAACATGGTCAGAATAAATGAATAAATAAATGAATAAAAATTGAATATGTTAAAGCCAGGCATAAGTAAATGGGTGGGCGTTTGTCCTTTTTACGAACACAAAAGATTAGGCCGTAGGGTTTGAGAGGGTTATACAACCACCGTGAAATGGGACCACTTGGTGATAATATCTTTAGGCATCTAGGTACTAAAAGCAAAAAGGATTTTTATGAGAAAATCTCTTTTGAAAAAAATTAATGGTCAAAGTATTGTAGACGTGATGTCCAGAAAGAGGAATAACTGCTTTAGTTTTAAGGGATAATGTCGTCTAAAAGTCAGCGTTGAATTTAAGTGTCGGTCCTCTGTGTGGTCCAGCAGCAGATCGGTGGTGGGGAGAATTTTACATAAATTCAGCTAAGCTCCAGCCCTTAGCAGTTAGAGCCGGGGCTGTTGAGGTGTGAAGGTTGCCAGTAGAGGTAGCCGATAGACAGCCAGTGAGATAGATCGCTAAAGTATCACAGACCCCCTTCTTCCATCGGCGTCTTGTTTACAAACTTTGTAGTTGTTGTTTTGTTTTTAATCCTTGTGAACCTGTCTCTGACTCGTGCCCTTCAAATCGGCCAGCACAAAATATCACAACGTTTGGGGTTTGGGCATCGAAGGTGCAAGAGTGCAGAACAGGGATTCTCACATCTGTAGGAGTTTCAACCTATGAGTCAGAGTTCATGTCCTGAACAGGGATGGACTTGTGGGGATTAAAATAAAATTAAAATGAAAAATAAAAAATCACAAACACCCATGAGCCTTCAGACCAGAAGAACCCTCCGAGCATGTGCAGGAAAAAAGGATCCACTTCTGACCACCAAGATAATCTCTCAGCCATTCAAACTTAGGCCTTAACTGGGATGAGACACTACTACTGGGCAAATATCTCCTTACCACATGGTGGCTATGACCCGTGAATAAAGCCCGAATCCTAAAACTACCTTTTGTCTTTGTCTCTTCCTTTTCTTTCCTTGAATTCCTTTTCAGTGCGACCACTAAATAAGACGGGGGTTAAAAGCAAACCCTGTGAACACACACAAGGAATAACCAACCACCTTTAAACCTCAAACATTAAAACCTCTTGTTCCCCTACAGACTTGGGGGAGAGGGGTTACATTTCAATGAAGGCAGGACAGGGGATTAGCTAAATGATGTGTGGGGATTAAAATAATTGAAAATAGAATTAGAATAAAAAAAACACAAAAAAATAACAAACTGCCATGGGGCCTTCACCGAAAGAACCCTCTACACATGTCTATACCTATATCTATATATCTATATCTATTTTTTGATGTGAAATATAAAATATTTAAATTATATACCTAATTAAAATTATATAAAATTTATTATAAAATTTATAATATATAATATAATATATATAATATAATATAAGTTTATATATAATATATATAATATAATATAATATATAAAATTATAAAATAATCCCTTGCTACAGGCGACTATGACCTGGTCAATAAAGCCTAAGTCATAAAGCTACCTTCTGCCTTTGTCTCTTTCCTTTCTCGTTCTTTAAATGCCTTCTTTACAGCATGACCACCAAAAAGAAATGGGTTTAAAAGAAAACCCAAGAAACACGTAACCAAGAATATCCCAGCTACTTTATACCTGTAAAACACCCAAAACCACCTACGCCCCATAGATGTATATGTATGGAAAGAAGGGTTGCCTTTGATATATAATTATCTACTTAGTATCTTCTTCTATAGACTGCCCTGTCAGCTGGGGTGTTAGAATGCACTGACTGCACCTCTGCAGAAGGGTAAGACTCCAACAATGGGGCCACCAGTTGGCTGTGGTTGGTGACCCGTGATGCTTAAGGATAGAACCCAGGTGGTTGAGCAGTCCATGACATGCAATATTCCACTTTGGTCCTTACTTGGACTAGACGGGCAGTCAGAGAGGTCCCCTCCGATCACTTGGCTGGTCATGTCAAGCCCAGCACCTATATGATTGCCCCAGCCCTTTTGTCCTTATGGCAAGCCCTAACCCTTTTTATCCAATGGGTGCTAGAAGGTGGTGGCTGAGGATCTTAGTGCCTGGGAATGACATTAAACTCTATCTGATGGTGAGGTTCCAGTACTGGAGGTTTGGGGAATGTGGAGCACCCCTTCATCACCATTGCTCCCTGGTCCACTCTGACCCGGAGTGGTAGTACCTGTTAGGGTTCCATCTATGGGTTAAATAGAAAAACATGAGTTTACAAATAAAATTGAGTATCCATTAAGAATGAATTTATTTCAAAACTTTGTCAGCATCAAATAACCCACTGAGGTTGACATGCCATAAAACAAACCAAATCTTCTATAGATCTGGGTAATTGTTGACTGCTATATGCTGGGGGGTGGGGGGGTTGTTATCTGTCATCTATTTCAGGGGGGAGCCTGTTCTGGTGGAAGTCAGTAGAGCATCTGCCTTGGAATCACAATGTTCCAGGTTCTATAACGGCCTGAACCAACTCAGTGCATGAGTAGCACAGCTTGGTTCCTGGTTTGATGCCAGTCCCCACCAATTCAGCGCATGTGTAGCACAGATTGGGTAATTTGATCTGTGCAGTAAAGTGGGGAGCTGACGGTAGTTGTGATGCTCCACCTCAGCAAAAACAATCTCCCTGGTCTAGCACCTGTAAAAAGGGGATATACTCTCTTTCTGTCCGGCTGATACCAACAATAGGCCACTTTACTTTACTTATTTTATATATATATATATATATATATATATATGAAAGTAAACAAACAGGTTTTATAGTCTGTTTGAGATGGTGATAACCGACAATTTGGGAGAATAAGTGCCTAATTGAAGTCATACCTAATTGAAATTTAATTAGTTGATAATTAATAAATTAGGCGAGCATATCTAAATTTCAATTAGGTATGACTTCAATTAAGCAATTATTCTCCCATATATATATATATATATATATATATATATATATATATATATATGTATTATATATATATATATATATATATATATATATATATATTATTATATTATTATTATTATTATATTATACTAAAGCTGAGTGAATCAATGATTGTTTGCTAAAGGCTTTTTTCCTATTTAGTTTAATGACACAAAATTCATATCAAAATATTCCTTAGTTCTAGGATTGAGTTATGTTTGAAAAAAATCCGTTTTAATTGGTTCTAATTAGTCGTAATTTTCAATTTAGTAAAAAACTGACCAGTCTCTCACATCACTTTCTGCCTGTCATTTTCCCCCTCGCTATATATATATATATGGATTACCTCCTCGTTATATATGTTCGTATCTGTTTAAAGAGAGTGTGAAATAGATTAGATTTGTATGTTAAGTTTCAGAAGCAACTAGCTCATAGCTTAAATTAGGTCAATCATTTCTTTTCTTAGAAATCCTACAAAAAGATTTTAATTCTTTAAAAAAAAAATTTAATTCGCTTTGCAAACTCACTTTTCCCTAATCCCAATTATCTGCCCAGAGCTCAATGGGTGACCCAACGGTTCATGTTTTGTCTAGTGTATATATATATATATATATATATATATATAGATATATATATATATGCGTCTGTGTGTGTCGGCAGAAATAAATTTATAACTGCCAATATGACCAGTATTTAAGCCTTTTTCTTTACTAAATATATTGCTCTGTATATAATTCACAGATTATTGTACATTGAGCTCTCACAACTTAGACTATACCAATTCTACTATCACCATAGTATGAATGATAGAGCTATTATATATATAAGATTAGATTTATATTAGAGTATAAATATATTTGTCTGATGAATGCTAAAAAAAGATATGACACTCAGGGTCACAGAATTATTTCATGCAATATATATATATATATATATATATATATATATATATATATATAATATTTTTTAAAATTTGGTGAACAAGCAAGAAACTATGAGTTTTTTTTATTTCAATGGTTGTTTGGCTCATTCTCAGATTTTGAAAAAATTTCCAGCATTTATATTAGAATATAAAATTGAAAAAAAAAAAAAAAAGAAACAAAAAAAATTATTTTCTACTTTGAATTAATCACTAGTTTTCAAAAAGGAGGCGCTGAGAACTTTTTCACACACCCAACAAAATCATCTATAATTTCTCAGTAATAAAATTATTACCCCCAACTATATTTTTCAATTACTTTTTCATACATTATATTTTCAATTTATACTCTGTACAATATTCAAAATATCTAAATAATTTAAATTTATACAAAACTTTTGTTATATTATTAAACGTTATTATAGTATCATAAAAATTCAATTCAACAGGCAAAAAAACTATATGAAAACTAATACACAAAATTATGGTTCTGTTGCGCTACCGTATTTTATAGAAAAATCCTCTTTTTAAATGTAGAAAACTATTCGGCATTTATTTGAGATCGGTGTGTAGGGGAGCAATCCGTAATTTTGTAAATCGGATCGCATAACAACGTTGTTTCACACAACGCCGACCATATTGATTTGCGGATTGCTCCCGCAGTGTGTGTGGCGCTCGTAGCTTCTTCTTGTCTGTACGACAGACAGAAAAAAATAATTTGGGGTTTCTCGTGCAGAACTCTTTATATCTTCGAAAACTCTTTCTTTGATTTTTAGTGTTTATTTTCAGTTTTCAAGAAAAAACAATGCCGAAAGGTAAGATACGTGATTTTTAAATTTTTAAAAATTGATATGATAGTCATCTTCAGTATGGATCAGTTAGTCCAAAATGGCCATAAATACAGGGATCAGTTTATAATGCGCTATTAATTGTAAACTGATCCCTCCTACTGTATTTCTTAAACGTAATCGTGGTCTTTCCTTTTTATCTTTCCTACAAGTTAAAGAATGTTAAGAGAAATTTGATATTTTTTAAGGATTTTTATTTACGTTTGTTGATTATTTAATATTAGTTTTTTTTATTGTTTTTTTTTAAAGATCTTTATTTACAAAGAAACGGTAAAAAGATTTTAAAAGTCTTATAAAAACTAAAAAGAAATGGCTAGCTAAACTGAGGATTTTATTAACTTTTTTTAGGATGTAATATTTGGAGTTCAAGTAAATCAGGATTATTTAAGTAAAAAAACAAGAAAAAAATGTAAGAAATTTAGTCAGATTTATATTCATAAATATAAGATTTTTTACTTATCATTTCTGTTCAGATAAACGATTATATTATTAGTTCATTTATCAAATATATATATATATCTGATTACGTTAATATATAAAACTAATTTTCTTTTAATGTAAAAGAGTTTTTGAGTAACAAGTTAAAATATTTAAAATTGGTCAATATTTCTTTTTTGATTTATTAAAAAAAAATACGTCGTATGAAAATGTATTATAAAAAGGTTTTATTTAAAATCTTACAATCATTTTTTTCTAATATTAACTAAAGTTTAGGCTTTCTTTTTATATAAAAAAAATGATTTTGTCTTAATTACTTGTTGTTTCTGGTTGTAGTAATAATTATTTTTACAATTTATTTAGATGATGCAATCTTTCCTTTTTTTTCCTTTTTAGTAACTGATCCAAAAAAGAAAGGTATTTCTCATTATAGACTTTTACTATTTGTGTAAATGTAACTTTTCTCTTGAACTTTCGATTTTCTTTGTAAAGTCTTTTCTTATTTAAAACTAAATTTGATTAGACTTTTTTTTTGTTTTTTTAATAAACTACTAAAATTTTCGATTGCTTAAAACTAAAAAAAAAAATTATGTAAATAATTTTATTTTTTTTATTTTAATTTTTTTTTTTTTAATCAAAAAAATGTCCAAATAGTTCGTTGGATTTTTTTATTAGTCACATTAGTTTGGTCTAACGATTTAATGTTAAATCTTTTTTTTTTTTTCTTTTTTTTTTCTTTTTTTTTTAGTGGGGTTAGTTTCTTTTTTTCTTTTCTTTTTTTTTTTTTTTTTTATTCCACTTAAACTTTTAGATTTTGGGTTTTAGATATATTAATTCAAATATTTAATTTAAAAAAAAAGAGATTTTCTTATAAATTTCTTTGTCTGAATCGATAGCTAAAAAATATAGTTCCCTCTTTTTTTTTTTTTTTTTTTTTTTTTTTTTTACCAACTCCCCTTCTCGGTCTGAATTTGATCATTTTTTAAAAATTTTTTGCTTCTTTTATTAATATCCTATTAAAAAAAATACACCCATCTAAATAAATTATTAAATTCCAAGTGTGATACTAAAAAAGTTGTATATTTGAAATAATTTCCTCGTCTCCTGAACAAACAATCGTTTATTTATTTATTTTAGTTCATTATTTACTATTATTAAATTAAATTTTAAAGGATAATTTTAGATCAAATGTTTAAATAATATTGACACGTCACACAGACTTCAAAAAGAAAATCCCCCTTTAAAAGGGGAATTTACTGTGAACAGTTGGGATTTTCCTAAGATTTCCTTTGTAACTGTATGATCAAGCAAGAAATTTATTTTAAATTTTATAAATAAACAAATAAATAAATAAAAACCCTCTCGCCCACGTGTGTTAGTATGGAAGTCGACCTTTTCTGTTTGGGAGGGGTTACCCTTCTTTTTTTCTTTTTTAAAATCCATTCATTCTAACTTTATTTTTTTATTTTTTTGTTTTAAAAGATATATATATTTAATTCTGAGTCTTTCGACCCCATCCGTACTAGACATCCCAATAGGTCCTATAACTCATGGCATTTAATAATGCTATCATTTTTTACACCTAAACTACAACTAAATCTTCATTAAAATCATTTTATATTTAGTCATTTAATCTGATATTGGTCAAGTGAGGGAAGAAGGTTATATAATTAAGTTGTCACTGATACTATGCAAAAAAGAAAGAAAAAAAAAAGGGGGTGCTTAACTTGTAACTGCCCGTCATAGTTAATTAACAAAGATATTTCCCCGAATACAAAGTCTTAAAAATATCCTAGACCAATGCAAAAATAACCTGTTCAATTTATTGTCTGTCAAAATTATATCTCTATCTATCTATCATATATATATATATATATATATATATATATATATATATATATATGAAGAGCCGGTTTAGCTCAATTGGTAGAGTGTCCAGTTGAGAACCTAAAGGTTCCTGGTTCGATACCGGCCCTCACCAATTCAGCGTATGAGTAGCACAGGGATCTGTGTGGTTAGGTGTGGTGATCTGCCTCAAACGCTAAAAAATTCTCCTTGGTCTAGCGCTAGTGAAAGGGTGATAGGCTCCCTCGCTGTCTGGCTGATACAACTGTAGGCCATCCGATGACTTTACCTTTTATATATATATATATATATATATATATATATATATATATATATATATATATATATACAGTTATGCTGATAGATTTTTTATTTTGTGCATCCTAGGATGCGCACATTTGCTTTGAATGGGTCCAACTAAAGCCGTCTAATTCCTACCTTGTAACCTATCCTATGTAATTTATTTCTAAGAACTATTGAAATGTATTTACAGTTAGCTTGAAATGGTGAGGGAAGAAAAAAGAAAAAACACTGGGATGCATGGATATGATTTAACTGGGTCCTTTAGATTTTTGTGCATCAGGGACACAGGATGTGTACCTATCAGCATCTCAGTATATATATATAATATATATATATATATAGGATTGAAACGAAAGTCTTGTCTGATACAAAGTAATATTTATTCAACCAATAAAGACAACATGTAAATTGAGAAATATATAAACAAACATCATTCGTCAGTGTTTCTAAAATGTTTTCAATGTTTAATTTATATATAAATATTATATACTATTTTGTATCGAACAAGACTTTCATTCCAATCCTACAGAGATGCTAATAAGTGTGCAACCTGCATCCCTAACGCACAATAGTCTAAAAGGACGCAGTAAAATCATATCCATGTGTCCCAGTGTTTTTCTTTTTTCTTCCCTCACCATTTTAATCTAACCATAAATACATTTCAATAGTTTTGTAGAAATGAATTACACGGAAAAAACTACCCACACTGCGATTGAAGTCTCTAGTTGTTTGAAGGCGTTTTTATTTTTAATATTTTTTTAGTGGTTTTTAGGGTTAGGGTTTTTAATTTTCGAAGCTCAATCATATTTATTTAAAAAATACATGACAGTTGTTTGGTTTAATAATGTTTTTATTTTCTGAACTTGGTCGTATTTATTTAAAAATTTGTGACAGTTGTTTTAAATTGAAATAAAATGAAAATATCAGGGGATAGATATTTTAAAGTGGGGTAAATATTTACATTTACTTGTCGATAAAAAACCTGGGTGGTGGCTTACTTTTAACGCCTTCAAACCACTAAAAAAAAGTATTTTAAACAGGGGGAGTGTTAAACTATTTACATTTACTTGTTGAGAAAAAATTTGGGGAAAAACGCCTTAAGCGCAGGTTGTATTTTGAACTGGCACCGCTTATAGTTTTTTAGGGCAGAAGACCAAGACGCATTTATGTGAAGAGCCCCTAGGAATACTTGAAACTATATAACTGTACAAACAAATGATTATTGTTAAATAGAAATAGATAATTGAAACTTTATAATTACTTGGGGGGGGGGAGAAAGACTGACTTCAGTATTAAATAACCCAACAGGGGTTGATATGTTGTAAATCCATTCAGCCCAATTTGCAGGATATTTTCAAATATTTGAATTTATAAAAACATATCGGCTACAGGAATGTTCTGAATTGAGGCTTTGCCCTGATGGATGTGGCTGTACAATACACCTTGCAGAAGGGTCCCCCACCCCCCCCACCAATGGGGCACCTGTTGGGCCGTGCATGGCAACATGTGATGCTTAAAGATGGAGTCCTGGTGGTGAGCACACTCCTACATTGGCCTTACTTAGACTAGACAGGTGGTCAGATAAGCTCCCTCCTATCAATCAGCTGGTCAGTACCTATATGATTGTCTCAACCCTATTACCTTATGGCAAACCATGATCCTTTTTATCATATGGGTGCTAGAATGCAGTGGGTCTTAGTGTTCAGGGGTATGGCGTTAAAACTGCATCTAGTGAAGTTCAATTTGGAGCTCTGGGGAGTATGGATACTCCTTTATCACCATTACTCTCCGTTCACCCTGAACCTGAGTGGTAGTACCTGTTAGGGGTATCATCTATGGGTTGAATGCTCAAAAAATTAGTTTAAAATATTTGAATACCCAACACGAATGAATAAAACAAAACGTCTTCAGCATAAAATAAACTAAGGGTTGACATGCCATAAAATCGTCCCAATGAACCTGAATTGAGACTAAATTCCGAATATGACATCTAAATAAATCTAATAATTTAAAAATAAATTTATTTTTAGTGATGTGTAGGGTCTGCTTTTTGAGATGAAAATTGTATGTAAAATGGGTAAAGGGATCAACATATAATCATATAATAGTAAATCAGGTTAGTTGGTGTTAGGAACGATTCTAAGCTGGTCCTTTTTTAGCAGAATTGGTATAAGTCTAAGTTGTGAGAGCTCAATGTACAATAATTTGTGAATTATACACAGAGCAACATATTTAGTAAAGAAAAAAAGGCTTAAATACCGATTATTGCAGTTATAAAATTTATTTTGCCGACATACACACGCATATAATATATACGTATATATATATATATATATATAATATATAAATGATAAACTTTCACTGCCAGCATAACGCAATGATCATCTGTTTACAGATTTGGATCTCTCTAGTGATCGTAAAGTATATTCAGAATGTATGTATTTAAAAAATAAAACAGTTAAAAACACTGCTCCTTATACAGCAGCTGCAATGGCCTAGAGGTTAACGATCAGACAGGTGTATGTCAGTCAGGGCTCGCTTCTGGTCGGTAGTTAGTTGTTTGTGTCTAGCCAACTGAAGAGGTATGAAACGCAAAACACGTGTCTGTGGATGACTTTTTATCTATAAGAAAATGCTATCTATACAGCTCAGGCCCCGACACTAACTTTTTTCATGAGCGTCCGAATAAAAATTATCGACCGTCCCGAATGGCGTTTGGACCATCCGAAATCAAAATATTTTTGTTTAATTCATTAGCGTCATCTATACTTGTCAGTCACCAGTAGAATAAATAACATATATAAACATTAAGAAAAACTGAAGCAGTGATAATTCTGGATATTTGGAAAAAAAGCCATTTCCTAGTGTGTTTTGAGCTAAAGAAAAATACTTTTTTTTTACTTTAAGTTACCCAATTTTCATGTAATCATTGGTTTCATTTTGGGAAGGACATGCTGAACCTTTGAAATTTTTACTGTCCGGATGATGTATTGATCATAGCCGGATGTAATTTTTATCGTCCCGGGGACGGCATTAATGTCGAGCCCTGATATAGCTACTGTTTGTGCTATTTAAAACCTTACTATCATAAGCCTGAGATATTGACATTTCAAAATACTTGATTTTGATAAAAACTGTTAAACATGTTTTTGGTACCTTAATTACTAGAATAAATTTTGCAGTATGTAGGTATTTGCTCTCATGCACTTATGAGGGCATAACACTAAGGACAAGTTTTATGTGAGCCACCCACAACCTGAAGCTATGGGTGGTAGGCACAAAAAATGCATTGATCTCATCGGCATTTCCCTTAATGATGGCATCTGTCAGGCGCTGGCAATAAACGGCAGCCTGCCCTTTAATCAAGGGGGCAGGTATTGCTTGGGGGATAGCCCTGGGATCAAAAGCTATTAATTTTACTTATCCAGCCCAGAGTTGAAGCACTCTGGATATATATATTTACCAATCCTCCGCACGAGCAGGATATGACACAAGGTCAATTTCTAAGCGGAGTTTAACAGGTTTGATTCAGAGTTTTCCTTCTCCTAGACTGGTTACCTAGCATCGGGTTTAAAGAGTCAGTTGCCCTGCTATTTACCATATACTGGAGGGAGAGTAGGATTCATACCTTTCCCAAGGGGCAGGTATTAGCGCTAAGAAATGAGAAATGCAATTACCGACGTCTACAGGATTTTGAACTCGGGGCGATCGAGTCCATTTTTCCCTGATAACTTGTCTTAACCTGTTAAGTTGAATAACAAATATCTGAACTTCTCTGTCGTCTTGATAAAATTAGTTCGACTATGGTATGTTTTGCAACTTATACCCAGTCGTCACGGCTCGTCTCCCGGATTCTTTACATAGAATCACACCCTCCCCGCCACACCCCCACGCCCCCTGACTCCATATAGAAAATAGGTTGTAGAAACTGTCTTGAATCTATTTTCAATATTTACATACAGGGCAAAATTTTTACGGTGATGGTAGGGCATTTGGGCCTCTATCCAGGGAAGCGCGTGGGGTGTAATGGTTAAAGTCATGGGAAATGGGACTCGTCGCTCGAGTTCATCCTGGAGTGGTATTGCAATTTTTACTTAGGGCGCAATACCCTTGGGAAGGTATGAATCTATTCTCTCGCGTTATGGGTAAATCTAGCAGGGCAGACTGGACTCTTTAACCATGGCTAGGTAACCAGTCTAGGAGAAGAAAATCTCTGAATTCAAACTGTTAAATCCGCTTTTAAGAATTGACGCTTGTGTCATATCTGCTTCGTGCGGGAGGAGTTGGTAAATATATATATCCAGAGTGGCTTTCAACCTCTCGGGCTGGATAAGTAAAATTAATAGCTTTGATCCAGGGGGCTTATCCGCCAAGCAATACTGGCCCCTTGATTTAAAGGGGCAGGGCTGGGTTTTATTGGCCCAGCGCCTGGGTGGCCATTCATTAAGGGGGAATGCGATGAGATCAATGCATTTTTTTGTGCTACGCACATGAGTTCAGGTTGTGGTGGGCTCACATAAATGTCCTTGTGTTTATGCCTAATAAGTGGCATGAGAGGAAATACGTACTCTACTGAAAATTTAATTCTGTAATTAAGGGTAAAAACATGTTTTAACAGTTTTTTAATTCAAAATAAGTATTTTGAAATGTAATTCCTCAGTCTTAATGATAGTAAGGTTTTAATAGCGGCAACAGTAGTATATCAGGGCTGTACATTAATGCCGTCCCGGGGACGATAAAAATTCAATCGGGATGCATACATCATCCGGGAACAGTAAAAATTTCAAAAGGTTCGCTATGTCCTTCCCGAAAAAATGAAACCAATGATTACTGAAAATTGGTTAACTTAAAGTAAAAAAGTATTTTTTTTAGCTAAAACACTAGGAATGGGATTTTTTGTCAAATAATCAGAATTATGACTGCTTCAGTTTTTCTTAATGTTTTTTTATATGTTTATTATTCTACTGGTGATGACAAGTAATGAGATGACGCTAATGATTAACAAAATCTTTTGATTCGGGATTGGTCCAACACGCCATTCGGGACGGTCGATAATTTTTTTATTCGGACGCCATGGAAAAAAATTAGTGTCGGGGCTGGCTGTATAGATAGCATTTTGTTATAGATAAAAAGTCTCCAAACCGTGTTTTGGCGTTTCATACTCTTCAGTGTGGCTAGACACACAACAACTAACTCCGATCCAGAAGCGAGCCTGACTGAATTACACTGTCTGGATGATCGTTAACCTCTAGGCCTTATGCGAGCTGGCTGTATAAGGAGCAGTGTTTTTAATAACTGTTTTATTTTTTAATACATAATTCTGAATATACTTTAGCGATCACTAGGAGATCAATTGTAAACAGATGATCATTGCGTTATGCTGGAGTGAAGTTTATCATTTTAATATATATATTATATATTATATATAGGTATTTATTATGGTGTGTATGTCGGCAAGGAAATAAATTTATAACTGCCATTTAATGGTATTATAAGCTTTTTCCTCTTTATAAATAATGTTTGGCTCTGTGTATAATACAAATTATTGTACTGAGCTCTCACAACTTAGGACTATACATTCTGCTAAAAAAGGCCAGCTTAGATCGTTCCTAACACAACTACCTATTTCTATATATGATTATATGTTGATCTTTATCCATTTTCCATACAATTTTCATCTCAAAAAGCAGCAGCTAACATACTAAAATAATTTATTTTTAAATTATTAGATTTATTTAGATGTAATTTCGATTTAGTCTCAATCTCAGGTTCATTGGGACATTTTTTTATTGTTGGCATTCAACTTAGTTATTTTAATGCTGAAGACGTTTTGTTTTATTCATTGTGTTGGGTATTCAAATATTTTAAACTAATTTTTTTGTGGCATTCAAACCATAGATGATACCTAACAGGTACTACACTCAGGTTCAGGGTGAACGTGAGAGTAAGGTGATAAAGGAGTACTCCATATCCCAGAGTTCCAAAATTTTGGAAATTCAATAGATGCAGTTTAACGGCATATCCCTGAACATAGACCACTGCATTCTAGCACATATGATAAAAAGGATCATGGGGGTTTTGGCCATAAGGGTAATAGGGTTGAGACAATCATATAGGTAAGCTGACGCAGCTGATGATAGGAGGGGAGCTTATCTGACCACTGTCTAGTCTAAAGTAAGGGCATGTGGAGTGTTGCTCAGCCACCAGGGATCCATCTTTAAGATCACATGTTGCCATGCACGGCCAACAGGTGGCCCATTGGTGGGGGGGGGTGGGGGGTACCTTTGGGCAGAGGTGTATTGTTACAGCACATCATCAGGGCCAAGCCTGCAATTCAGAGAATTCCAGTGCGATATGTTTTTTAATAATTCAAATTTTGAAAGATATCCTGCATAATTGGGCTGAATGGATTTCCAACATATCACACCCTGTTTGGGTTATTTAATACTGAAGTCAGTCTTATTCCCTCGCCCCGTCCCAAGTAGATTATAAGTTTCAATTATCTATTTCTATTTAAAATAATCATTTGTTTGTAGCAGTTTATATAGGTTTTAGTATTCTGGGCTCTTCCATAAAATGCGTTTGGTCTTCTGCCCTAAAAAACTATAAGCGGTGGCAGTTCACAAAAAATACAAGCTGCGCTTAAGGCGTTTTTCCCCAAATTTTTTCTCCCAACAAGTAATGTAATAGTTAAACACTCCCCTGTTTTAAATACTTTTTTTAGTGGTTTGAAGGGGCGTTAAAAGTAAGCCACACCAGGTTTTTTATCGAAGTAAATGTAAATATTTACCCACTTTAAAATATCTATCCTGATATTTTCATTTTTTTTCAATTTAAAACACTGTCACAAATTTTTAAATAAATACGACGGCAAGTTCAGAAAATAAAACATTATTAAACAACAACTGTCCATGTATTTTTTAAATAAATATGGATTGAGCTTTCGAAAATTAAAAAACGCCTAACCTAAAAACATAAAAAATATTAAAAATAAAACGCCTTCAAACAACTAGGAGACTTTCATCGTAGTGTGGGTAGTTTTTTCAGTGTAATTTCTTTCCCCTACAAAACTTTGACATGTATTTATGGTTAGATATGGTGAGGGAAGAAAAAAGAAAAACATGGGAAGCATGGATTATGAATTTTAACTGCGTCCTTTTAGTGAATATTGTGCGTTAAGGGATGCAGGTTGCATTATTAGATTCTGTAGGATTGGAATGAAGTCTTGTTCGATTACAAATAGTAATAATCATTTATATATAAATTAAACATTGAACAATTTTAAAGAAAACACTGACGAATGATGGTTTGTTTATATATTTCTCATTTAATGTTGTCTTTTATTGGTTGAATAATATCTTTGTATGCATGACAGACTTTTCGTTTCAATACTATATATATCATTATTATTATATATATATATACTGAGATGCTGATGTTAACAATCATCGTGTGTCCCCTGAATGCACAAAAAATCTAAAAGGACGAGTTAAATCATATTACATGCATCCGGCAGTGTTTCTTTCTTTTTTCTTCCTCACCATTTCAAGCTACTGTAAAATACAATTTCAATAGTTTCTTAGAAATAAATTCAATAGGATGGTTACACGGTGGAATTTAGACGGCTTTTAGTTTGGGACCCATTCAAGCAATGTGCGCATCTAGGATGCACAAATAAAAAATCTATCAGATAAGTTATATAATATATATTGTATAATATATATAGTATATATATATATATATATATATATAAAAGGAAGTCATCGGATGGCTAACAGTTGTATCAGCAGACAGCGAGGGGAGCTATCACCCTTTCACTAGCGTAGACAAGGAGAATTTTTTAGGCGTTTGAGCAGATCAGCACACTAACCACACAGATCCTGTGCTACTCATACGTGAATTGGTGAGGGCCGGTATGAAAGGAACTTAGGTTCTCAACTGGAACACTCTACAATTGAGCTAACCGGCTCTTCATTATATATATATATATATATATATATATTATATTATATTATGATAGATATGATGAGAATAATTTTGACAGACAATAATTGACAGGTTTTTTTTGCATTGGTCTAGATAGTTTTAAATAAAGATTTGTATTCGGGGAAAATATCTTTGTTAATTAACTATGGACGGGCAGTTACAAGTTAAGCACCCTTTTTTTTTTTTTCTTTTTTGCATAAGTATCAGTGAGCAACTTAATTATATAATTCTTCCCTCACTTGACCAATATAGATTAAAATGATAATATACAATGATTTTAATGAAGATTTAAGTTGTAGTTTAGGTGTAAAAATGATAGCATTATTAAATGCCCATGAGTTATAGACCTATTGGGGATGTTAGTACGGATGGGGGTCGAAGACTCAGAATTTAAATATATATAATCTTTAAAACAAAAATAAAATAAGTTGAATGAATGGATTTTTAAAAAAGAAAAAAAGAAAGGGTAACCCTCCAAACAGAAAGGTGACTTCCATACTAACACACGTGGGCGGAGAGGGTTTTATTTATTTATTTGTTTTTTTTATAAAATTTTAAAATAAATTCTGCTTGATCATACAGTTACACGGAAATCTAGAAATGCAACTGTTCAGAGTAAATTCCCTTTTAAAGGGGGATTTTTTTTTGAAGTTGTGTGACGTGTCAATCATTATTTAACATTTGATCTAAAATTACCTTTAAATTTAATTTGTAATAATAGTAAATAGATGATAAAATAAATAAATAAACGATTGTTGTTCAGGAGACGAGGAAATTATTTAAATTAACAACTTTTTTAGTATCACACTTGGAATTTAATATCTTATTTAGATGGGTGTTATTTTTTTTAATAGGATTTAATAAAGAAGCAAAAAATTTTTAAAAATGATGCAAATTCAGACGAGAAGGGGGAGTTGGTAAAAAAAAAAAAAAAAAAAAAAAACAAGGGGAACTATATTTTTTGCTATCGATTAGAACAAAGACATTTTAAGAAATCTTCTTTTTTTTTAAATTAAATATTTGAATTAATATATCTAAAACCAAAATCTAAAAGTTTAAGTGGAATATAAAAAAAAAAAAGAAAAGAAAAAAAGAAACTAACCCACTAAAAAAAGAAAAGAAAAAAAGAAAAAAAAAAAAAGATTTAACATTACAATCGTTAGAGCCATAACTAATGTGCTAATAAAAATCAACGAATCTATTTGACTTTTTTTGATTAAAAAAAAAAAATTAAAATAAAAAAATAAAATTATTTACATAATTTTTTTTTTTTAGTTTTAGCAATCGAAATTTTAGTAGTTTATTAAAAAAACAAAAGTCTATCAAATTTAGTTTTAAATAAGAGAAAGACTTTACAAAGAAAATGAAAGTTCAGAGAAAAGTTACATTTTACACAAATAGTAAAGAGTCCTAATAATGAGAAATCTTTCTTTTTTTGGATAGTTACTAAAAGGAAAAAAAGGAAAGATTGCATATTAAATAAATTGTAAAAATAATTATTACTACAACAGAAACAACAAGCTAATTAAGCACAAATATTTTTTATATAAAGAAAGCCTAAACTTTAGTTAATTATTAAAAAAATGGATTGTAAGATTTTTAAATAAAACCGATTTTTATAATACATTTTCATACGACGTATTTTTTTTTATAAATTCAAAAAAGAAATATTGACAATTTTAAATATTTATGTTTCAAACTCTTTTCATTAAAAGAAATTAGGTTTTATATATTAAGCGTAATCAGATATATATTATATATTTTAAATACTGATAAATGAACTAATAATATAATCGTTTTATTGAACAGAAATGTCAGTAAAATCTTATATTTATGATATAATTGATAATTTTTACATTTTTTTTCTTGTTTTTTTTACTTAAATAATCTGATTTACTTGAACTCCAAATATTAATCCTAAAAAAGTTAATAAAATCTCAGTTTAGCTAGCCATTTCTTTTAGTTTATTAAGACTTTTACAAATCTTTTTACGTTCTTGTAAATAAAGATCTTTAAAAAAAAAACATAAAAACTAATATTAAATAATCAACAAACGTAAAATAAAAATCCTTGCAAAATATAAATTTCTCTAACATTCTTTAACATTGTTAGGAAAGATAAGAAAGGAAAGACAGATTACGTTTAAGAAATACAGTAGGAGGGATGTTTTAGCAATTAATAGATTATAAACTGGATCCCTGTATTTATGCGCCATTTTGGGACTAACTGATCATCTGAAGATGATATCATACAATTTTTAAAATTTAAAAATACGTATCTTACCTTTCGGCATTGTTTTTTCTTGAAACTGAAAAATTAAACACTAAAAATCCAAAGAAAGAGTTGTTCGAAGATTAAAGAAGTTCTGCACGAGAAAATCCAAATATTTTTTCTGTCTGTCGTACAGACAAGAAGAAGCTACGAGCGCACAACATGCGGGAGCAATCCGCAAATCATATGGTCGGCGTTGTGTGAAACAACGTTGTTATGCGATCCGCGATTTCCAAATTAGGATTGATCCCGTACCACCGATCTCAATAAATGCCGAATAGTTTTCTACATTTAAAAGAGGATTTTTCTATAAAATACGGTAGGCAACAGAACCATAATTTTGTGTATTAGTTTTCAAATATAGTTTTTTTGCCTGTTGAAATGAAATTTTCTATGTCTATATAACGTTTAAATAATATAACAAAATTTTGTATAAATTTAAATTTATTTAGATATTTTTGAATATTGTGTACAGAGTATAAATTGAAATATATGAATGAAAAAGTATTGAAAAATATAGTTGGGGGTAATAATTTTATTGACTTGAGAAATTATAGATGATTTTGTTGGGTTTTGTGTGAAAAAGTTTCAAGCGCTCTTTTTGAAAAACTAGTGATTAATTCAAAGTAGAAAATAATTTTTTTTGTTTCTTTTTTTTTTTTTTCAATTTTATATTCTAATATAAATGCTGGAATTTTTAAATCTGAGATGAGCCAACACCCATTTGATAAAACACTCATAGTTTTTTCTTGTTGTTCACCAATTTTATTAAAAAAATAATTTATATATATATATATATATATATAATTATTATATATTATATATTGATGGAAATTATTCTGTGACGACTGAGTGTCATATCTTTTTTTAAAAGATTCATATCAGACAATATATTTATACTCTACATATAAATCTAATCTTATTTATATATATAGCTCTATCATTCATTCTATGTGTGATAGTAGAATTGGTATAGTCCTCAGTTGTGAGAGTCAATGTTAAATAATCTGTGAATTATATACAGAGAATATATTTTGTAAGAAAAAGGTTAAATACTGGTCATATTGGCAGTTATAAATTTATTTCTGCGACACCACAGACGCATTAATTATAATATATTATATATATATTATATATATATATATTACACTAGACAAAACATAACCGTTGGGTCACCCATTGGCTCTGGGGCAGATAATTGGGATTAGGAAAAGTGAGTTTGGCAAAGCGAATTAAATTTTTTTTTTTTAAAGAATTCAAAATCTTTTTGTAGGAATGTTCTAAGAAAGAATGATTGACCTAATTTTAAGCTATGAGCTAGTTGCTTCTGAAACTTAACATCAAATCTAATCTATTTCAACTACTCTCTTTTAAACAGATACGAAATATATCAGGAGGTAATCATATATATATATATAGCGGAGGGGGAAAAATGAAGGCAGAAAAGTGATGTGAGAGACTGGTAGTTTTTTTACTAAATTGAAAATACGATAATTAGAACCAATTAAACGAATTTTTTTCAACATAACTCAATCTAGAACTAAGGAATATTTTTGATATGAAATTCTTGTGTCATTTAAACTAAATAGGAAAAAAGCTTTAGCAAACAATCATTGATTCTCGCTTTTAGTATAAAATAATAATAATAATAATAATAATATATATATATATATATATATATATATATATATATATAAGCAATACATATATTATATATATATATATATAGGTATATTATATTATAAGGGAGAATAATTGCTTAATGAAGTCATACCTAATTGAATTTTAGTATGCTGCTATTTATTAATCTATCACTAATTATTTCAATTAGGTATGATTCAATTAGGCATTATTCCCAAATGTGGTTATCAACCTTAAAAGACTATAAAAATGTTTGTTTACTTTCATATATATATATATATATAATATATATAAATAAGTAAAGTAAAGTGGCCTATTGTTTGGTATCAGCGGACAGAAAGAGAGGTATATTTTTTACAGGTGTAGAACAGGGAGATTGTTTTTTTGCTGAGGTGGAGCATCACCCTACGTCAGCTCCCATTTACTGCATCAGATGCAATTAACCAATTGTGCTACACATGCGCTGAATTGGTGGGGACTGGCTATCAACAGGAACCCATAGCTGTGCTAATCATGCACTGAGTTGGTTCAGGCCGTTTATAGAACTGGAAGATTGTGATTCCCAGGCAGATGGCTCTACTGACTTCCACAGAAGCAGGTCGCCCCTGAATCAGATGAAGATACAACCCCACCCAGCATAATAGAGTTCACAATTAACCCAGACTCTATATGAAGATTTGGTTTTGTTTTATGGCATGTCAACTCAGTGGGTTATTTGATGCTGACAAAGTTTTGATAATAAATTCATTCTTAAATGGATACTCATTTTATTTGTAAACTCATGTTTTTCTATTTAACCATAGATGGAACCCTAACAGGTACTACCACTCCGGTCAGAGTGGACCAGGGAGCAATTGGTGATGAAGGGGTGCTCCAAATTCCCAAACTCCAGTTCTGGAACCTCACCATCAGATAGAGTTTTAATGTCATTCCCGGCACTAAGATCTCAGCCACCACCTTCTACACCCATTGGATAAAAGGGTTTAGGGCTTGCCATAAGGAAAAGGGCTGGGGCAATCATATAGGTGCTGGGCTTGACATGACCAGCCAAGTGATCGGAGGGGACCTCTCTGACTGCCCGTCTAGTCCAAGTAAGGACCAAAGTGGAATATTGCATGTCATGGACTGCTCAACCACCTGGGTTATATCCTAAGCATCAGGCGGTCACACGCACAGCCAAACTGGTGGCCCATTGGTTTTGAGTCTTAGCCTTCTGCAGAGGTGCAGTCAGTGCTTCTAAACCCAGCTGACAGGGCAGTCTATAGAAGAAGATACTAAGTAGATAATATATATCAATGGCAACCTTCTTTCCATACATATACATCTCTGGGGCGTAGGTGGTTTTGGGTGTTTTACGGTATAAAGTAGCTGGGATATTCTTGGTTACGTGTTTCTTGGGTTTTCTTTTAAACCCATTTCTTTTGGTGGTCATGCTGTAAAGGGCATTTAAAGAACGAGAAAAGGAAAGAGACAAAGCAGAAGGTAAGCTTTATGACTTAGGCTTATTGACCAGGGTCATAGGGCTGTAGCAAGGGATTATTTTATAATTTTTAATATATTATATTATAATTATATATTATATAAACTTATATTATATTAATAATATATATATATATTATAAATTTTATAATAAATTTTATATAATTTTTTAATTAGGTATATAATTTAAATATTTTATATTTCCATAAATAGATATGATATATAGATATAGGTATATGACTGTGTAGAGGTTCTTTCGTGAAGGCCCCATGGCAGTTTGTTTATTTTTGTGTTTTTTTTTATTCTAAATTCTATTTTCAATTATTTTAATCCACACCATCATTTAGCTAATCCCTGTCCTGCCTTCATGATGTAACCCTCTCCCCAAGTCTGTAGGGGAAAAGAGGTTTAATGTTTGAGTTTAAAGTGGTTGGTTATTCCTTGTGTGTGTTCACAGGGTTTGCTTTTAACCCCGTCTTATTTAGTGGTCGCACTGAAAAGGAATTCAAGGAAAGAAAAGGAAGAGACAAGACAAAAGGTAGTTTTAGATTCGGGGCTTTAATTCACGGGTCATAGCCACCATGTGGTAAGGAGATTTTGCCAGTAGTAGTGTCTCATCCCAGTTAAGGTAGTTTGAATGGCTGAGAGATTATCTTGGTGGTCAGAAGTGGATCTTTTTTTCTCCTGCACATGCTCGAGGTTTCTGGTCTGAAAGGCTCATGGGTGTTGGTTGGATTTTTTTATTTTTCATTTTAATTTTATTTTAATCCAAAGTCATCCTCTGTTCAGGACATGAACTCTGACTCATAGGTTGAAACTCCTACAGATGTGAGAATCCCTGTTCTGCACTCTTGCACCTTCGATGCCACCCAACGTTGTGATATTTTGTGCTGGCCGATTTTGAAGGGCACGAGTCAGAGACAGGTTCACAAGGATTAAAACAAACACAACTACAAAGTTTGTAAACAAGACGCGATGGGAAGAGGGGGTTGTGGTATTTAGCGATCTATCTCACGTGGCTGTCTATCGGCTACCTCTACTGGCAACCTTACACCTCAACAGCCGGCTCTAACTGCTAAGGGCTGGAGTTAGCTGAATTTATGTTTAAAATTCTCCCACCACCGATCTGGCTGCTGACACACAGAGACCGACACTTAAATTCACGCTGACTTTTAGACGACTTATCCCTTAAAACTAAAGCAGTTATTCCTCTTTCTGGACATCACGTCTAAATACTTTGACCATTAATTTTTTTCAAAAGAGATTTTCTCATAAAAATCCTTTTGCTTTTAGTACCTAGATGCCTAAAGATATTATCACCAAGTGGTGCCGCATTTTCACGGTGGTTGTATAACCCTCTCAAACCCTACGGCCTAATTTTTTGTGTTCGTAAAAAGGAAAACGCCACCCATTTACTTATGCCTGGCTTTAACATATTCAATTTTTATTCATTTTATTTATTCATTTATTCTGACCATGTTCTCCTTCCATTATAGTATCACACAGACAATCATATCCTACATTAAAACTACTAATTCAAAACCAACTACTTCATCAAATTTTGACACTTAGTTTTTAGATTCTCTTCAGTTTCTTCTGTTTATCATTCAACCCAGATGCATCTACATGACTCTCCAAAGAAACATTCCACATACCCTTAAACTCTTTTTACCTGAGTTTGGTTGAAAGACATTGAACTTTACCCTTTTTGTTAATTTCTCCTTAAATGACATATTCGTAATAATACCTAACCTTTATATTATATTTGCTGTCTCTTGTTTTTGTCTTTTATTAAATTTTTATTTTCATTGTTTTTATGTTCTTTTGCACTGTTTAGGCATGAAAGCCTCTGATTGGTCCAAAATTATCATTTTCATTATTTCTATTTTTGCTTTATACCTGCAATGATCCTATGTGCGATGCTTATTTTTGTCACTTTAGTTCATAATCACTAATACCTAGAAAAGTTTGGGTACAGCGTGGGACACATTTGGTTGGCAAGGGAGTTTAACATTTATATGTGAATTGGTTCATGTGAGTTGTTGTTGTCTTCTTACTAAGGAGTGATGGTTAGGTGTGGTGCTCCCCTCAGATGCTAAAAACATCTCGATGGTCTAGTGCTTGAAAGGGGAGACTCCCTCGCTGACTTGCTGATACCGCTTTAGGCCCACCGTCATTTATTTACTTACTAAATGTTTCATGTTTGTAATTTTAACTGCCCCATGTTATGCAGGTATAAAAGGTTTTTTTAATGTGGGACCACCGGCACGAACCGAAGTCGTGGGATGCAAAAAAGGCTTGATCTGTCCGGCATTCCCTCAAGGGGGTGCTCAGGTACTGGGCAATAAAACGCCTGACCCTTTAAATCAAGGGCAGGTATTGCTTGGAAGATGCTTCTTGGGATCAACACTGTTAACATTACTTTACTGGTCGCAGAAGCTGAAGCCATGGACAATCGCCCAAAGTGTTGCTCATATAAAATACTCCCATGGTCAGAAGCTGAAGCCATGGAACAGGTCCCAAAGTGTTGCTCATAAAAAAAATACCCACTGGTCCACGAAGCTGGAGCCACTGGACATGGTCCCAAAGTGTTGCTGCAATATAAAATAATCCCGGTCCAGAAGCTTGAAGCACTGGAACAGGTCCCAAAGTGTTGCCTCATATAAAATAATACCCACTGGTCAGAAGCGGAGCCACTGGGACATAGGTCCCGAAGTGTTGCCTCATCATAAAATAATACCCATGGTCCAGAAGCTGAAGCCATTGGACAGCACGCCGCCAAAGTGTTTGCTCATATAAATAATAACCACTATTTTAATAGTTTGAAAATATAATTACAAAAATAAATTTGATAAACAAATATTAAATATGTTACTCAAAGTAAATTAAAATGAATAATCTTTAGCTATAACTATTAAAAAATTGTTTTTGGTTTATTTCCTATGTCAATATCCAGAAAAAAAAAATTGTCACCCCACTTCAATTTTTCAGGTAATGGACTATGTTAAAGTTAGACAATCAAATTGAAGCAACAATTCAAAAATTGGAGGAGTTTATGTTGATTTTTTGCTCTCAAAGTTGGTGGGTTGGCAAAAAATGGATTTTTGTAATCTTATTTTTGTCTGTAAAATGAGTATAGAGCTCCTATTATAAAATTGGTTTATATCAATATGAATATTAAAAATTGGTTTATATCAATAATCAAAACTATCTTTTTGTTAGAAATAATGTTCAATATATGTGGAATAATAATAGAAAAATTGTTGTCGTAGACTCAGTGCCACATCAGGATATTGATCTTGGCTATTAAAATCAGAATCCAATATTAAAATTGGTTGGTGTATACTTTTTTGATAGATTTTTGTGATTTCTTGTGCAAAAATGCTTCTAAAAAAACCAATTTTAGGAGTAGGAAGCGCTAGAACTCATTTTACAGTAAAAATAGGTTACAAAAAGTTGCGATTTTTTTGCGACGCCCCCTAAATTTGAGAGCTAAAAGTGGACATTACTCGCCAATTTTTTGAATTGGAAGCTCAACATTTTGGGGATTGGTCTAATCTTTATATTATCCTGTAGGGGCACTTGGGCAAAATTTCAGAAAAATTGAAAGGGGGTGGGTGAATGGCCTGGATGTTTGAATGAAATTACCATTTAATAAATACATTTTAACACAAATATTTTTCTTAGGATGTTCTTTTCTTTAATTTTCTCTTTTTTTCTTGAATTAGAATTTTATAAGCATTGTCATTTTTAGAGTGGACAAAAATTTGTAAACAATATAATTTCCAGAATCACATGATCAATTGTTCTTTTTTTCGCTTTTTACTTTAATGAGAAATACATAAAAAACTGCAAAAGTTATGTTACTACTTTCATCCATATTTAAACAAACTTAATCTCAGTTGAGACTGAGTGGTTGCGACGCAAAAAGGGGAATTTCATTATTTTAAGGAACACAGACTTATATTAAGGTTTTTGTTTTTTCCCTGGTTTAGGCCCCCCCCCAATAAGCTTGTAAACAATGACTGCTCCATTACGCGACACCGTGCGAGAACCACATTTGTTTTTCTTTTAAGTAATTTAAAAATGATATTTAAATGATACTTCTTTTATTAAATATATTAAATGCAATAAATTAATACTATTAAATGAATGTTGTTATTTTTTTAATTTATTAAATAATCTGGAGAATATGATTTTCAAAACCACTTCCGGTTTGATGAGCTTTTGTGTATTAAAATAAATAGTGTTAAAGGAGTTAAACAAGCGTCTTTTGTGGTACTGTTTGTTTATATTTTTTAGGTTTGAATATAAAAAAAACAACTTTTAAATTATTGAAATTAATCTTTGAAGAACATGCGAAGGTACGCAGAAGTAAAACTCACAGAAAGGTTGGGAACTTATCGAACCACATTAGATGCATTGGACGCAGAAGATGAGAGAAGGTTTGTGTTTTTTTTATTTTTTAAATAAAATATAATAAAAGAAGATTGGATAACATTTATCTTATTTTAATGAAACTATTAAATATGAATTACAAATAACGTAAAGTGCCAAACACGAATATTAGAAGATTTAATTTTGATAAAAGCGTATATGTGCAGTGATGCTGATAGCTTTTTAATTTGAGCGTCTGGACGCACATATTTTGCTTTGATGAGTCCCGGGAAAATTTATGGGTCTCACTAAAGGTTTCTTATAACTTGTCGGTTTTTATTTATGATTGGGAAAACAACCAAATCGTCTAACTTGTGCTTGTAACCTATCCTGTGTAATTCGCTTTTTAAGAACTATTGAAAATGTAATTTTTTACAGTAGCTTGAAATGGTGAGGAAGAAAAAAAGAAAAACACTGGGACGCATGGAATATGATTTTACTGCGTCAGGGACGCAGGACGCGTACTATATCATGTCTCATGTGTAAAATTATTTAGTAGATAGTTGTGGGATTTGAAGTAACAGATGGCACACTACGTCACTTAAGATCTGGTATTGTTTGTATTTTGAATTGAAATCTTAAGAATTATTGTAATTTTTTAGGCATTTGTCTATTTTTTTTTCTCAAATTTTTTTCAAAGTTATTTTTTTTCTTTCTTTTCTCTTTTTTGGTTGATTTTTGTCATTGTCTGGGA
>CM042166.1:8743609-8789676 GCA_023376005.1 Doryteuthis pealeii | reverse complement strand
ATACTATAGGAAGATTTTATATATAAACACTTTCCATTCCATCATGATAACCTGTATGAAAGAAATAAGGGTCTAGAAAAAACGTATTGATCTTACTGCAAACTTTTAACTGGCTAATATTAATAAGGATATCCTGACAAAATACTTTTGTGATGGAAGGGGGATGTTAATCTTTTTTTCAAGATGTGACAATAAATGAGGAGAAAAAGAATGAAGCTCTAGAGGAAGCAGCTTCTTTGGAGCTCTTAAATGATTATTACAAACAAAGATGGAGGTAATTCCATTTAACAAAACAAACGAGAAAAAACCCCAATATAAATAGCAACAGATTGCAGATTCTTTAGAATGAAAATAACAATGAAAGGGAAGGAGCTTACACATTTAAGATTTTTAGATACCTGTCTGAATTTTAAACTTAACTACAATGAAAATTTAATGAATAAAACGAAAGTCACTTAAACTCAGTAAAGCGTGGCAAAGAAACCTTTTTTTTAATAGGGGAAAAGTGTAAAATTGAGTTATGGCCCTTGAACGGATTGTCAAGCAGAAGACATGTTGGTTGTCTGCCCTTGACGAATTAATTATTTTTTTTTAAATTTTAAACTAAGTGTGATAATCTTCTATATCATATATAAAGGGCAGTTGTGTGTATATGTATGTCCGGTGGAAATTTCGAAAATAAAACAATTATCGATTAAGTAAATATATATACACATTAAATATCACAAAGGGCTTGGTTTTTAGCAAAAAAGCTAAAGAGATTAGATTTATATTCATTGAAGAAATTAAAAAATAAAATTATATGATAACGCATGGACTTTTTTTTTTTCATTTGATATTTTAGATAGTAGACATTAACATTTCTTTTCAGAGTAGCTGGATCAATGCAATGTCTATTTTTTTTTTTTTTTTTTTTTTTTTTTTTTAACATAGGGATTTAAATTGGGGCATCCTACGAGGATTCCACTCATGATATCAGTAATAATGGATTGTGGGACTAACTATAAAAAAATCCCCCTCTGACCCAGGTGATGCTGGTAGCCAATGCTAGTACATCTATAAGAGAGAAGGGATGGGAAATTTCTACAAGCTGTAACTGTGTCCGTACAACTATATGGTTCCATTATTGGGACCTTAATCAAACGCTGGATAAAAAAGCTAAATGGGAACTACACAAGGAATACCCAATGCTGTTTTTAACAAATCTGAAAGCAGCTCTCTACAAAACAGCAGCCTGTATGACCACTTACTCCCATCTCATAAACCATCCAAGTAAGATGAACAAGACATGTTTGGACACTGCTGAAGAAAGAAGGAATGAACTCATCAGCAACATTCTCCATGGACTACTAACACCATGGACTCACCACCAGTGTTGGCCACCAACCAAAAACTTACATTTTACAGGTAGTTTTGTATGTAGACACTGGATGCCGTATAGAAAGACCTACCAAGAGTACATGTTTGGAGAGGTATGCAGTTTAGTGTCATACCATGGATACCCCTTTTTGTGAAGAGGGTGCACTGAACATATTCTAAGCCTTACAAGCAGGGGAGATGCTGGACTGGGTTATTGAAAATAGAGAAATTCTTACCCAAATGTTTTAGCTAAAAAGATTTAAGAAAAGTGAACCAAATTTTCCTTTTTGGAATTCAACAAGATCAGTGACTGGCTAAAGTATATCTTAAAGAAAAAAAGTTTTACATTTGAAAAAGTCATTTAAACTTAAGCAAGTCTACGATATCTTAATATTCACACATATATACTATAAGTGTGAAGATGGTCCTGTTTCAGCTTTTGCTGGAATGGTTGTATCCAATTATTTTTAAACTAAGTAAATTATACAACCATAAGAGAGGAGAGATAGGATGCTTACAAGCAGTAGCTGTGTCAGTACTGCTATAGTGGTTGCACATTGGGATTTTAAGCAAAACTCTTGGAGAAAAAAGCTAGATGTGAACTACTCAGGAATACTGCAGGCTGTTTGGAACAAATCCTGGATGTAGCTACCCACAAAACCGCAGCTGTATGGCCACTTACCTCCCATCTCACAAACCATCCATAAGACAGCAGTAGACATGCCTTGTGAAGTATGCAGTTTAGTGTCATACAAAGACACCCCTTTTTGTGGGAAAGTACAGTCAGCCTATTCTAAGCCTCGTCAGCAGGGCAGATGTGGACTGGGTTATTGAAAATGGAGACAAACCATTTACTCTAAAATGCTTTAATAAGAAATTTAAAAAAACGAAACTTAAACAAATGACTTGATTTTTGTTAGTTAAATTCAGCAGAATCATACTGTTACTATACTAAGCCAATTCAGTGATTGAAAGGTATAAATCACAAGATTTAATATAGATATATGAAATACATTTGATAAATATAATAAATCAATAAATAATATAAATAAATAAATATATTATAAATATATAATTATATATATTATATATATATATATATATTATATATATATATATATTATATATATAATATATATATATATAATTATAATATAATAAAACAATATATATAAAAAAAATAATAAATATAAATATAATATATATGAATGAAATGTAATAAATATTCTTTATATAGAATATATAATTCAGTGATATAAATTTAAAAACGAAAACTAACAAATGACTGATTTTTGTTATTAAAATTCAGCAAAATTGTTACTGTTACTATAAGCTAATTCAGAGATTGGCTAAGATAGATTTTTAAAAAGTTTTAGACTTCTTACACATGGACACAATAGTTTTGGCTGATCAGCAAAATCTGACCAGGTCTGCGCGGATGCTAGATGAGGTATGGAGGACCTACTAAGAGCAAGATGTTGGAGAAGTATGCAGTTTAGTGTCATACCTAAGACACCCTATTTTGTGGGGAGGTACAGTCAGCATATTCTAAGCCTCGCCAACAGGGCAGATGATGGACTGGTTATTAAAAATGGAGACAAACCACTGCTCAAAATGCTTTTAAATAAGAAATTTTTAAAAATACAAATGAACTGAATTTTTAGACATGCAGTACACTGCTGGAGAAGCAAGGACTAACTCATAAGCAATGTTCTCCTGTGGAAGCCAACACATGGACATGCTAGTGTGGGCCACCCAGCAAGGACTTACATTGACCAGCTATGTAAAGATGCTGGCCGTAGCGAGGAAGAACTCCCAGGGGCGATGAATGATAGGGAAGGTTGGTGAGAGATTGTCATGGATATCCGTGCTGCCTGCAAGACATGATGATCATACTGTTATTATAAGCTAATTCATTGACTGGCTAAAAACATCAAAAAAAGTTTTAAATTTCACTATTGCCATTCAAACTTAAGCAAGTCTATGATATCTTTATCTTCACAATTTTAAAATACTAATTGTGATCATACAACCATAAGAGAGGAGAGATGAGAATTCTTACAGGCTGTAGTCATATCAGTACTATTATATGGTTGCACCATTTGGATTTTAATGAAAAACTTGTAGAAAAAGCTAGAGTAGAACTACTCAGCAATACTGCAGGCTGTTTTTAACAAAATCTGGAATCGGCTCCATACAAAACATTAGCTGTATGGTCACTCCCCTCCCATCTCACAAACCATCCAAGTAATATGAACAAGACATGTTGGACACTGAAGAAGTAAGGAAGGACTCATCAGAAACATTCTCCATAGACACACCAGTGTTGGCCAACCAACAAAAACTTAAATTATTCAAGTGTTTGGACACTGGATGCTGTATAGAGGACCTACCAAGAGTAACATGTTGGAGAAGTATGCAGTTTAGTGTCATACCCAGGACACCTTATTTTGTGGGGAGGATATATATATTTACCAACTCCTCCGCACGAGCAGGATGTGACACAGGGTCAATTTCTTAAGCGGAGTTCAACAGGTTTGAATTCAGAGTTTTCCTTGTCCTAGACCGGTTACCTAACCAATGTTAAAGAGCCCAGTCTGCCCTACTATTTATCCATAGCTGGAGGGAGAGTAGGATTTATACCTTTCCCAAGGGTATTAGCACAAAGTGAAATTACCACATCCAGGATTTGAACTCGGGGGCAACGAGTCCATTTCCCATGACTTTAACCATTACATCACACACTTCCTTGTGGGGAGGATATAGTTAGCATATTCTAAGCCTCGCCAGCAGGGCAGATGATGGACTGGGTTATTGAAAATGGAGTCAAACCATTGCCCAAAATGCTTTTGACTAAGAAATTTAATAAGCAAACAAACTGAATTTTCCTTTTAGGATTCAGAAAGATTATACTGTTACTATAAGCCGATTCAGTGACTGGCTAAACACACATCTCTATTAATAATGGAGATTCAGTCTCTGTAACTGAAACTATGTCTGCTTACGTCACAATACCGAAAATCGTCAATACATAGAATAAAGAACAACACTGTAATCAGATTTAAAAATTATTTTTTTACACTTCTCCTTTTTTCAGTAACAATTGGTTAACAAAAAACATTTTTCCGAATAAATAAATACCTACAATTTTGTGTAAAATATTCAAAATAATTATTTAATTAATAATTAATAGATGCACACATTTTATTTGAGGGGGAAAAGAACTAAATGAACATTTCAGATTTTATCTTATTTATTGTTTCTTTCTTTTAATAAATTTGAGGATTTTACTTATTTATGAGACAAACCCTCTAACTTTTCTTTTTTTACCCTAGGGCCAATATCTCAAATTAATTTTTACCCTAGGGCCAATATCTCAAATTAATTTTTACCCTAGGGCCAATATCAATATTAATTTTTACCCTAGGGCCAATATCTCAAATTAATTTTTACCCTAGGGCAATATCTCAAATTTAATTTTTTACCCTAGGGCCAATATCTCAAATTAATTTTTTACCCTAGGGCCAATATCTCTCAAATTAATTTTTACCCTAGGGCCAATATCTCAAATTAATTTTTACCCTAGGGCCAATATCTCAAATTAATTTTTTTACCCCCTAGGGCCAATATCTCAAATTTAATTTTTACACTGCACAGAGACAGTTTTTTTTCTTGTTAAAAGAAAAAAGATTTACATTTGAAAATGCCATTTAAAACTTAAGCAAGTCTATGATATCTGAATTTTCACCAAGTAACAAAAAGTACAAGAAATCTCCTACACTTCGATTGACAAACTGGAACGTCAGGACCATGTGGCCTGGCATATCGGATCTGCAAAAAGACTTACATTTGAAAATGCCATTTAAAACTTAAGCAAGTCTATGATATCTTAATTTTCACCAACTAACAAAAAAAATACAAGAAATCTCCTACACTTCGATTGACAAACTGGAACATCAGGACCATGTGGCCTGGCATATCGGATCTGCAAAAAGACTTACATTTGAAAATGCCATTTAAAACTTAAGCAAGTCTATGATATCTAATTTTCACCAAGTAAAAAAAGTACAAGAAATCTCCTACACTTCGATTGACAAACTGGAACATCAGGACCATGTGGCCTGGCATATCGGATCTGCAAAAAGACTTACATTTGAAAATGCCATTTTAAAACTTAAGCAAGTCTATGATATCTTAATTTTCACCAAGTAACAAAAAGTACAAGAAATCTCCTACACTTCGATTGACAAACTGGAACGTCAGGACCATGTGGCCTGGCATATCGGATCTGCAAAAAGACTTACATTTGAAAATGCCATTTAAAACTTAAGCAAGTCTATGATATCTTAATTTTCACCAAGTAACAAAAAGTACAAGAAATCTCCTACACTTCGATTGACAAACTGGAACGTCAGGACCGTGGCCTGGCATATCGGATCTGCAAAAAGACTTACATTTGAAAATGCCATTTAAAACTTAAGCAAGTCTATGATATCTTAATTTTCACCAAGTAAAAAAAGTACAAGAAATCTCCTACACTTCGATTGACAAACTGGAAGTCAGGACCATGTGGCCTGGCATATCGGATCTGCAAAAAGACTTACATTTGAAAATGCCATTTAAAACTTAAGCAAGTCTATGATATCTTAATTTTCACCAAGTAACAAAAAGTACAAGAAATCTCCTACACTTCGATTGACAAACTGGAATGTCAGGACCATGTGGCCTGGCATATCGGATCTGCAAAAAGACTTACATTGAAAATGCCATTTAAAAACTTAAGCAAGTCTATGATATCTTAATTTTCACCAAGTAACAAAAAGTACAAGAAATCTCCTACACTTCGATGACAAACTGGAACATCAGACCATGTGGCCTGGCATATCGGATCTGCAAAAAGACTTACATTTGAAAATGCCATTTAAAACTTAAGCAAATGATATCTTAATTTTCACCAAGTAACAAAAAGTACAAGAAATCTCCTACACTTCGATTGACAAACTGGAATGTCAGGACCATGTGGCCTGGCATATCGGATCTGCAAAAAGATTTGAAAAGCCATTTAAAACTTAAGCAAGTCTATGATATCTTAATTATCACCAAGTAACAAAAAGTACAAGAAATCTCCTACACTTCGATTGACAAACTGGAACGTCAGGACTATGTGGTCTGGCATATCTGCAATGTTGGATCGAGCACTACCTAGTCATGGAGAAGCTGGACACCCCACCAATTGGGGATGATCTCAAAAAAGCCATTGACCCCCTTGCTGATAGGAAGGCAACAGAGGAATTCACAGGGGGCAATGAATGATAGGGATGGTTAGCAAGAGTGTCATGGATATCTGTGCTGCTAGCACAACATGATGATGATGATGATGATGATGATTATAATTATAAATGTCACAGGACTCGACCATTGGTGATCACCTGCGCAGTTTAAATACTTTTAGAATCAACTATAGGGATCAGCAATTTTCCGTACTATACAAGGCCAAGTCAAATCACCATCTGCATTTCCTCGAGGCAGTTGCAATTTTTCTGCACTGCCCAACCTTGTGTAGGCAACAGTGTTTAAAACATTCCCTGGTAATATTTGCTGAAGATGTTGCTGAAATTAGGGTGATGTAAATGTTTTTTTTTCTCCCCTTCTTGTTGCTCCAAACTTGATATTATCCTATTCCCCTTTTACCCAATTTATACACTTTGACTTTTAAACAATCTACCAGTTGTAGAACTTTTAAAAATGCACTGGTCAGAAGGGCCCTTAAGTTTCTCTATCTCCTTTTGCCTCCTTTTAAAATTAAAATAATTTGTTTAATTAGCTGATCCCCAAATAAAGTATGATGTTATTTAAACTTTTATACAAATTTAGTTGTACCAAAAACTTGATTATATATCTTAGGGGTAGGTACAACCCCCAGTTCATACGTTCCTTCAATAATATTGTTCATTTGAGGGATAAATTGATTTCCCTGAAATGCAGAGTAAGTTTTCTTAAATCTTGCTTGAATAATAATGTTGTCCCTGGATATATCAGTAGACACATTGAGAGAATTAAATACCGTAATGCGGCTAACATTGAGTGTGCTTTTATTAAATAGTTTTATTTTCTGACTCAATTGAATCATTGAAAGCCCAATTAAAATTTTCCTGGAAGTCCCTCAGTTTCTTCGATAAATTCCGTTTCTCGAAGTATTTATCTATTAGTGCCAACACGTTACAAAATATATATAGTGTTAAAAATAAAAACTTTTTTAATTTCCTTATTAGAAAGAAATTTTACATTATAATAACTACAGACAGGCAGATATTTCATTTTTCTTCATACGTCTTGTCTGGGAGTGAAAAGTTGGTATTGTCAAGGGGATTGAATTTTTGTACACCCCCAACCCACCAAACAAGATTGGGTAATATTCGCGGAGTTCCGTCCCGGCCTTCTGCCTCAAAAACCGCTAGCCGGTGGCTGCTGAAAAACAACACCAGCTACGATTGAAGTTTGTAGCTGAAGCGGTGTCACTTGGAAGAAAAAAAAAAAAAAAAAAAAACAGCTTAGGGTCGTTTTTTTGTATACAGGGTGACCAGAAAAAACAGAGCCCTAATTATTTATTTATTTTCCTAGTAAACTAACCCTAACCCCAGTTTTTTTCCAAGTGGCACCGCTTTAGCTACGGACTTCAATCGTAGCTGGTGTTGTTTTTTTCAGCAGCCACTGGCTAGCAGTTTTTGAGGCAGGAGGCCGGGATGGAACTCTGCAAATTTACCCCAAGATTGATAAGGTTAACATTTTCAAACTTTTATACAAATTTAGTTGTACCAAAAATTTGTTTATAAATGACCTTCATTTAGTTTGTCTTCAATCCAAAGTATCAACAAAATTTTTCTTGAGGGACAGAAACTAAATTACACTGATTGATTTTAAGGGCATATCAAACCGTCTAGGGTTATTCTATGCCAAAAAGTAAGGTGTAGTTTCTTAAGAGTCTTTTTCTTTTTTCTTTTTTTGCATATGGTTATATGATATCAAATATTTCTATCTGTTAGGGCCCCAGACTTGACAAATCTAGAATTACTCTTGATCAGTAAGGGGTTTGATGGGAACTCAGAAGTGAGGTTTCCACCATGACACTTTTTGATTGGGGTTCATGCAAGACAGATGCATGCACAACACAGTTAAGCTAATTAAGTCACTTTTAGGGTAGAAGCATTCTCTTCCCTGTGTTAAAATGAAACCTTGTTAATTTCCAACAACCTGGTCTTGTATTTTCATTCAGTTGTCTGTATTTTATTTGTATGTAAAAACATAACACTATCTAATATTAATAATTTGCACACAGATCTATTTGACCCATACAAAGGACTCTGGGTCAGAGTGGACCTGGGAGTAATAACAATATAAGGATACTTCTCACTCCCTAGATCTCCAGAACTGGATCCTCATCAGATGAAGTTGTGTCATACCAAAGACATTCTTTTTGGGGAGTAGTCTTACCCCCTTTACAGGGGATACAGACAGCCTATTCTGTAACATGAGAGAGAGAGAGAGAAAATGGAAAGAGCCAATAGGTTAGCATGGAAAAGTTTTAGGATGAATCACCACAATGCGACAGTGTTTTTCTATTCACAGAGACATGTTGCATGGCGAAGTGGGAAAGAGGAAGAGTGAGAGGTGAGAATGTTCAGGGAGTTTGGAACTATGCGTTGACTGAGCAAGACATGAGCTCTTGCTCAGGGCAATTTGGGCTTGGGGAAAAATAAAAAATCTCAGGAGAAAAAGATAAGTCGCCTTGTGTTATTACTAAAAACTATAAATGGCACAATGCAAGATGTTCCCCAGGACCCCAAGTCAGTTTCCAAAAATCAAGGAACTGTCAGCCAACCCAGCATTGACCCAGCAACCAGATTCGAGCCTCTCCACGTAGCACAAAAGATTAGATAAGTATACAACTATTATTTTTATTATCAAAATATCATCACTCCATTCCGACATGAGAGGCGTAACGCCACAATTCTAATCCCAACTAACAGGGCAATTTAGTAAATCAAAAGGAATTTGATGTACAAAAAGAAAACAATTTAAATATACAAAGAAGTTAAACGTATTTAGTACTCGATTTAGGAATTTTATCGTTTCACAAAGAGTAGAAAAAGTAATTCAGTGGTGGACTTACCCCCCCCCCCAAAAAAAAAACAGTAAAAACTTTTAGATTTTTTTTTTTTAGATATAAGGTGTGTGCTAGATCGTCGCTCCTACTTATAGACTCAGCCAATCACGGCAGTAATCTGAGGTTGATACAATACTTAAACCGACCCTACTGAACATAATTACTGTGACCTTCGTGGAAGATGGCCATAGGATTAAAACACTGGATCTTTACCAATACGCAGGATAGGACTTATACGCTTAGCAAAGGATTCCATAACACAGGACTTTCTTTAAACCCTTTTCAACTGGCCAACGATGGCATTTAAAAACCAGTAAAAACTTAAATGTCAAAATGACCATGTAAATCTTAAGCAAGTCTTTCATATCTTAAACTCCACCATATAAAGGCTACAGTGTTGGACAATTCTTGGTATAGTTATTTACCTAGACGTGGTAAAAGGCCAGAAGTATGGGGCGCCCAATGAGAATCAAACTCACTAACAATGGTTTGCAAATCAAGCTTGCTAACCATTACACTACAAGAGATGCCTACAATTGTTGGTATAGTTATTTACTAAGCTTAGCTCAGATGTGGCACAAGGCCAGATTATGGGGCACCCAGTGAGAATCAAACTCACTAACAATGGTCTGCGAATCTAGCTTGCCAACCATTACACCACATGAGGTGCCCCACAATTGTTGGTATAGTTATTTACTAAGCTTAGCTTAGCTGTGACACAAGGCCAGAAGTGTGGGGCACCCAGTGAGAATCGAACTCACTAACAATGGTCTGCGAATCTAGCTTGCCAACCATTACACCACATGGAGGTGCCCCGCAATTCTTGGCATAATCATTTACTGATTTTCATAACTTCATATTCAGTTAGAAATCAAGTAGACATTTTATTCCAATGCAAGCATCATTGGGGAACAAGAAAAGTGTGGACTATTATAAATCAAATGGACTAGTTTTATACTAAAGAATTTTTAAATACAAAGTGTTTTCAGTCATGCTTTATATTAAAAGTGACTAAAAAAAAACTGTCAGGGGGAGATAACTCTTCCCTAAAGAACAATATAGCTCCTTAGTAAAAGTGTAGTATCAGGCAACATTAGAAAGAACGGGAGAAACTTAATGAGCAAAAAACAAACAAGATTGCATAACAACACGCCACATGTGGGCAGTAAATGTCTTTACCATATAAATCCTCCTGTACCATGGTCAGTAAGAAATAAAAACAAATATTGTTGAGTTTAAAAATACATTTAAATGTTTTGTATTATATTTTGTTGTTCCTAATATTTTAGGTTGTAATAGAAACAATCTATATATTAATATTGTTGTAACTACCTACCTTTATCCCTGGTATGTGTCACCTTGGTTAAACCAAGAACTTTTCAGCGTCCACTCAATGTTACATTGTTGAATCATTTATGTGGATACTGACACATACACACCAGTGTAGGCTGACAAGAAAAAAAATCTACATCAACCAATTCTGTGAGGATTCCGGATGCTGTGCCAATTACCTGTCTGGGGCGATGATGATGAGATATATAAAAAGCTCTATGTATTTATCAACCCCTCTGCACAAGCAGGATGTGACAAGTTCAACAGGTTTGAATTCAGAGTTTTCCTTCTCCTAGACCAGTTGCTTTACCAAGATTAAAGAGCTCTGCTCTACCAATCACCCATAGCTAGAGGTAGAATTTTTGGGGTCATACGTTTCCCAAGGGGATTACCACTATCTGAAATGCAAGCAGCCTCATCCAGGATTTGAACCTGTGTCACTGTGTCTTAATTCCTACGATGATAACCTTTATATTAGAATCTGAAAAATGCACATATAAATTTTGAGCAAGTCTTTCACATCTTAATAATACCATTCACTTAGTTTCAGAACCATCTCATACTAATTCAAATTAGCCACTCCTCACAAAAAAAAAAAAAAAAAAAAAAAAAAAAAAATTGGGTTAATTCATTTTAACACGGCAACTTTCAAATTTACCTTAGAATGACTGTGTTACATACCACGTGCGAGATCTCTTCCGATTTAAGCAAAACTAAAAAAAAAAAAACGCTGATATTCCACTCAGCAGCTAAGAATGTCACCAGATGTGAACAGGACCGTATCTTTCTACAAAATGAAAAAAAATTTGTCTCTGCACACATGGATCTACGCATGCTGAGATGGAATTATCAGATAACATCAAAAGGGCCATGTGACGGAGAATGAAAAAGAGCAAGACTTTATCTTGCCTGCTGGGATCGAACCCGCATCCTCCCGCATGCAAAAAAAAAAAAAAAAAAAAAAAAAAAAAAAAAAAAAAAAAAAATGCGATTTAGGCACTGGATGGACGCGAGGTGCAATTCAGGTGCCCGGATGTTGGCGCCTACACGCGTCCATCCGAATGCACATGAATTGTGCGTTGCACGGACACGAGGTTCGACTGATGTGCCCGGATGTTTGAGTAATATGCCGATAAATAACCAAAGCGAACAGGGTGACAAGCAGAGAAGCTTTCGGCTTATGTGAGACGGCAGTGAGAAAATATTATTTTGACAATGGCAATGGATTTTCAGCTGCTGGTCAAAGACTGTGTTGACCAAAAGAAAGTTTGGCCTTTTTGGTCCCCCCCTCAGCAGGAACTTGTTGAAGCAAATATCTATTTTCCCTCCTTCTATAGGCCATTTTTCAACTAATTGGCAACCTTTGCGGCCAAACCAAGGAGACTTGAAATCTGATCCACTCAGGACCAATATAATCACACAATTTTCTACAACCAGCAGTTTGGACAAGAAGCAAGGAACAGTCAGCTTTGCCAACCAGGACATGTCAAATTTCCTTCACCTCCTACATATAATTAATACAATATATTGAACATTAACCTGTGTTGGTCTTTTTCTTTGCAACCATATGCATGATATAACAAGTGTAAAATCAGAGCAATTATCTTTCTATAAAAACAACTTATGAATACACTTTTCAATTCAACTTCAGCTTGATATTCAGTTAGAAATCAAATAGACATTTTCTTACAAAGTAAGCATCATTGGGGAACAAGAAAAGTGTGGACTATTATAAATCAAATGGACTAGTTTTATACTAAAGAATTTTTAAATACAAAGTGTCTTCAGTCACGCTTTATATTAAAAGCGACTAAAAACTGTTAGGGGGAGATAAATCTTCCCTAAAGAACAATATAGCTCCTTAGTAAAAGTGTAGTATCAGGCAACATTAGAAAGAACGGGAGAAACTTAAGGAGCAAAAAAACAAACAAGATTGCATAACAACATGCCACATGAGGACAGTAAATGTCTTCACCATATAAATCCTCCTGTACCATGGTCAGTAAGAAATAAAAACAAATATTATTGAGTTTAAAAATACATTTAAATGTTTTGTATTATATTTTGTAATTCCTAATATTTTAGGTTGTAATAGAAACAATCTATATATTAATATTGTTGTAACTACCTACCTTTATCCTTCGCATGTGTCACCTTGGTTAGACCAAGAATTTTTCAGCATCCACTCAATGTTACATTGTTGAATCACTCAAATATCTATTTACTACCCTGCACAGGTATTGAACTAACAACCTTCACTTCATATAATGCTTTATAGTGTTTGTCTGTTTTACGGCATAACCACGGTGGGTCATTTAATGCCGGCAAAATTCAGCAATCACTCACTGTTAAATCATTCAAATATTTATTTACTACCCAGCACAAGTATTGAACTAACAACCTTCAGTTGATATAATGCTTTATAGTGATATTTGCTAATACTTTCTAGCCGTGTCAGTACTACTATATGGTTACACCATTAGGACAAAGTTTTGAGAAAAAGCTAAATGGGGAAACTATCATGGAAATGGAAACTAATATGTAAAAAAGAAAATGATCTCATTGCCGTGGGTTTTTTTTTAATGGCATATCAATCTTAATGGTTTATGTAATGCCAAAGCTACTCTTGTAAAAAAACAGTAGTGGTACTTGGTTTGGTTTGGTGGCATATCAACCTCAGTAGGTCATTTAATGCCGATAAAGTTTTGAAATAAATCAATTCTTAATGGATAATACAATTTTTTTATGAATACATTTTTCTATTTAACCCATAGATGGGACCCTAACAGGTACTACCACTCTGAGTCAGAGTGGACCTGGGAGCAATGGTGATGAAAGGGTGCTCCACATTCTCCAAACCTCCTAAACTGGAACCTCATCATCAGATAGAGTTTAACATCATTCCTAGGACATGTAGACCCTCAGTCACCACCACCTGGCACCCATATGATAAGGGGTTGGGGCTTCCCATAAGGGCAATAGGGTTGGGAAAATCATATAAGTGCTAGGGCTTGACGTGACCAGCCAATTGATCAAAGGGGGCCTCTCCGACCGCCCGTCTAGCCCAAGATAGGGCCAAAGTGGAGTATTGCAAGTCATGAACTGCTCATCAACCTGGGCTCTATCCTTAAGCAGCACGGGTTGCCACCCACAGCCAACAGGTGGCCCCATTGGGGGAGTCTTACCCCTCTGCAGAGGTGCATTCTAACGCCCCAGCCGACAGGGCGGAGTAGTGGTACTATTCAACCCATAGCTAGGGGGAGGGGGTCATAACTACTCCAAGAGTATTAATCTGAAAGTCACCATAATAGTGCAATAGTAGTTTGAACTCGCATACTATGATTTCACAGTTCAGCACTTTAGCCACTACACGATGAGGACACCCTGCCCCTGGAGTCTGGGTTATTAAGCGAGTATCACAGACCATTACTAGAGCAGTTTATTTAATAAACTTTTAGGCTTGTACCTTCATTTAGAACCTCGCCATAGAGCAGTTAGGATAAAGTTAGTCATATAAACTGATGGTTCACAACCGGGGGCTATATGCCCCACCCAGACTATATAATATTTTTTTTTGGTCCAGGTAAGCAAAAATACAATATGATTTTGAAACATCAAATGGCTGTGGTGGGTCCATCAGGGTAATACAGGAATAAAAAGGGTCCATAAGTGAGACCCACTGGGAACACCCCACCCAAATGGATTTGTATTTTAAAGTGTATATATTTACCAACCCCTTCGCACAAGTAAGATGTGACACAAGGTCAATTTCTCTAGTGGAGTTTAACAGGTCTGAATTTAGAGTTTTCCTTCTCCTAGACTGGTTACCTAGCCATGGTTAAAGAGCCCAGTCTACCCTGCTATTTGCCCATAACTAGAGGGAAAATTGGATTCATACCTTTCCTAAAAGGTATTAGTGCCATGTGAAATGCAAACAGCTTTGTTCAGGAATTGAACTCGGGGCGACGAGCCCATTTCCTATGACTAACCATTAGACCACGTACCTCCAGGTGTCATTACAAAATAAGAGGCTATATTGTGGTAAAGTGAAGCTCTGTACTAAGAATGGAAGCAAGACAGAGAGATATGGTTGTGACGGAGAACGAAAAAGAGCAAGACTTTATCTTGCCTGCTGGGATCGAACCCGCATCCTCCCGCATGCAAAAACAAATGCGATTTAGGCACTGGATGGACGCGAGGTGCAATTCAGGTGCCCGGATGTTGGCGCCTACACGCGTCCATCCGAATGCACGTGAATTGTGCGTTACACGGATGCAAGGTTCGACTGATGTGCCCAGATGTTTGAGTAATATGCCGATGGATGACCAAAGCGAGCAGGGTGACAAGCAGAGAAGCTTTCGGCTTCATGAGACGGCAGTCAGAAAATATTATTTTGACGACGGCAAAAGATTTTTAGCTGCTGGTCGAAGACTGTGTTGACCAAAAGAAAGTTTGGCCTGTGAGAAGACAGTGAACTCGCTTCTTTTTGTTCCCCCCCTCAGCAGGAACTTGTTGAAGCAAATATCTATTTTCCCCCCCTTCTATATGTTGAATTATTTTAGATATAAGGCATGAGGCAAACGGTCACTCCTAAATATAGACCCGTTGACTACCACGTGACCACCGAAGGCATTTCTATTGTCCAATCACTGGCACTACTGCTGCTGCTGCTTCTGCTGTATTAATAGAGACAACATTCTGAGCTTATGTCATTGATACTTGGATTATCTTGGACGACGGACTTACAAAGAATACCCTAACACCGGATTCTTATTGGCTTGCTTACTTATTACATCTGGAACTAAGGATGCCGACCAGATACTTAACAGGTTATGGGCCAGTCGCGCACCACGATCTTTTTCAATGGCAATGATGCCAGCTTCGAAAATTTGGGAAACTAAGTTCAATGGATACCTTCGAATCCTTCAACTGCATGATATAATCAATGCACCATCTGACACCCGGAGGACCCAGTTTTCGTAGATAAAAACGCTGCAATATACGCAGAATTATCACAATGCTTGGATGATCGAAGTCTCTCACTCCGTAATGCGAGAAAGCTCGTGATAATGGTAGAAAAGCAATGGAAATATTAAGGATCCACTATTTGTTCGAAAGGCAAACAAGAAATTGTGGGTTGTATCGACAAACTAAGTTCGTTGAGTAGAAACGATTATGAATCAATTACTGATTACATAATCCAAACTGAGAGCATTGCTAGCTCATTAAAGGGAGCCGGGGAGATTGTAAGCGATTGATTGTTGATCGCTATGGTATTGAAAGGCCTGCCTTCAAATTTTAAACCCTTTGCAAACAGTAATAACCCAAAGGGATAAGACTATGACGTTTACGGAATTCAAAGTCAGTCTTCGTAGTTATGAGGAAACAGAAAGTATGTACTCTGGGGAACCAGAAAATAGAACTATACAACTAAAAACCCAATTCAAAAAGGGTAAAATCATACCCTCGCTATGAGAGCAGATCAACTAATATTACCAACTACCAAAATTATCAGGGCAGACATTGGAAGGATACCAAGAAGTCGCCCACAAAAACAAATATTATTTGTTATGTTTGTCAGAAAAAGGGCCATATATGTCCTATGATTGCAGGAATAAAGAAAGACTTTTGTCAAAATGTTAAATATTCCCCCAAAGAAAAAGACATATTTCTTTTCTGCTGGATATGATTCTTTAGCACATAAAGAACATTTGTCGTTGATTGCGGGGCCACTCAACATGTCATCAACGATAAAACTAAATTATCATTGGGACCCCCAATTTTCAAATCTGAGAATCACTTCGTGGAATTGCTGATGGAAGTCAATCCACTGGCTTAGTAACAAAAACGCGGAGAAGCGCGTGTAATATTTTGAAAAATAGTAAAGTCAAATTTGCGAAAGCATTTTGAAAGGGCATTTTATATCCCCACTTTTAAACAAAACATCTTTTCAGTAAGGGCAGCTACGGCTTTTCCGGGGCCCCACATGAATTTTGGACACACAAAACATCAAAGTTGATCTACCCAAATGGTACTATAATTTAATATTAGTAAGAATGGGCTGTTTGTATTATTTAAAAAGATATTAATTTGCATCCGAGGACTGCGAAATAATGATATTAATCCGTGGCATAGTCTTGGAACACTGGTAAAATGAGTGATATCAAAAAACTGCCAAAAGTAGTGAATGTAAGGACAAATTTGAAACTTTAACCCCCTCATTAAAAACTAACTGTTTAATGATAGTGATTCAGGAAAAAAAATTAGCCCCCGAGACTTAAAAACAAATATGGCTTAAAGAAAAGAGATCACCGAAGATATTGTCGCTCGTTTATCGCCGAACAGCTCCGGTACAATGAACAGTCTTGGAACAAATCCATTTAAGGTATGTTGTAAATTTATTGACGATGTACTTGGACTTATTGATGTTATATTTTCCTTTGCCCACCTTGAGAATCTGATACCTACCTGCAGTTACGAAACAAATCACTACCAGCAGATGTAAGCCAACTATAGCGCAAAAGTTTGACATGTTTTTACCGGTTTCTAACCAAATTTAAACACAGTCGTAGCATTATTATTGAGAGGAACGACTTGTTTTTTGCTGTGTGCAACAATAAAAGATGCGCGCAACCCTCGTCTCAAGGCAGGGAATTTTTATCGGAGCGTATGATAAACAAAGTCGTTCTGGAAATAATATTTCCCAGAGTAGCCTGTTTGAACAGACTTTTGACCTGATTGATCACCGAATGGGCAAGTTCAAAATGACCGAAAAAAGTATACCCAGCGAATACTGTTTTAAATTAATCGGACGGCAACAAGTCTCGAGCATTTCCTGAAAATTCTAAAGAACAAAAACCAGTGGTCTCCTTGTCAACATGTGAGGTCCGAATTTTTAAATATTGGCGGTAACGAGTCCGCGAAGCCCTTTATTACAGAAAACATAGTGTTTAAAAACCCTGTAACTATTTATTGTGGGACAATCAGTCGAGGCATACTACTGGCAAAAAACCCCCCTCATACACCACGAGAACTAAAACAATATGATATAAAATATCAATTTATAATGGAATGAAATAAAAGAGGGGTAAAGAATGCAACATTTCAGATCTGTTCACCAGGATCGTTGAACAGGCATAAAGCTGAATGCTTAAAAAGAGGATATCATGGGGGGCCCAAAATTAACTTAGATATTGCCCTGTCGGTTTGGCTGTAGAAGAATCCGACTGTATTTCATGCAGAGGGGGTAAGATCCCCCAAAAATCGAACTGTCCTGGGCAAAATGACATTAAAACCTGTTCAATAAGTTACTACATCCCATTAACTTGTATTAATTAAATGTATTGTACCGTATAGTACCGTATTCTTTTGACATTAAACACCACCAAAAAAACAAAAAAAAAAAAACAAACAAACAAACAAAAAAAGAGCATCAAAAAAAAAAAAAACAGAAAAAAACAAACAAAACTAGAACCCCAAAACAGGGCGCAAAAATTACTAACTTGGACAGTAACGTTTAGGAGTAGGAAAAATAATAATAAATAATAATATTGTTTTTTTACCAAAGTAGGCTAGTAGGAAGTATTAGATTAGTAATAGTTATTTGTGCTATTTACTATAAAATGGAAGTTTACAAATTTCTTAATGGAATTTATATGTAAACATTCCCTGAATTGAAATGATTGTCGATTGTAATCGTTCGATAAAATTTTCCTCAATGGAAGATTTAATCATTGTTTTGAATGGTAATAAGCCCCTATTATCAATCAAAAAAGGGGCGTTGTTTGAATTATTGAGATATAAGGCATGAGGCAACACGGGTCACTCCTACAATATGAGACCCGTTGACTACCACGTGACCACCGAAGGCATTTCTATTGTCCAATTCACTGGCACTGCTGCTTTATGCTGTTATTAATAGACCCCATTTCTGAGCTTATGTCATTGATGACTTGGATTATCTTGGACAATGCGTTCTAACTTCATATTTCTGTCACTTTTGGTAAAAAAAAAAAATGGCAACAAGGTATTGGGAAACTAGTACCCCATCGGCAATTCTTGAGACATTTTCCAATAATACATTGTATATTAATCTATATCAAAAACCTGTATGTTGGGTTTCAATTTCAGAATTTTACCTTCTCCTAGGTGGTTGCTAAGAACGAACAAGTATAACCTGGAGAAGGATGAAAGAACTTAAAGTTCATATTCGATGTAGTCTACAGAGGACGTTAACTTGATAGTGAATGGCTGAGAGAGTCAAGGAAATTGTGCTGTTTTGGAATTCTGACTTGTATTTAAGCGTGTGCTGGATGCCACAACTTAAATATATAGATTTTTGCATGGCCATGTGAATTCGAATCAGTCAATCAACACGTATCGAATATGTGGCTTGGTTAACTATAATTCCACCACTAAACACCATATATAAAATTAAGTATTGCTGTAATCAAGACGCAATGCACAATGGAAAATTATATAAAAAACATTAATTTCAAAAAAAATATACGTCCCTACTGCCCTTAGATATATGATGGGCAGCAACACCATATTCAAGTATTGCCATTGCTTGAATGATAAACAATAACAAAAAAAAAAAAAAAAAAAAAAAAAGAAAGCTCAACAGTCAACAATATCAATGGGTGAGCCTCTCAAAAAAGTTCAACAATGAGGCTGAACGAAAAAGTGGCTCTTTAGCTCCCGCCTGCCAAAGTCGGGTGCACACCTGTTCCACTATTACAGGTTATTTCCAGGAGAGCACAGGGTATTATTAAGTCCATCTCGACGTATGCACAGATTGGGACCTTGATCAGGCCAGCTTTGCTCATACATAGCCTTCCAAACACTGGTCACATAGTTTAGACCGATTGAGCCCTGTATTGTTCTTACTTCTTTATTTTTCCGAATAATCTCTCTTCAACTTGCCTCATGCCGTATTACGGGCCGGTCTCAAAACCTTTTCCCCGTGCCCTCAGCACAGCACTTCTCCACTGCCCAAAGACTTACTCTCCAGGTCTTCACCATAGATGTCACATATTTTCAAGGTCGTACCTCACACACACACACATCCACCATTTGTCACAAGAACAAAGCCAACAGGGAAGGACTTATACAGATAACACTCGTCAGAACTTTTCTTCTTCTCTTATAGCTGGTAAGATCTNAGATCTTGGCCAGATGTGATTTTAAACGATCCATTAAGCATGTGGTTGATGTATTTACCCCAAATCGAAGTGTGGCTTTGCGTGCAGGTCGCGGCACCATGACATGATCTTCTCCTACGGCAGGTTTGCTGAAGGTCCATGAGAAAAATTCAGGAACTGTAGTGTGGTGTTCGTGGATCCTCACCAAGGTTGTGTGACACTGTGAACCAGGTTGCTTTTGGGAAAGTTTGTTGGTACGGTTAAAACATACCTTGAAGATGGCACACGATCAGGCAGAAAAGTACTCGTTATGACATATGGCAATCATCAAGCAATTCTCGCCAGATATTATAAAAATAATCCGCAATATGAAAAAAGGAACAGACTTGCAGAACAGAAAATGGCTGCAATTTATATATATACATATATAATTACATATACATATATATATATGTGAAAATGTGAAAAAAAGATCATAGACTTTCTCATGTTTAAATGGCATCCTGAAAATTAAACTTTTTTTTTCTTTTAATTTATTTTGCAGTAACTGTATGAATCTTGCGCGAAATAAAACAGCAAGAAATTATTTTGAGAAATTCCTGGATAATAAGGTGTGTCATGAATCCTGCTCCTACTTATAGACTAGGCCAGAATCATGTGATCTATCTCTTGGCCAATCACTGGCAGTATTCCTGAGGTTTGATACAATACTTAACCGACCTTACTGGTCATAATTACTGAGGGATTCTTTTGAACGACGGACAATAGGATTGAATACTGGACCTTTACCAATACGAAGGATAGGAAACTTATACGCTCGCCAAAGATCCCATAACACAGGACTTTCTTTAAGCCCTTTTCACTGGCCAAGGATGGCATTTAAAAACTTTTAAAAAAATTACCTATTTTTTTCTAACTTCGGGTTGTAAATTAATTATTATTTAAACTAAATGTGCCACAGTTCTCCACTGACCCCAAATTTGGCCGCAAAAATGCCCAGTATACCTAAAAGTAACCCTGGACTGGCAACTCCTCCATGCAAGCAAATTGAAACGCATTGTACGATCATCCACATTTGCTTTAATGCCGTCAACTTATGTATTATTTTTATCTAATATACTTTTCCCCAAATCTCAGGACAGTGTACCCCTCACCCACAAAAGCATTAATCTACAAATTTCTTTGCAAATGTGAAATTTTGCTACATCGGATGCACTACTCCAGAGATTTGGAGATCAGAATGCAACCAGCACATTACCCACATCCCTATGCAACAATAATTTGACCATTACCACTAAACTACCTAGTCAAACCTTCTACTCCCTATCACATGTCACCATACTTGATAATCCTGCATGCGCCAGCGTCTTATAATCATTCAATCGTTCACTATATTAGAGGCCGCTGAGCAACGAATTACGTCTTTCAATTTCTTGAATCCTATTGATCAGCAAATTCCGTCCTGAACTGTATACAAAAACAATCCTTCAATTATGTTTATTCAAGATCCAACAACTACTCATCCAACAATAATATTGTTGATAATAACTGCCTGTTTCCACAACTTTGCTCGTTATATATATATATATATATATATTATAGTATATTATATATATAATATATATATATAATTATATATATATATATAAGGAGTTTCATATTTTGCTTGAAGCATTGTGTAATGTATTGGTTAGGAGTTGATTTAGAAGGCAATCACAATGCGTTTGGAAATAAATAAAAAAATAATAATACGGTAACCATGGTGGTGTCGGTTGACCTGTATTTTTTTTTATTATTTCTTGATTTTTCGAGGTAATACCTTTTAAATTCAAAAGAATTGAACTGAAAGCAGTACAGCTATGCCATAGCTGTACTGCTTCAGTTCAATTCTTTTATAAGAGGTATTACCTCGAAACAATTTCAAGAAATAATAAAAAATACAGGTCAACAACACACCACCATTGTTACGTATTATTATTTTTTATTTATTGCCAACTGCATTGTGATGGCCTTCTAAAATCAAACTCTCTAATCACCAATATATATATATTATATATATATATAATATATATATATATATATATATAATTATATATATATATATTTTTTTTTTTTTTTTTTTTTTTTTTTTTTTCTTCACATCTGGGATTTTACAAATTATTTTATAATATAAAAAATGAAATAAATATAAAATAAATAAAAATTGTAGGGGATTGATGAGACTTTCAGATCATCTCTATCAAATAAAGAGTAAAAGGAGGAACATACATTTCATAAATGTATTTTTAATATTTTTTTTTTCATCCAGTAAAATCAAGAGGGTAGAGCTCCTTGAATCAAATAAAGTAAGTAGGTCATCGGGGTGTTGCTTAAGTCGGGTCAACCAGACCAGCGAGGGAGTCTATCCCTTTCACTAGCACAATACCAAGGAGATTGTTTTAGCATCTGAGGTGGATGCCACACCTACCATCAGTGCTCCTCACTTACCGTAAGATCCCATGCTACTCATATTTGAATTGGTGAGGGCTTGGTATAATCCAGGAACTTGTTAACAGATTTAAAATTGTAATTTATTTGTGATAGTTTTGGTTTGGTTTGCTTTTTTACGGCATATCAACCTCGGTGGGTCATTTAAATGCCGACAAAGTTGTGAAATAAATTCATTCTTAATGCATAAACATTTTGTTTAATAAACTATGTTTTTTCTATTTACCCATAAGATGGGACCCAAACGTACTACCACTCTGAGTCAGAGTGGACCAGCGGAGCAATGGTGATGAAGGGGTGTTCACATTCCTCAAACCTCCAAAACTGAAAACCTCACCATCAGATGAGAGTTTAACGTCATTCCCAGGACATGTAGGCTCTCAGCCACCGCCTTCTAGCACCCATATGATAAAGGGGCTGGGCTTGCCATAAGGGCAATAGGGTTGGGAAAATCTATAGGTGCTGGGCTTGACGTGACGCAGCCGATTGGATTGAGTGGGCCCTCTCCGACCAGCCCGTCTTAGCCCAGATGGAGTATTGCAAGTCATGAACTGCTCATCCACCTGGGCTCCTATCCTTAAGCATCACGGGTTGCCAAAAACCCACGGCCAGCGGTGGCCCCATTGGGGGAGTCTTACACCTCTGCAAGGTGCAGTTCTAACGCCCCATGCGACAGGGCAGAAGAATCTTTAGAGATCCTTCTGGTGAAACTTGAGTAAGGTTATTTTATAACACACTGTATGGAGCACTATATGGCAGTCCTTTACATAAGATTACAGATTGTGTGTTTAAAAACAGTTAAAATCCCCTTCATATTCTGAGGTGACGATAGCCTAGTGGTTAAACTATCCACTGATGCTGAAACATGGTTACAAATGTCTAGCCACACTGAAGAGCTTTGATAAGTCAAACACATGTCTGTGGATTATATAATATATATATATATTATATATAATATATAATATATTATATAATAATATATATATATATATATTATATATATAATAAACCAGAGGTTTGTAAATTTCAATTTACAAGTTAGAAAAAATTGTAGTCAGGCATTAGATTAAATAAAATAACAATCCGGATGGCATTAAATGAACATCAAAATTGGTGTGGAATAACTTCATATATCGTAACACAAAATAGTTAAATGTTTTTTATTGTGAGGCAGACAAAATTCTTTTTATTTTTTTAATAGAAGTTTAGTGTCACATACGCTTTATAAAAAAGAAAAATCATTGGTTCAAATGCTCACAATCTTTCTTTTATCAACATTTCTTTCAGCTATTTGTCAGGTTAGACAAACAGACAAAGAAAAAAAAGTCACCAAAAATGTTATCTTTCCTGCTTCCACACTAATAACTACAGGTAAATTAACCAAACAATAACCCCTACCCCTTAAATAATTCATCCTCCCTTTTACTGTATCAAACAAAACTATCAAAATAAATAAAAAGTATTAGTCAAAGTGTTGTTCCTGCTTCTTCCATTTTTACCAGTGACTACAATATTATTAAATCAAAGATCACATGATGTTTATTAACTATAAAGAATACTATTTGTATATTTAACAAGAGCAGTATAAAATAATTCTAGTTATTTCCATAAGTCTAACAAAGGGGATACCACTCTGTGACTGAAAAAATTAATTTATTTTCTCATTAAACTAACTCAGTCTTTTTTTCCTAGTAGATAATAAATAAATAAATAATTATCAGTCAGAGTGGTTCCCCTTTGTTTATGTTAGACTTATAGAAATAACCAAGAATTATTTGAAGAAGAAAAATAAGTTTAAAAGAATACAACAGAAAGTATTATTTAACTAATGTCTGTATGATTCACAATACACTGGTTAACTTTTAACTTACCGTATTTTTGACAGCTATGGACATTTTTTTTCGCAAAAATTTTGGCTCAAAAAATTGCCCTGCGTCTTATACATTGTAAATGAAGTTTAGAAGTTTTATTATAATTTTATATTATTTCCTGCTATTGAGAAATGTCTTGGTGTATGCTTATTGCTTGCCTATACTGCTAAATTGCTTTTATACAGTGTTTCTGCTTGTTTAAGAGAGAGATAGTTTTACACAAAATTGTAGGTATTTATTTATTCGGAAAATGTTTTTGTTAACAATTGTTACTGAAAAAGGAGAAGTGTAAAAAATAATTTTTAAATCTGATTACAGTGTTGTTCTTTATTCTATGTATTGAGATTTTCGGTATTGTGACGTAAGCAGACATAGTTTCAGTTACAGAGACTGAATCTCCATTATTAATAGAGATGTGTGTTTAGCCAGTCATGAATGCTTATAGTAACAGTATATCTTTCTGAATCCTAAAAGGAAAATTCAGTTTGTTTGCTTATTAAATTTCTTAGTCAAAAGCATTTTGGGCAATGGTTTGACTCCATTTTCAATAACCCAGTCCATCATCTGCCTGGGCGAGGCTTAGAATATGCTAATATATCTCCCACAAGGAAGTGTGTGATGTAATGGTTAAAGTCATGGGAAATGGACTCGTTGCCCCGAGTTCAAATCTGGATGTGGTAATTTCACTTTGTGCTAATACCTTGGGAAAGGTATAAATCCTACTCTCCTCCAGCTATGGATAAATAGTAGGGCAGACTGGGCTCTTTAACATTGGTTAGGTAACCGGTCTAGGAAAGGAAATCTGAATTCAAACTGTTGAACTCCGCTTAAGAAATTGACCCTGTGTCACATCCTGCTCGTGCGGAGGAGTTGGTAAATATATATATCCTCCACAAAATAAGGTGTCTGGGTATGACACTAAACTGCATACTTCTCCAACATGTTACTCTTGGTAGGTCCTCTATACAGCATCCAGTGTCCAAACACTTGAATAATTTAAGTTTTTGTTGGTTGGCCAACACTGGTGTGTCTATGGAGAATGTTTCTGATGAGTCCTTCCTTACTTCTTCAGTGTCCAACATGTCTTGTTCATATTACTTGGATGGTTTGTGAGATGGGAGGGGAGTGACCATACAGCTAATGTTTTGTATGGAGCCGATTCCAGATTTTGTTAAAAACAGCCTGCAGTATTGCTGAGTAGTTCTACTCTAGCTTTTTCTACAAGTTTTTCATTAAAATCCAAATGGTGCAACCATATAATAGTACTGATATGACTACAGCCTGTAAGAATTCTCATCTCTCCTCTCTTATGGTTGTATGATCACAATTAGTATTTTTTAAAATTGTGAAGATAAAATATCATAGACTTGCTTAAGTTTTGAATGGCATAGTGAAATTTAAAACTTTTTTTGATGTATTTTAGCCAGTCAATGAATTAGCTTATAATAACAGTATGATCATCATGTCTTGCAGGCAGCACGGATATCCATGACAATCTCTCACCAACCTTCCCTATCATTCATCGCCCCTGGGAGTTCTTCCTCGCTACGGCCAGCATCTTTACATAGCTGGTCAATGTAAGTCCTTGCTGGGTGGCCCACACTAGCATGTCCATGTGTTGGCTTCACAGGAGAACATTGCTTATGAGTTAGTCTTGCTTCTCCAGCAGTGTACTGCATGTCTAAAAATTCAGTTCATTTGTATTTTTAAAAATTTCTTATTTAAAAGCATTTTGAGCAGTGGTTTGTCTCCATTTTTAATAACCAGTCCATCATCTGCCCTGTTGGAGGCTTAGAATATGCTGACTGTACCTCCCCACAAAATAGGGTGTCTTAGGTATGACACTAAACTGCATACTTCTCCAACTTTGCTCTTAGTAGGTCTCCATACCTCATCTAGCATCCGCGCAGACCTGGTCAGATTTTGCTGATCAGCCAAAACTATTGTGTCCATGTGTAAGAAGTCTAAAACTTTTTAAAAATCTATCTTAGCCAATCTCTGAATTAGCTTATAGTAACAGTAAAAATTTTTGCTGAATTTTAATAAACAAAAATCAGTTCATTTGTTAGTTTTCGTTTTTTAAATTTATATCACTGAATTTATTTATATAATGAATATTTATACATTTCATTCATATATATTTATATTTATTTATTTATATTTTTTTTTTTTATATTTTTTTTTTATATATTTATATTATATATATATATATATATATATATATTATATATATATATATATATATATATATATATATATATATATATATATATATATTTATTTATTTATTTATTATTTATTTATTTATATTTATAATTTTTTATATCTAATATAAATCTGTGATTTATATCACTTCAATCACTGAATTAGCTTATAGTAACAGTATGATCTTGCTGAATTTTAATAACAAAAATCAAGTCATTTGTTTTGTTTTCGTTTTTTTTAAATTTCTTATTTAAAAGCATTTTGAGTAATGGTTTGTCTCCATTTTCAATAACCCAGTCCATCATCTGCCCTGCTGACGAGGCTTAGAATAGGCTGACTGTACTTTCCCACAAAAAGGGGTGTCTTTGGTATGACACTAAACTGCATACTTCACAAGGCATGTCTTGCTTGTCTTATTTGGATGGTTTGTGAGATGGGAGGTAAGTGGCCATACAGCTGCGGTTTTGTAGGTAGCTACATCCAGGATTTGTTCCAAACAGCCTGCAGTATTCCTGAGTAGTTCACATCTAGCTTTTTCTCCAAGAGTTTTGTTAAAATCCCAATGGTGCAACCATATAGCAGTACTGACACAGCTACTGCTTGTAAGCATTCCTATCTCTCCTCTCTTATGGTTGTATAATTACTTAGTTTAAAAATATTGGTACACCATTCCAGCAAAAGCTGAAACAGTGACCATCTCACACTATAGTATATATGGTGAATATTAAGATATCGTAGACTTGCTTAAGTTTTAAATGACTTTTTCAAATGTAAAACTTTTTTTCTTTTAATATACTTTAGCCAGTCACTGATCTTGTTGAATCCAAAAAGGAAAATTTGGTTCATCTTTTTCTTAAATCTTTTAGCTAAAAACATGTTGGGTAAGAATTTCTCTATTTTCAATAACCCAGTCCAGCATCTCCCCTGCTTGTAAGGCTTAGAATATGTTCAGTGCACCCTCTTCACAAAAAGGGGTATCCTAGGTATGACACTAAACTGCATACCTCTCCAACATGTTACTCTTGGTAGGTCTTCTATACAGCATCCAGTGTCTAAACACCTGATAAATGTAAGTTTTTGTTGGTTGGCCAACACTGGTGTGTCCATGTGTAGTAGTCCATGGAGAATGTTGCTGATGAGTTCATCCTTACTTCTTCAGCAGTGTCCACATGTTTGTTCATCTTACTTGGATGGTTTATGAGATGGGAGGTAAGTGGTCATACAGCTGCTGTTTTGTAGAGAGCTGCTTTCAGGATTTGTTAAAAACAGCATGTGGTATCCTTGTGTAGTTCCCATTTAGCTTTTTATCCCAGCGTTTGATTAAGTCCCAATAATGGAACCATATAGTTGTACGGACACAGTTACAGCTTGTAAGATTTCCCATCCCTTCTCTTTATAGATGTACTAGCATTGGCTACCTGCATCATGGGTAGAGGGGGATTTTTTTAAGTTAGTCCACAGATCCATTATTACTGAATCAGAGTGAATCCTGTAGGATGCCCATTTAAATCCCATGTTAAAAAAAAAAAAAAAAAAAAAATAGACATTGCATTGATCCAGCTACTCTGAAAAGAAATGTTAATGTCTACTATCTAAAATATCAAAAAAAAAAATCCATGCTGTTATCATTAATTTTATTTTTTAATTATCTTCAAATATAAATCTAATATTATTTTTGCTAAAAAACAAGCCTTGTGATATTTAATGTGTATATATATTTACTTAATCGATAATTGTTTTTTTTCGAAATTTCCACCGGACATACATATACACACAACTGCCTTTATATATGTATAGAAGATTATCACACTTAGTTTAAAATTAAAAAAAAAAATTCTGTCAAGGGAGACAACCAAACATGTCTTCTGCTTGACAATCCGTTCAAGGGCATAACTCAATTTTACACTTTTCCCTCTATTTAAAAAAAAGGTTTCTTTGCCAGCTTTACTGAGTTTAAGTGACTTTCGTTTTATCATTAATTTTCATTGTAGTTAAGTTTTAAATTCAGACAGGTATCTAAAATCTAAATGTGTAAGCTCCTTCCTTTCATTTGTTATTTTCATTTTAAAGGAATCTGCAATCTGTTGCTATTTATATTGGGGTTTTTTTTCGTTTTGTTTTGTTGAAATGGAATTACCTCCATCTTTGTTTGAATAATCATTTAAGAGCTCCAAAGAAGCTGCTTCCTCTAGAGCCTCATTCTTTTTCCTCATCTTTGTCACCATCTTGAAAAAAAAAATTAACATCCCCCTTCCATTCACAACAGTATTTTGTCAGTATATCCTTATTTAATATTAGCCAAGTTAAAAGTGCAGTAAGTCAAACGTTTTTAGACCTTATTTTTCAATACAGGTATCATTGGGGAATGGGAAAGGTTTATATATAAACTCTTCCTATAGGTATGATCATTTAAATTTTTTTTTAATACTTTGAAAGGAAAATAATTGTTTGTATCAGGTTTTTAAATTGTATGAAAATATATTCTTGATAAGCTGTGTGTATTGGGGTGAAAAGACTGAAGCTGTTTGGAGTTCTAATTTTTTTTTTTCTTTTTACTAAAATTCATTACTGAAATTTAAGTTACAAAGTTTTTAAAGAAAAAAAAAATTATTACAAAAGACAATTTTCTTCTCTGTCCACTTTTTTTGAATATTTGATATAAAAGATAAGAGGTATTTGTTGTAGGGGTGTAGTTTGATAATTTCTTGGTATATTATTAACTTAAAAGTTTTAATTTTCCAAAATAAGTTGTGTACTATATTTTAATATCTTCTCAGATACGATGTCTGTTTTTTTTTTTTTTTTTTTTTTTCAAATAAATAAAACCGTGTGAAATTGAAAATTTTTTTTTTTTTTTTTTTTTTTAATTCTTTTGACATTTTTATTTGTAAAATTATCTATATAGCTCTGTTTTGACGTTCTCGTCTCATCAGTGCAGCTAGACATGCAGGTTGTTTCCAGGCAGGATGAAATCTGACTGATTTGTCGTCAGTTCTTCACTCTATTTACATGATCTACTTTGAAAAAGAGAATTTACTAATATAAACATATCAGGCTGCTTAGAGCACTTATATATTGAGGAGTGAAGGATTGGCTAAATTCGACAAAATGTGATTGAGAAAGCTTCAGCCAATAATGAGGTGAAATATCAATTGAATTTAGCTGTTTGTGTTGTTATATCCACATTTTCCTCTATTCTCAATCACATTTTGTCGAATTTAGCCAATCCTTCACTCCTCATATATATAAGTGCTCTAAGCAGCCTGATATGTTTATATTAGTAAATTCTCTTTTTCAAAGTAGATCATGTAAATAGAGTGAAGAACTGACGACAAATCAGTCAGATTTCGATCCTGGCCTGGAAACAACCTGCATGTCTAGCTGCACTGATGAGACGAGAGACGTCAAAACAGAGCTATATAGATAATTTTTTACAAAATAAAATGTCAAAGAATTAAAGAAAAAAAAAAAAAAAAAAAATTTTTCAATTTCACACGGTTTTATTTATTTGAATAAAAAAAAAAAAAAAAAAACAGACATCTGTATCTGAGAAGATATTAAAATATAGGTACACTTATTTTGGAAAATTAAAACTTTTAAGTTAATAATTATAAAAGAAATTATCAAACTACACCCTACAACAAATACCTCTTTATCTTTTATATCAAATATTCAAAAAAAGTGGACAGAGAAGAAAATTGTCTTTTGTAATAATTTTTTTTTCTTTAAAATTTGTAACTTAAATTTTCAGTAATGAATTTTAGTAAAAGAAAAAAAAAAATTAGAACTCCAAACAGCTTCAGTCTTTTCACCCCAATACACACAGCTTATCAAGAATATATTTTTCTATACAATTTAAAAACCTGATACAAACAATTATTTTCCTTTCAAAGTATTTAAAAAAAATTTAAATGATCATACCTATAGGAAGAGTTTATATATAAACCTTTCCCATTCCCCAATGATACCTGTATTGAAAAAATAAGGTCTAAAAACGTTTGACTTACTGCACTTTTAACTTGGGCTAATATTAAATAAGGATATACTGACAAAATACTGTTGTGAATGGAAGGGGGGGATGTTAATTTTTTTTTTCAAGATGGTGACAAAGATGAGGAAAAAGAATGAGGCTCTAGAGGAAGCAGCTTCTTTGGAGCTCTTAAATGATTATTCAAACAAAGATGGAGGTAATTCCATTTCAACAAAACAAAACGAGAAAAAAACCCAATATAAATAGCAACAGATTGCAGATTCCTTTAAGAATGAAAATAACAAATGAAAGGGAAGGAGCTTACACATTTAAGATTTTTAGATACCTGTCTGAATTTAAAACTTAACTACAATGAAAATTTAATGAATAAAACGAAAGTCACTTAAACTCAGTAAAGCGTGGCAAAGAAACCTTTTTTTTAAATAGAGGGAAAAGTGTAAAATTGAGTTATGGCCCTTGAACGGATTGTCAAGCAGAAGACATGTTTGGTTGTCTGCCCTTGACAGAATTAATTTTTTTTTTTAAATTTTAAACTAAGTGTGATAATCTTCTATACATATATAAAGGGCAGTTGTGTGTATATGTATGTCCGGTGGAAATTTCGAAAATAAAACAATTATCGATTAAGTAAATATATATACACATTAAATATCACAAGGGCTTGGTTTTTTAGCAAAAATAATAGAGATTAGATTTTATATTCATGAAGATAATTAAAAAATAAAATTTAATGATAACAGCATGGATTTTTTTTCATTTGATATTTTAGATAGTAGACATTAACATTTTTTTTTCAGAGTAGCTGGATCAATGCAATGTCTATTTTTTTTTTTTTTTTTTTTTTTTTTTTAACATAGGGATTTAAATGGGGCATCCTACGAGGATTCCACTCATGATTCAGTAATAATGGATCTGTGGGACTAACTTAAAAAATCCCTCTACCAGGTGATGCTGGTAGCCAATGCTAGTAATCTATAAGAGAGAAGGGATGGGAATCTTACAAGCTGTAATGTGTCCGTACAACTATATGGTTCCATTATTGGACTTAATCAAACGCTGGGATAAAAAGCTAAATGGGAACTACACAAGGATACCACATGCTGTTTTTAACAAATCCTGAAAGCAGCTCTCTACAAAACAGCAGCTGTATGACCACTTACCTCCCATCTCATAAACCATCCAAGTAAGATGAACAAGACATGTTGGACACTGCTGAAGAAGTAAGGATGAACTCATCAGCAACATTCTCCATGGACTACTACACATGGACACACCAGTGTTGGCCAACCAACAAAAACTTACATTTATCAGGTGTTTAGACACTGGATGCGTATAGAAGACCTACCAAGAGTAACATGTTGGAGAGGTATGCAGTTTAGTGTCATACCTAGGATACCCCTTTTTGTGAAGAGGGTGCACTGAACATATTCTAAGCCTTACAAGCAGGGGAGATGCTGGACTGGGTTATTGAAAATAGAGAAATTCTTACCCAACATGTTTTTAGCTAAAAGATTTAAGAAAAAGATGAACCAAATTTTCCTTTTTGGATTCAACAAGATCAGTGACTGGCTAAAGTATATTAAAAGAAAAAAAGTTTTACATTTGAAAAAGTCATTTAAAACTTAAGCAAGTCTACGATATCTTAATATTCACCATATATACTATAGTGTGAGATGGTCACTGTTTCAGCTTTTGCTGGAATGGTGTACAATATTTTTAAACTAAGTAATTATACAACCATAAGAGAGGAGAGATAGGAATGCTTACAAGCAGTAGCTGTGTCAGTACTGCTATATGGTTGCACCATTGGGATTTTAACAAAACTCTTGGAGAAAAAGCTAGATGTGAACTACTCAGGAATACTGCAGGCTGTTTGGAACAAATCCTGGATGTAGCTACCTACAAAACCGCAGCTGTATGGCCACTTACCTCCCATCTCACAAACATCCAAATAAGACAAGCAAGACATGCCTTGTGAAGTATGCAGTTTAGTGTCATACCAAGACACCCTTTTTGTGGGAAAGTACAGTCAGCCTATTCTAAGCCTCGTCAGCAGGGCAGATGATGGACTGGGTTATTGAAAATGGAGACAAACCATTGCTCAAAATGCTTTAATAAGAAATTTAATAAGCAAACAAACTGAATTTTCCTTTTAGGATTCAGAAAGATTATACTGTTACTATAAGCTGATTCAGTGACTGGCTAAAACACACATCTCTATTAATAATGGAGATTCAGTCTCTGTAACTGAAACTATGTCTGCTTACGTCACAATACCAAAAATCGTCAATACATAGAATAAAGAACAACACTGTAATCAGTTTTTAAAATTATTTTTTACACTTGCCCTTTTTTCAGTAACAATTGGTTAACAAAAAAATTTTCCGAATAAATAAATACCTACAATTTTGTGTAAAATTTATGTATAAAATATTCAAAATAATTATTTAATTAATAAATAATAGATGCACACATTTTATTTGAGGGGGAAAAGAACTAAATGAACATTTCAGATTTTATCTTATTTTTTGTTTCTTTCCTTTAATAAATTTGAGGATTTTACTTATTTATGAGACAAACCCTCTAACTTTTAATTTTTACTCTAGGGCAATATCTCAAATTAATTTTTACCCTAGGGCAATATCTCAAATTAATTTTTACCCTAGGGCAATATCTCAAATTAATTTTTACACTGCCCAGAGACAGTTTTTTTTTCTAGTTAAAAGAAAAAAGATTTACATTTGAAAATGCCATTTAAAACTTAAGCAAGTCTATGATATCTGAATTTTCACCAACTAACAAAAAAAAATACAAGAAATCTCCTACACTCGATTGACAAACTGGACATCAGGACCATGTGGCCTGGCATATCGGATCTGCAAAAAGACTTACATTTGAAAATGCCATTTAAAACTTAAGCAAGTCTATGATATCTTAATTTTCACCAAACTAACAAAAAAAATACAAGAAATCTCCTACACTCGATTGAACAAACTGGAACATCAGGACCATGTGGCCTGGATATCGGATCTGCAAAAAGACTTACATTTGAAAATGCCATTTAAAACTTAAGCAAGTCTATGATATCTTAATTTTCACCAACTAACAAAAAAAATACAAAGAAATCTCTACACTTCGATTGACAAACTGGAACATCAGACCATGTGGCCTGGCATATCGGATCTGCAAAAAGACTTACATTGAAAATGCCATTAAAACTTAAGCAAGTCTATGATATCTGAATTTTCACCAACTAACAAAAAAAATACAAGAATCTCCTACACTTCGATGACAAACTGGAACATCAGGACCTGTGGCCTGGCAATATCGGATCTGCAAAAAGACTTACATTTGAAAATGCCATTTAAACTTAAGCAAGTCTATGATATCTGAATTTTCACCAACTAACAAAAAAATACAAGAAATCTCCTACACTTCGATTGACAAACTGGAACATCAGGACCATGTGGCCTGGCAATATCGGATCTGCAAAAGACTTACATTTGAAAATGCCATTTAAAACTTAAGCAAGTCTATGATATCTGAATTTTTACCAAGTAAAAAAATGTACAAGAAATCTCCTACACTTCGATTGACAAACTGGAACATCAGGCCATGTGGCCTGCATATCGGATCTGCAAAAAGACTTACATTTGAAATGCCATTTAAAAACTTAAGCAAGTCTATGATATCTGAATTTTCACCAAGTAAAAAATGTACAAGAAATCTCCTACACTTCGATTGACAAACTGGAACATCAGACCATGTGGCCTGGCATATCGGATCTGCAAAAAGACTTACATTTGAAAATGCCATTTAAAACTTAAGCAAGTCTATGATATCTGAATTTCACCAACTAACAAAAAAAAATACAAGAAACTCCTACACTTCGATTGACAAACTGGAACATCAGGACCATGTGGCCTGGCATATCGGATCTGCAAAAAGACTTACATTTGAAAATGCCATTTAAAACTTAAGCAAGTCTATGATATCTGAATTTTTACCAAAGTAAAAAATGTACAAGAAATCTCCTACACTTCGATTGACAAACTGGAACATCAAGGACCATGTGGCCTGGCATATCGATCTGCAAAAAGACTACATTTGAAAATGCCATTTAAAACTTAAGCAAGTCTATGATATCTAAATTTTCACCAACTAACAAAAAAACAAGAAATCTCCTACACTTCGATTGACAAATGGAAATCAGGACCATGTGGCCTGGCATATCGGATCTGCAAAAAGACTTACATTTGAAATGCCATTTAAAACTTAAGCAAGTCTATGATATCTGAATTTTCACCAACAAACAAAAAATACAAGAAATCTCCTACACTTCGATTGACAAACTGGAACATCAGGACCATGTGGCCTGGCATATCGGATCTGCAAAAGACTTACATTTGAAAATGCCATTTAAAACTTAAGCAAGTCTATGATATCTGAATTTTTCCAAGTAAAAAAATGTACAAGAAATCTCCTACACTTCGATTGACAAACTGGAACATCAGGACCATGTGGCCTGGCATATCGGATCTGCAAAAAGACTACATTGAAAATGCCATTAAAACTTAAGCAAGTCTATGATATCTTAATTTTCACCAACTACAAAAAAAATACAAGAATCTCCTACACTTCGATTGACAAACTGGAACATCAGGACAATGTGGCCTGGCATATCGATCTGCAAAAAGACTTACATTTGAAAATGCCATTTAAAACTTAAGCAAGTCTATGATATCTGAATTTTTACCAAGTAAAAATGTACAAGAATCTCCTACACTTCGATTGCAAACTGGAACATCAGGACCATGTGGCCTGGCATATCGGATCTGCAAAAAGACTTACATTTGAAAATGCCATTTAAAACTTAAGCAAGTCTATGATATCTGAATTTTCACCAAGTAAAAAATGTACAGAATCTCCTACACTTCGATTGACAAACTGGAACATCAGGACCATGTGGCCTGGCATATCGGATCTGCAAAAAGACTTACATTTGAAAATGCCATTAAAAACTTAAGCAAGTCTATGATATCTGAATTTTCACCAAGTAAAAAAATGTACAAGAAATCTCCTACACTTCGATTGACAAACTGGAACATCAGGACATGTGGCCTGGCATATCGGATCTGCAAAAAGACTTACATTTGAAAATGCCATTTAAAACTTAAGCAAGTCTATGATATCTTAATTTTCACCAACTAACAAAAAAAAAATACAAGAAATCTCCTACACTTCGATGACAAACTGGAACATCAGGACCATGTGGCCTGGCATATCGGATCTGCAAAAAGACTTACATTTGAAAATGCCATTTAAACTTAAGCAAGTCTATGATATCTGAATTTTCACCAAGAAAAATGTACAAGAAATTCCTACACTTCGATTGACAAACTGGAACATCAGGACATGTGGCCTGGCATATCGGATCTGCAAAAAGACTTACATTTGAAAATGCCATTTAAACTTAAGCAAGTCTATGATATCTTAATTTTCACCAACTACAAAAAAAAATACAAGAAATCTCCTACAGTTCAATTCACAAACTGGAACGTCAGGACCATGTGGCCTGGCATATCTGCAATGTTGGATCAAGCACTACCTAGAGTTGTGATAGACAATGTCCTAAATGTCATCTCTGATCTACCAGTCATGGAAAAGCTGGACACCCCACCAATTGGGGATGAGCTCAAAAAAGCCATTGACCCCCTTGCTGATAGGAAGGCAACAGAGGAATTCACAGGGGCAATGAATGATAGGGATGGTTAGCAAGAGTGTCATGGATATCTGTGCTGCTAGCACAACATGATGATGATGATGATGATGATGATTTTATCTATAAATGGCGCAGGACTCGGCGATTGGTTATCACCTGCACAGTTTAAATAGTTTTAGAATCAACTATAGTGATCAGCAATTTTCCGTACTATACAAGGCCAAGTCAAATCACCATCTGCATTTCCTCGAGGCAGTTGCAATTTTTCTGCACTGCCCAACCTTGTTTAGGCAACAGTGTTTAAAACATTCCCTGGTAATATTTGCTGAAGATGTTGCTGAAGTTGGGGTGATGTAAATGTTTTTTTTCTCCCCTTCTTGTTGCTCCAAACTTGATATTATCCTATTCCCCTTTTACCTAATTTATACACTTTGATTTTTAAACAATCTACCAGTTGTAGAACTTTTAAAAATGCACTGGTCAGAAGGGCCCTTAAGTTTCTCTATCTCCTTTTGCCTCCTTTTAAAATTAAAATAATTTGTTTAATTAGCTGATCACCAAATAATAGTATGATGTTATTTAAACTTTAATACAAATTTAGTTGTACCAAAAACTTGATTATATATCTTAGGGGTAGGTACAACCCCCAGTTCATATGTTCCCTCAATAATATTGTTCATTTGAGGGGTAAATTGATTTCCCTGAAATGCAGAGTAAGTTTTCTTAAATCTTGCTTGAATAATAATGTTGTCCCTGGATATATCAGTAGATGCATTGAGAGAATTAAATGCAGTTGATCAGTAGGGGACTGATGGGAATTCAGAAGTGGGATTTCCACCATGAAACTTTTTGATTGGGGTTCATGCAAGACAGATGCATGCACAACACAGTTAAGCTAATTAAGTCACTTTTAGGGTAGAAGCATTTCTCTACCCGGTGTTAAATAAAACCTTGTTAATTTCCAACAACCCGATCTTGCATTTTCATACAATGGTCTGTATTTTATCTATGTAAAAACATAACCCTATCTAATATTAATAATTGCACACAGATCTATTTGACCCATCAAAGGACTCTGGTCAGAGTGGACCTGGGAGTAATAACATAAAAGGATACTTCTCACCTCCCTAGAGCTTCAGAACTGGATCCTCATCAGATAAAGTTGTGTCATGACCAAGACATTCTTTTTGAGGTAGTCTTACCCCCTTTACAGGGTATACAGACAGCCTATTCTGTACATGAGAGAGAGAGAGAAAATGAAGAGCCAGTAGTTAGCATGGAAAAAGTTTTAGGATGAATCACCACAATGCACGTGTTTTTATTCACTGAACATGTTGGATGGCGAAGTGGAAAGAGGAAGAGTGAGAGGTGAGAATGTTCAGGGAGTTTGGAAACTATGCGTTGACTGAGCAAGACATGGGCTCTTGCTCAGGGCAAATTTTGGCTTGGGGAAAAATAAAAAAATCTCAGGAAAAAAGATAAGTCGCCTACTAAAAACTATAAATGGCACAATGCAAGATGTTCCCAGGATCCCAAGTCAGTTTCCAAAAATCAAGAACTGTCAACCACCCGCATTGACCCAGCAACCAGATTCGAGCTCTCCACGTAGCACAAAAAGATTAGATAAGTATACAACTATTATTTTTATTATCAAAATATCATCACTCCATTCCGACATGAGAGCGTAACGCCACAAATTCTAATCCCAACTAACAGGGCAATTTAGTAAATCAAAATAGATTTGATGTACAAAAAGAAAACAATATACAAGAAGTTAACGTATTTAGTACTCGATTTAGGAATTTTATCGTTTCACAAAGAGTAGAAAAAGTAATTCAGTGGTGGACTTACCCCCCCACCAAAAAAAAAAAAACAGTAAAAACTTTAGATTTTTTTTTAGATATAAGGTGTGTGCTAGATCGTTGCTCCTACTTATAGACTCGACCAATCACTGGCAGTACTCCGAGGTTGATACAATACTTAAACCGACCCTACTGAACATAATTACTGTGACCTTTGTGGAAGATGGACATAGGATTAAATCACTGGACTTTACCAATACGCAGGATAGGACTTATAGTTTAGCAAAGGATTCATACACAGGACTTTCTTTAACCCTTTTCAACTGGCCAACGATGGCATTTAAAAAACAGTAAAAACTTAAATGTCAAAATGACCATGTAAATCTTAAGCAAGTCTTTCATATCTTAAACTCCACCATATAAAGGCTACAGTGTTGGACAATTCTTGGTAAGTTATTTACCTAGATGTGCAAAAGGCCAAAGTATGGGGCGCCCAATGAGAATCAAACTCATTAACAATGGTTTGCAAATCAAGCTTCTAACCATTAACTACAAGAGATGCCTACAATTGTTGGTATAGTTATTTTACTAAGCTTAGCTAGCTGTGACACAAGGCCAGAAGTGTGGGGCACCCAGTGAGAATCGAACTCACTAACAATGGTCTGCGAATCTAGCTTGCCAACCATTCACACATGGAGGTGCCCACAATTCTTGGCATAATCATTTACTGATTTTCATAACTTCATATTCAGTTAGAAATCAAGTAGACATTTTATTCCAATGCAAGCATCATTGGGGAACAAGAAAAGTGTGGACTATTATAAATCAAATGGACTAGTTTTATACTAAAGAATTTTTAAATACAAAGTGTTTTCAGTCACGCTTTATATTATAAGCGACTAAAAAAAACTGTCAGGGGGAGATAACTCTTCCCTAAAGAACAATATAGCTCCTTAGTAAAAGTGTAGTATCAGTAGTAGTAACTTATGAGCAAAAAACAAACAAGATTGCATAACAACATGCCACATGTGGACAGTAAATATCTTTACCATATAAATCCTCCTGTACCATGGTCAGTAAGAAATAAAAACAAATATTGTTGAGTTTAAAAATACATTTAAATGTTTTGTATTATATTTTGTAATTCCTAATATTTTAGGTTGTAATAGAAGCAATCTATATATTAATATTGTTGTAACTACCTACCTTTATCCCTGGCATGTGTCACCTTGGTTAAACCAAGAACTTTTCAGCGTCCACTCGCTGTTAAATTGTTGAATCATTCATGTGGATACTGACACGGACACACCAGTGTAGGCTGACCAGAAAAAAAAAAAACTACATCAACCAATTCTGTGAGGATTCCGGATGCTGTGCCAATTACCTGTCTGGGGTGATGATGATGAGATATATAAAAAGCTCTATGTATTTATCAACCCCTCTGCACAAGCAGGATGTGACACAAGTTCAACAGGTTTGAATTCAGAGTTTTCCTTCTCTTAGACCAGTTGCTTTACCAAGATTAAAGAGCTCTGCTCTACCAATCACCCATAGCTGGAGGTAGAATTTTTGGATTCATACGTTTCCCCAGGGGATTACCACTATCTGAAATGCAAGCAGCCTCATCCAGGATTTGAACCTGTGTCAATGTGTCTAATTCCTACGATGATAACCATTACATTAAAATCTGAAAATGCACATATAAATTTTGAGCAAGTCTTTCACATCTTAATAATACCATTCACTTAGTTTTCAGAACCATCTCATACTAATTCAAATTAGCCACTCCTCACAAAAAAAAAAAAAAAATATTGGGTTTAATTCATTTTTAACACGGCAACTTTCAAATTTACCTTAGAATGACTGTGTTACATACCGCGTGCGAGATCTCTCCGATTTAAGCAAAACTAAAAAAAAAAAAAAAAAAAAAAACGCTGATATTCCACTCAGCAGCTAAGAATGTCACCAGATGTGAATAGGACCGTATCTTTCTACAAAATGAAAAAAAATTTGGCTCTGCACACATGGATCTACGCATGCCGAGATGGAAATATCAGATAACATCAAAAGGGCCATGTGACGGAGAATGAAAAAGAGCAAGACTTTATCTTGCCTGCTGGGATCGAACCCTCGTCCTCCCGCATGCAAAAACAAATGCGATTTAGGCACTGGATGGATGCGAGGTGCAATTCAGGTGTTCGGATGTTGGCGCCTACACACGTCCATCCGAATGCACGTGAATTGTGCGTTGCATGGACACAAGGTTGACTGATGTGCCCGGATGTTTGAGTAATATGCCGATAAATAACCAAAGCGAGCAGGGTGACAAGCAGAGAAGCTTTCGGCTTACGTGAGACGGCAGTCAGAAAATATTATTTTGACGACGGCGACTGATTTTCATCTGCTGGTCGAAGACTGTGTTGACCAAAAGAAAGTTTGGCCTGCAAGAAGACGGTGAACTCACTTCTTTTTGTTCCCCCCATCAGCAGGAACTTGTTGAAGCAAATATCTATTTTCCCCCCCTTCTATAGGCCATTTTTCAACCAATTGGCAACATTCGCAGTCAAACCAGGGAGACTTGAAATCTGATCCACTCAGGACCTATATAATCACACAATTTTCTACAACCAGCTGTTTGGACAAGCAAGGAACAGTCAGTTTTGCCAACTAGGACATGTCAAATTTCCTTCACCTCCTACATATAATTAATACAATATATTGAACATTAACCTGTGTTTGTCTTTTTCCTTGCAACCATACGCATGATATAACAAGTGTAAAATCAGAGCAATTATCTTTCTATAAAACAACTTATGAATACACTTTTCAATTCAACTTGATATTCAGTTAGAAATCAAAGACATTTTCTCACAAAGTAAGCATCATTGGGGAACAAGAAAAGAGTGGACTATTATAAATCAAATGGACTAGTTTTATACTAAAGAATTTTTAGATCCAAAGTGTTTTCATTCATGCTCTATATTAAAAGTGACTAAAAAAAACCTGTCGGGGGAGATAAATCTTCCCTAAAGAACAATACAACTCCTTAGTAAAAGTGTAGTATCAGGCAACATTAGAAAGAACGGGAGAAACTTAAGGAACAAAAAACAAACAAGATTGCATAACAACATGCCACATGTGGACAGTAAATATCTTTACCATATAAATCCTCCTGTACCATGGTCAGTAAGAAATAAAAACAAATATTGTTGAGTTTAAAAATACATTTAAATGTTTTGTATTATATTTTGTAATTCCTAATATTTTAAGGTTGTAATAGAAACAATCTTATATTAATATTGTTGTAACTACCTACCTTTATCTTTGGCATGTGTCACCTTGATTAGACCAAGAACTTTCAGCATCCACTCAATGTTACATTGTTGAATCACTCAAATATCTATTTACTACCCTGCACAAGTTTTGAACTAACAACCTTCACTTCATATAATGCTTTATAGTGTTTGTCTGTTTTACGGCATAACACGGTGGGTCATTTAATGCCGGCAAAATTCAGCAATCACTCACTGTTAAATCATTCAAAATATTTATTTACTACCCAGCAAGTATTGAACTAACAACCTTCAGTTGATATAATGCTTTATAGTGATATTTGCTAAATACTTTCTAGCCGTCAGTACTACTATATGGTTACACCATTAGGACAAAGTTTTGAGAAAAAGCTAAATGGGGAAACTATCATGGAAATGGAAACTAATATGTAAAAAAGAAAATGATCTCATTGCCGTGGGTTTTTTTTAATGGCAAATCAATCTTAATGGTTTATGTAATGCCAAAGCTACTCTTGTAAAAAAACAGTAGTGGTACTTGGTTTGGTTTGGTGGTGGCATATCAACCTCAGTAGGTCATTTAATGCCGATTTAAAGTTTTTGAAATAAATCAATTCTTAATGGATAATACAATTTTTTTTTTATAAATACATTTTTCTATTTAACCCATAGATGGGATCCTAACAGGTACTACCACTCTGAGTCAGAGTGGACCTGGGAGCAATGGGATGAAGGGGTGCTCCACATTCTCCAAACCTCCTAAACTGGAACCTCATCATCAGATAGAGTTTAACATCATTCCTAGGACATGTAGACCCTCAGTCACCACCACCTAGCACCCATATGATAAGGGGTTGGGCTTCCCATAAGGGCAATAGGGTTGGGAAAATCATATAAGTGCTAGGGCTTGACGTGACCAGCCAATTGATCAAAGGGGGCCTCTCCGACCCCCGCCCGTCTAGCCCAAATAGGCCAAGTGGAGTATTGCAAGTCATGAACTGCTCATAACCTGGGCTCTATCCTTAAGCAGCACGGGTTGCCACCCACAGCCAACAGGTGGCCCCATTGGGGGAGTCTTACCCCTCTGCAGAGTGCATTCAAACGCCCCAGCCGACAGGGCGGAGTAGTGGTACTATTCAAACCCATAGCTAGGGGGAGGGGGTCAGAATTACCCCAAGAGTATTAATCTGAAAGTCACCATAATAGTGCAATAGTAGTTTGAACTCGCATACTATGATTTCACAGTTCAGCACTTTAGCCACTACACGATGAGGACACCCTGCCCCTGGAGTCTGGGTTATTAAGCGAGTATCACAGACCATTACTAGAGCAGTTTATTTAATAAACTTTTAGGCTTGTACCTTCCTTTAGAACCTCGCCATAGAGCAGTTAGGATAAAGTTAGTCATATAAACTGATGGTTCACAACCGGGGGCTATATGCCCCACCCAGACTATATAATATTTTTTTTTGGTCCAGGTAAGCAAAAATACAATATGATTTTGAAACATCAAATGGCTGTGGTGGGTCCATCAGGGTAATACAGGAATAAAAAGGGTCCATAAGTGAGACCCACTGGGAACACCCCACCCAAATGGATTTGTATTTTAAAGTGTATATATATTTACCAACCCTTTCGCACGAATAAGATGTGACACAAGGTCAATTTCTCTAGCGAAGTTTAACAGGTCTGAATTTAGAGTTTTCCTTCTCCTAGACTGGTTACCTAGCCATGGTTAAAGAGCCCAGTCTACCCTGCTATTTGCCCATAACTAGAGGGAAAATTGGATTCATACCTTTCCCGAGGGTATTAGTGCCATGTGAAATGCAAACAGCTTTGTTCAGAAATTGAACTTGGGGTGACGAGCCCATTTCCTATGACTAACCATTAGACCACGCACCTCCATGTGTCATTACAAAATAAGAGGCTATATTGTGGTAAAGTGAAGATCTGTACTCAGAATGGAAGCAAGACAGAGAGATATGGTTGTGATGGAGAACGAAAAAGAGCAAGACTTTATCTTGCCTGCTGGGATCGAACCCGCATCCTCCCGCATGCAAAAACAAATGCGATTTAGGCACTGGATGGACGCGAGGTGCAATTCAGGTGCCCGGATGTTGGCGCCTACACGCGTCCATCCGAAGGCATGTGAATTGTGCGTTACACGGATGCAAGGTTCGACTGATGTGCCCAGATGTTTGAGTAATATGCCGATAAATAACCAAAGCGAGTAGGGTGACAAGCAGAGAAGCTTTCGGCTTATGTGAGACGGCAGTCAGAAAATATTATTTTGACGACGGCAACGTATTTTCATCTGCTGGTCGAAGACTGTTGACCAAAAGAAAGTTTGGCCTGCGAGAAGACAGTGAACTCGCTTTTTTTTGGTCCCCCCCTCAGCAGGAACTTGTTGAAGCAAATATCTATTTCCCCCCCACCTCTTCTATAATGGTCTAACTTATATTTCTGTCACTTTTGGGAAAATAATGTCAACAAGTATTGGGAAACTAGTACCCCATCGCAATTCTTGAGACATTTTCCAATAACATTGTATATAATCTATATCAAAACCTGTATGTATGGTTTCAATTCAGAATTTTCCTTCTCCTAGGCTGGTTGCTAAAGAACGAGCAAGATAACCTGGAGAAGATAGAAAGAACTCAAGTTCATATTCGATGTAGTCTAGAGGACGTATCTGATAGTGATGGGTGAGAGAGTCAAGGAAATTTGTGCTGTTGGAATTTTTCTGACTTATAAAGGTGTGCTGGATGCCACAACTTAAATATATAGATTTTGCATGGCCATGTAAATTCAATCGGTCAATCAACACACTCGAATATGTGGTTGGTTAACTATAATCCACCCACTAAACACCCATATATAAATTTATATTACTGTAATCAGATGCACAATGAAAATATAATAAAAACATTAATTCAAAAAAATATACTCCCTACTGACCCTAGAAAAAATTATTGCCATTGCTTGATATAGTAACAATATAAAAAAAAAAAAAAAAAAAAAAAAGCTCAACAGTTCAAACAATATAATGGTGAGCTTCAAAAAAGTTCAACAATGAGCTGCACGAAAGTGGCTCTTTAGTCCTGCCAAAGTCTTGCACACCTTCCCACATTTACAGGTAATTCCAGGGAGCACAGGGTATTTTATTAGTCCATCTCACCGATGCACAGATTGGTGACTTATCAGGCCAGCTTTGCTCATACATAGCCTTCCACACTGGTCACATAGTAGACCGATTTGAAGCCCTTGATTGTCTACTTCTTTATTCTTGCGAATATCTCTCTTCAACTGCTCATGCTGTATATGGCCGGTCTCAAACCTTTCCGTGCCCTCCTGCACAGCACTTCTCCACTGCCCAAAGACTTACTCTCCCAGGTCTTCACATAGATGTCACATTTTTTCAAGGTCGACCTCACACACACACACACACACCATTTGTACAAGAACAAAGGCAACAGGAAGGTATGCGATAACCACTGCGGAATTTCTCTTCTTTCTATAGCTGGTAAGATCTTAGCCAGATTGATTTTAAACTGAATCATTAAGAATGTGGTTGATGATATTTACCCCAAATCGCAATGTGGCTTTCGTGCAGGTCGCGGCACCATTGATACGATCTTCCTACGGCAGGTTGCTGAAAAGGTCCATGAGAAAAATCAGGAACTGTATGTTGTGTTCGTGGATATCACCAAGGCGTTTGACACTGTGAACTGGGTTGCTTTGTGGAAAGTTTTAAGAAAGCTAAGAATACCTGAGAACATTTTGCAAGTAATTGTATCTTTCCATGATGGAATGAGGGCCAGTGTTGTCTGTTGAATTATTTATGATATAAGGCATGGGGCAAATGGTTACTCCAAATAAAAATGAAATAAATAATTAAATTAATTAAGAATATATAGAAATATATTTTAAGTATATAGGGCAAGATTGAGTGTTTTGATATAGTTGCAAAGATTGTAAATTAATCACTTTCCTGGTATTCGTAAAAATATCAAAAGAAGAATTCAGTTGTATGTTCTTCAAATCTATAATTTTATCTTTAAAGTATCAAAATGCATATATTCTATTGTAGCAACGTTTTATTGATACCTCCCCTAATTTTACAAATAACTCCATAATATATGGCATTGTGTTATCCATGGCTCGAAACGCATTCTTACACGCGTGAATAATGTCACAGTGGGTAGTTAGATTCAAGTCACAATGGAATAAGATCCAGCATATATAACAAATATAAAGTGGAACTCAAGACGTTAGTAGAGCAAATTTATTATACCTCTATGATAATATATGTACTATCGTGGTATGATACTCCAAATTTGTCCGACTTAACTTTTCCCGTTTGCAGCTGGCCTAAGCAAAATATCCAAAAGTGCTTTAAAATATATGTCAAAAACATAGAGCCAAGTTATATGAAATATGTCAATAAATGAGTTAAGTAGAGGAAAAATGAAGGGAGTTCTACCATTAATTATTGATTAAGCCATTATCTGAAATATATTCTGATTATAACTTAAAGGAATACACAACTATTTCAACGGAATATGGGTAAAGGCCGTAGCCGGTCACTGATGGAAATCATTTTGACATTGAAAGCCATGGTAGACCCTTCCAATTTCCTCTACTACATATCATTATCATAATTATACACTATATATATATATATATATATATAAGAGTATT
>CM042166.1:8654787-8743509 GCA_023376005.1 Doryteuthis pealeii | reverse complement strand
AAGAGAGATCCTCCTGCACAGCATTACCACTGCCCAAAACTTACTCTCCAGGTCTTCACATAGATGTCACATTTTTTCAAGCGACCTCACACACACACACACACACCATTTGTATAAACAAGAACAAAGGCAACAGGAAGTAAATGCGATACCACTGGCGGAATCTTCTCTCTTTCTATAGCTTGGTAAGATCTTAGCCAGATTGATTTTAAACTGAATCATTAAGAATGTGGTTGATGATAATTTACCCCAATCGCAATGTGGCTTTCGTGCAGGTCGCGGCAACCATTGATACGATCTTCCTACGGCAGGTTGCTGAAAAGGTCCATGAGAAAAAATCAGGAACTGTATGTTGTGTTCGTGGATATCACCAAGGCGTTTGGAACACTGGTGAACTGGGTTGCTTTGTGGAAAGTTTTAAGAAAGCTAAAGAATACCTGGAGAACATTTTGCAAGTAATTGTATCTTTCCATGATGGAAATAGGGCCAGTGTTGATGTTGAATTATTTATGATATAAGGCATGGGCAAATGGTTACTCTAAATATAGACTCGTTGACTACCACGTAACCACCGAAGGCATTTCTATTGTCCCAATCACTGGCACTGCTGCTTCTTGCTGTATTAATAGAGACAATATTCTGAGCTTATTTCATTGACATTTGGATTCTCTTGGACGAAGGGACTTACAAGGAATATTTTAACAACCGGATTCTTATTGGCTTGCTTACTTACTTATTACATCTGGAACCTAGGATGCCGACCAGAATATACTTAACAGGTTATGGAACCAGTCGCGCACGAATCTTTTTTCAAATGGGAATGATGCCAGCTTCGAAATTTTGGGAAACTAAGTTCAATGATACTCGAACCCTTCAACTGCATGATATAATCAATGCACCATCTGACCACCCGGAGGGACCCAGTTTTCGTAGAGAAAAATGCTGCAATATACGCAGAATTAATACAATGCTTGGAAGATCGAAGTCTTCTCACTCGTATGCGAGAAGCTCGTGATAATGGTAGAAAAGCAATGGAAGTATTAAGAACCCACTATTTGTCAAAAGGCAAACCAAGATTGTGGGTTGTATCGACACTAAGTTCGTTGAGTAGAAACGATTATGAATCAATTACTGATTACATAATCCAAAACTGAAGAAGCTTGCTGCTCATTAAAGGAGGCCGGGGAGATTGTAAGCGATGGATTTTTGATCGCTATGGTATTGAGGGCCTGCCTCAAAATTTCAAGCCCTTTGCAACAGTAATACCAAAAGGGATAAGAATATGACGTTTACGGAATTCAAAGTCAGTCTTCGTAGTTATGAGGAAACAGAAAGTATGTACTCTGGGGAACCAGAAAATAGAACTATACAACTAAAACCCAATTCAAAAAGGGTAAAATCAACCCTCGCTATGAGAGCAGATCAACTAGATATACCACTACCAAATTATCAGGGCAACACATTGGAAGGATCCAAGTCGCCGCCAACAAAAAAATATTATTTTGTATGTTTGTCAGAAAAAGGGCCATATGTCCTATGATTGCAGGAATAAGAAAGACTTTTGTCAAATGTAAATATTCCCCCAAAGAAAAAAGACATTTCTTTCTGCTGGATATGATTCTTTAGCACATAAAGAACATTTGCTCGTTGATTGCGGGGCCACTCAACATGTCATCAACGATAAAACTAAATTTTATTCAGTTGGACCCCAATTTTCAATCTGAGAATCACTTCGTGGAATTGGCTGATGGAAGTCAATCCACTGGCTTAGTACAAAATGCGGAGACGCGCGTGTATATTTTGAAAAATGTAAAGGTCAAATTTGCGAAAGCATTTTGAAAGGGGCATTATATTATCCCCACTTTTTAAACAAACATCTTTTCAGTAAGGGCAGCTACGGCTTCCGGGGCCACATGAATTTTGGACACAAAACATCAAAGTTGATCTACCCAAATGGTATATATTTAATATAGTAAGAATGGGCTGTTTTGTATTATTTAAAAAGATATAAATTCCTCCAAGACTGCGAAATATGATATTAATCCGTGGCATAGTTCTTGGAACTCTGTAAAATGAGTGATATCAAAAAAACTGCCAAAAGTAGTAAATGTAAGGAAAATGAAATTTACCCCCTCATTAAAAACTAACTGTTGTAATATATGTTTCAGGAAAAAAAAAAATGGCCGAGACTAAAAACAAAGTGTTAAAGAAAAGAGATACGAAGATATTGTCGCTCGTTTTTGCGACAGCTGTCAAATTGAACATGTTCGAAAATCCAATTTAAGGTATGTTGTAAATTTATTGACAATTTTTTCTGGACTTATGATGTTATAATTGTCTAGCCCATGGATCTGATACTCTGCTAGTTACGGAAACAATACTAAGCAGATGTAAGCCAATATGGCAAAGTTTGAAGTTTTTACCGTTTCAGACCGAATTTAAGTCGTATGCATATTTTTGGGAACGACTTGTTTTTGCTGGTGTGCAAAATAAAAAGAAATTGGACCCTCGTTCTAAGGAGGGTTTTTATCGAGTATGATAAACAAAGTGGGCGTTCCTGGAATAATTTTTCCAGAGTTACCTGTTTGAACAGGATTATGTGATGCCGAATGGGCAGGTTCAAATGACCGAAAAAGTATACCAGGATACTGTTTTAAATAATCGGACGAAAGCTCGAGCATTTCCTGAAAATCTAAAAAACAACCAGTGGTCTCTTTCAACATGTGAGGCGAATTTGTTAATATGGCGGTAACAGTCCGCGAAGCCCTTTATTACAACATAGTGTTAAAAACCCTGTAACTATTTATTGTGACAGTCAGTCGAGCATACTACTGCAAAAACCCCCTCATACACCAGAGAACAAAACATATTGATATAAAATATCAATTTATAATGAAATAAATAAAAGAGGGGTAAGATCAACATTTCAGATCTGTTCACAGATCGTTGAACAGGATAAAGCTGAATGCTTTTAAAAGAGATGACATGGGGGGCCCAAAATTAAACTTAAGATTTTGCCCTGTCGGTTTGGGCTGTAGAATAATCCGACTGTATTCATACAGAGGGGTAAGATCCCCCCAAAAATGAATGTCCTGGGCAATGACATTAAACCTGTTTCAATAAGTTACTAATTCATTAACTTGTATTAATTAAATGTATTGTATGTATAGTAACCGTATTCTTTTGAACTAACAAAAACAAACAAAACAAAAAAATTAAAAAAAAAAAAAAAAGAGAACCCCAAAAAAAAGGGGCCAAAAATACTAACTTTGGACAGTAACGTTAGGAGTAGGAAAAATAATAATAATAATTAATATTTCTTTTTTTAGAAAGTAAGCTTAGTAGAATATTAGATTAGTAATAGTATTTGTGCTTTTACTATAAAATTGAAAGTACAAATTTCTTAATGAATTTATTGTAAACATTCCTGAATGAAATGATTTGTCAATTGTAAATTTCCTCAATGGAGAGATTAATATTGTTGAATGGAATAGCCCCATTTATATAAAAAAGGGGGCGTGTTGAATTATTTATGATGTAAAGGCATGGGGCAAATGGTTACTCCTAAATATAGACTCGTTGACTACCACGTGACCACGAAGGCATTTCTATTGTCCAATCATCTTGGCACTGCTGCTGCTGGCTTCTGCTGTATTAATAGAGACAATATTCTGAGCTTATTTCATTGACATTTGGATTCTCTTGGACGAAGGACTTACAAGGAATATTTTAACACCGGATTCTTATTGGCTTGCTTACTTACTTATTACATCTGGAACCTAGGATGCCGACCAGATACTTAACAGTCTCCAATGGCGAAACCTCAGATTCCTTTTGTGTCACTAATGGCACAAAGCAAGGTTGTGTTATGGCCCCTGTCCTTTTTGCTGTCTTGTTTTCTGTGATGTTGAAACATGCATTTGGAGAAATAGAGGATGGAGTCAAGTTTCAATTCAGGACAAGTGTCGGTCTTTACAACCATCAGAGGTTCAAAGCCAAAACTTGCACTCGGACCAGCATAATCCAGGACTTACTATTTGCTGACGATGCTGCATTTGTAGCAACTTCTTTTGAAGAAGCTCAATGCCCGATGGACAGATTCTCGGCTGCTTGCAAAGCATTCGGTCTGACCATTAGCGTCAAGAAAACTGAGGTTATTCATCAGCCATCTCCCACACCTAAGCAAGTACGAGGCATCAAGCAGAAGCTGGCAGTTAGACGTTTTCCACAAAGGTTGCCTACAAGCAATCTGTGGACTCACCCTCGAAGACAGAATGTCTAATGCTGACCTTTTCATCATATCATTGACAGAATGGAGTGCTTCCTCATAAAATCACAATTGTGCTGGACTGGTCATGTTTTGCAAATGCATGATGACAGAATACCGAAGATTCTCATGTACATTCAGCTTGACAGTGGTCAAAGAAACATGGGTTGACCATTGCTCAGGTTTAAGGATAAGTTGAAAAGTATCCTCTCAGCTGCAAATATAGACCATGCTACTTTTGAGAGCACAGCACTCGATCGTAAAACGTGGAGTACTTTGTGTTACAATGGTATCAAGAATTTTGCAGCATCGGAGATCACCAAGCTGAGTCAAGCTAGAGAAAGGACTAGAGCATTTGCTAGTGTCCCAGCAACATATTCTAATAATCCACACTCTTGTTCCATCTGTGGACTTCTTTGCAAATCATTGGCAGGGCTGAAATGTCACCTGCGATTAACACACAAAGCTAAATGAAAGAGGTTGTCGGAACCTCATACGTCGAAATTGACGGGAGAGTCCATAATATATATATATATATACATCTCTCTCAAGAAGCATACATGGACCCCACTACAACAACATATATATATATATAGTGAAAATTAAGAGATCATAGACTTTCTCATGTTTTAAATGGCATCCTGAAATTTAAAACTTTTTTTCTTTTAATGTATTTTTGCCAGTAACTGTATGATCTTGCCGAAATAAAACAGAAGAAATTTTAAAAATTGTTGAGAAATTCTGGATATAAGGTGTGTGATGAATGCCTGCTCCTACTTATAGACTAGGCCAGAATCATGTGATCAAAATCTTGGCCAATCACTGGCAGTATTCTGAGGTTGATACAATACTTAAACCGACCTTACTGGTCATAATTACTGAGGCATTCTTTGACGACGCACATAGGATTGAATCACTGGATCTTTACCAATACATAGGATAGGACTTAACGCTTACCAAAGGATCCCATAACACAGGACTTTCTTTAAGCCCTTTTCAACTAACCAAGGATGGCATTTAAAAACTTTTTAAAAAAATTACCTTATTTTTTCTAACTTCGGGGTGTATTATATAATTTATTTAAACATAAATGCGCACAGTTCTCCACTGACCCCAAAATGCCCAGTATACCTAAAATTACCCTGGACTGGCAACTCCTCCATGCAACAAATTGAATGCATTGTACTATCAGTCCACCATTGCTTTAATGCCGTCAACTTACGTATTATTTTTAAATCTAATACACTCTTTCCCCCAAATCTCAAGGACAGTGTACCCCCTCACCACAAAAACTATTTAATCTACAAATTTCTTTGCAAATGTGATATTTGCTACATCGGACACACTACTCAGGGATTGGAGATCAGAATCAACCAGCACATACCCACATCCCTACGCAACAATAATTTGGACCATTCCACTAAACTACCTAGTCAAACCTCCACTTCCGCTATCACACGTCACCTACTTGATAATCCTGCATGTACAGCGTCTTATAATCATTCATTGTTCACTATATTAGAGGCCGCTGACAACGAATTACGTCTTTCAATTCTTGAATCCTTATCAAATTCCGTCCTGAACTCTACACAAAAATAATCCTTCAATTTACTGTTATTCGGATCCAACAACTACTCCTCCAACAATAATATTGTTAATAATAACTGCCTGTTCTCACAACTTTGCTACGTAATATATATATATATATATATATAAGAGAGTTTCATAATTTGCTTGAAGCATTGTGTATGTATTGGTTAGGAGGTTGATTTAGAAGGCCATCACAATGCAGTTTGGAATAAATAAAAAATAATAATACGGTAACAATGGTGGTGTGTGTTGACCTGTATTTTTTTTTATTATTTCTTGAATTTTCGAGGTAATACCTCTTTATCAAAAGAATTGAACTGAAGCAGTACAGCTATGGCATAGCTGTACTGCTTCAGTTCAATTCTTTTGATAAAGAGGTATTACCTCGAAAATTCAAGAAATAATTAAAAAAAATACAGGTCAACACACACCACCATTGTTACCGTATTATTATTTTTTATTTATTCCAAACTGCATTGTGATGGCCTTCTAAATCAACTCCTAACCAATATATATATATATATATATATATATATATATATATATACTTCCACATCTGCGGATTTTACAAATTATTTTATTAAAAAAAAAAAATAAATAAATAAATAAAAAAAAAAATTGTAGGGATTGAATCAAATAAAGTAAGTAAGGCCATCGGGGTCTGTGCTTAAGTCGGGATCAACCAGACAGCGAGGGAGTCTATCCCCTTTTCACTAGCACAATACCAAGGAGATTGTTTTTTAGCATCTGAGGTGGAGTGCCACACCTACCATCAGTGCTCCCACTTTACCGCACAGATCCCCATGCTACTCATATGTTGAATTGGTGACGGCTGGTATCAAATCAGGAACTGTTAACAGATTTTAACATTGTAATTATTTGTGTATAGGTTTGGTTCGTTTTTTACGCATATCAACCTCGGTGGGTTATTTAATGCCGACAAAGTTGTGAAATAAATTCATTCTTAATGCATAATACAATTTTGTTTATAAACTCGTGTTTTTCTATTCAACCCATAGATGGGGCCCTAACAGGTACTACCACTCCGGGTCAGAGTGGACCAGGGAGCAATGGTGATGAAGGGGTGCACCACATTCCCCAAACCTCCAAAACTGAAACCTCACCATCAGATAGAGTTTAACGTCATTCCCAGGACATGTAGGCTCTCAGTCACCACCTTCTAGCACCCATATGATAAAAAGAAGCTGGGGCTTGCCATAAGGGCAATAGGGTTGGGGCAATCATATAGGTGCTAGGGCCAAAGTGGAGTATTGCAAGTCATGAACTGCTCATCCACCTGGGTTCTATCCTTAAGCATCACAGGTCGCCACCCATGGCCAACAGGTGGCCCCATTGGGGGGAGTCTTACCCCTCTGCAGAGGTGCATTCTAACGCCCCAGGCGACAGGGCGGAAGAATCTTTAGAAGATCCTTATGGTGAAACTTGAGTAGGTTATTTCTATACACACTGTATGGAGCACTCTATGGCAGCCTTTACATAGATACAGATGTGTGTATTAAAACAGTTAAAATCCCCTTCATATTCTGTAGGTGACGATAGCCTAGTGGTTAAACTATCCGACTGATGCTGAACATGGTTACAAATATCTAGCCACACTGAAGAGACTTGATCAAGTCGAAACACATGTCTGTGGATTATATATATATATATATATATAATAAACCCAAGAGGTTTGTAAAATTTCTAATTTTACAAGTTAGAAAAAAAAAATTGTAGTCAGGCATTAGATTAAATAAAATACAATTTCCGATGGCATTAAATGAACTCAAAATTGTGTGGCATTAACTTCATATATCGTACACAAATAGTAAAATGTTTTTTTTATTTGTGAGGCAGACAAAATTCTTTTTATTTTTTTTAATAGAGTTTAGTGTGACATACGCTTTATAAAAAGAAAATCATTGTTCAAATGCTCACAATCTTTCTTTTTATCACATTCTCTTTCAGCTATTTAGTCAAGGTTAGACACTAACAGACAAAAAGAAAAAAAAAAAAAAGTCACCAAAAATGTTATCTTTCCTCTTCCACACTAATAACTACAGGTAAATTAACCAAACAATAACCCCTACCATTAAATATTCCATCCTCCCTTGTTACTGTATCAAACAAAACTATCAAAATAAAATAAAAGTATTAGTCATAAAGTGTTGTCTGCTTCTTTCATTTACCAGTGACTACAATATTATTACATCAGATCACATGATGTTATAACTATAAAGAAATACTAATTTGTATATTTAACAGAGCAGTATAAAATAATTCTAGTTATTTCCTATAAGTCTAACAAACAAAGGGGAACCACTCTTGACTGAAAAATTATTTTCCATTAAACTAACTCAGTCTTCTTTTTTTCCTAGTAGATCAATAAATAAATAAGTAATTTATCAGTCAAGAGTGGTTCCCCTTTATTTATGTTAGAATTATAGGAAATAACCAGAATTATTTTGGAAGAAGAAAAAGTTTTTAAAAGAAATACAACAGAAAGTATTATTTAACTAATGTCTGTATGATTCACATACACTGGTAACTTTACTTACCGTATTTGACAGCATATAGGACATTTTTTTTCCAAAATTTTGGCTCAAAAAATTGCCCTGCGTCTTATACATTGTAAATGAAGTTTGAAGTTTTATTATTAATTTTATTATTATTTCCTGCTATTGAGATGTCTTGTGTATGCTTATTGCTTGCCTATACTGCCAAATTGCTTTTATACAGCTGTTTCTGCTTGTGTAATGCACAGTTAGACTGTTTTCAACAATATATGCTTAAATACACTAAAAACATTTTTTCCTGAATCTGACCTGCTAAAATGGGGGTGCGTCTAATGTCCCCGTGTGTCTTATATGCCGTTAAATACGCTATATTGTTTTCAGGTTAGTTCCCAGTTTTATACAATTTTATGATAAATCATTTCAATTCTCTCATTTCTTATTTATCGGCCAGGCATGAATTAAAATTATAGGGTGTTTAATAATTTAAAAAAAAAAAAAAAAAAAAAAAAAAAAAGATATGATTTATGATCTAACTAGAAGTTACTACCCAACATTGCCCAGGTTGAGGAGGGGGGGGGGTAATAAAATGTTTCACAGATCTGATTCTTTTGGTCTTACATAATTGATTTGTTCATGTTTTAACCATGAACACCACCAATGACTTCCCTTCTTTTACTATTCAAATCCTAATTTTTAATGATCTTCCCAGATATACATTTTTTGCACAAAAAGCAAGCTCTAGTGATAGTGAATAATATATATATAATATATATAATATATATATATATATATATATATATTAGTCATTAATTGTTTTATTTTCATAGTTTCCTCCAGACATGCATACACATTAACTGTCCTTTATATACAAGGTGTGTCAAAAAAGTATCGAGATTTTCGGTACTTTTTTGACACCTTGTATTCTGAAAAATTAACATTCCATTCATTCTTCATTTCTATCTTGGTAAATACAGTTTTAAAATCTGTACCTTTTGACACCTTGTATTCTGAAAAAAAAATTAATGTTACATTTATTGTTAATTCCTATCTTGGTAAATACAGCTTCAATTTCAATACTTTTTTTTGACACACTGTATATATAGATAATAACTTGTCCAATTCCTGTTTAAAAGGATTTCAAATTTTAACAGCAGGTGTAGAAACAATTCAAAATTTGATGTTTAAACATCTTTTCTAGCAAACTATCGGCAATTAAAGTACACACCCACATCAATATATAGTCAACAACAAAAATTGGGTAATCTGAACATTAGCTACATAAATGAGAGTTTGTTTGTTTCACTTTGAGGAAGCCTTATGTTTTGGTCGGCCATTACATGATCAATATATAATTGCACCATAATAGATTTCAGACTTTGATACCATAACGCAAAACCAATACAAGTACCCTCAGCCAGCTAGAAACAGAAATAATTACACATTCTAGAAGAACATTATTATTCAATAAAGAAAGGGCCTGGGTGAAAAAATCCAACCCCAACAATGTATTCGATGTAACGATGGGTTCCTTTGATAGTGCGGTCATCTGCGACCTAGTCGGCTATACATACTCGACTCTCTAAGAAGCAACTTCCCAGAACACCAGTTCAGGATCTACAGGAATGACGGTTTGTGCCTATCCCAAAAATGCAATGGACATACCCTAGATAAACTGAGGAAAAACATGCACAACATGGGCCTAAAAATCACAATAGACACAAACATGACAAATGTCAACTTCCTAAACGTTAACTTAGACCTAGATAGCGGAACGCACAAACCATACCACAAACCAAATGAAAAATTAAGATACATAAACATAGGTTCATGCCACCACCCTATAGTCTTCAAAAACCTAGTCCCCAACATTAGCTGTAGAATCTCTAGCCTATCATCTAGCAAAGAGATATTTAACAAAGCAGCCCCCTACTATAATAAAGCTTTACAAGAGAGCAGATTTAAAGATGAAATACAATACGTAGCTAGCACAACGACCACACTAACCACAACCAAAAACAGAAATAAAGGAAAATGATCTGGTTCACACCCCCATATTCACTCAACGTCAGAATGAATATAAATAAGAAATTTTTAGAGTTAATAAAGAAACACTTCCCACCCAAACACAGATACCACAAAATATTCAAGAAAAACACAATAAAAACAAGTTACTCCTGCCGACTGCCGATTAAGGCAAAAATAACAGCCAGTAGCAAACCCAGAGACACACCAACCTGCACATGCAGAGACAGGGCTTTATTGGTTTGTGGAAGTATAAGTAATTTACATAATTATTTTATCAGCAAAGATTTATAGATAATTTATTCAGTAGAATATTTGTAATAATTTCAACAAAGAACATCATGTAATGCATAGAGTGTCATCATTGCATTAATAACATCAGGATGGAGAAGACAAAAGAGCTTAGCATTGACTGAGACAGGAAATTATTAACTTCCACAAGTCAGGTAATAGTTACAGCAATATTTCAAACATTAGCTACTCTTAGATCTATGGTACAGTACGTTATAAAGAAATTTAAACAGCTTGGCACAATAGAGAATTGCCTGGGCATTAGCTACTCTTAGATCTATGGTACAGTACGTTATAAAGAAATTTAAACAGCTTGGCACAATAGAGAATTGCCTGGGCATTAGCTACTCTTAGCTCTATGGTACAGTACGTTATAAGAAATTTAAACAGCTTGGCACAATAGAGAATTGCCTGGGCATTAGCTACTCTTAGATCTATGGTACAGTACGTTATAAAGAAATTTAAACAGCTTGGCACAATAGAGAAATTGCCTGGGCATTAGCTACTCTTAGATCTATGGTACAGTACGTTATAAAGAAATTTAAACAGCTTGGCACAATAGAGAATTGCCTGGGCATTAGCTACTCTTAGATCTATGGTACAGTACGTTATAAAGAAATTTAAACAGCTTGGCACAATAGAGAATTGCCTGGGCATTAGCTACTCTTAGATCTATGGTACAGTACGTTATAAAGAAATTTAAACAGCTTGGCACAATAGAGAATTGCCTGGGCATTAGCTACTCTTAGCTCTATGGTACAGTACGTTATAAAGAAATTTAAACAGCTTGGCACAATAGAGAATTGCCTGGGCATTAGCTACTCTTAGATCTATGGTACAGTACGTTATAAAGAAATTTAAACAGCTTGGCACAATAGAGAATTGCCTGGGCATTAGCTACTCTTAGATCTATGGTACAGTACGTTATAAAGAAATTTAAACAGCTTGGCACAATAGAGAATTGCCTGGGCATTAGCTACTCTTAGATCTATGGTACAGTACGTTATAAAGAAATTTAAACAGTTTGGTACAATAGAGAATTGCCTGGGTGTGGAAGGTTTGGTTTGTGGCATATAAAACCTAGTGGGTCATTTAATGCTGATAAAATTTTGAAATAAAGTCATTCTTAATGGATACTCAATGTTTTTTTATAAATACAATTTTTCTATTTAACCCATATATGTGACTAACAGGAACTACCACTCAAGGTCAGAGTGGACCAGAGAGCAATGGTAATGAAGGGGTGCCCCCACATTCCCCAAACCTCTCCAGAGAGTTTAACGTCATTCCCAGGACATGTAGACCTTCAGTCACCCCCTTTTAGCACCCATATAATAAAAAGGGTTGGGGCAATCATATAGGTGCTAGGGCTTGACGTGACCAGACGATTGATTGGAGGGGTCCTCTCCACCTGCCTGTCTAACCCAAGAAAGGGCCAAAGTGGAGTATTGCAAGTCATGAACTGCTCAACTACCTGGATTCTATCCTTAAGCATCACGGATCACCCCCCACGACCAATAGGTGGCCCCATTGGGGGAGTCTTACCCCTCTGCAGAGGTGCATTCTAACGCCCAAGCCAACAGGGCGGTCTTGGCGTGGAAGGAAACCCAAATTATCACGGAGAACTGCACAAACATGTCACAAGGTTAATATAAATCCATGAGTTGTTTTGAAAGATATCACCAAAAGTTTGTATACGATGTGTATCAGCAGATGTACTTGCAGAATACAACATTGTATAGATAGAAATGGGTTGTATAGAAAGCAACCCTGATGAACCCCCTCTTCACAATCCATGTCATGTTGTTGCCCGGATTAATTTAGGACAAAAAAAAAAAAAATTGCTTTTGGGAACAAGTTCTATGGAGTGATGAATCAAAAATTGAAATTTTTTCATATAATGACATACAGAAGATTTGGCTCAAGAAAGGCAAGGCTTTCCTCCCAAAGAATACAGTGCCAACATTAAAATATGGAGGCGGCTTGATGATGTTTTACGGGTTGTTTTAACTCTAGGGGGACTGAACAATTAATTGCAATATGAGGAATACTAAAATTTGAAGACTATATCAAAATTCTGGATGAAAATCTACAACTATCAGTACAAAATCCTGATCTAAGTTGGCGATTTTCTTTCTAGCAAGATAATGATCCCAAATATACATCTAAATCAGTGATTGTGAGGTTTAGTTTGTTTTGTTTTACGGCATATCAACCTCAGTGGGTCATTTAATGCCGATAAAATTTTAAATAAATCATTTGTAATGGAGCAAAGAAAAATAAATTATTCGTACAAAAATATCCCGTTCCCAGAAAATCATAAATATAAGTTAGCTCTACTAAGAAAGATTGAAACTTTCATCTCAAATATGAGATGGAAAGCTTATTTTTTCCTAAACTCCACACAAAATAAACAAAAAGATTATGAGGTCTATGGTTTTAGAAACAATAAACACCCTCCCCGAATTAAAGAATTGAGTAGGTTTGAACTAGAATTAATAGACATCGTAAAGACTTAAGTTTAAAAAAATCCATAATAAAATACAAAAAGAAATAAATAATGATATAAAAGAGATTAAGAAAAATAAAGTATATATTAAATCGGATAAAACCGATAATTTATATAAAATAAATAAAAATAAATATAGACAGTTGTTGCATAGAGAAGTAATTAAATATTATGTAAAAGCCCCTCCCAATTTAGAAAAGGAAATAAATAAAGAGGCTAGTACCTTAGCTACTAATTTGAAAATTGAGGATAGGGTAGAAAAGTATAACATAAAGGACTGCTTTATTACCCTAAAAGACCATAAAAGCAGCTTTAAGATAAACCCTGAGTGTAGGTTGATCAATCTGGCCAAAACTCAAATAGGAAAAATTAGTAAAATTATACTAGAAGACATATGTGCTATGCTCGGAATAGCGTTAAACATTAACCAGTACAGTAATGGAGCAAAGAAACAAATTGTTCGTACAAAAATATTCCGATCCCAGATAATCATAAATATAAATTAGCTTTACTGAGAAAGATTGAAAGTTTCATCTTAAATACGAGATGGAAAGCTTATTTTTTCCTGAATTCTACGCACAATAACCCCAAAATTGTGATGTTTATGGTTTTAAAACCAATACCCCCCCCCCAATTAAAGAATTAAGTAAATTTGAATTAGAACTAATAACTATCATTAAAAATATCAAATTTAAAAAAATTCATAATAAAATACAGCAAGAGATAAATAGTGATATTAAGAAAAAGAGTAAAGACTTATATATTAAATCAGATAAAACTGATAATTTATATAAAGTAAATAAAGAGTCAGATCTTAGCCCTGAAGAGCATTAAGCGAAACTTTTAGTAGGTTCGTCTGACTCATTAGATTTATATATATATATATATATATATATATATAAAATTTAGTGACTAAGAGGAGATATTGAACATGCGAGCAACAAACAGATGTAGGCATAAAAATAAACACAAGCTCTGCCTAGTAAATTCCAGTGTTACATAGGGGGTGAAGGTGGGTGTGTAGCACACCTGTTGCATTGAAAATAGGCACAACCCAACTATAAAATATATAACCATGGTAGGAAAAAATACCCTGAAGATTCGTGCTATTGCAAGAAACTAGAGTTGGTAGATTTTAAACCATTCGATTTTAATAGTCTATTTAGCTCTTTATATTGAGCACTTTTTAATCGATTTTAGTGAAGAAATCACAAAGTAAATAAGATTGTATACTTATTTGCTTGGTGGATTTAATGGTAATTGCGGTATATATAATATATACATACACACACACAGTTTTTTTCTTTCTTTTAAGGTATAGAAATGACATTCACTGAAAAAGAAAAGGTGTTCAAACATAAAATTTTGAGCTGTTTCTACACACGCAGTTAAAATTTGAGATTATTTGAATAAGAATTGGTCAAGTTATTAGATTATGAAATTATATCAATTTTTCCGATTCATCCTGTACATCATAAATAATATTAATTTAAACGTGAAGAATTGTCTTGATTTTCACCAGTTTTTAACTAACAATGGCCAAGACGAGTTAGGCAGACTTGGCTATCTTTTTTTAAAAATAAATCTAAGGAAAGAACTAAATTCAAATCCCCTAGCAGTGTAGCAGAGAGTTAGGCTTGTTACTCCCCATATATTATAAACCTTGAGGAAGGCTAGAGTCCTGCAGACTGAGAAAAAGGCTTATGGGACAGGGGATGTTATATATAATGAAAACGTTTTAAATTATCAAGCCTCATCTTAGAAAGAGAATAACCAGTTCTAAAATTGGCCTGGAGATCAATGTAGTAAAGCTTGATAAATATGAACTTGATAAAGCCTTATTTTTAAAAGCCTTATACAACAAAAGCCTTATTTTTAAAAGCCTTATACAATAAAAGCCTTATTTTTAAAAGCCTTATAACAATAAAAGCCTTATTTTTAAAAGCCTTATACAATAAAAGCCTTATTTTTAAAAGCCTTATACAATAAAAGAAAAATCCCAATGCTTTTATTTTCTTAATGAAAGACAACCAATTCATTTTAAGCATTTACACTTGTTCTCAGTTGAACTGTAAAGTTCAAAGATTTTTTTTCTTTCTTTCCAAATATGGGCAAATCCAGATGAGTCAATAAAATTTGAATCCTAAAAATTGCCTAAGAGACATGTTAAAAAAAAATGAAAAATAAAAAAAGTGATAGGGGGAGGGGGTGTTCAAATATGGCAGGGACATCCAGTTTTTTTTTTCTGTAATTTTGCAATACAGTAAAATGAGTACAAATTGGTATAGTTCAAGTTAAAAGTGCAGTAAGAGTGACCCAAAACAGAATTTTTTTAGACCTAATTTTTCCAATGCAGGTCTCATTGGGGAATAGGTCAAAGTCTAAAAAAAGTTTTAAAAAAGTTTGGTGGTATCCCCAATGATACCTGCATCAGTAAAAAATTATATATAGATATATCCGTCTGTAAATGGGTTACCAGGTAAGTTAGTAATTAGGGTGATTGGACCTTTCTTCCAACAGTGGAATGTTAGAGTTGTTCAGGTCCATATTAAGAGCTCAATGTTCAATATTATTGAACAGTGCAATATAATTGGTAAAGAAAAAGGCTTAAAAATTGGCCATTTTATATATAAAAAAAAAAAGTTTTTTTTTTTTTTTAAAGAGACTGACTGAAAGATCAGTCGGGTTTTGCTCCCGGCAAAAGGTAGTCTGCTAAGTCTAGTCACACTGAGGAGATGTGATACATCGAAATACAGTGTCTGTGAATGACATATATATATCCTATTAGTAAACCTTGCAGTAAGAAAAAAAAAAAAAAAAAAAAAAAACTGGTAAATAATTTGTTAGTAAAAATATACTACCAAACTTCACCTGGGGGAAAAAAAAAAAAAAAAAAAAAAAAAAAAGACCAAGAGTGTTGCACCAACCGAAAATAATCGATTAGTGCTATAACACTTGGCCAAAAGAAAAACAAATCATATATAAAAATATATATATATAACCGCTAAGATTGTCTAAAGCTAAAATATAAAAAATGCTCGATACCTAAGTAGAGCAAATAATAAATTTAAACTTAAATTATATATATATATATATATATATATATATATATATATATATATATATATATATATATATATATATATATATATATATATATATTATATATTTTGCAGTTTTATGTTACCCTTACTGTACTTTTAACCTGGACTATTAATGTATGTACATGAGGTGGAGTTGAAGTAAGTGGATATGTTGGGATCATTGGGCTAATTCTTTCAATGTAGTTTTTTTATCTTTGTTAGTCCTTTCATCCTCAAGATTTGTTGTCTGAAGTGAGCTTGATATTTTTGAAGTCTCTGGTATAGAATAATTAGCAGGAATTTCCCAGCCACCCGAAGAAGCACCATGTTCTTTATTTTCACAATCTTTCTTGGCTGCTTCAGATTCCACAGAAGGATCCGCAGCACCTTTCACCTCGGACGTTTCAGATGGTAAGGAGTTTTGTGAGGATGAAGGTATATCCCCATTGGCAGCACCTGGCGTGTCAGTATCGGTCTGCTTTTCAGGACCCTCTTCTGTGGTCACGGATGAAGCAGATCCCTTTGACAAGATTCGTTGGTCTCGTTGGGGACATCTGAACCCTTTGACGTGGGTTCGTTGGGGACATCTGAACCCTTTGACGTGGGTTCATTGCTCTCGATGGGGACATCTGACGCCTTTGACAAAGATTCACTAGGGACATCCGACCCCTTTGACATGGATCCGTTGCTCTCGTTGGGGACATCCGACCCCACTGACTGATCCATACTTTTCTGGTCATCACACGTTTCAGGTTTACTGGATTCACTACCATCATGGTTGCCCATAGCAGCATTTTTAGTTGCTTGAGCAGATTTAGTAGGAGAATATAATGTCTGCACGGGGTTATACATGGGGATCGGTGGCATGGCCGGTAGAATGCACTCAACTTCTTCCCCTGCTGTCGTTAATGCCAACATTTCCATCAGCTCGGAAAGTTTCTGTGCCTTCCTCATTTCATTCTGATAGATTATCGTGTAGAGATGTTCCGTCAATTTCTCTTTCGTATCAGCTCGACGGTATAAATCCATTTTGGCATCCACAAATTCTTTTTCTGCTTTTTCGTAACGCTTTCTGCAAAACACAACAAAATCATCAACACATTTCCAAAAAGAGGAAAAAAGAAAAAGAAAAAAGAATTAGTAAAACAAAGAAGCAAAGATATGTGCATGTATCTAAGTAAAGTAAAGTCGTCGGGGCGGCCTAAAGTCGGTATCAGCCAATCAGCAAGGGAATCTATCCCCTTTTCACTAGCACTAGACCAAGGAGATTGTTTTTTGGCATCTGAGGTGGAGTGCCACACCTCTATCAGCTCCTTACTTTACCGCACAGATCCCTGTGCTACTCATACGCTGAGTTGGCGAGGGCCGGTATCAAACTAGGAACCTTGTGGTTTCTAGCTGAACGCTCTACCAACTCAGCTAACCCGGCCCTTATTATATGAATGCACATATACACAGAGGGACACACGCATTTTATTAATTTATTTGAACCCAAACATTTCAACGTCAACATAAACATAATAAATTCATCCTTTTTGGAACATTGTTTTTCATATTTGTATATATTGTCAGATTCATATCCATATTTTACCGGCATATATACACACACACACACACACACATATATATGATGGCAGCAAACTCGTGTTCAAGTATTGCCATATATAAAAAATAAATAAATAAATAAATAAATAAAATGTTCAACAGTTCAAAGAATATAATGGTGAGCTTCAAAAAGTTCAATGAGCTGCACGAAAGTGGCTCTTTAGTCCTGCCAAAGTCTTGCACATCTTCCCACATTTACAGGTAATTTCAGGGAGCACAGGGTATTTTATTAGTCCATCCCGCCGATGCACAGATTGGTGACTGATCAGGCCAGCCTTGCTCATACATAGCCTTCCACACTGGTCATATAGTAGACCGATTTGAAGCCCTTGGTTGTCTACTTTTTTTATTCTTGACAAGGCTGAGGAATGTATCTCTCCCGGTGGTTTTGCTACGCGCCTGGATACCAATCCAAGTATTTCTACGTCCCCGCGTATGTTATTTGCTAGATGGCCGTTGAGTGAAAGGCTTCATCCGCCCTTTGACAGGTTTTGTTTTTCGTCCTGCTGGATGTCTAGCCATCCTCCTCACCAGATAGGCTTGGTGGGGTAACCGGTTTAGTCGCCGATAACCCGACTGAGATGGGTAATACTGAGTTACATAGTACCAGTAGTGCCATAAGCGACCTGACACTATACACACACACGCATATATACTATATATACATGCACGCATATTAAATATATGTGTGTGCATGCACCCACACACACAAAAAAAAAAAAAAAAAAAAAAAAAAAAAAAAAAATTTTTAATCATCTTGTAATTGGGAAAAAAATAAAAATAAAAATAAAAAAATAAAGATTTAGTTAAAAACTTACTGTGATTCTGTATATTCCAAACTGGCTGATTCAATCCTGTCTCTAATGATAGACACATCATTGGTCAACAAGTTGTCTAATCTAGACAATTCTTTTTGAAGATCAGTTAACAAATGAGCCTCAGTCTCGGCTCGGGCACGCCTACATACACACAAAAAATAAAAAAATAAAAAATAAAAAAATAAAAAAAATAAAAAAAAATAAAATTAAAAGTAAATAAATTTTTTTTTTTTTTTTTTTTTTTTAGATTTAAATTAAAAGAATTTCCTAAAAGTTTCAACATCTAACAAAACCAAAAATCAAAATAAAATCTATACATATATAAAGGGCAGTTATAATTGAACAGAAAGATTCAGATTACAATAATAGGATTTTATCTGAATAGAATGAGTTCCGAGGTGAGTAGATAGTGGACTGTGAAATATCCCATCATACAGGTAAGAAATACCAAGAAAATTTAGTACAGCCATGGGGGAAATTTTGTAGGCAAAGAGTTAAATGAAAAGTTGTTGGTTTACTAACTTACCTTTCTTTTATTGCTTGTGTAAGAAGAGTTTTAGTCTGTTTGTTCTTCTCTTCAATCAACTTTTGTTGGTGCTGAAATTTTTGTATTTGACTTAATTCTCGGCTGGAAAGAATTAAAAAAAAAAATAGTCACATGATAAATCAAAGTAGTTGTTTACTAAGTTTTGCTTAGTTATGGCACAAGGTCAGATGTATGGAGCACCCAGTGAAACTAGCTAACCATTAAATCTTGTGAAACACCCATGGTAAATAAGAGTAAGCTTACAATATCATTCCCAACATTATTACATTGTCTATTTTTTTTATATATACCACAATAAAGAAGAGGATAACAGTAACAAAAAAAAAAAAAAAAAAAAAAAAAAAAAAAAACAAAAACAAAATCATTCAATTATTTATGTTGTTTTTACCTGAAGATATGGAAAATATATTAAAATCATCTTGAAAAATCACGCTCGGTCTTATTCTGCAGGTAGGTCTTGTTTTTGAGGAAACACTGTACCTGTGATTTTATTTTAGGGAGCATACCTGTTTCCTCATCATTCATAGTGCAGAATTCATTTTTTTTGTTTTTTGTTTTTTTACAAACACTAATTTTGTGATTATACTGCCTTTCTTCCAAGTGTTTTCCATAGATCTGACGTAATTTTTATTTTATTTTTTTTAATTTATTTTTTTATATGAATGGTAACCTTTTGTATTATTCGGATTATTCTCTCATTTTTAACGTTATCAGTACAATGTTTCACCCAATGTGCCCTCCGGCCTTCTTCAGGTATTTCTTGTCGGACTCTGGAGCTTTCTCGAACTCAGGGAACCTTCTTGTCGTAATGGGGAGTTGTACAGGTAATAAAGATGAGGACAATAGTCCAAATAATACAAACAATACAAATCATCAAGCCTCATCTCAAATTCAGAGAAACCTCAAAAAAAAAAAAAAAAAAAAAAAAAAAAAAAAAAAAAAAAAGCCTAGTTTCTACAAGGCCAAATGCATACGGCACCCAGTAAGCCGCCTCGTTAACCATTACATCATGTGAGCCACCCATGATAAATAAGAGTAGGCTTACAATACTCTGTAGAAATAATTGGGTTATTTCCTATAAGTCTAACATAAACAAAAGGGAACCACTCTAACTGAAATTATAGGAAATAAACCAATAATTAGGACAAAGTTACCTTTAAGCACCCCAGGGTCGACCTGGATTCAGAGGGACATGTTTTGCTTTGCACTGTCAACATCCGGTTGTTTGTTACCAGACAATTTTTAGACGCATTTCTTTTTTATTTATAAAACTAACTGCTAACCCTAACCAACAATCGGATGTTGATGGTGCAAAGCGAAACATGTCCTTCTGAATCCAGGTCGCCCCTGGGGTGCTTAAATGTATTTTGGTCCAATAATTGTATCCAACCTGAATGTTTAAGAAGAATGGTAAACCATTTCCAAAACATGTGCCACTTTGGTAAAAATCTTTGAAGAAGGAAGGAAAAAAAAACTTCATGTGCCAATTGGAATTTTTCTTGCAGCTGATTATCAATTTTATTATAGAAAAAGGTCATTCAATAAATAAGGTGCATTTTTTGCCTGACGAGTTGGCAATAAGAGGCACTGTTTACAGTTACACCTTTTTCAAGGAAATCAATAGTGATGGGCCCTTTTATGTCCCAAATGTCAGTATGACTTTTATTGCACCCGGAACAGAGTAAGTTTCCACTCCATGGACTGTCTTTTCAGCTTGGGCTTGTTGTGGCAACCAGTCTAGGAGAAAGAAAAGTAAATTCAAACCCGTTAAACTCTGCTTAATAAATTGACCATTTGTCACATCCTACTCATGCAGAGTGGTTGGTATATATATATATATATATATATATGTGTGTGTGTGCTTAATTAAAGTCATACCTAATTTGTTAATTATAATTAAATGAATTAGGCGTGCATATCAGTTTAAATGTAAAGCATAAACAAATCGAGAAAAAGTTGATCTCTGTATGTACATTTCAGCCTATTAGGCCTCATCAGCAGAGCTATAGACAGAGCAGTGCTTTTTACGTGATTCGAACCCTGGCTGACAGGCGGATATTCTAACCATTACACTAGCTTGCTCCCCAAAAATTTCCCGTTTATTTTAAACTGATGCGTATATCGCACTTTTTGGGTGACTTATGGCTTGACAGTATGAAGTGGTCAAACAATTTGTTTGAAATGGCGAAGGCCGACAATTTTTTTTTTTTTTTTTCAAACACATTGTTTGACCACTTCATTATATATATGTAAAAATGGAAAAGGAATTGAATCCGACAATATGAGGAAATATGAGGAAAAGTGAGTAAAGAAAAGAAAAGTAAATGGATAAAATGAATTTAATCGATATCACATTAATCGATATCACTTACACATGTGTTTCGGTCAGTTTATGTGTGTGAAAATATTTTGCACACATACAAGAATCGACCTTCATCAGAGTGAACATTTATTTTTATGAAAAAATTCGTTGGGAAAAAACAGAGATTTTTGGAAATATTCGAAAGTCGAATTTTAAAAAAAATTTGGAACGCTGAGAAATAGCTAAGATAGACCGTTATGATTAGGATATTTGTTTTTTTTAGGGGTTATGGTACAAAATAGTTTTTTTTATTGTTTTCCTCATTATATATATATATATATATATATAATGTTAATAGGACATACAGGTGTAAACTTGTGTATATACATATTTACCAACTCCTCCAAATGGGTAGGATGCAACACCAGGTCATTTCTTTAAGCAGAGGTTAACAGGTTTAAATACAGATACCAGTCAACCCTACTATTTACCCATGGAGGAAGAATAGATGGATCCATACCTTTCCCAATGGTAAGGCACCTCATGTAGTCTAATGGTTAGCAAGCTGGATTAGCAAACCATTGATAGTGCATTCTCAATGGGTACCCCATACTTACAGCCTTCTGCCATAAAAAAAAAAAAAAAAAAAAAAAAAAAAAAAAAAAAATCATCTTAGTAAAGAACTACCTTTCCCAATGGTATTGAAGAATAAGTTCCAATTACCGTCGAACTGGGAAGACAAGGTAGCATGCGATTGTAACTCAATACAAACTCGAAATGCCACAAAGTCCACTGCAAAATGACCAAGTATATATAAGACTCCACAGTGTCATGCAAATCAACCAGTCAAGCTAAGTAGAACTCAAGCAGTGTCCAATACAGCTGGTATAAATAGGAATCAAGAATGATCCATTCATGAATCAGGGTGATTTGGGTCATTCCATTCCTTGAGTTCTGATTAGCTTGACTGGTTGATTTGCATGACACTGTGGAGTCTTATATATACTTGGTCATTTTGCAGTGGACTTTGTGGCATTTCGAGTTTGTATTGAGTTACAATCGCATGCCACCTTGTCTCAAACTTTTGTATATACAGATTTACCAACCCCTCCACATGAGCAGTTCAATTTCTTAAGCAGAGTTTAACAGGTCTGAATTCAGAGTTTTCCTTCTCCTGGACTGGTTGCTTAACAATGGTTAAAAAAACCCAGTCTGCCCTACTATTTACCCATAACCAGAGGGAGAGTAGCTGGATGCATACCTTTCACCAAGGGTATAAGCGCTATGTGAAATGCAAACAGCCTCATCCAGGATTTGAACTCGCGTTGACGAGTCCATTTCACCATATGCCTCCACTGTGCATATAACTCAAAAATTGAATCTAAACTCGAGTCTAAAATTTTAGAAATGGAGAAAATAAAAAAGGATCCTAGATTTGAGTTTTCCGTCACCTGATCAGTCATCAACATAGCAGTTGTTGGTGACTATGCTACACTTACCTAAGTGCTTCTTTCTCATCCAACTCTCTGGAACCTTCCGTATTTTGCAAAGAAATATCATCATGTAATTTTCCTTCATTTCCGTTGGAATTGGACCGTGAACCATGTCGTTCTATGGGTTTTGATGGCTTCAGTACTGATTTGGGTGGGGTTGTTGTATTTTTGGGTTTTGCGGGGCTTGGTTTTGCTTCATTGTTTCCATCAGTGGTCGGAGATCCTGCATCCCCATTTGATATGCTTGATGGATTTAACATTTGATCAACTGGCATCACTTCAACCACATCAGAAAGGGTCACCCGTTTCTTCTGACCAAATGCCCGGTCTTTATTTGCATTTTTGCCCTTCTGCTTCCCAAAGTTAGCCTGTTTTTTGGGTGATCCCCCAGGAGGTTTACCTGAAAGAAAAAAATATATATATAAATAATATGAAAATATATATTAAGATTTTTTTAAATATGAAAAAAAAAAAAAAAAAAAAAAAAAATTTAAATACATAAAAAAAAATAAAAAATACAAATTAAAAAGAAAAGAAAAAAAAAAAAAAAAAGAAATATATAAATTAAAAGCAAATATGAAATTTAAAAATTAAAAAATTAAAATTAAAATTACCGTTTGATATTGTTCTCAAGGAATACAGATATTAAATATGGTGAGATATTTGAATAGACTCTTACATATATTTTTTATAAGAGTTACATAGAAATGTAATATTATCAATAGCATATTAGAACAAATGAATAGATACTTCCACCAGTAGGAATTGCCCAGTGTGCAAAATTTTGAGGGGCACCAAAATATCGGAAAAATTATAATTAAATTATCCCCCCCCTCCCGGTACCAGAAGAATCACCAATATACGGTATTGACGCCAAAATTAAATTCCTTGACAAAAGTCACTTATCGTGTTGGGCAGTCAACCAGCGAGTCACATTCATCAAGTGCTCCCTTCACCCCCAGCACCTATTGTACTGGGCAGTCAACCAGCGAGTGGTATAATACAGCATTCCCTTTACCTTCTTCACCCTCGGCAAGATAAGTCTGGCTGCAAATGCCACAAGTTTTGCAACCTTTTTGTACCTTTTGAATATATGTTTCTTTATCTTTAATTGTTGTTTCATCTGAAATCACTTACCTACTGGGAATTATAAGATTTCCTACAAATACCCCTTAAAAATTGTTGGATTTAAAAAAAAGATACAAAATATTGTAATATAAAACCACACCTGAACATTTAAAAAACTTTATTTGATAAAGTAATACAGAGGAAGGTTGTTCAAAAAGGAACAGGGTTACTAAATTTCATATGAATACTAAGTATTCATATAAAATATATGAAGCCTGTACATAAAGTAGTATTCATTGATTTCACCAAAATATCTGTTCACCAACTCAAATTATTTATCAAAATAAAAATTCTTAACACGTATATAAGTAAACTTATAACACACCATCACTATAATCAACTTTCAAACTAGGTTAAAAAAAAAAAAAAAAAAAAAAAAAAAAAAAAAAAAAAAAAATCGACCAAGGTGGTCAAGTACTCGAATAGGCTCAGTCCTAATTAGTTATCCTCTACACATTAATACAACAACCAACATTACGTTGTTGTTTTGGTAACATTGTTTATATTTTGTGTAATGTGTGAAAATAAACCATTGTCTTTCAAAAAAATATTGAAGACAATGAAAATTGACATGTAGTGGAATCAGAGGGGTCCACAAGACTGTAGCACTGGTCCTGCCTCTTGTTAGTAGAACCCCTGTTGGTGGGAACTCGTCAAAATTTGTTACCTTAAATTTAATAGTTTTGAATAGTTTGTATATTTACCCCCCCCCCTTAAAAAAAAAAAAAAAAAAAAAAAAAAAAACCACATACTAACTCTTCTTAATATAGACTCCGATTAAATAAGCTATGGAATATGAGGGCGAGTGTGAAAAAGTGATAGTAATTATAGTTGGTGCACTAGGAACGGTCCCAAAAAGCTTGGAAAAAAGACTGGAGGAAGTTGAAATCAGAGGAAGAATTGAGACCATTCAGACAACAGCATTGTTGAAATCAGCTAGAATACTCAGAAGAATCCTGGAGACCTGAGGAAACTTGTCACTCAAACTCCAGAGAAAGACCATCAGCTAACGATGTGAAAAACTCACAAGGAATGAATAAATAATAATAGACAAATACTTGGACCTTGCCAGAGAACTGAGGAAAATGTGGAACAGTGAAGGTGAAGGTGGTACTAATTGTAATTGGTTCCCTTGGAACGGTCCCCAAACTCTGGAAAAGAATTGGGTGAAATCAAAGGAAGAATCGAGACCATCCAAACTACAGCACTGTTAAGATCGGCTAAAATACTCAGAAGAGTCCTGGTGACCTGAGGAGAGTTGCTGTCACTCAGCCTCTAGTGAACCACCGGCTACTGCAGGTGTGAAAACATCAATAATAATAATTATAGCAGCGGAATTCCCTTGGAAAATCTTGTGAATGGGCTATGATTTTAACAAGTTTACGCTGTATTAAATGTTTATACCAACGAAATAGTAAGAATTATTTTCAAAATATGTTTACAATGCATTTATCTAAAATCTTGAAATAATTTTAACTGAATACAATAAAACTGAATACAATAGGTTTGTGAAAGAGTTGATTATAAATTATCCATTTGTTATTTTCTTTGACAATTTAATTTTTTTTCTCTGTGTCTTTTGTTTATAATAAAAAAAAAAAAAATTTAAAAAATAGTGAAAGAATGTTTCGAACAATCTAAGAAAAGAATTGCCAGGAAGAAGAAGAAAAAAAAAAAAAAAAAAAAAAAAAAAAAAAAAATGTAAAAGCCATGAAAAAGAAACGTTTTTAACCCAGATGAAAATTAAAAATAAGACCCCCCCCCACCAAAAAAAAAAAAAAAAAACAAAAAACAACAAACAAATAGTGTTTATATGTAAGAGGTTATTTTCAAAGTATGTACAATTTGATATAAATGGAATTTTTTGTGGGATGGAAATGAAGTAGGGTGGGTAGGTATTGTATAAGTTTTACAACTTCATCGATTGTTTTATTTTTACAGAAAAAAAACAAAAAAACAAAACTCATGCTAAGGTACTGACAGAAAAAAAAACCCCAACAACCTTGCTTAAAAATGAATGAACAGATACACTAACAAAAAAAAAAAAAAAACTAATGCATTTCTACCAATCACCCTAAAAAAAAAATTGTGTGCATTATTAGCAAACTTTTGTGAAGGGATCTATATATTTTTTTATCCCATCATTTCTAAAACATTAGATTTTTGGAGTGGGTGAACCATTTTGACTAAGAAAAGACCTCCCCTCCCCCATCAACAATATAGGTGAACGGGGGAGGGGGATTAGTTCCTGGAAAGGAAAATCAATTTAAAACCGGGTTGTAATGGTTAATGAATGACACAAATAAAACTTAATCAAATAAACATAAAATAAACTGTATTAATAACAACCTACTTTTTGTCTTGCGAGGTTTATCCATTTGGTGTAAGAAGGAAAGAAAAAGTATTGAAGATAAAGGAAGAGAATATTATGAAAGAAAGGAAAAGAAAAAAAAAAAAAAGAAAAAAGAAAAAAGTATAGAGGAGAAAGAGAGAAAAGAAAAGAGAAAGAATATAAAAGAGAAAGTAAGACAATGTAAAGAAAAAGAGAAAAAAGAAAGGAAAAGAAAAGAAAAAAAAAGAAAGATATAGAAGAGAAAATAAGACAAAAAGAAAAAAAAAAAAAAAAAAAAAAAAAAAAAAAAAAAAGAAAGAGTAAAGATAAATTAATGGCTAATAAATGACAAATAAAATAAAACTAAATAAAATAAAAACAAATAAAACTTAATCAAATATACATAAAATAAATTGTTATAATAATAACAATAACAACAACCTACTTCTTTTTGTCTTGCGAGGTTTATCCATTTGGCGTAATTTTGTTTGTACGCGTTTTTTTGTTAATCCCACAAAAAGATCTCTCTCTCTTGTAATGGTTACAGAGAGAAAGAAAGGAGAAAACGTCCTTGCAATTGCCCCGTTGTAGTATTATTACTTACCTACTTATTGTGGTGGGGAGAGAGTTATTAAATAACAGCAGGTACAACCAAATATTCAAGCACCGAGCACAAAGTAGGGAACTGCAAAGCAAATAGCACCATCCACTACTAACAGTAAGAGTTACCATAAGAAGAGAAAGGAAAACGTTAGTATATATAAATAACCTGGGTTAGTCAATGTACAATGGCACTACTGTGATATTTATAACTAGATGCAAATGTGGGTATCATGGATTTTGAGAGAACCAAGCTTTGAGAGTAAGAACTTTAGTTCTTGTTTTTATATCCAAAAATCTAGCTTAACTCTTAAGACACAGAAGATTTATTTGAGAAAAAACATTTTTTTCTTAGCAATTTAATTAAAAAAGCGGTAATTTATGAGGAAGTGCGTCCCGGTCTCCTGCCTCAAAAATTGCTAACCCGGTGACTATCAAAATAACAACCCCAGCTTGTCGTAATTCTTGTTTATTTATCGTAATTTGTTGTAATTCTTATTTAGATATGAAGATGGATATATAGTTTGGAATAGACTGAGGTAGATAGATAGATAAACAAACAAAATAATATAGATAGATATGAACAATTGGAGATATAGATATTTTCGACAAGTAAATGTATTTGGGGGGTGGGGTCGCATCTTTTTTTGTTGTAATTCGTGTTTATTTAAACTAATAACAAGACATTAAACAAACATGAATAAAAAAAAATCTTAGTATTTAAAGTAATATAGATAAATATGAACAAATTGAGATAGATAGATATGAAGATGGATAGTTTTGAATAGACTGAGCTGGGTTGTTATTTTAATAGTCACCGGGTAGCAATTTTTGAGGCAGGAGACCGGGACGCACTTCCTCATAAATTACCAAAAAAGCAAATAAAAGTTTGACAAAGAAAAAAAGTTTTTTTTTTTTTAGCAGAATTCAGAATTCATGTTTTTTTTTTTTTAACTAAAATAAATTACCTATGGAAATTTATAAAAATCTTCTGATATATAATAATAAAATTTATTGTGTACAGTGCTCAGGTGCACTACAACTCATCAAAGTCTCATGTCTAGTACACAGAATAATGTATTAGTGTTAGGAACATGAATAGCGTACAGTAATAATACACATGTATGTGTGTGTGTGCATGGCACATGTGTATGGAGGGGGGTATCAGGTATAGTGTTGGCGGATTACAGGAAGCATGGAGGCTTTGAAAGATGCAGTGTTTCGGTAGCGGATGCAGGCAGTTTATTCCATGCCTCACCAACTCCGAGCGTGAAAAAACTGTTTCCAAAAGTCATGTGAGCTATGTTATTTTCTGATTTTGTAGGCATGCCCACATGTGTTAGAAACATGAAGATCAAAAAGGTGCTCAAGATTGCTTGATTATTCAGATGCTTAACTTTATAGAAAAAGAATTTAAGAATCATTTTTTTCATTACTTCATTTTTTCAGATTTCATAAAATGAAATATGGGGGGGAGGGACCACGTAAAATAAATGTTTCCACTAATATATCTTAGGAAATACCTATTTTAAATACAATTTCATCAATAGGTGAATAAGTATAAAAATTATGAAAAATCAACTCTTAATTGAATTTTCATAGGATTTTTTTAAAAAGCCTGTAGTTGTAATTTGTTTTTGACTATGTTAAATTTCAATTGATTTAATGGTGTGAAAATGTGCAGTAAAGTAAGGAGCTGATGGTAGGTGTGGCGCTCCACCTCAGACGCAAAAACAATCTCCTTGGTCTAGCGCTAATGAAAAGGGGATAGACTCCCTTGCTGAAATTTAATTATATGGTAATATGATATAATAACAGTGTGTAAATTAGTAGTATTATATAGGGATACTTGATACCATTTTTCATAGGATTTTTTTTAAAAGCCTGTAGTCGTAATTTGTTTTTGACTATGTTAAATTTCAATTGATTTAATGGTGTGAAAATGTAAACATTTTTTATGTTCATAATTTTCATTATTTATAAGGGGAGGGGGTGATAAATTTTACACGTCAAATTGGACGTCCCTACTGAACTGCGATTAATACTTTTGATAAAAATGAAACTAAGGAAAATATAAATTAATCTGTTAATTTATTTATAAGTTTAAAAAAATTAAGAGACAGCATTAATTGATGCTGCATAGATTTAAAGTTGTTTCATAGTCGTTCAGTTCTTATACACTTTTTTCACCTCAGAGTTGTTATTTTAAGGGAATTGAAATAATAAACTTATCTAGTCCTATACGGAGATAAACTATTCACAGGTAATTTTGCGGGTATTTAACAATATTTCTATTATATCTGTCCAGTAGACTATGGTAAAAATTTACATCCCTGAATTCACAGTCTACCTACAGAACTATGGGGTAGCAAGAGGCTTGGGTGTTTGTATGGTTTAAAGGTAGCTGGATATTCTAAGTGCGTGTTCTTTGGGTTTTTGCTTTTAACCTCCATCTCATTTGGTGGTCACGCTGAAAAGGAAGGAGTTTAAGGAACAAAAGAGACAGGTGGTTTTATGATTTAGGCTTTATTGAGCGGCCATAGTCGTCCATGGCAAAGGGATATCCCCCTGGCCGAGGAAGCTACTACACACAGTTAAAAGCCTAAACTCGAATGGCCGAGATATTCTTTCTAGGGTCGGGAGTCAGTCCTTTTTGTCGGACATGCGCGGAGGGTTCTTCTGATGAAGGCCTATAGGAGTTTGTAGCTTTTTTCTTTTTAAAATTCTAATTTTATTTTAATCCCCACAGAACTACCCAAGAAAAAAATTGCAATGCAGATAATTAGTTTATTGCTACTTAAAACTAAATCTATTAATAATGGAGATTCGCTTTTGGTTTTTGTCTAACAAAAACCTACGTCACATTACCCAAAATCGTCATAATTTGAACATGCAACAGACAGTCCTCATTGTTTTTTTAAATAAGTTTTAATAAATACATGACTGGTATTATATATCTATATATAGTTTGTTTTATTTTAATACATATTTAAAGTTTACATTTCAAATTGTTTTAATTTTTTAATCCTTTAATGAATTTGATGATTTTACTTACTTAGGGTACAAACTCACTGACATTGAATTTTTTTACTCCCACCCATCAGGCAATATGTTTCAAAAATCTATTTTACATTGCCCGGAGGGCGTTTTTTATTTTGTACTTGTACAAATTATAACCATTTATGACACTCTGATAACGTAGCTTTTACAAGTAACGAATGAACTAGTGTCATAGACAATGAAGCTTTTGTGTTTGAAAAAAAATCAGGGTACAGCTGGAATTTTATAGATATCAACCAAGAGCCGGCTTTGTCTAAAATTAAAATAGATTCTACCTACTAAGAATTTTTTTTGACTAATGATCTAGTGTAATGGTTTGCAAGCTATACTAGGAGAGTCATAGTTATACGGTATCAAGTATCCCTATCTAATACTACTTCGGCTAGAAACCACAAGGTACTTGATACCATTGGTATCAAGTATTCCTATCTAATACTAATAATTTATATCGTTATTATATGGTATTAAGTATTCCTATCTAATATTACTAATTTACACTTAATATTGTATCAAGTATTCCTAACTAATACTAATACTACCTAACTAATACTAATTTTCAAACAGACTAATTTGACTCAGTCATAGATGAACCATAACAGGTCAGAGTAGACATAAGAATTGTAATATCTTTAATTTTTATAACTTTTTTCATGCTCAAACTAAAGTTAGCCATGTTAAAATTAACAATAGGACAATGGATTTTATTTAGATATAAAAAAAAAAAAAAATAATCTTATTTTGCTTCAAGAAATGAAGATGAAAAAAAAACAAAAAACAACAAGCAAACCTACTTGGTTTGTTTGTTTGTATAATAGCATACAACTTTTGTAGGTTATTGTTAAAGTAAGAATAAAAAATGAGCTTTTATCAAATTATTTCAACTCTAAGATAAAGGATTATTAATTTTTGGTTTGTCTTCTTGTAGGAAAACAGTAGTGGTACTATTTAAGCCATAGCTGAGGGGAGAACCTACTTCTGTCCAATGCTAAAACAAGAAGGAGATAACTTTATCCGTGCTTAAACTCAAGTCAGCCATGTTACAATTAACATAATAGGATAATGGGGTTTTCTTGAAAGACAAAAATCTTCACTTTAAGAAATGAAGATAAGAGAAACAAGCAGAATATTTTTTTTTCAAACTATATTAGTCATGTATGAAATTACTTGAGTGTCCCACCAAGACCAACTAGAATTACTAAAAAAAAAAAAAAAAAAAAAAAAGAGAGAGAATGTAAACCTAAGAGAAAGTTGTTTCTCCTTGAAAAACAAAGGCAATATCAGTGAGAGTCAAAAAGTGTTTATTTAGAAAAGGTTTCTTCTTCCCCATTCACACAAGGTGAGAAACTGAAAACACGTCCAATGACAACTTGTCAGCACTAAGATGACCCAAGTCAAAGACAATACATTAGCCTTACTATTAAGCATGTGTAAAAGTTTCCAGCGTTTTTCTTTTTTTTAAGTCTAGTTTTCTTAAAAAAAAAAATGTTTTTTTTTTTAAACCAAAAGAAAAAAAAAAACCCAAAGAACCCACTCTATGAACTTAGATTATAAAAAAAAAAAAAAAAAAAAAGAAAAAGAAAACAATTCGACTTGTTTACACAACCATACATATTTACCAACTCCTCCACACAAATAGAATGTGACATACATGATACAACTTGCAAAGATGTAATTGACCAGCATATACACCCCCACATGCACTTTTAGTAATCGTGGAGGAGATGACCTTCTGCAAAAAAGTGGCAATCACTATTTACCCAACCCCTCCAACATGAACACGATGTGACAAGGCCAATTTCTTAGGCAGAGTTTAACAAGTTTGAATTCAGAGTTTCAAACTTCTAAACTGGTTGCCATACAAAAGTTATAAAGAGCCCAGTCTGCCCTACTATTTACCCATAGTTGGTGTGAGAATAGTTGAATACAATATACATATCTTTCCCAAGGGTATTAGTGCTATGTGAAATGCAAATCCCTTCATCTTGGATGAAGCTGTCACTAGAGTCGGTCAGTAAAACTATATGAACTGAGACTCCAGTTGAATTTACACTTTATATTGCTCTAGCTTAAACTGCAAAAATTATACAATATACACTCCTTTTAAATAGATTATAACCCCCCACCCCCCCCAAAAAAAAAAAAAAAAAACATGGTTTTATACTTATAAATTTTCATCACTTAATTAAAAAATTAAAAATTATGTAATCATTTTTTTTACTTTTCCAAGCTTCTAATATAGCTGTGGCGAACCGGAAGTTCATACTTCGACAGAAAGAGATCGAATGACAAAAATGATTGTTTTGCACATGGAATTGCGCATGTTAGAAAAAAAGAGAATAAAAATAAAATTCGTAAAATTCAACCAATCAGAGGCGTTCCCGCTTAAAAAGAAAAATTATCAAATAGAGCCTTGCGGAGCCTACCAAAATTCTATTTAAACCCAAACTTTTTGATTTTCAAGCAGAAAGATTTTGCCTGCCTAAGAGAATCCTTAATGCAGAAGGTACGAACTATCTGTCTATATCTCTCTCTCTTTAAATAATTATTGCTTTCAGAGAAACTAAATATGAGTACAACTATTGCCTGACTGATGATTATTGTGACTTAAAAACTTTACATTTTCTTTCTCACTTTGTGAATTGTGAAATATCAGCTTACATTTTACATTGAACTTTCAAAAAAGAACTTTTGACTGAACCTCACCCAGTATTCAATGCTGCCTTTTTGTATACATTCTGTTAATACAATTTTGTTTGTTTAATCAAAAGTTTTGTCTTCTATGCCATGTGCTTGATTGTTTTATGGTCTTTTAAATGTTTGAACACTTATTAAATATTGACATCAAACAGCCCATACTTAACACCATATAACCAACAAAGACTCCCATCATCTATTACATTAACAATTTTATAAGTGTATATTTACAAGAGTACGATTTCAAAGTCTTCACCGGTTCACCATTTCCTACAGTTAACAGTAATTAGCATCACCAGCAGTTAGTTGAAATTGGCGGACGTTGACAATTTTGCGACCTTAACCAGTTTAATTCGCAATTTCTCGAGTATTTCTGATCCAATCTAAAAAATATTCATATGTTTGGAAAGACAATAAAATAATCTTTCTAAATGTAATTTCTATGGGTTTTTATTCATTGAATTACATATTACAGCAATTTAAAACGGTATTTTGCTTTGAACAGCCAAAAACAAAAAATATTAATTTTTTTTTTTTGAGGCTAAATTTTAGTCGTTAGTTTGCATTGCAAAAAAAAAGAGGATAAACTTTATCAATATTTTTGAAATTGAACACTTAATTAGTAGACATTTTTTTTTTTTTTTTCTTCTTCGACCTTCGGAATTGAAACCACTACCAATGAAAGTTGATGCAGGTTTCTTCAAAAAGTAGAAGCTAAGGAAGAAGAAAAAAAAAAAAAAAAAAAAAAACAAAAAAACTATATCCTTAATAGAAGATAATCTCAGAATTATTTTGATATATAATGTGATATTTACATGATGGTTAACCAAACTTATAATATAGTATTAAAACATTAACAAAACATTACACGCCGGCCCTTCCGGGCTTTGTTTAAAAAAAAATAAAATAAAATAAAAGATAAAAATAAAAAAATGATGTAATACTGATTAATACAATTTTCTGCAGCAAAAAGGTTCAAAAAGAAAAAGTATTTTTCTTAGATGTTAACTTTCAATATTAGACAATTGGACTCCTTTGTGTTTTTGAGGACATCAAATTTTGGCTGATCCATTTTACAGCCTTCTTCAATTTAGAAGGAAGAAATAAAGTAAACAAAGGAGAAGAAAACATTTCAATTATCCTAACAAAGCATGGAATGTTGATGACTTTTATAAGTTGTATAATTAAGGTACTTTGCTAATCCATTGCTGCAACAACAAAGTAATTTCGCAGATTATTATTAGTAGATTTCAAATCTTGATGGAGGTACAGGTGGCATAGTGGTTATCAAGCCAAGTTAAAAAATCCAAGATAAGACCGTTTGGTAGTTGGTTGGATTTTACAGCATGTCAATGCTACAGTGTACTATTTATGCACTCTGCCTACCAAACGATAGTTAACATTTACAATCTAAATAAAAAGGTTTATACAATAATGAAGACTTCAGAAGGCCACATGTTCCCTAGCTGAGTATATTTACCTCATACCCCACTTGTATGGGTTAGGCACAAGGCCCTATTAACGTGGGACCACCCACAAGCCGAGACTCATGGGTGGCAGGTGGAAAAAATTGCGTTGATCCCATCGGCATTCACCCCTCAATAAACCTAGCCCTGCCCCTTTAAATCGAAGGGGCAGGTGTTGCTATTGATTTAACCTCTGGCAGGTCCAGCGGCTGAAGCTCACTGGGCCCCGGCATGTTCCCTAGCTGAGACTGGGACAGAAGAAAACTAAATATCTAAGTCATCTTATTCGTTAAAAAACAAAACAAAAAAAACAAACAAAAAAAAAAAAAACTTTATCTTTATTATATAGCAATTATTCATTAATATAGAATGTATATATTACTTGGCTTTACTTGCGGTAAAGTAAGGAGCTGATGGTAGGTGTGGCGCTCCACCTCAGACGCCAAAACAATCTCCTAGGTCTAACGCTATTGAAAAGGGAATAGACTCCCTCGCTGACTGGCTGACACCGACTTTAGGCCGCCCCGACGACTAACTTTAAACTTGGCTTTAAATCCCGATAAATGGCTGAACTTACACAAAGGTGTCGAAATTAGGGTGACCCAGAAAAAACAGGACCCAATTTATTCATTCATTTTCCCATTAAACTAAGTTTAAACCCCAACCCTAACCCCTAAGCTTAACCCCCCTTAGTTCAAATTAACAGTTTTATTACAAAATTTGTGGGTTCTGTTTTTTTCTGGGTCACCTTAATTTTGACATCTTTGTGCAAGTTCATCCAAAATGTTAGAATCATTGGCATCTGTTTATGTGACAGAGAACACAAGGTGAGTGGTGAATGTCAAGGCCTGCCGTATTCTCGAAGGAAGCGGGCTAGGCTTTGCCTGACATGTAGGACTGTAGAATTGAACCCGCTTCCTTCAGAATGCAAACATTGTCACCGAAGTCGAAGTCGAGAAGCTACAGTCCCGGATGTAAGCGCCAGGTGCCCGGATGATAGCTATGAGGATTCCGGCGACCGGGTTTGGCTCGAGAATCTCGTGTGTGGGGCGCAGACACCCGGATGTTGAGGAGAAACTAGTATAAGTAGAAGTGGGGTGACGACAGGAGTAGAGTCGCGATTTTTCAGCTGCTGAAGATTTTTGAGTTGGTAAAGATTTTTTAACGGCGACGACATTGTCAACAAGTCGAATATTTATTATTTTTCCCCTCTATTTTTTTTTTTTACTCATTATGAATAACTTAATGTTACTTGTAAGCTGTTCACATTAACAAACAAAATTTCCTGCCTTCTATCTCAGAAGCAAAAATTTCTCCCATCTGATCTCACACTCTTTGCACTCCTGAAACTAGAAAATATAAATAGTACCAATTTCTTTATTATTCTGTGGCTTTCAGGGTTTTGTATTTAGAAAAAGTAGATTGTGTGATGTGTGTGTGGAAAGAAAGTGTCAGATTAAGGCACCAAAGTAACAATGGAGATAAAGGAATGTTACCAGGTTTCCCAGATATGAGAGAAGAAACAATTTTTATTATTCACTAAAAGAGCTCTGGGGAAAAAAATAATAAAAATAAAAGTATGTGTGTGTGTGTGTGTGTGTGTACTACATAAATGGCAATTTCTGTGTGTATAACCAGTTGGTGCCTACATTAGCCATCTGATCATGAAACTTTACATGCATGTTAAGATAATATTCAGAAACAGGACTGGCTAATAGGATTTCAATGAAAAAAAAAAATCAATAATTGAACCCCTGGGAGAGAGAGAGAAGACTCTTCAGTGAGAGAGGGGGGAAGAGGAGATACCATAACTGTTAAACCTTCTCCCCCACCCCACACTACTCACTTTCCTATTCCTATACATAAATTTGTGGAATAAGTTTGATACACTCCAGGCTCAAACTTCCCTGGTTTATTCTCTCTGGAAAAAAAAAAAAAAAAAAAAAAAAAGCTGGATGAAAGAAGGACTTATGACTATACCGCCTCATTCTGCCTGACCGGAAGTCACATTTGTTTTCCTAATCTGCCTCAAATGATAACCTTTGTTTAAATGTAATATTAAGCATATTTGATTTAAGGCAAATAACAGTTAACTTGAAATGAAAAGGCCATTTTTGATAAATCCTTATAGGAATGGGGCTCTGAGCTCTGGATGTTAAGAGTTAAACAGCTATTGATAGTTTCACACACAAAAAAAAAAAAAAAAAAAAAAAAAAAAAAAAAAATGATCTGCCATAAACACACCTAGCAAAGATTGCTATTGAAAATCCAATATGGGTACCTAGGCTAGCTAGCATTTTCAGGTGCATTCTGGGAACTGTGAATAACTCCATTTTCGCAGGTATTACCGAGTACTGCAACTATTCCTGTTCTTATGAATAAGTTTGTTACTCTTTGAGCTCAAACTTCCCAATCTTATTCACTTTGAATGAAAAAAGCTGAATGGAAGGAGGACATGACTTAAACAGCTATTGATAGTTCCACACACAAAAAACTTGATCTGCCATAAACACACCTAACAGAGGTTGCTATTGAAAATCCAATATGGGTACCTAGGTTATCTAGCATTTTCAGGTGCATTCTGGGAACTGAATTATCCTTTCGAAAGGAATTGCACCTACTATACACAAGTTAGAGTAGTATGGACATGAAATCAACAGTGCTTGGTTACTGACACATATACATATATATATATATATATATATATATATATATATATATACATACATATATACTATTATAATGGAGATTCAGTGTGTGTAACCAAAACTTAGGAATTATATAAGTTTATTAAGGAGTAATTTATCATCAAAATCATTAATACATAGAATAAATCTTATTAACGATATCTATGAAAAATCGGTGTTAGACTTGCCTCAAAATAGCCCATGTTATTAGTGTGTTTAAAATTTTGCAATGTGTCTTATAAGTAAAGTTGTCAGGGTGGCCTAAAGTCTGTATCAGCCATTCAGCAAGGGAGTCTATCCCCTTTTCAATAGCGCTAGACCAAGGAGATTGTTTTGGCATCTGAGGTGGAGCGCCACACCTACCATCAGCTCCTTTACTGCACAGGTCCCTGGGCTACTCATACGCTGAGTTGACTAGGAACCTTGTGGTTTCTAGCCGAACGCTCTACCGACTGAGCTAACCTGGTTTGATAAATAATTATTGTATATAACAATATTTTCATATAGTTTAAAATTGCTATGTATCTGCAACAGTACTATAAAAATGAAAAGAAGGAAAGAAAGAAAAAATGTATAGAAGGGGGGGGGCGGATATATGGGGCGAAATAGTCCTTCGAATCAACAAGCTCCCGCCAAGGGGGAACCAAAAACAAGTCAGTTCTCAGTCTTCTCACAAGTCAGACCCTCTGTTGGTCAACACATTCTTTGTCTAGCAGTTGGAAAAATCACATTTCCTTACTGAAAAGCGCTTCGTCGTCGACTGCTTCTGCTGCTGCTGACTGCCCAGCGCTTGACTCACTTGTTATTTTATGGGCATATTAGCCAAACATCCGGGCACGTCAGTCAAACCTCGCGTCCTTCCAGTTCCTACATCGCATCTGTTTTCACATGCGGGAGGACGCGGGTTTGATCCCAGCAGGCAAGACAATGTCTTGCTCCCTTTCCTTTCTCTGTCACAAAATGTTTACATATAGAATTATTTGCAATAGCTCTTAAGTAAACATCAAATGTAATAATTATAATACTGTGGTATATCCACAGGTCCTGCTAGTATAGTTTAAAGTTGCCATCTACCTGTAATAGTGCTATAAAAACCCACATCAATAAACATAAAATTCAAGGTCATCCTAGTCTGAACATAAGAAAAATACTTTTGCACATAATGGAAGCTGTGATTATAGAAATGAGAAGCTTAGAAAATAGTATCCAGCTTGGATACTAAAAAACTTTATACTACTGTAGGGGTTAATTTTGCATTTGCCTGAGGAGTTGTCTGCCCGCTTGATGTCGCTGGTTTCCGCTAGGGGCCTCTTGTATTTAAGCGGCTGATTTGAATTTCTCTCCCTTTTTCATCGCTACGAGACCACATGGGTTAGACAATTGTCATTCCTTTCTCGTTGTGGCTTCGGCCCTCAACGCCGGCTACTTGTCACTGTAAGTGATTTATACAGCATGGACTATTCTTAGTCTCATGTCTGTACCTTTATATTATGTGTACTTTTATATTATCTTGTCAGTGATTTTTTATGTATGTATGTTTATGTACACTATTCTATCTTCCATTGTTTATGTATCTTGTTTATTCATGTGCTGTATTATATAAAATGTTTTGTCTCTCAACCTGTGTCGGAGTTGTATGTTCAATTATCACTTTGAATCTTACACTACCATTAACTATACACAATATTTGACAAATACTGGATAATCATTGACCTAAATTTAAAATTAAATGTAAGAAAATGTTTTAGAAAAAACTAAAAAATATTCAAAAATCTCAAAATTATTGATGGAAAGAATAAATAAAAAAAAAAAAAAAAAAAAAAAAAAAAAAAACAAGTTTTACTGGGTTTTAAAAATAATATCTTGATTATATCCTTGATAATGACCTTTGATGGGAGAAAGTTTCACAGAAACTGTATAAAATTGAATCAAACAAAATCTTTTTCAAAAAAAAAAAAAAAAAAAAAAAAAAAAAAAAAAGAAAAGAAAAGAAAAAGTTGTACCACAAAGAAACTGGCACGATAGAGAAAAAACAAAAAACAAAAAAAAGGTCAAAGAAATGTTCCATTGTCTTTAAAGAATAACTTGATGCCGAAATAAATAAATCTATCACCCCCGCCCTCCACATGAGTTGGATGTGATACAGGGTCAATTTCTTAAGCAGAGTTTAAGGTTTGAATTCAGAGTTTTCCTTCTAAAACTGACTGCCTAACCAAGGTTAGGCAGTCATGCTACTATCTACTGAAAGAAGAATAGGTGGATGCATACCTTTCCCAAGCTATATATACTAAACACAGAGACACATGGTCTAATGGTTAGAGTTGTAGGAAACGGACTCATCAACGCGAGTTCAATTCCTGGACGAAGCTGTTGGAATTTCACATGGCGCTAATACCCTTGGGAAAGGTATGAATCCAATTCTCCCTCCAGCTATGGGTAAATAGCAGGGCAGACTGGACTCTTTAACCATGGCTAGGTAACCAGTCTAGGAGAAGGAAAAACTCTGAATTCAAACCTGTTAAACTCCGCTTAAAAAATTGACCTTGTGTCACATCCTGCTCATGCAGAGGGGTTGGTAAATATTATATGACTAAACACTGTATTCAGCATTTTCCAGCCTTACAAATAAAAAATTGGACATGATTGTCAAATAGTACAGTTTTTGTTTTGCAATAAAATAGGGGAGTGTTTTGCTCAGTTGTTAGAGCATACACCTAGGAATCGCAAGGTTCTGGGTTCAATACTGGTCCTCACCTTTGTAACAGTGCAACTGGAGTTTGAAATCACTTGCTAAGATGTTGCATTCAAGTATGTTAGCCATTAAACCATGGGGATTTACTCCTCCTCCAATAATTTTAATAGAGAAATTAATGAGAGTATAAGTGTTTGATAATTTAAATGTACTGCTTAAATTTGGTAAGGCAACCAGTCTAGGAGAATAACCTCTGAATTTAAAACCAGAAAATCCTGCACAATTTTTCAAGAAAACTAACAAAGAGGAAAACAGCAGATTTCCAAGTTAACCTCTCATGGCAACTTCCAGGTACGGATCCTTCTCTAACACTGTGCTATGGATAAGATAGTAGGATAGGCTAAGCCCTTTAGCCTTGGTAAGATATCCTCCCCACAGCACCTCCTCTTTAGAAGTAGTTAGCTCAGTTGGTAGAGCAATCGCCTAGGAATTACAAGGTTCAGGGTTTGATACTGGTCCTTAACAACTCAGTTCATGAGTAGCTCAGCTTGGGTAATCTGGGTATTTGCCTCATACCCCACTTGTATGGGCTGGGCACAAGGCCTCATTTTAACGTGGGCCCACCCACAAGCCGACGCTCATGGGTGGGAAAGAACAAAAATTGCGTCGATCCCCTCGGCATTCCCCCTCAAGGGGGGGGGGGGCCTCAGGCGCTGGGCAATAAACCCAGCCTTGCCCGCAAGGGTGCAGGTATTGCCTGGGGGGGATAGCCCCCTGGGATCGACGCTATTATTTACAAAAACCTAATCCAGCGGCCGAAGCTCAATGGACCTTGGGTAATCTGATATGTGCGATAAAGCACCGGGAGCTGATGGTAGGTGTGGTGCTCTACCTCAGCAAAATCAATCTCCCTGGTCTAGTGCTAGTGAAAGGGGATAGACTCGCTTGCTGTTCAGCTGATAATGACAATAGGTCACTCCACAGATATCTATTAATAATGGAGATTTGCTTTGGTTTTTGTCTGTAACAAAAACTACGTCACTGCTTACATCACATTATCCAAAATCATCATAACAGAATAAATACACTCAAAATTTGAACATGCAACATTAGACAGTCCTCATTGTTTTTTAAAACAAGTTTTAATAAATACATGACTGGTATTTATATATATATATATATATATATATATATATATATATATATATATATATATATATATATATATATAGTTAGTTTGTTTTATTTTAATAAATATTTTAAATTGTTTTATTTTTTAATCCTTTAATGAATTTGATGATTTTACTTCTTTAGGGTACAAACTCGCTGACATTGAATTTTTAACTCCCACCCCTCAGGCAATATGTTTCAAAAATCTATTTTTACATCGGTTGGAGGGTGTTTTTTTTTATTTTGCGAGTTTTGATAATTTCTAGTAAAAACAGTTATGCTGTTCAAATAATGAAAATAGTACAAGACGTATCGTATCAGGGAGGAGTTGGTTATTAAAAAAAAGATAAATCTTCCGTAGCAGAATCTGTATTTTGAGGTCACACAGAATGTATTATGAACAGAAGATATGCAAGTAAGTATAAACAAGAGAGTATCTGCTTCTATGTAAAATACAATGTGGCACATATCTCGGTCATGCTAACTTGTCCCACTTCAGTGATGTGAAATTCCATTGTCATGGTAACACAAAGCATTACTCGATGCCAGTAAATATGAGGGGGGGGGGAGTCAAAAAGTAATGCTATTTTGTTTAGGACAGGTGTTATTACCAACACAGGAACATGTATCATACATCAAAATGAAGCTGGTTCTCTGTGGATCACATCCCTACTTCTCTACATAGCCGAGTCAAAAAGGTAATGCCATTTTGTTTAGGACAGGTGTTATTACCAACACAGGAACATGTATCATACATCAAAATGAAGCTGGTCCTCTGTGGATCACATCCCTACTTCTCTACATAGCCGAGTCAAAAAGGTAATGCCATTTTGTTTAGGACAGGTGTTATTACCAACACAGGAACATGTATCATACATCAAATGAAGCTGGTCTCTGTGGATCACATCCCTACTTCTCTACATAGCCGAGTCAAAAAGGTAATGCTATTTTGTTTAGGACAGGTGTTATTACCAACACAGGAACATGTATCATACATCAAAATGAAGCTGGTCCTCTGTGGATCACATCCCTACTTCTCTACATAGCCGAGTCAAAAAGGTAATGCCATTTTGTTTAGGACAGGTGTTATTACCAACACAGGAACATGTATCATACATCAAAATGAAGCTGGTCCTCTGTGGATCACATCCCTACTTCTCTACATAGCTGAGTCAAAAAGGTAATGCCATTTTGTTTAGGACAGGTATAATTACCAACACAGGAACATGTATCATACATCAAAATGAAGCTGGTCCTCTGTGGATCACATCCCTACTTCTCTACATAGCCACCGTTTCTCTCAATAGCAATGTTCCACCTTCAAATGAGAGCATGTATTCCTGCCCCATAAATTTCTGTTGACTGTTTTTTGAGCCACTTCTTCACTACAGATTTCACTTTCTCGTCGCTGGAATGATGTTTGCCTCTCTTCAGCCCCATGAAAGAGGGTTTGAGAGTCAAACATTATTCCAGGAAATATAACTAATTACATGAAATAAGTTGCTGGAAATCAAACAGAAATTTATATTGTCATATATATATATATATATTTTAATACACCTGTTCCTTAATTGTACAACTGTTATCTTGCAACACCCTCTGGTTAAAAATGAGACTGTCCAAATCATCCAACACGAAATGTAAAAATGTAAATCCTGATTATCTGGTGTTGCTTATCTGCCAAATTCTTATCAGTGTTGTCTCTTCAGCTAAATAATGGACTATTGTTTTTTTATTATAAAGAAAAAAGGACATGCTACACAGAAAAAAATATAAGAGTAGGGGAAAGATAGAGGGGGTGAGCATGTAGAAGTGATGATACTAATCTGTTTCAATTGAACATGAAAAAAAGAGCGAGAGAGGGTTAACTCAAGATTATTATACATTTTACATATTGATCTATTTAGCAACAGCTCTTAAGTAAACATATCAAACTTAATTAGATTATACTGTGATATATCCACAGGTCCTGCTATTCAATGATGTATGATATTATTATTAAAACAAAAAGTAATGAAAGTTAAAACTATGTAGGAGTTACAAAAACTTTTGAACCACCCTGTACTTTATTTTTATGTTATCTATTAAACATTTAAAATGGTTTAATTTTTTTTTTTTAATTTGAAGGTCAGGATTAATTACATAATTTCCCATAAGTGTTTAATTTTGCTCAACATTTCAATAATTAGTGTCATACTTTTTGAGAAGGAATTAATAATTCAAATTAGGATTTCCTGTATATAAAATGAACAGTGATTTTTTTTTCATTCCCCTCTAATTTCTGCTAGAATGAGAGTGTACAATTCTTAAAAAGATATTTTGGTATTAAATAACCCACAAAATTTGATATGCCATTAAAAACAGAAACCAACCAAAATCAATACTTAGAATATTTCACAAACTACAGAACAATAAGTTTCTTTAAGACATTTGTTTTTTTTTTGTTTGAGATATTTTAAAATGATATTTATTTTTTTCAGCCAGATATCTATCCATTTGCAACATGTTATTAAAAGAATTTCACACTAAGTTTCTTTAAGAAAGACATCAAATATTACATGTACCGTATTTGACAGCACATAGGACACACTTTTTTCAAAATTTTTGCTAAAAAAATTGCCCTGCGTCTTATACATTGTAGGTGAAGTTTGAAACCTCCCATAGGCCTAGGCTAATCTTCTCTATGATGCTCACTAACCCAGATTACGATCAGTACTTTTACCTACTTGTGTATGCTTATTGTTTGCCTGTACTGCCAAATTGCTTTTATACAGCTATGTTTCTGCTTGTGTAATGCACAGTTAGACCGTTTCAACAATATATGCTTAAATACACTAAAAATTTACGGTAATTCTAGAGTGAATAGTTAAATTCGGTTAGGTACAAAAGAAGAAAAAAAAAGAAAAAAAAAAAAAAAAAAAAAAAAAAAAAAAAAAAAAAAAAAAAAAAAAAAAAAAAAAAAAAGAAAAGTGGATGGCCTTCACAAGTAAGAGATCAAGGACGTGACAAAAGTTGTGAGCATGAAAAGAAAAAAAAAAAAAAAAAGTAATAAAAACTTTCTTCCCTTTCCTTTTCCTGATGTTTACCCAAGTGTCACAATTGTGTTTATCTTGACAGTGTGTGCGTGAGATAAGAAGGACAGGTAAAACAGGTTTTGTATTCAAAGAAAAAAGCTTTGTACATAAAAAGGACTAAAGATACACCTTTAAAATTCCCACAAAGTCAAAGAAGTTCAAATTCAGAAAATAGATATCTATCAATAATGGAGATTGTAACAAAAACTACATCATAGCTCTTCGTCACAATATTCTTATGCTATATACACCCAAAATTTGAGTAAGCAATTTTAAAAATTGTTTTTACTCTTGTCCTTTATTTTTTTTTTTACAGTAACAAGAAATTAACTAAAAAGTTTATAAATAAATAAATACCTACGATTTTGTGTAAAATTGATGTGGAAAATATTCAAAATAATTGTTTGATTATTACATGCATGCAACATTTTATTTGAGAGGGATGGGGCTCAGTTTTCATTTCAAATTGTTTTATTTTTATTCATTTTTTTACTCCTTTAATAAATATGAGGATTTTGCTTACTTATGATACAAACCCTCTGACATTGAATTTTTAACTCCCACCCTCTCAGGCAATGTCTTTCAAAAATTAATTTTTACGATGCCTGGAGGGTGTTTTCTGTTGCTAGTAAAGTATTAAAGATCTTTATATGCCCTTATATAAAGCTGTTCTTTATATGTAGATATGTCCAATATATCTAACTCCGGTGTCATCTGGGGGGTCCAGTGGCTTTGGCCCTAGACTGTACAAGCTGACATCATTGATCCCAGGGGGCTTTCCACTCAGGCAACACTGATCGGAGGGGGCCTCTTCGACCGCCTGTCTAGTCCGAGAAATGGCCAAAGTGGAGTTTTGCAAGTCATGGACTGCTCATCCACCTGGGTTCTATCCTTAAGCAACACGGGTCACCACCCACGGCCAACAGGTGGCCCCATTGGGAGGAGTCTTATCCCTCTGCAGAGGTGCATTCTAACGCCCACCGACAGGGCGGGTAGAGGTTAGGGAATCATATTCATTGTACATTGATATTTACATTTTTTTGTATACGGTCCTATCAAATACTATTATTATTGGATTATTTAATGCCAAAGACATACTTGAAGAAGAACAATAGGTATCTAACCAACACGTCTGCCATGAGTAGGACATGACACAAGTATGGAAAATCTAGTGAGGATTAAACTCACTTTTTTTTTAGTAGCAATGGATCTGTGAGACTAGTTGGTTAGCATTACACCATGATGGTACACTGTTGTAAAAGAACAGTATGGGTTCTATTTAACTGATAGCTGGATAGTGGATTCATACCTTTTCCAAGAGTAGGAGTCTTGTGTTGTGTAAAGGTTAACAAGTTAGATATTACTAGTGAGCTTAAATCTCATTAAGTGGTCCCATATATCCAGCCTTGTGCTACAACTAAGCTAACCTTAGTTGAAGAATAATTAACGTCCAAACAACCGTCGGTGGGACATAACAGGCAGAGTTGTCGAAACACTCCCCAATCACCAATACCGAATCAGGATTGAAGGATCAGGTAGAATCACATTGCGGAATCGCCGATTCCTCAGGAAGCTCCAAGCACCTGTCCCTATTCCTAGCGCTTTGCCTGAGCCCCCTGAACCAATATTTGAGAATGTTCCACAAACCAAAAGAATGGTAACTTCAACTAGGGACCAAGCCTCACCCAGTGTCATTCCAACCCCTAAGCCAATGCCATCAAAAATACCCCATGCATTATCAAGATTACTTCCCTGTAATCAACCGGGTCGAAAGGAACTAATTCCCCCTCAAAGGCCACTACGCCCGCGCAATGGGGGGGGAGGAAGGGGAGATGAAGAATAATTAAAGTTCCAATTACCGTTGAACTGGGAAGACAAGGCAACAAACGGTTGAACTTAGCTGCTGTTGTTCAAACCAACAGTAGACTTACTGACTTCAATATTAGTAAAAAAATTTTAGTCTGGAAGTGAAGGAAATACGATGACTGGAACATTCTGTATTGTAACACATTTCTGTGAAGAAAACACCTGCTGTTCTATGTAGAGAATATATCTTTCTTACAACAGTTTTTATTTACTTTAGTAAATTTAGTCAAATCAAATATCAAAATCATGAATAAAAAAACTAATTTATTTGCAAAACAATATATTTTTTTAGAGCAAAAAAGAGAGCATCTTCCTATATCTCATATACTAAAACATAAATGTTAGGTATTTAGTATCTTTTACAGCAAGGTCTAAAAAGCTAGAACAGTCACCTCATATTGATAGAGGACTCATTTTCTTTAAAACACAACAAAAAGACACAGACACACATATATAAGATAAATATATAAAGGTTTTACATATATATTTATTAGGTGAGAAGAGGAACATTCACGACCATATTGGTTTCATGCGATGCAATCATCAGGTGAAGAGGTTTCAAATGCCTCGCATGAAACCAATATGGCCGTGAATGTTCCTTTGTCACCTAATAAATAGATATGTAAAACCTTTATATATTTATCTTATTATATTATATAACAGCTCTATCTTATATTGAGCACTCTACCAATAACATTGCCTTAAGTACACCATTCCAACAAAGCTGAAACAGTGACCATCTCACACGATATATATATATATATATATATATATATATATATATATATATATATATATCTTTTCCTTCTGACTATTGATTAAATAGAGCAGACAAGCTTTCTAGCCTTGGCTGGTAACCAGTCTGGGATAAAGACAGCTGAATTCCAAACCAGAAGCAAATGTAATTTTCAAAAGGAGAAAGGTTGTTATGAGGTAAAGAAAATATGACCATTAAAGAAAAATACAATTGAGAAAAAAAATTTTTAAATAAATAAATGATGAAAAATATCAGGGTTTTTATACTAGTTTATGCCAAAGTTTAACAGTCCAAATCAAAATAAAATCTGGATTATTCGGACTATTGTCCGCATCTTTATTATTATCTGTATGTTTCAGCCAATGTGCCCTCCAGCCTCCTTTAGGTATTTCTTGTCGAACTTGGGAACCTTCTTTGTCGTAATCCTGATTACAACAAGAAATACCTGAAGAAAGCCGGAGGGCACATCAGCCGAAACGTTGTACAGCTAACAATAAAGATGAGGACAATAGTCCGAATAATTCAAAAAATGCTAATTATCAAGCCTCATCTCAAAAATTCAGAGAAATCAAATAAAATCTGTTTTTTCTAAGTTCAGACAAAGAGAAAAAAAATAAAAATAAAAAAAAATAAGAATTAAAAAAATAAGTAAATAAAAATAAAATTACCCAAAAATAATGTAAAAATTTACAAAATATTTTCAGCCTTTAATAGTCAGTTATACTTATTTTGATTTAAAGACAAAATCAATTGTCCCACTGGGGTGGGGGTGGGGGTCATCAATGAATATTCTAGTGTCACCGGGACACTGTTAATCTTGAGCCCTGATGTGCATTTCCAGATTTAAGATTGTTCATTCCTTAAAAAGGATATGATAGAAACTAATTTTCTTTTTCTATGGTCAAATTGCCTTAACCTTTGCATAACAGCTTACTTTTTTCTTTAAAGAATTAAGTATATCAATTAAACAATTTATGTAATTTAAGCAGTAACAGGTTATAACTCAAAAAATAATTTTTTAAGGTCTTAAATCTAGAACTAGAAAATTATCCAAAAGTTAGTTGGATTTTATGGCATGTCAATCCTTGTTGGGTTATTTCATGCCAAAGACATTTTGTTTTATTCATTCTTGTTGGGTATTCTGTAAACTCATTTTTTGAGTTATTCAACCCATAGTTGGGACCCTAACAAGTACTACCACTCCAGGTCAGGCTGGACTGAGGAGTAAAGCAATGAAGGGGTACTCCACACTTCTCCAGTATTGGAATTTCACCATTGGAAGCAGTTTAACATCATACCCAAGTTTTTGCTGTGCATATTTCATAGCATAAATGTAAATGAATGTTTGTAGGTAAATATTTTGTTTTTAAATGAATTGTTAAGAGTGCAAGACAAAAGTTGGTACTCAAGTTTCCTTTACAGGTGTATTTTTGTTACCCCACTAGTTTTTGAGTTAACATCAACATCAGTTGCGTTTTACTTAAAAGTTCAGTTAACATCTTGCAACACCCTCTGGTTAAAAATGAGACCATCTAAATCATCCAAGATGAAATGCAAAAATCTAAATCCTGATTATCTGGTGTTGTTATCTGCCAACTTATTTCTTATGAGCATCATCACCAGCTAATAATGGACCATTCATTTTTATCATAAAGAAAGGGAAGAAAAAGGACATGCTACACAAAAACTAAGAAAGAACAAAATGAAAAGGAAAAACATAAAAAGAGTTAAATCAAGATTATACTTTTTACATATTGAAATTTTGCAATAGCTCTTAAGTAAACATATCAAATGTAGTAATGATTAAATTATTATACAGAGGTATATCCACAGCTCTGCTAGTTTATGTATTAATACTGTTTAAAACCATCCAAGTAAGATGAACAAGAAATGCTGGGTACTGATGGTAAGTTCAAATCCTGGACTAGGCTGTTTGTATTTCACATAATACTAAAAGACTTGGAATGGTATGCATCCAACTATAAATAGCAGGACCAACTAGACTTTCTAATGTTGGCATGGCAACTGGTTTAAGAAATATAAAACTGAATTCAAACCTATTAAACTTAAATTGACCTTGTGTCACATCCTACTTGTGCAGAAGGGTTGGTAAATATTTACAAAATGTAACATTACGAGACATTGTGGTATATCTTATTGTTTATTTTTAGTAATCCCAAATGGGGTAAAAGCCTTAGCCTTGGTTGGCAACCCATTAAGACAAGGAAAAGTCAGATACAAAACCTCAATGCCTAGCGGTAAACCCTGAAAACAAATCAGGAGCCGGAGTCCCTAAGGTTGTGTGATACTGAAATCCAACAACTCCTGCGACACTATCACTACCAAACTGCATTGGTTCCTTAAGTTTCCTTTGGAACGCAGTGCAGTGTGGAGAGGGGGGATTTGCAGTTTAGCCTCCATATGAACCCACCAGGCTACGAAAAAAAAAAAAAACTCCATCGTCTCCATTAAGGATACAAAAACATTTTAGTAATTTTTCATTCTATTGCTAAATATTCAATTATGACGGGGAGAGATGAAACTGTCAAAAAAAAAAAAAAAAAAAAAAAAAAAAAAAAAAAGTTTTCTAAACCAAAGATACTTGAAACATTATACAATTATGGCTCTAGATTACCCCCATCTTGGTCTGGTTGAGAACTTTTCATATATATCTCAACAAATTTATGAAATAGATAATTTTGTGAACATGTGTTTAGATTTATGTGCAAATGTAATTAATCTCAATCTCACTAACAATGCCCTGCTAGTCTCACCAGAATCATTACAAAATGTGAGGTATCTAATACTAGGTTTAGTTTAGTTTAGTACATGGTCAGAAGTATGGGGCACCCAGTGAGAATCAAACTCATTAATAAGAATGCTAGCTTAGCTTGATAACCATTACACTATGCAAGACACGCTTAAAAAAAAGGATTGCTTAAATCTGGCACAATACCCTATATTTCAGTATAATATACAAGGAGAGGATAGAGAAAAAAAGGCCAGAGAGAGAGAGAGAGAGAGAGAGAGAGAGAGTGAGAGAGAGAGATAGAGATTAAGGAGATAGGATTCACAAATTATGATGAAAAGGAAAAAAAAAAAAAAAAAAATCTAATTGTTCAAAGACATTTTGTGTCCCCTTTTATTATTATCATGAGAGTCATAATCACAACCAATCAGATGAGAGAGTGACTACAATTAAAAGATTTGAAAACCCTCAACAAAATCTTAACCGACAGGAAGCAATTAAGATTACAAGAGGAACCACTAAGTAGCCAAGAACAGTATGGACCATAAAATTTTATATATATTTTTTTTTGGCCTGCACGCAAAGATTGAGAGAAAAATAATGTAGCGTTCAACCGTTATTATCCAAAAAAATATCTGAGTTTAACTAAGGAATTACATTGACTTAGTTAAATGTAGGGTAGGGTCTGATGAAATCATTATGATTGAAAACATGGTAAACCCTTAATTTTACCCCTACTATTATTATTATTGTATTGAACACTTTTGATTATTTACTGATGTCACTCCAACAGAAAACTTAAAGCGGCAATTGGATACACACATATATATCACAGGATGATAGCGATGTGTCCAGACTAAAAAGTAAATGCTTTACAAAATTGTTCCAGGAAAATGGTTTATTTCTTTCCTGTCCAATAAATTCTTACATAATCTTACAATTTATGCCAAATTCAACAATTATTCACCCATAAATTCCTATAGATTCTTTTTTATTTCTTTTTATCTCTCTCTAGTTATTTGATAATGGGTGAGTAGTTATTTACTCAGTTTAGCACATGACCAGAAGTATAGGGCACCCAGTGAGAATCAATCTCATTAACAATGTTCTGCTAGTCTCAATCAGTAACCATTACACAACATGAGGCATTTAATATTTACAAGGCTTAGTTCAGTTTAGCACATGGCCAGTAATGGGGTACCCAGTGAGAATCAATCTCACAATATTCTAGTTTCAATCAAAAACCATTGCACCATGTAAGGCACAAAGCAAGAATAATATATATATATATATATAAGTCATCCACAGACACGTGTTTTGAAGTTTACTTCTCATCAGTGCGCTCGACATTTTAACAGCTACCTCTAGCCGGGATAGAAACCCGACAGATTTTTCGTCTACCAAGTTCATTCCGTTAGTCTAGGGGTGAACAATTAATTGCTACATACTTTACAGTGGTATGTTTTTACAATCACCAAGAACTAATCTGTAAACAGACGGGTCACGGCTAATGCCAAACGGTGCAGTTACACACACCAACCCCTCCACATGAGCAGGATGCGACTCAATTTCTTAAGCGGAGTTCAACAGGTTTGAATTCAGAGTTTTCCTTCTCCTAGACGGGTTACCTAGCCATGGTTAAAAGAGCCCAGTCTACCCTACTATTTACCCATAGCTGGAGGGAAAATTGAATTCATACCTTTCCTAAAGGTATTAGCGCCATGTGAAATGCAAACAGCTTCATCCAGAATTGAACTCGGACTGACAAGTCCATTTCCTACGACTAACCATTAGACCATGTACCTCCTCAAAAAGCATTGGGCATCAGAAAGAATCAATCTTATTAATAAACTACTAACAGTTAGATAACAATTACTACATGCAATTGCAAGACACCCTTAAAATTAAGCTATGGTTAGTTTTGACAATACTCTATCAGGCACACAGTGAGGATCAAACTCATGACTTAGTAATTGGTTTGGGATGTTTTGTTTTACGGCATATCAACCCTTTTCAGGTCATTTAATGCTGAAACAAGTCACTTTGATAAAAGATTTTGTATGTTTCAAGTTTTTAACAACTTCAAATTGATATAAATAATTTTCATTAACTTCATTTGGTTTGGTTTGTTTTATTTAATGGTATAATAACCCTGTGGATTATTTAATGTCAAAAACTTAGAGTGCAAGATAAAAAGTTGGCACTCAAGTTACTTTTACAGGTGTATTTTTGTAGATTTGTACTAAATGACCTTCAGCCAGATAAACTGAGCTTTAAAAAAAAAAAAAAAAAAAAAAAAAAAAGTCTTGTGTAATGATAAACAAAACATGGATAGGCTTAAGAGAGCTTTATTCTACTTAGAATAATGTTACAGTTTACCGAGAGCTTATATACTCTTAGAAACACAAAAGAGTTTCCCAAAGGGAAGGTAATAATAAAATAGGGGAGGTAACTCAATTACTTATTACATCTTGGTTACTACAATTTAAAGAAAAGAAACAGGACAAAAGGTCACCTGAAGCTTTTCAGTTTTCAAGTCAAAGTTTTATTAAAACACATGATCAATTTGTATACTCTATATTTGTTTTTCAGTGAAACCGGTTATCATGAAGTGATACTACTGTGTGTAGAATAACACAAACAAGACAAGGCAACAAGTGAGCCCTAACTCAATATGGATCTTGCATTGCTGCCTTGTCTTGCCAATTTGACAGTGTTGTAGAGTCGCTAACACCTCTTCAACATTCTACCAGATAGTAGAATATGATTAAAGTAGATTACCAAGCTAAATAATATTTAGACTGACTTTGCATTGGCTACACTGAACTGACCCTCCTCTTTTAGTGTAAGTTTGTCTGGTTAATTGTTTGTACTTATTTGTTCTGTGTTTGTATGTATCTGTTGGCACTGGATGCTGTTTGCTTAATAAATGTGTTAAGCACAACAATCAACTGTTTATCTTTCCACCTCGTGATATAACAGACAGTAATTGGAATATTGCTTCGACAGTGACTATAGGTTTATTCTACACTGTGCAAAAGATAATATCATTAGATCATCACGACATTTCACGGAAATACCCAAAACATTTGAGACGTTAGGGTAAGGGTTAGGTTACTCAGGGAGTTTCCACATCTAATGCTATTTATACATAAAATGATTCTAATGACAGCGATGCTGATGGAACGCATGACGCGTACCTGATGCATAAAAATCTAAAAGGATGCATTAAAATCATATCCATGCATCTCAGTGCTTTTTTCTTCCCTCCCCATTTCAAGCTAACTCTAAATACATTACAATAGTTTCTTTGAAATGAATTACATGGGATAGGTTACAAGATAGGAGTTAGCCAGCTTTAGTTGTTTCCCCAGATCCTAAATAAAAAACCCTACAATTTATTTAAGAATCTAAAAAGGACACAGTAAAATCATATCCATGCATCCCAGTATTTTCTTTTTTCTTCACTCACCATTTCAAGCTAACTTTAAATACATTTCAATAGTTTCTTAGAAATGAATTACACAGGATAGATTACAAAGGTAGGAGGTAGATGACTTTAATTTGGACCTGTATATTTTCTCGGGGACTCATTCAAAGCAAATATGTGCGTCCCAGGACACACTAAATCAAAAAGCTATCAGTATCACTGTAATGATATTATCTCGTGCATGCTATTGTGCAATAAGCAAAAGGTGTAGTTAACCTATTACCTACCACCAATCCCAATTATATTCACTTTCACGCATTGGTGAAAAATCTCTAACAAACAGGTCTGTTTTACCAGTCTTCAATGAAACTATTGTTATATTCCCGGTTAGTAGAACATATTCCTGGTTTGATACCAACACTCGCCAACTCAGCGTATGAGTAGCACAGGGATCTGTGAAGTAAAGTGAGGAGCTGATGGTAGGCATCACACTCCACCTCATAACTGAAATCTATGATAGGTTCAATTTATTTAATCTATCCGTAATTTTATTAAGTCCTTGTGGATATATAAGCAAAGTATTGTCAGTATAAAAAATAATTAGAATTACTGGGACTTTATAGGGTCGGTTTAGCTCAGTTGGTAGAGCGTCCGCCAGGGAATCACAAGGTTCCCGGTTGGATACTGGACTTTGCTAACTTAGCGCAGGAAAAGCACAGGGATTGTGCAGTATAGTGAGGAGCTGGTGGTAGGTCTCATGCTCCACTTTAGACGCAAAAACAATCTCCTTGGTCTAGTGCTAGTGAAAAGGGGATAGACTCCCTTGCTTGTCTGGCTGATACAGACATTAGGCCACCATTGTCTTGAATTTTTTTTTTTACTTCATTCATAATTTGAAGCATCATCTTGCTTAAGATCAGTGGTCGGAGAGGCGCCCTCCAATCAATCGGCTGGTCATGTCAAGCCCTAGCACCTATATGATGGTCCCAAAACTATTGCTATTATGGCAAGCCCAACCCTTTTTATCATACATGTGCTAGAAGGTGGTGGCTGTCCTGGGAATGATGTTAAATTATCTGATGGTGATGTTCTAGTTTTGGAGGTCTGGGGAATATGGAGCACCCCTTTATCACCATTGCCCCCAAGTCCACTTTGACCCAGAGTGGTAGTACCTGTTAGGGTCCCATCTATGGGTTAAACAGAAAAATGTGTTTATATAAAAAAAAAAAAAAAATTTAAATGTAAAAAATGAAAAAAAAAAGAAAAAAATGAGTATTCATTAATAATGAATTTATTTCAAAATTTTATTGGCATTAAATGACCCACTGAGGTTGATATGCCACAAAAGCAAACACGCTTCTAATGTTCTGGCATTCAAAAGATGTAGAGTATATTTTTCAGCCTGAATGTCAGGTCGTTGAGGTACAGTTAACACCGCCACATCTAGGTGCACCCAGCAGGCAAAGGTTAGACAAAGGTGAAAGCTATTTTCCTTTTATTATATGTATTTACCAACCCCTCCACATGAGCAGGATGTGACACAAGGTCAAATTTTAAGTGGAAAATACTTTTTTAACATACTTACATAGAGAAATACATAGGTAGGTAGAAAAAAATGTAGGTATATGTGAATTACTGCAAAATCTTTTTCTAATGTATTTGTATTTACCTAAACCCTCCATGTGAGCAGGAGGTGACACAAGGTCACATCTTTAAGTGGAAGATAGTTTAGGAACATAATTTGCATAGAGAAATATAGATAGGTAGGTAGAAAGAAATACAGGTATACGTAAATTATTGCAAAGTCTTTTTCTAATATATTTGTATTTACCCAACACCACTGTTTCATATAATCAATGGTCAGCAATTGGAAACTTCTAGAATGTTCTTAGGACTAACGCCAGTGTGGAGGGGGGGGAGTCCCAAAAATTGACCCCAAATGAACAACTGATACTACACTTGTTGTTTTCCTCACGTAAGCCAAGCTTACCGAGAGACAGATGACGTCACGATTTTGGGGAAGGAAGGAGATCCCTATCATCAGTTTCAGTTTGCACTCAGGACCCCGTCGGCAACACAGTAGAATTCATTACCTCATTGGGGCGGGAGAAATCGTTCCCATGAAGAAGGTTACTACTACCAAGAGAAATTAACCCCATGAAGAAAATATAGAAGATGAATCAACCCATAAAAGATAAGTACAAACTTCTTTCGTTGTGAAAATTTGTTAATTGATATGAAGAAACTCTGCCAAATGACATTATAAATCCTAGCCTGTCGGCGTCCGTATCATGATCCTCCCAGCTTACAAATTCCGATTTAAAGATTATATTATAAATGTATATATATTGTCTTGTTGTTCATTGCTAAGTCTTGCATGTACACCTCTCATTTTTCTTTGGTCTCTGATGGAAAAGCGTTGTAAAACGTCTAAAGTGATAGGTGAACTTAACACCACCCCAATTATATAATATCAAGTATGCACCACCTGGACCCTAACGAAGTGACTGGAGAATAAATCAGATGGAAGCTGCATAAGAATGCTGTGTGCAGTCTTTAAGATGTGGAAACACCTCATGAGAAAACGAATGTACGGCCACCTGCCCCATATCACACAAACCATCCATGTAAGGCAAACAAGACACTCCGGACACTGCTAGAGAAGAAAGAAAGAACTCATAAGTGACGTTCTGTGGAAGCCATTACATGGGCACACCAGTGTAGGCCGATTAGGAAAGACATACATTGACCAGCTCTGCACGACATCCAGTATCCACACAGAGCTGGTCAATGTATGTCTCCCAGGAGCAATGAATGATAGGGAAGGTTGGCGAGAGATTGTCATAGATATCCATGCTGCCAGCACGACATGATAATTGCTATAGAATACATATAATCTTTAAAAACAGATCTATTTGAGTGTGGAGCACCCTTTCATTGCCATTACTCTCAGATCCACTTTGACCTGGAGTGGTTGTACCTGTTAAAATCCCATCAAATTCAAATAGATCTGTTCAAACTATTTTGATTACAATCAAAACATTTACAGATAAGATTTCGGCATTAAATAACCCAGGATTTGCCGTTAAACAACTAAACTAATTCAAAAGATACTATGGCCTTGAACCAAACTTGGTTTAGTTCAACAAAGTTCTAAAACATCAAGTTTACCTTCCCACTTAAAATTGCATACTACTATTTTTAGAACTTGATACCCCAAGGCTTTCTTGAAAAAAGCAACCTAAAAAAAATTAATAAATAATTACTATTAACACTACTACAGTGAAAATGTGGGAGTAACATTAATTAAAAAGGTTAGTAAGGTTTTTTTGTTTTTTGTTTTAATTTCTTTTAAGTAGTATATATTAATTAAATTTTAACTAATTTAACTAAAAGTAAACTTTATACTAAAAAAAAAAAAAAAAAAAAAAAAAAAAAAATAATTAAACCAAGAAATTTGACTGCAGCCTTAATTAGAAGACAATATATTTAAAATGGTCTTTAAAATTAAAAAGATTCCCAGCATATGCTCGAAACCAGGCATGGGCAACCCTTTTCAAAAAGCAAGCTGCAGGAGTCGATTCATTATCAGGCAAGCTGCATAACTAAAAAAAAAAAAATAAAAAATAAAAAAAATAAAAATAAATAAAATAAAAATTATGTTGAAAAAGGTGTATCAATAAATACACCTGGAAAATTATACCTGACCATAATTGTCAGTGAGGTTATCTGAGGATCATTTTGGGTCTTACAACATCATAGACCTTCACCCAGGTGATCCAGCTGGTGTTGATCAAGCACAAGATTAAGGTCAGGTAACAAGATCTTAAAACAGCAAATAAAACTATGACTGACCTTGAGGTGTTTTTATAATGGGTATAGCTGGCAAAACCTCCAATCAAAACTATTTTCACTATAGAAGATCATACATGTAAGCCAATTGAAGCATTGTAAACATGTCCTCGTTTTTTGCCCTAAATACTGTAGAAATTTTGTGTTTTGAAATATATATATATATATATATATATATATATACACACACACACAAAACCCTCCGAACGAGCAGGATGTGACACAAAGTCAATTTCTTAAGCAGAGTTTAACAGGTTTGAATTCAGAATTTTCCTTCAAGACAGGTTACCAAGCCAAAGTTAAAGAACCCAGTCTGCCCTACTATTTACCCATAGCTGGAGAGGGAGAGGGAGAGGGGAGAGAGAGGGAGATGGGAGGGACGCATCCTGTGTACTTGACGCACAAAAATCTAAAAGGACACAGTAAAATTGTATCTATGCATCCCAGTGTTTTCTTTTCTTCCCTCAGCATTTAAAGCTAACTGTAAATACATTTCAATAGTTTCTTAGAAACAAATTACACAAGATAGGCGGTTTTAGTTGTTTCCCCAGATCATAAATAAAAACCCCACAATCTATTAAGAAACTTTAGTGGGACCCATTCAAAACAAATGTGCATCACAGGACGCTCTAAATCAGAAAGCTATCAGCATCACACACATTATATATACTTGTAGAAAAGTTTCTCTCTCTACCACGGTTTCGGTGTTCAAGGTACACCTTCCTTGGGAGAACCCCGAGTTCTTCCGAGGAAGGTGTACCTTGAACACCGAAAACATGGTAGAGAGGAAAACTTTTTTCTACAACTATAAATGCTCTATATTTTACAAGATATATTGAGCCCCTTTTGGATTAACTACTTATGCTACTGCAATGAACGTGGTAGTAACTTTTTGAGATATATATGTATATGTGTATGTGTGGAGAAAGGTAGACGAACACGGGATGTTATGGAAACTGGATGTTTATTGTCAACGATGCAACATTTCAGTCTGTTAGACCATCTTCAGGACTTGGATATAGTACTTGCTTCAATGATGGACATTCTCAAAATGCTGAAACAGAAGGTCGTCAACCTTCTGTTTCAGCATTATATATATATATATATATATATATATATATAAAAAGGCTATTCAAAATAAAAAATAATAGTAAAGACATGTTGAAGTCATTATTTGGCAAAGAAAAAGCTCGCCACTTATCAGTATTTACTAAGATAATTACAGATTGCATTTTTGTACAAGTTGATTACAGACTCTGCATTACTTTTTTTCTTTTTCCCCATAACAATGTTTTTTGCACAAACTTTGAATAAGTCATTTTTTTTTTTTTTAATTCATTATTAATTATATAGGTGAGCTTTCCAAATTCAACTTACATCAAAACATATCAAAAGATTGAATAAACTCAACAAATGAATGGGGCAGAATGCAACAAGCAAATTAAAAATGAAGGCAGATATTTACCACATAGCCACATTAACTTGTAAGGTCGAGAGCCGAAGCCACTGGACCCCCCACCACCCACCCAAGAGCAGGACATATCTACATGAGGCAGGAGGGATTTATGCAAATCACATTTCTTTCAATAATTTTGAATTTTCTCTTAATTTTGGACACGTAGCGTAGTAGATATAGGCATTGGTTTAACATGGTTCTAAAGGCCAGTTATCTTTGTGCTGCAGGTTCAATTCTGGTCAAGGCTGACAGTAACAGAATAATAATTAACATAGCTTAAAACTTGTACCCAGCTATGGTTAGCAGAATGGGAACAGGATATCCCCCATGGATTGAATAAAGGGTTGGGTACAAAGTTCCGTGATAGCTCCAGAGTTTGAAAAGAAATACCTGAAGAAGGTCGGAGAGCACATTGTCAGAAACATTGTACAGATAACAATAAAGATGAGGACAGTAGTCCAAATAATCCATTCTGAATTTTAATTAAAAAGATACTCAGTGTTTCCTTTAGCCACACAAACAATTTTCTTGTGTCCCAAACTCTTTAGAGACATTATGTTATGATTTGTGTGGCCAGTTGAAAGCAGTTTTAGAGTGGAGATCCTTGTGGCATAAAGTTTGATCATTTCTTAAAGTAGAAAGATGTAGCATCAGTTTTAATCCTTGTCTGCTGATTATATTATTATCATATCCTGTTTTGAAGTAGAGAGTTGTATAATCCTCCTGTTGGTCAGTCCTTCTCCAATGAGTAATATTAGGACAATTTAGCAACACTTTTACATATTAAACTAAATACATGTTTGAGCATTTTTGATTGGCCGATTCAGCCACCGCCATTTTGGAACAGTCTATAAATATAAGTCTTGGTCATTAGCACATCTCATACCATAAAATCACCCAACACCTTATTTTTGGGATCACACACACACACACAACACACACACACACACACACACACAATTTTAGCTGGATTAGATAATGAACTCGGGTCACCAAGTTCATTTTCTATAGCGATTACCATTAGACTATGCACCGCCATATATATACTCACTAACCAATATACTACTAATACCTTAATCTTATACATTCTAACACACACTAACCATAATACTATTCATACCTCAATCTTACATACTCATTTCTATTCATATTCACTCACACACACGTGAGAGAGGAAGATGTTTCTAACATTCTGGCATGTAAATGGTGCAGAGTATGATTTTCAGTCTGCCTAGTTGGCAGGTAAGAGGTTAATAAACATCTGGCAATCAATTTGACAATATTACTTCTTTTCTCAAAATTTCTAATTTTATACACCAATCCCACAATGCATTTCTTTTTAGTAATGAGGAATTTACAAAACTTGTCAACCTGTGTAAAATGTTTCTTTTTCATTTTATTTTTCTTATAATAAAATCTAAAAAAATGCCAATGTTTATGAAGTTTTACCTAAGATTAGTTCTGCTCAAGACTGTGCAGAAGACCATGTGACTTGGCTCCTTGTCAAACAAGGAGTGAAAAAGAGAGGAAAGTAGCTGCCATGGAAAAGAGAGCCAAAAGGAAGGAGAGACAACAGCAACTCCAGCAAGCATCACTGTTTGCAGTCACTGCACCAGAGATTGCCATTCAAAAATTGGTCTGTTCAGCCAGTCACGCAGTTGTAGATAAAATAACATTTTTTTAAAAAATAAAATAAAAAATAAAAAATGGATACTATGCCATCGTTTTTAGCAGATGGAAAGGTGCCAACAAACAGTTCTACTCAAGATTTACAATCTGAATAAATTTCAAAATCCTCCACCAAATGGAAGACATCTAAAATGTTTTTTGCAAATATATACCATGAACTTTTTTACAGGCAAAACTAGTATTATATATAAGCTAAAAGAATATCTCATAAGTCATAAAGTAAAGTTGGCAGGGGGTGGCCTAATGTCGGTATCGACCAGACAGTGAAGGAGTCAATCCCTTTTCATTAGCACTACACCAAGGAGATTGTTTTAACATTTGAAGTGGAGCACCAGACCTACCATCAGCTCCTTACTTTACTGCACAGATCCCTGTGCTTATGTGTGCAAAGGTTGGTATTGAACCAGGAACCTTGCGATTCCTAGGAGAGCGCTCTACCAACTGAGTTGAACATACATAAGTCTTTTTTTCTACCAGTTCCACTTTTACATAACCTTTTACCTACAGATCCAGAGTATACTATTTCACACGCATTTAATTTCATCACATTTAACCTGACCATTGACCACACCTTATTTTTTTTTTTAATACGCAATGGATCGAGTTGCAAAGTTGGCTAAAATATTAAAAATTTAAATAAATTTGGCACCTCATATTTTTTTCTAACACCAAAAATATTTACTTTATAAGTGAAAAAAAAAAAAAAAAGCCCCCCCCCTAAAAATATTGGAGTGGGGATAAGTGAAACTAATTAGTGATAAGAAAGAAATTTGAAAAATTTTTTTTTGAAAGTCAAAATCTCTCCTACATTTTCAACTTTTTCATCTCACAGCACAGTGAGCTGGGTAGTAAATTGATCAAAATACACCATGAGTATATAAACATAATTATTTTATTTAAATTTTAAAAGAAAAGGAATAGTGAAAATGTGCTACAAGTGTAAAAGCAAACAATGTAATTTTATTTCTAAAAAAGGTATATTTTTAATCAATTATAACAAAGATATTAAAGTAATAGAATAAAAATATAAGCGGATGATCAACCGTCCTCAACACTCATGGCACACCCATGGAAGCTTCATGGCATACTAGTATGCTGCGGCACATCGGTTGAAAAACTCCAATTTACAGGATTATATACTTACCTGACCCTGTTGGGGGGCCCAGCGGCTTTGGCCCTGGACTGTTGAAGTAATTAACAGCGTTGATCCCAGGGGTCTATCCCCCAGGAATGCTGATAGGATCAATGCATATTTTGCACCTACCATCCCATGAGTCTCGGCTCGTTGGTGGTCCCACATTAAAAAGACTGTGTCACACACACACACACACATACGTGGGATGCGCAGTAAATACCAACATTTATAGGATTGAATTTCGGTCCAATAAAACTATAAACATGATTTTCAGTTTCACCTTCAGGAGTGGAGAACTTTTCCATATTTATGGAGGCGCTCATGGTGTAACAGTTATCGTCATTGGACATGGACCTGGTAACTAGAATTTAAATCTCACCTTCTCAGAATGGGTTTAGAATATGCAGCATATTCTAAGCTCATTCTGACAAGACAAGGTGAGATTTAAATTCTAGTTACCGCGTCCATGTCCAATGACGTTAACTTGTTTTTTTTTTGTTTTTTTTTCAAGGGGACTGTCTTACCTATCTGCAGGGTATACACCCAGCATATTATTTAGGACATTAAATTACATCTACCAAGACAGTGAATGACTTTAAATGCATTTGTGGTGTTTGTTTATTGGCAACATTACTGGAAGTCATTGATGCTGCCGTCTATAAATAGTGGTGATTCTGTGTGGGTCTTATACTAAAAAACTCCAACAACTTAATATAGGCATATCTGAAGCTCACTAAATTACACCCAGTGGTGAGAATCCAGATCTAGTGCTCTGGGGGTGGAGAGTGTGGAATACTCCTTCATTGCCATTACTCCCAGGTCCACTAAACAGGATTTTGTCATATCTATTTCCTATGATGATAACAGACCATGAGTGTTGTCTTTATATAAAGTGAATACCAATCATTTTTTTTTTTAATTGCCTAACACAACAATTAACACACCTCTAGTTTGGCTTAGCTTGGCTTGGCTTCTTTGTTTAATGGCATTTCAACCATCATGGGCTATCTAAAAAAGAAGACATAAGTCACACAATATTAGAAATTAACCCTGAATGCAAATACACCTTTATGTACAGTATGTGTACAAAACGTACAGTATGCATATCTAAAAAACTAGAGGTGATGAGTACAAACGGATTTCAAATCTGAATTCAGTACCCCCAAATTAGGTTAAAACAGCTATTTGTGTGCTTGCCTCAATTTCTTTGTAAACCAGTGTAATTGAACAAGACCCAACAGGTTTTAAAAAAACAATTCATCCATTTTCAAATTATAGATAAAGCTTATAAGCCATAATAAAATTTACATTGACAATTTTTATCTCATCAATTGAATTGTATAATCGTATTTTATTCAAAGATGGCTTAACCTTACAAATAAAATAACGGTCATAAAATCTAATCATCTGAAAGGAGGGAAGGAGGATTGAAATCAATCAAGATTTACTTATTAGTGGTTGACACAATGAATAAAGACTTCATATTCAGAACTTAGTTAAAAATATATACATATACCTTAAATATGTGTTATGTTCTTGTGAACGTTGTTTGTTTGGTCTTTTTAAAGCATTGGAAATAAGAACAAAAACAAGAAAAACAGAACAAAAATTAGATTTTTTTATATATTCAACCGTTGCTCTGTTCCTGGTTTAATCTATTCCGATATTTTGGGTGAACCTTCACCCTTTCTCAAGGTATGTCAGACGGTCTGGAGAGAAAAAAATGCAATGTTGTATATGAGGGCAAAAAAATAATTAAATGAAGGGGACGGATTTGGCGTTTTTTTTAGCCGTTAATTTTTTTTTTGAAATTGTGTGACATAATTCATCCAAAATACGATCATGGGAATCGTTCGAAATGTTGCATGACTGATCGTGAAAGTCATGTGCAATATACATACATACATACATACATACACACACTATATATTCATACATAGGTTGCACCAGTGAATAGGTCACACCCTGAATTTGTGGTTGTCAAAGTGGGTATTTATGGAAGACACACAGATAGGTCGCACTATAATCTGTCTAGTTACACAACATTGTCAGGTTGGCCTAATGTCGGTATCAGCCAGACAGCGAGAGAGTCTATCCCCTTTTCACTAGCGATAGACCAAGGAGATTATTTTAGCATCTGAGGTGGAGCGCCACACCTACCATCAGCACCTCACTTTATCACACAGATCCCTGTGCTACTCATACACTGAGTTGGCGAGGGCCGGTATCGAACCAGGAACCTTGTGATTCCTAGACGAATGCTCTACCGACCGATCTAGAACACTTTGCCATAGACTGTGATGCATAATGCAAACATGTAGAAATAAGCGTTGCGTTTCTTAGTACTATGATCATAAATGAGCCTGGGTAAAAAAGCATAACAGTCAACTCAATAAAAAAAAAGAAAATAAATAATCAAAAATTGATAATTATCTACTCAGTTACAAAGAGTAAAGAAGATTTTAGAAAAAAATGCTTAATCATATGCACTGATATTCAACTTCATCAGGACGGAATCCTAAAAATTTTCTCAAGTCAATTTTTTTCTAATTGGTTTGTTTGTTTTGTTTTACGGCATATCAACCTCAGTGGGTCATTTAATGCCGATAAAGTTTTGAAATAAATCAATTCTTAATGGATAATACAATTTTTTTATAAATACATTTTTCTATTTAACCCATAGATGGGACCCTAACAGGTACTACCACTCCGGGTCAGAGTGGACCAGGGAGCAATGTTGATGAAGGGGTGCTCCAAAACTGAAACCTCACCATCAGATAGAGTTTAACGTCATTCCCAGGACATGTAGACCAGCAGCCACCGCCTTCTAGCACCCATATGATAAAAAGGGGTTGGGGCTTGCCATAAGGGCAATAGGGTTGGGAAATCATCAGGATTGAATCCTAAAAATTCTTTACTGATAAGTCAAGACTTAGTGAGGTGTGTACAGGGACAGGCACAGGCTCAACAGTGTTGCCAATAGTGGCACAAACAATTTACCTGTTATCCCAAATGCTTTAGAGACCTTACTTTTGGGATTACCCTTGTCCATATACCTGGGCAGCCTGAAATTTAGATGGGAAATCTCCATTTCTACATGGAGATTTCCTAGCCAATCAAACTTGTTAAATAACAGATTCCAATTTTCAAAAAAAAACAAACTTTGATGTTGTTTTTAACATTCTAAGGATTAATATACCTAGTATTTATGATTTTAACATCGCTTTATGTGGATGAGATATTACTACCTAGGTATGTGAATTGTTCTGAGTTTAGGAGTTTGTCATAGAGTGTGGAGACGTCTCCATTCTTAAAACACATGAACTTAGTTTTATCAAAATTAATGTATAGACTGATGTTGTGCGCAAATATACACATAGGGAAGGTATGGTCTGCTATAAAACAATTATCAATCATATGGAAATCTGATCTTACTGACAAGTTAATGAGATAATTCTTCGAAGCCGTATCAGTGCTACTGTATGGCTGCACCGCCTGGGCCCTTACGATGCGCCTAAAGAATAAGCTATGTGCGAGGTACACAAAACGTGTAAGTTGTAAAAATGTAAGTTGAACAATTTGAATTATAAATCGTATGGAAATCCAATCTTACTGACAAGTTAAAGCGACAATTCTTCCAAGCTGTAGCTATATCAGTACTACTCTATGGCTGTACCACTCATGATGTGGCTAAAGAATAAGCTATGTGAGAAGTAAACAAATCATTTAAGTTGTAAAAAAATAAGTTGTACAATTTGAATTATCAATGATATGGAAATCCAATCTTACTGATAAATTAAAGCGTCAATTCTTCCAAGCCGTAATTGTATCAGTGCTACTGTACGACTGCACCACTTAGACCCTAATGATGTGTCTAAAGAATAAGCTAGATGTGAGGTACACAAAACGTATTAGTTGTAAAAAAAAAAATAAGTTGAACAATTTGAATTATAAATCATATGGAAATCCAGCCTTACTGACAAGTTAAAGTGAAAATTCTTCCAGGCCGTAGTTGTATCAGTGCTACTGTATGGCTGCACCACCTGGACCCTAACAATGCGGTTAAAGAATAAGCTAGATGGGAGGTACACAAAACTTGTAAGTTGTATAAATGTAAGTTGAATAATTTGAATTATCAGTCATATGGAAATCCAATCTTAGTGACAAGTTAAAGCGACAATTCTTCCAGGCTGTAGTTGTATCAGTGCTACTGTATGGCTGCACCATTTCGACCCTTATAAAGCAGCCGAAAAATAAATGGTGCCATTAAAGTATGTGGCCTACCTTTTTGATTCTGGCTTGAATGTGTCCTACCTCAATAGGAGTATATTTATAGATACAAGTAGTAGGCAATTTATTGAAACTAATTATTTTTCACATATATTCAATTTCAAGAAATTGAGTTTGAGTTTTGTTTAACGGCATATCAACCTCTGTGGGTCATTTAATGCCAAAAAGGTTATTTTGGATTTCAGTCTTTAAAGTAGTGGTTCTATGGAGATAATTGGTTATGTTCTGTTATATTTTGTTGAAAAGGTTGCTTTTTTCTTTTTTTTTTTAATAAAATTTAAAATGTTTTCAGGGTTTGTATTCTTAAAGATGTCTCTCAGGTTTTCAAGAAATTGAATTCAGTCATAAGCTGTAGATAGTAATTAAGAATAATTAAAAAAGGATTTATCCATAATTCACATGAATCAGAGATCTATTTAATTCTAAGATATTCTGAAATAGGGTTAAGGTTAAGGTTAGCAGTTATTATAACTAATGTTTTTTATAGTAGGCCACATACTATAAGAGAGATGATTTTGTAGGCCATGTTAAAAAGGTAGGCTACATACTATAATGGTACCGAATAAACTAGATGGGAGCTGCACAAGAATGCTGCAATTTCTATGTCAAATAGTAAAGTCATCAACTCTTTTGCACAGTTTGGCAAATAGCGCCAAGAAGATCCTTCAGCATTCTTAGTTGGATGTATGGCGTACTATACTCCAGATCAGATCATAGTGCAACTGAAGGACGCATCTAGAGACCAATTGGTTTGGTTTGGTTTGGTTTGGTTTGGTTTACGGCATATCAACCTTGGTGAGTCATTTAATGCTGACAAAATTTTGAAATAAATTCATTCTAAATGGATACTCAATTTTTTTTTTTATAAACACATTTTTTTATTTAACCTTTATTTATGGGACCCTAACAGATACTACCAATCCGGGTCCGAGTGGACCAGGGAGCAATGGTGATGAAGGGGTGCTCCACATTCCCCAAACCAGGAACCTCAACATCAAATAGTTGAACGTCATTCCCAGAACATGAAGACCCTCAACCACTGCCTTCTAACACCCATATGATAAAGAGGGTTGGGGCTTGCCATAAGGGCAATAGGGTTGGGACAATCCTATAGGTGCTAGGACTTGATGTAACCAGTTGATTGATCGGAGTGGGCCTCCCTAACAGATGGCCTAGCCTAAGTAAGGACCAGAATAGAGTGTTGCATGTCATGGACTGCTCAGCCACCTGTGTTCCCTCCTTAAGCATCACGTGTCAGTCGGTGTATTCTAAAGCCCCAGCCAACAGGACTTGGAGACCTATATTAAAGTCAGTCTACTTTTGGTTTGAATAACAGCAGCTAACTAAGTCAACTGAAGCAGTGTCCAAGACAGCTGGTATATATAGAAATCAAGAATGATCCAGTCATGGATTTGGGTGATTCCATTCCTTGAGTTCTGATTGGCTGCTTGATTTGATTGATACTGTGTAGTTTTATAGATACCCTGTCATTCTGCAGTAGTAGACTTTGCGACTATTCGGGTTTGTATTAAGTTACAACTGTTTGTTGCCTTGTCTTCCCAGTTAGACAGTAATTGGAACTTTGATTATTCTTCAACCTATTGAAAATTAAGTTAACTATTTTTGAAAATACTTAGAATAACAATTTGACCAATAACTGAATAGATTTGTTGAAAGTTAAATAAATAATATTGTTGTGGACACTGATAAGTATTAAACAAAACAAAGAGGTAAGAACAGTCTGAATTTAAAGATAAATTACAAAATTACAATTAAGTGAAGCTACTGTTGCAAATTTTCAAATCAAAACAGTTGTCCTAGAAAACACCAAAAAACTCCACAAACTCATTTTGGCCGATCAGAAATTGAAGTTGCGTGAGATAGCAAAAGAGTTGAAGATATCAGAAGGCAGTGTATTCACCATTTTGCATGAACATTTGTCAATGAGAAAGCTGTGTTCAAAGTGGATGCCACGTTTGCTCACAGTGGCTCAAAAACAATGTGTCAACAATTCAGAGCATTGTTTGCAACTGTTTCAACGCAACAAAAAGGAGTTTTTGCATAAATATGTGACAATGGATGAAACCTGGATCCACCACTTCACTCCAGAGTCAAATCGGCAGTCAGCTGAGAGGACAGCAGCAGGTAACGTTTTAGCCTCCGTATTTTGGGATGCACAAGAAAGGAAGAACCATCAATAGTGAATATTATATAGCATTTTTTTTCTGACACCCCACCAGGCCAAATTAACGCAAGGTCTTTTTTTACATAGGGATTTTAATGGGGCATCCTGCGAGGATCAAATTCACAATTCAGTAATAATGGATCTACAAGACTAACTACCCCCCTCTCATACCCAGGCGTTACACTATAGAGATTAGAGTAGTCTGACTGTGACACAGGTTAGGGTGACTAGACCATACGTATAGATCAAATGTCAGCACAGATGTCAAAAGAAAATTCCCAGCTATAGGTTAAATAGTTTTTGTTTTGTTTTGCGGCATATCAACCTCAGTGGGTCATTTAATGCCGATAAAGTTTTGAAATAAATCAATTCTTAATGGATAGATTTTATTTTTAAATGATCTTTCTTTTTTATTTTTAATTTATTAAATTTTAAGATTTATACATTGAAGAAAAAAAAGTACATTTCATAGACTTGCGTAAAATAAGAAAAAAAATTTGAGAAACGAACTATTCTTTTTAAATATAATAATAATAATAAATAAAGTCTAGTTTTACTTAACTCAAGTTTTAATTAATTAAAGTATTGTCAAATATGAAAGATATTTAAATATAAGTAAAAAAAGTTTTTTTATATATTAAAAAAATTGAATTGATTTACAATTTTTTTATTTTTTTAATTTTTTTTTAATTCAGTCTTATTCCCACGTTGTTTAGTTTGTCTTGTTTTGTTTTTTTTTCTTTGTTTTTTAATTTTTTTTTCTTTTTTATAAACGTTTTTTAACTAGCCTGTTGAAATCTGTTTGTCTACCTGTGTGGGCAAACTTGATCCCCACCCCAAATAAAATTTTAAAAATAGTTTTTTTTTTTTTTGGGGGGGGTCCTTTTTAATGCTAAATTCTCTTTCCCAAAACAACCCCTCATTATATAGACTGACAAAAAGTTAAAACAACACTCATCAGATTTTATTTAATTTCCTCTTTAACTATTTTTGGTGTTGTTTACTTCTTAAATCATAACGCTTCAGTTCATAAATAATTGTCAACTTGAAGTTAATAGTTGTCTCTCGAGTGTTTTTCTGTTTCCACCGTTCTTGCTTTTGGTAAATAAATTGGTAATTTTGATTAAATGAGGGGAAAAAATGATAGCTAGGGTCTTCTTGTCGGTACTCTATGAGGAAGTTCGTCCGGTCCCCTGCCTCCAAATTGCTGTTCGGTGATGTATCAAATTTCAACCCCAACTATAACCGCTAGAGCGGGTGTTACTTGAAAGAAAACAACCAACTCAAATAACAATCCAACTATCGTATCGACGCCTATTGGGGGTGGGGGGGGCTTTTTTGTCTTATTCTAATTTTTTTTTGTCGTATTCTTATTAAAACATTAACCGTTTTTGTCGTATTCTAATTTTTCTTTTTTTGTCGTAATTCTTATTATCGTAATTTGTCGTAATTTGTCGTAATTCTAATATCGATATTTTCGACAGATAGATGATAAACGATAAACACAACGATATAGATAGATAGATAGATAGTAGATAAACACAACGACATAGTAATAGATAGATAGATAGATAGATATAACCAACGATATAGATAGATAGATAGCATAGATAGATAAACACAACGATATAGATAGATAGATAGATAGTAGATAAACACAACGATATAGATAGCATAGATAGATAGATAAACAACACGATATAGATAGATAGATAGATAGATAACACAACGATATAGATAGATAGATAGATAGATAGATAGATAGATAAACAACGATATAGATGATAGATAGATAAACACAACGATATAAGATAGGATAGATAGATAAACACAAACGATATAGATAGAATAGATAGATAGATAAACACAACGATATAGATAAGTAGATAGATAGATAAACACAACGATATAGATAGATACGATAGATAGATAAGATAAACACAACGATATAGATAGATAGATGAAGATGATAAACACAACGATATAGATAGATAGATAGATAGATTAAACACAACGATATAGATGATAGATAGATAGATAGATAACACAAACGATATAGATAGATAGATAGATAGATATGATAAACACAACGATATAGATAGATAGATAGATAGATAGATAAACACAACGATATAGATAGAATAGATAGATAGATAAACACAACGATATAGATAGATAGAAGATAAACAACGATAATGATAGATAGATAGATAAACACAACGAATAGATAGAATAGATAGATAACACACACGATATAGTAGATAGATAGATACAGATAGATAGATAATAGATAAACACAACGATTAGATAGATAGATAGATAAACACAACGAGTATACATAGATAGATAATAGATAGAGCACAACGATATAGATAATAGATAGATAAGATAGACACAACGATATAGATAGATAGATAGATAGATAAACACAACGTATGATAGATAGATAGTAATCAAACGATATAAGATAGATAGATAGATAGATAATCACAACGATATAGATAGATAGATAGATAGATAAACACAACGATATAGATAGATAGATAGATAGATAAACACAACGAAGATAGGATAGATAGATAAAACAACGATATAGATAGATAGATAGATATCACAACGATATAGATAGATAAACACAACGATATAGATAGATAGATAGATAGATAAACACAACGATATAGATAGATAGATAAGATAGATAGTAGATAGTTGTGTTTATCTATCTATTAATCTAGTCTATATCGTTGTGTTTATCTAATCTACTCTATCTATCTATTCTATCTATCTATTCAATCGTTGTGTTATCTATCTCTATCTATCTATCTATCTATCTATCTATATCGTTGTGTTTATTATCTATTCTATCTATCTATCTATCTATCTATCTATATCGTTGTGTATCTATTCTATCGTATTATCTATATCTTGGTTTATCTATCTATATTATCTATCCTACTATCTCGTTGTTATCATATATCTATCTATATCGTGTGTATCTATCTATCTTCTATCATATCTTTTATCTATCTATCTATCTATCTATCTATATCTATATCGTTGTGTTTATCTATCTATCTATCTATCTATCTATCTATCTATATCGTTGTGTTGATCTATCTATCATATTATCTATCTATCTATCATCTATATCGTTGTGTTTATCTATCTATCTATTATCTATCTATTCTACTACTATATCGTTGGTTATCTATCTATCTATCTATCTTCTACTATCTATCTTTCGTTATCTTTATCTCTATCTATCTAATCTATCTATCTATCTATATCGTTGTGTTTCTATCTATTCATCTATCTATCTAATCTATCTATCTATCATCTCGTTGTGTTTATCTATCTATATCTATCTATCTATCTATCCATATCGTTGTGTTTATCTATCTATCTATCTATCTATCTATCTATCTATATCGTTGTGTTTATCTATCTATCTATCTATCTATCTATCTATCTATATCGTTGTGTTTATCTTTTTATCTTAATCTATCTATCTATTATCTGTGATTATCTATCTATTCTATCTACTATCTAATCTATTCGTTGTTTATCTATCTATCTATCTACTATCTATCTATCTATCTATTATACGTTGTGTTATTAGTCTTCTATCTATCTATGTATCTCATCTTATATCGTTGCTGTATTCATCTATCTGTCTATCAATCGTTTGTTATCGTGTTCTATCATCTGTCAAAATATCGATATTAGATTACGACATTACGACAAATTACGATAATAAGAATTACGACAAAAGAAAAAAATTGAATATACGACAAAAAACGGTTTAATGTTTTAATAAGAATTACGAAAAAAAAAAATTAGATAAGACAAAAAAGCCCCCCCCCCACCCCAATAGGCGTCGAATACGATAGTTGGGATTGTTATTTGAGTTGGTTGTTTTCTTTTCAAGTAACACCGCTCTAGCGGTTATAGTTGGGGTTGAAATTTGATACATCACCAACAGCAATTTGGAGGCAGGGGACGGGACAAACTTCCTCAAGAGTACCTTCTTGTCTTTCTCTCTCGTCGTCAATACTTATTTCTTTTTAGCCTTTTTTTTTTTTTTTTTTTAATCTATTTTTATATAACCTAAGTTATATTTATGTTTTTATTTTTTACGCAAAGTGGTAGAATGAACGTAGTATTTGGTTAGTATAACTCCAGATCACAGAAGAAACTGTAGGTAATCTACTTTCATACGAAATCCTGACTTTACTTGGATTCGAACACGATCGGTTTGTTGGAAATATTTAACCTTTCAGCCAACATGCCGGCCTGGTTTAAATTTAGTGTTTTTTTTTTTTCCTCTGAAGGAAAGTACTAAAATAAAAATCTCAATCTAAAAATTCACTTAGTTTTGAATAACACTTTTACTTTTAATTAATTGGTAAATGTATGTATTTCATTTTTATTGAAATGCCTTTTGCGTTTTCTCTAATGATATTTAAAAAAAAAAATAGGATGCAGTAAAGCTGTCATATCTATTTTTGAGATATTGAATAATTTAATATCTCAAAATATAGATATGTTAGCTTCTGTTTTTGTTTCTGCCCCCTAATAATTTTAACCCCTACACCACCCCTTCTTTTAGCCCGTTGTCTAGACAACTATTTACAATAAAATAAAAGGTTTCATTTTTTAAATTTTTTTTTTTTTATTGGATCACCTTTTTTTTTTCTTTTTTTTTTTTTTCTTCTAGAACATTTTAAATTTTTTAATAGTTTTAAATAGTTTCATTTTTATGCGGATCACCTTTTTTTTTTTTCTTTTTTTTTTTTTTCTTATTAAAAACGCCTTTTAAATATTTTTTTAATAGTTTCATTTTATGGGATCACTTTTTTTTTCCATAAAAACACATTTTTAAATATTGTAAGTCTCAGGTTACATAAACGAACGGAACAACATAATAGAGTGACAGATAATAAAGACGAGTGGAGGGCGATTATTTTTCTTCTTCCAAAAACTAAAATAAATATCATTGTTTTATTAGAAATGTTTTGAAAGTGACTGGGGGGGGAGAAAATAATTACTTTTAAGAACATGTTGTATTTTATAGGCGAACGAAAAGTCTTACGAAAAGTTTCAGGAAACCGGTGTTAAGATTCTTAAGGAGCAGTGCCAATTTATCTCTCTCACTTGAAACCGATCTTTTGTCACATTTTGGTCTCGTTGGGTGCAAATGAATACCCACTTCTGCACATTTTTAAAAATCACGAAAGCTATCATTAATTCAATTTTTGACTCTGTGTAGCTGTCGAAAGCTGACATTAAGAAATTATTTTTTTTTAAATTGATTACTGACAACAAGCAGATTCTAGACTCTACTTTGTGTTTTACTCATGAGACTTCATCTTCCCATAAAAGAAAAAAAATATATTACACATTATAAATAATATCTATGTACAGAAAATTCCTAACTTATTGAATCTATTAAATATCAATAAGTTAGGAATTTTTCTGTACATAGTTATTCAATGTTTTGTTTTTTCTTTTGTTATTGATTTCTAAAGAAACTTTTAGGAATGTTTAAATATTGATAAGAGGGTTTGTTTTGAGTGCATTGCATTATAAATCTTTCACTTAGCCATTTGGGGCGAATTTAATTGTTTAAAAATTTAGAAGTGTTATAAAATTAATCAATGTTTTAAAAATAAATTACACATCTGTTTTTTTTTTTTTTTTTTTTTTTTTTTTTTACTGATGCTCATTATGTTACTACTTTTCGACTCAACACAAATTTGACCTTAAATAATCGTTTTAATTAATTTCAATTCTTTTTTAAAGTCAAAATCTGTTTTATTTATAAAAAGTTGAATTCTAGATGTTCAATATTTTGTATATTTTACAGCATAATTTCCACAGCTGTTTTTCTTTTTCTTTAGTTTTCTATATTTCAAGAGATATATAGACCAACAACATACTATGGTTTTTCGTTTACATTTAATACACTTACCCTCACTGATACATATGGAAATAGAATATTTACCAATTTTGTACATGTTTGGGGATCAATGGAGGATAAGGGGGGGGGGGTTGAACTTGACAAAGGTGTCAAAATTAGGTGACCCAGAAAAAACAGGACCAAATTATTTATTCATTTTCCCATTAAACTAACCCTAGACCTCTATAGTTAAAATTAAGTTTTATTACAAAATTTGTGGGTTCTGTTTTTTTCTGGGTCACCTTAATTTTGACACCTTTGTGCAAGTTCAGCCAAAAAAGGTTACATATGAGGGGATCGATGCTTAAAGTTGGGCGACCATTGGTTTGCTTTAAATAGGCACGTACTCTGACTTTATTTTTATTTATAGAAAAAAAATCTTAATTTGTACTACAAATGTATTTTTATTTTTATCTTTAAGAAACATCTTTGCGCAGTTAGTTAAAGAAAAGACTGGAGAAAATTTTGCTAATGAGATATTTGGATTTGAAAAGTTGTTTACATTTTGTAATAATACTCATATAAAAAACTTACAAAAAAAATTTTCAGGTAGAATTTTAAAAAAATACTGATTTTTAAAAATCTCTGAAATCAACTATATACTCATTTTAATGAAAATTTCAGGGCGCATTTATTAATAAATTGTTTTTGCAATCCCCCTTTAAAGAAAACTTTTTTTTAAATATTTAAGTCAGTCTGTCTCAAGTTTTTGGCGGTAGGGGTTAACTATCAAATTAAGCTTAGTAGTGGAATAAGTTTTTAAGTTTTTTAATTTATTTTTTAAAATTTTACTGTGTAATTTACGTGCGAAAGTAACAAGTAGAAAAGTTTTGAAATTTATCAGCAGTTGGATTAATTTTATTCTCGTGTACGGAATCAAAACAACTTTATGTATGGCCAACTTTCTCGAAACTTTTATTTAAAAATATTGTAAATCGTCAGTTATTTTGACCCCCCCCCCTTAAAAACAGCTTACTTGCATATATTTCTATGAATGTCTTAATTATGACAATAAAAGAGTAACGCATCTTCAAGAGAGAAAAAAAAACAGCAAAAATGGGCCATTTTGACAGATACATAATTTAATTTATAAATTCTCTCCTTTTTAAAGACCGTAAACAATTTTTACATGTGATTTTTATTTATTTTAATTCTCTTTTCATAATATAGTGAAAAAATTACATTAAGTTTCATTAATTTTTATCAAGTTTGTTTAAATTTTAATTCTAGAATAAAAAAATGTGACTATACCATAAAATAAAAAGGCTATTATATGCTCAATGTTGTGGAAAGTCTTATCTTACAAGTGATTTGTAGTGAATTTCATTCTCAGTCATTAAACCTTGTAGTTCCTCATTTAAAAATAAAAAATGCCCTTGTCAGAAAAGATGGTCCCATAAAGAATGTGGTCACACAAATGTTAATTTTGTATTTCAGGCATCAAATTAAAATGGTGAGAGGCATAATGTCAAAGAATTGTAATGAAATAAAATCCCAAAATTTGTAAAAGAAAATATGAAGGAACACTGAAATTATTTTAGAAATTACAGACTGTTATTTGATAATTATTTATTAATGCCAAAGAGAGAAAATTAATCTTTAAAAAAAATTTTAATAATTAAAAAGATTCTAGCAGTTTGCCATATTTCTTTGAACAGATTTAGAATTTTGATTAACCTTCATTTCTATGAATGGAATTATGAATTACCAATTTTATTATCCAACTGTCCAAAATGTAAAAACTGCTGTTAGGATATTCCTATGTGGCATCAGCTTATAGGACACTGCATTCCACTTGGGACCATTTCTTCAGAGAAGTACCGGATAGAACTACAGTAAAAGCCAAGCTCAAATACCCCAACCAATTTTTATTTATATGAATTTGTGAGACAGGATGTTGATACATTATATATTGGTTCTTTTGAAAACCAATTTCCTGTTTGGTTTCTTAGTTTAATGGTATATCAACCTTCATGGGTTATTTAATGCCAATGCTATCCTTATAGAAGAACAATAGTAATACTATTTAACCTATCTGGGCTAGACGGGCGGTCGGAGAGGCTCCCTCCGATCAATCGGCTGGTCACGTCAAAACCCTAGCACCTATATGATTTTCCCCAACCCTATTGCCCTTATGGCAAGCCCAAACCCTTTTATATATGGGTGCTAGAAGGCAGTGGCTGCTGTCTACATGTCCTGGGAATGACGTTAAACTCTATCTGATGGTGAGGTTCCAGTTTTGGAGTTTGGGGATGTGGAGCACCCCTTCATCACCATTGCTCCCTGGTCCACTCTGCACCGGGGTGGTAGTACCTGTTAGGGTCCCATCTATGGCTTAAATAGAAAAATGTATTTATAAAAAAATTGTATTATCCATTAAGAATTGATTTATTTCAAAACTTTATCGGCATTAAATGACCCACTGAGGTTGATATGCCGCAAAACAAAACAAAAACTATTTAACCTATAGCTGGAATTTTCTTTTGACACTGTGCTGACATTTGATCTATACGATTGGTCTAGTCACCCTAACCTGTGTCACAGTCAGACTACTCTAATCTCTATTGTGTAACGCCTGGTATGAGAGGGGCGTAGTTAGTCTTGTAGATCCATTATTACTGAATTGTGAATTAGATCCTCGCAGGATGCCCCATTAAAATCCCTACGTAAAAAAGACCTTGCGTTAATTTGGCCTGGTGGTGTCAGAAAAAAAAATGTCATAATATTCACTATTGATGTTCTTCCTTTCTTGGCATCCCAAAATACGGAGGCTAAACGTTACCTGCTGCTGTCCTCTCAGCTGACTGCCATTTGACTCTGGAGTGAAGTGGTGGATCCAGGTTCATCCATTGTTACATATTTATGCAAAAACTCCTTTTTGTTGCGTTGGAACAGTTGCAAACAATGCTCTGAATTGTTGACACATGTTTTTGAGCGACTGTGAGCAAATGCAGCACCCACTTTGAACACAGCTTTCATTGACAAATGTCCATGCAAAATGGTGAATACACTGCCTTCTGATATCTTCAACTCCTCACGCAACTTCAATTTATGATCGGCCAAAAGAGTTTGTGGAGTTTTTTGGTGTTTTCTGGACAACTGCTTTGATTTGAAAATTTGCAACAGTAGCTTCACTTAAATAACTGTATTCTAAGAATGACTGTGTCAATCCTGCTCATGCAGGGGTGTAAATATATATAAATAACTGTAATTTATTAACTTTTAATTCAGACTGTTCTTACCTCTTTGTTTTGTTTAATACTTATCAGTTCCACAACAATATTATTTATGTAACTTTCAACAAATTTCTATTCAGGTATTGGTCAAATTGTTATTCTAAGTATTTTCAAAAATAGTTAACTTGTTAATTTTCAATAGGTTGAAGAATAATCAAAGTTCCAATTACCGTTGAACTGGGAAGACAAGGCAAACAACGGTTGTAACTTGATACAAACCCGATAGTCGCAAGTCTACTGCAGAATGACAGGGTATTTATAAAACTACACAGTATCAATCAAATCAAGCAGCCAATCAGAACTCAAGGAATGGAATCACCCAAATCCATGAATGGATCATTCTTGATTTCTATATATACCAACTGTCTTGGACACTGCTTGAGTTGTACTTAGTTGTCTACTGTTGTTTGATAACAGAGCTGACTTTAATATAGGTCTCAAGTCCTGTTGGCTGGGGCTTTAGAATACACCGACTGACCTGTGATGCTTAAGGAGGGAAACACAGGTGGCTGAGCAGTCCATGACATGCAACACTCCATTCTGGTCCTTACTTGCTAGGCCATCTGTTTGGAGAGGCCCCCTCCGATTAATCAACTGGTTACATCAAGTCTAGCACCTATATGATTGTCCCAACCCTATTGCCCTTATGGCAAGCCCCAACCCTCTTTATCATATGGGTGTTAGAAGGCAGTGGTTGAGCGTTTTCATGTTCTGGGAATGACGTTAACTATTGATGTGAGGTTCCTGGTTTGGGGAATGTGGAGCACCCCTTCATCACCATTGCTCCCTGGTCCACTCTGACCCGGATCGTAGTACTGTTAGGGGCCCACCTTGGTTAAATAAAAATGTGTTTATAAAAAAAAAAATTGAGTATCCATTTAGAATTAATTTATTTCAAAATTTGTCAGCATTAAATGACTCACCCAGGTTGATATGCCGTAAACCAAACCAAACCACTTGGTCTCTGTTGCGTCCCTCAGTTGCACTATGAGCCGATTGGAGTATAGTATGCCATGCATCCAACTAAGAATGCTGAAGGATCTTCTTGGCGCTATTTGCCAAACTGTGCAAAAGAGTTGATGACTTTACTATTTTGACATAGAAATTGCAGCATTCTTGCAGCTCCCATCTAGTTATTCGGTATCATTATAGTATGTAGCCTACCTTTTTAACGTGGCCTACAAAAATCTTCTCTCTTATAGTATGTGCCTACTATAAAAAACATTAGTTATAAACTGCTAACCTTAACCTTATTTCAGAATATTTTAGAATTAAATAGACTCTTGATTCATATAAATTATGGATAAATTCTTTTTAATTATTCTAATACTAATACAGCTTATTACTGAATTCAATTTCTTGAAAACCTGAGAGACATCTTTAAGAATACAAACCCTGAAAACATTTTAAATTTTATTAAAAAAAAAAGAAAAAAAAAGCAACCTTTTCAACAAAATATAACAGAACATAACCAATTATCTCCATAGAACCAATACTTTAAAGACTGAAATCCAAAATAACCTTTTTGGCATTAAATGACCCACAGAGGGTGATATGCCATTAAACAAAACTCAAACTCAATTTCTTGAAATTGAATATATGTGAAAATAATTAGTTTCAATAAATTGCTACCTACATCTATAAATAACTCTTACTGGGGTAGGAACATTCAAGCCAGATAGGCCACCATACTATAAAAGAATACAAAAAGGTATGCCACATACTTTAATGGTGCCATTTATTTTCGCTGCTAAAGGGTCCAAGTGGTGCAGCCGTACAGTAGCACTGATACAACTACGCCTGGAAGAATTGTCGACTTAACTTGTCATTTCTTAACTCTGGATTTCCATATGATTGATAATTCAAATTATTCCATCTTTTTTTACACTAATACATTTGTGTACCTCACATCTAGCTTATTCTTTAGACACCTCATTAGGGTCTAAGTGGTGCAGTTGTACAGTAGCACTGATACAATTACAGCTTGGAGAATTGATGCTTTAATATTATCAGTAAGATTGGATTTCCATATCATTGATAATTCAAATGTACAACTTATTTTTTTATAACTTAAAGATTTGTTTACTTCTCACATAGCTTATTCTTTCGCCACATCATGAGTGGTACAGCTGTAGAGTAGTACTGATATAGCTACAGCTTGGAAGAATTGTTTTCGCTCTTAACTTGTCAGTAAGATTGGGATTTCCATACGATTTATAATTCAATTTCATTCAACTTACTTTTTTACAACTTACACGTTTTGTGTACCTCCACATCTAGCTTATTCTTTAGCCGCATCGTTAGGGCCCAGGTGGTGCAGCCATACAGTAGCACGTGCAATACGGCTTCGAAGAATTATCTCTCTAACTTGTCAGTAAGATCAGATTTCCATATGATTGATAATGTTTTATAGCAGACCATACCCTTCCCTATGTGTATATTTGCGACAACAACATCAGTCTATACTTAATTTTGATAAAACTAAGTTCATGTGTTTTAGAATGGACTCTCCACACTCTATGACAAACTCCTAAACTCAGAACAATTCACATACCTATGGTAGTAAATCTCATTCCACATAAAGGATGTTTAAATCATAAATACTGGTATATTAATCCTTAGAATGTTAAAAAAAACATCAAGTTTTTTTTTGAAAATTGGAATCTGTTATTTAACAATTTGATTGGCTAGGAAATCTCCATGTAGAAATGGGAGATTTCCCAGCGCAGTATATGGACAAGGGTAATCCCAAAAGTAAGGTCTCTAAAGCATTTGGGATAACAGGTAACATGATCGGAGAGGGCTTTCTCAAGCAAGACTTACAGTGAGGTGGTACAGGACAGGCACACAGTGTTGCCATAGCAGCACAAACAGATTACCTGTTATCCAAAATGCTTTAGAGACCTTACTTTTGGATTACCCTTGTCCATATACTGTGAATCTCCAATTATCTACTTGTTATTTCTGCCAATTCAAACTTGTTAATAACGATTCCAATTTTCAAAAAAACTTTTGATGCTTATTTTTAACATTTCTAAGGCATTAATATACCTATAATCTTATTGATTTTTAACATCACTTATTGTGGAGGAGATATATACCTTAGGTATGTGAATTGTTTCTGAGTTAGGCTGTTTGTCAGAGTGGGAGATGTCTCCTTCTTAAAAGCACATGACTAGTTTATCAAAATTAATGTTATAGACTGATGTTGTGTGCATTACCACATGGAAGGATATGTCTGCTACTAAAAACATTATCAATCATATGGAAAATCTGATCTTACTGACAAGTTAAGGAGATTATTCTTCGAGCCGTAGTTGTATCAGTCTACCTGTATGGCTGCACCACCTGGGCCCTAACGATGCGGCTAAGAATAAGCTAGATGAGGTACCAAAACGGTGTAAGTTGTAACAAAAGGTAAGTTGAATTAATTGAAATTATAGAATCGTATGGAAATCCAATCTTACCTGACAGTTAAGGCGACAATTCTTCCAAAAGCCGTAGCTATATCAGTACTACTTCTACCAGCTGTACCACTCATGAGTGGCGAAGAATAAGCTATGTGAGAAGAAACAAACGTTTAAGTATAAAAAAATAAGTTGACATTTGAATTATCAATGATATGGAATCCAATCCTTACTGATAAGTAAGGCACTCAATTCTTTCCAAGCTGTTAATTGTATCAGTGTGACTGTAACGCTGCACCACTTAGACCTTATGATGGTCTAAGAATTTAAGCTAGATTGAGGTAACACAAAATGTTATTAGTGGTAAAAAGAAGTGGCATATTTAATTATTCAATTTCATATGGAAATCAAGTTAGAAATGACAAGTTAATCGACAATCTTCCGCTTGTGTTGTATCAGTGCTACTGTAGGCTGCACCACTTGGACCTATAAAGCAGCAGACAAAATAAATGGCACCATTAAAGTATGTGGCATACCTTTTTGATTCTTATAGATTGGCATCTGCTTTGAATGTGCCTCCCAGTAGGATATATTTATAGATAAATAAGTAGTAGCAATTTATTGAAGAGGGTAAAGGTGAAGGAGCGCTTGAAAATCACGTCTCCTGGTTGACTGCCCAACTCAATAAGTGACTTTTGTCAAGGAATTTAATTTCCGTGCCAATATCGTGTATTGGCGATCGCCCTCTGGTGTTAGGGGAGATAATTTAACTATAATTTTTCCGATAGTTTAACAGGTTTGAATTCAGTTTTCCTTCTCCTAGACTGGTTGCCATTACCAGGTTAAAGAAACTAGTCTGCCCTTGCTATATACCTGCTAAATGGAGGGAGAATAGTTGGATACATACCTTTCCCAAGTTAGCATATATGAAAATACAAACAGCCTCGTACAGGATTTGAACACAGGCCATAGTGTCCATTTCCTATTGAAACCACAGCCATCTCCAACAACTTTGAATATATAGATATATATCCATATTTGTATGTATATTTATAATTTTGAGTTGGTGGGACCAGTATTGAACAGGAACCCTGTGACTTCTACTCTATTGAATGAGCTAAACCAGCACTTTGGTAATAATAATATCCTTTGGAAATTATAAACCCTATTATCTTGGATTTAGATGAAAATTAACATTTTGGAGGTGTACTTATTTATGGGTGATACTGTAATACTTAATAATATTTATTTTGATTGTATAATGTTTCTCAAGAAATAATAAATTACCATTTTTTTAAAGAATTAACTTTTTATTTTTTAAATTGTAGTGGTGTACATATTTATGACCAAATCTGTATGTGTGTGTATATATATATATATATATAATATATATATGTGTGTGTGTGTGTGTGTGTGTGTGTGTGTGTTTGTCTGTATATATATATAATATATGTGTGTGTGTGTGTGTGTATTATAAAAAATTTGAAAAACACAAGTTTCATTTATGTTGATGTTTAATAAGCAGACTGTTATAATTAAACATCATTCATAAATGAAATCTGTTTTTAAAATTTTTAAAATTTTTATAAAATTACATATTGACGGATTTACTTTCCACTTTTCCTTCATAATATATATATATGTGTGTGTGTGTGTGTGTTGTGTGTGTGTGTGTGTGTGTGTGTATTTTTTTAATTGATTGTCTTAGGAAATATTTAAGAAGGAGCACAAAATTTCCTTTATTTTTTTTAATTAAAAAGTATCTTTGTAAAGTCAAGTGCAACTATGTTTGAAGGTTGATTTAAAAAATCGTCTGCTCTTTTTATTTTTATTTTAGCTTTGATCTGAAATAGTCTTTAAATTATAAAATGACGACATTTTAAAAAAATATTAATTTTGTTCTCATTATAAACTTAATGATTAAAAATATTTTCTTAAACCAGAAATAAAAACAAACAAACAAAAAACAGGTTAAGAGTGAAAAAGTAACTTAAAGAAGAAGGAGGTACGAATTAGTGTTGTACTAAAAGGCGGAATCGTCAACGTGGCACAATTGCGGATGCTCGAAGATGGCTGATTGGGAGGATTTACCGAAGACGATCTCAGGGACTTAACTACCCTGGCAAAATAATCATGGGAAGACGGTTTTAAAATATGTTCTCTTTTATTGAACAGTCTTAAACCATTTATTCTGACAATACCTTTTGTAACACTAAAAAAGATTTATTTTAAGGAATGGATACTTAAATTTTCTTCATCTATGACCGCCTCGGTTCGACTTATTCAATGTTAGTGTTTGAAGTTATAGTATATTTCACTTAAACGAATCTTTTAGCCTGTCTGTTTATTTTCTTTAACTTTTTCGTCTCAATAAATAAATATATTATCTGAATATTGATATATTTAACTTTCTAACTATTTGCCGTCTTAGTTGCGGGTATAAAAATGTAATTACGGGTCCACACTTCAAAACTTTTTTTTTTAGTTCGTGTTTATTTACGTGATGAAAATTGTCTTATGTGCTTTTAAGTTAAAGAATAAGATTAAAAATTCTTAATGGATATTCTATGTCTTCACTTGATAGATTTGTGAAAAGAATTATCTTTTTATTTTTTATTTTATTAATAATCAGTGGTGTGCAGTAGTTTGTCTTAGCAACTGGTGTTAGTCTTCTCCTTTGTAGTAACTACGGCCATGTCGAGAGTGCGTTAAAAACTTTTTAAAAGTTTTAATTAATTAGAAGAAAGAATTTATTTTAAGTTTTAGTTTGCCTTAGAAGTCGACGTTATTTTAATGTAAAAATATTTCTTTTTCTTTCATGAACAAAACAAAAATCAGAAAATAGTTTCCCGATTGTCTAACTGTCAAATAATACGTACACTTTTTTATTATTTTTTTAATAAAAAGAAAGTCGTTTTTAACAACTTTTTTTTAATTGTATTTTACGCAAGTCTATGAACTGTATTTCTTTTTCAATGTATAAATCTTATTAATATAAAAAAAAGACTTAAAAAAAAAACAAATCAGTAACTAGTTTTTAAACTAATTAAGCAATATTTGTGATTTATTTATTTATTTATTTATTTTTTTATTTTTATTTTTAAATGTCTTTCTTTTTATTTTTTTTAAATTTATAATTTTAAGATTTATACATTGAAGAAAAAAAGATACATTTCATAGACTTGCGTAAAATAAAGAAAAAAAAATTATGAGAAACGAACTATTCTTTTTAATAATAATAATAATAATAATAAATAAAAGTCTAGTTTACTTAACTCAAGGTTTTAATTTAATCTAAAGTATTTGTCAAATAATTGAAAAGATATTTAAAATATAAGTAAAAAAAGTTTTTTTTATAATTAAAAAAATTGAATATGATTTACAATTTTTTATTTTTTTAATTTTTTTTTAATTCAGTCTTATTCCCACGTGTTTAGTTTGTCTTGTTTTGTTTTTTCTTTGTTTTTAATTTTTTTTCTTTTTATATAAACGTTTTTTAACTAGCTCGTTGAAATCTGTTTGTTCTACCGTGTGGGCCAAACCTTGATCCCCCACCCCAAATAAAATTTTTAAAAATAGTTTTTTTTTTTTTTGGGGGGGTTCCTTTTAATGCTAAATTCTCTTTCTCCAAAACAACCCCTCATTATTATAGACTGACAAAAAGTTAAAACAAAAAACACTCATCAGAATTTTTATTTATAATTTCCTCTTTAACTATTTTTGTGTGTGTTTACTTTCTTTAAATCATAACGCTTCAGTTTCATAAAATAATTGTCAAAACTTGAAGTTAATTAGTTGTCTCTCGAGTGTTTTTCTGTTTCCACCGTTCTTGCTTTGGTAAATAAATGGTAATTTTGATTAATGAAGGAGAAAAAATGATAGCTAGGGTCTTCTTGTCGGTACTCTATGAGGAAGTTCGTCCCGGTCCCCTGCCTCCAAATTTGCTGTTCGGTGATGTATCAAATTTCAACCCCAACTATAACCGCTAGAGCGGTGTTACTTGAAAGAAAACAACCAACTCAAATAACAATCCCAACTATCGTATCGACGCCTATTGGGGTGGGGGGGGCTTTTTGTCTTAATTCTAATTTTTTTTTTTGTCGTAATTCTTATTAAAACATTAAACCGTTTTTGTCGTAATTCTAATTTTTCTTTTTTTGTCGTAATTCTTATTATCGTAATTTGTCGTAATTTGTCGTAATTCTAATATCGATATTTTCGACAGATAGATAGATAAACACAGATAAACACAACGATATAGATAGATAGATAGATAGATAGATAGATAGATAGATAGATAGATAAACACAACGATATAGATAGATAGATAGATAGATAGATAAAACACAACGATATAGATAGATAGATAGATAGATAGATAAACACAACGATATAGATAGATAGATAGATAGAAACACAACGATATAGATAGATAGATAGATAGATAGATAACACAACGATATAGATAGATAGATAGATAGATAGATAGATAGATAAACACAACGATATAGATAGATAGATAGATACGATATAGATAGATAGATAGATAGATAAACAAACGATATAGATAGATAGATAGATAGATAAACACAACGATAGATAGAAGATAGATAGATAAACACAACGATATAGATAGATAGATAGATAGATAGATAAAACACAACGATATAGATAGATAGATAGATAGATAGATAAACACAACGATATAGATAAGATAGATAGATAGAAAACACAACGATATAATAGATAGATAGATAGATAGATAAACACAACGATAGATAGATAGATAGATAGATAAACACACGATATAGATAGATAGATAGATAGATAGATAAACACAAACGATATAGATATAGATAGATAGATAGATAAAACACAACGATATAGATAGATAGATAGATAAACACAACGATATAGATAGATAGATAGATAAACACAACGATAAGATAGATAGATAGATAAACACAACGATATAGATAGATAGATAGAACACAACGATATAGATAGATAGATAGATAAACACAACGATATAGATAGATAGATAGATATACATAGATAGATATAAACACAACGATATAGATAGATAGATAGATAGATAGACACAACGATATATAGATAGATAGATAGATATAGATAGATAGATAACACAACGATATAGATAGATAGATAGATAGATAATCACAACGATATAGATAGATAGATAGATAGATAAACACAACGATATAGATAGATAGATAGATAGATAAACACAACGATATAGATAGATAGATAGATAAACACAACGATATAGATAGATAGATAGATACGATATAGATAGATAACACAACGATATAGATAGATATAGATAGATAAACACAACGATATAGATAGATAGATAGATAGATAGATAGATAGTTGTGTTTATCTATCTATCTATCTATCTATATCGTTGTGTATCTATCTATCTATCTATCTATCTATCTATCTATCTATCTATCTATATCGTTGTGTTTATCTATCTATCTATCTATCTACTATATCTATATCGTTGTGTTTATCTATCTATCTATCTATATCGTTGTGTATCTATCTATCTATCTATCTATCTATCTATCTATCTATATCGTTTATCTATCTATCTATATCGTTGTGTTATCTATCTATCTATCTATCTAATCTATCTATATCGTTGTGTTTATCTATCTATCTATCTATCTATATCTATCTATCTATCTATCTATCTATCTATCTATCTATCATCTATCTATCTATCTATCTATCTATCTATCTATCTATCTATCTATCTATATCGTTGTGTTTATCTATCTATCTATCTATCTATCTATCTATCTATCTATATCGTTGTGTTTATCTATCTATCTATCTATCTATCTATCTATCTTCTATATCGTTGTGTTTATCTATCTATCTATCTATCTATCTATCTATCTATATCGTGTGTTTATCTATCTATCTATCTATCTATCTATCTATCTATCTATATCGTTGTGTTTATCTATCTATCTATCTATCTATCTATCTATCTATATCGTTGTGTTTATCTATCTATCTATCTATCTATCTATCTATCTATATCGTTGTGTTTATCTATCTATCTCTATCTATCTATCTATCTATCTATATCGTTGTGTTTATCTATCTATCTATCTATCTATCTACTATCTATCTATCTATCGTTGTTTTATCTATCTATCTATCTATCTATTATCTATCTATATCGTTGTGTTTATCTATCTATCTATCTATCTATCTATCTATTATCGTTGTGTTTATCTGTGTTTATCTATCTATCTGTCGAAATATCGATATTAATTACGACAAATTACGACAAATTACGATAATAAGAATTACGACAAAAAAAGAAAAATTAGAATTACGACAAAAAACGGTTTAATGTTTTAATAAGAATTACGACAAAAAAAAATTAGAATTAAGACAAAAAAGCCCCCCCCCCACCCCAATAGGCGTCGATACGATAGTTGGGATTGTTATTTGAGTTGGTTGTTTTCTTTCAAGTAACACCGCTCTAGCGGTTATAGTTGGGGTTGAAATTTGATACATCACCGAACAGCAAATTTGGAGGCAGGGGACCGGGACGAACTTCCTCATAGAGTACCTTCTTGTCTTCTCTCTCGTCGTCAATACTTATTTCTTTTTAGCCTTTTTTTTTTTTTTTTTTTTAATCTATTTTTATAAACCTAAGTTAATTTATTTTATTTTTTACGCCAAGGTGGGTAGAATGAACGTAGTATTTGGTTAGTATAACTCCAGACCACAGAAGAAACTGTAGGTAATCTACTTTCATACGAAATCCTGAATTTACTTGGATTCGAACACCGATCGGTGGTTGGAAATATTAACCTTTCAGCCAACATGCCGGCCTGGTTTAAATTTAGTGTTTTTTTTTTTCCTCTGAAGGAAAGTACTAAAATAAAAATCTCAATCTAAAAATTCACTTAGTTTTGAATAACACTTTTACTTTTTAATTAATTGGTAAATGTAATGTATTTCATTGTTTTATTGAAATGCCTTTGCGTTTCTCTAATGATATTTTAAAAAAAAAATAGGATGCAGTAAAGCTGTCATATCTATTTTGAGATATTGAATAATTTAATATCTCAAAAATAGTAGATATGTAGCTTTCTGTTTTTGTTCTGCCCCTAATAATTTTTAACCCCTACACCCACCCCTTCTTTTAGCCCGTTGTCTAGACAACTATTTACAATAAAAATAAAAGTTTCATTTTTTAAATTTTTTTTTTTATTGATCACCTTTTTTTTCTTTTTTTTTTTTTTCTTCTTAAGAACACTTTTTAAATTTTTTAATAGTTTTAAATAGTTTCATTTTTATGGGATCACCTTTTTTTTTTCTTTTTTTTTTTTTCTTATTAAAACCCTTTTAATATTTTTTTAATAGTTTCATTTTTATGGATCACTTTTTTTTTTCCATAAAAACACATTTTTAAATATTGTAAGTCTCAGGTTACATAAACGAACGGAAACAACATAATAGAGTGACAGATAATAAAAACAACTGATATTTATTTAGTTTTTGGAAGAAGAAAGAAATAATTCGCCCTCCACTCGTCTTTTATTATCTGTCACTCTATTATGTTGTTTCCGTTCGTTTATGTAACCTGAGACTTACAATATTTAAAAATGTGTTTTTATGGAAAAAAAAAAGTGATCCCATAAAAATGAAACTATTAAAAAAATATTTAAAAGGCGTTTTTAATAGAAAAAAAAAAAAGAAAAAAAAAAAAAGGTGATCCCATAAAAATGAAACTATTTAAAACTATTAAAAAAATTTAAAAAGTGTTCTTAAGAAAAAAAAAAAAAAAAGAAAAAAAAAAGGTGATCCAATAAAAAAAAAAATTTAAAAATGAAACCTTTTATTTTTATTGTAAATAGTTGTCTAGACAACGGGCTAAAAGAAGGGGTGGGTGTAGGGGGTTAAAAATTATTAGGGGGCAGAACAAAAACAGAAAGCTAACATATCTACTATTTTTGAGATATTAAATTATTCAATATCTCAAAAATAGATATGACAGCTTTACTGCATCCTATTTTTTTTTTTAAATATCATTAGAGAAACGCAAAGGCATTTCAATAAAACAATGAAATACATTACATTTACCAATTAATTAAAAAGTAAAAGTGTTATTCAAAACTAAGTGAATTTTTAGATTGAGATTTTTATTTTAGTACTTTCCTTCAGAGGAAAAAAAAAAACACTAAATTTAAACCAGGCCGGCATGTTGGCTGAAAGGTTAAATATTTCCAACCACCGATCGGTGTTCGAATCCAAGTAAAAGTCAGGATTTCGTATGAAAGTAGATTACCTACAGTTTCTTCTGTGGTCTGGAGTTATACTAACCAAATACTACGTTCATTCTACCCACCTTGCGTAAAAAAATAAAAAATAAATATAACTTAGGTTTTATAAAAAAATAGATTAAAAAAAAAAAAAAAAAAAAAGGCTAAAAGAAATAAGTATTGACGACGAGAGAGAAAGACAAGAAGGTACTCTATGAGGAAGTTCGTCCCGGTCCCCTGCCTCCAAATTTGCTGTTCGGTGATGTATCAAATTTCAACCCCAACTATAACCGCTAGAGCGGTGTTACTTGAAAGAAAACAACCAACTCAAATAACAATCCCAACTATCGTATCGACGCCTATTGGGGGTGGGGGGGGGGGCTTTTTTGTCTTAATTCTAATTTTTTTTTGTCGTAATTCTTATTAAAACATTAAACCGTTTTTTGTCGT